>JAECXH010000114.1:21965267-22620356 GCA_018152175.1 Drosophila jambulina | reverse complement strand
GCTGGAAAAAGAAGGAGCACTTGAGTGGGAATTGACAGAGGGCCGGGTTTCAAGTTGAGTGCATAATACACCTTTCCTTCTGCGCGGGCTCCTTGTTGTCATTAATGAGACGTCTTCCTCAGGCCGTGCGATTCTCAGACGATTCTGGTTCGGATCGGGCGTTCCTTTGGACCCGCTGCGCAGTCATTTCCACTTCAGGTTGTCAAAGACTATGGTCGAAGCCCCTCGTCATCTTTTGTGGCAGCCCAGGTCGCCGCAGCCCCCCGCCACTCGCCACTCACACCCGTTTCTCGCAGTGTGTGTATGTGTTTTGGACGTTTCGAGCATTATGTCGCGCCTACTTTTTCCGCCTTGCGCCCTGGGTTAAATGAGCGACGCGGACGTCTCTCCTTTGATCTTACGCTTCGTTTCTAATTTGATTATAAACGCACTCTATCGAGAGGGAGAAAACAACAAAACACTACTCACCTTCTTCGTATATGTGGGAACATTCTGTTTCATTTGATACCTAGTACTTGCACATTAAATATTATATTTAATTTTACATTTCCTGAATTAAATTGAATTAAAATGAGTATTCTTTATTATTATATTGATGGGAAATAATTGAATACTACTGAACTTGCATACTTAAGGTCAGGAGTACACCTTGTTCGCATCCTAAACGTCTTCATTTTCATTCCACTCGCACACTGACAGACTTCATCCTCCTCTCCTGCCACTCGGTACCACTGCTGCCGATGAGTGCGCGCCGCGGCTTACTCAATGACGCGTTGAAAGTGCCATAAAAAAAGGACATGAAGACGTCCAAGCGAGCGGGGGCCAGGAGCGAGCGGCGAGACAGCTGGCAGAGCGAGACAAGGCATCGCCGTGGCCCAGAGGGCACACAGAACGACGGCGAAGTCATGGCCGGGGTTAGGTGCTGACAGCATTTTAAATGAAATGAAAACGAGATGCTTTCACTTTGGCCCACAAGCAAATGTCTCACTCGGGTGACTTCTCCCCCTCGCCACTCTGCGGTCTTTCATTGCCAAAGTAAGCTGAAGTAATGTCGGCGACCTACATGGGAAACTGCTCCTGGGGGGAGTGCCCCAAAGTGGAGGATGTGGATAAAAGGCTTGATGTTATGGCCTTCTCAAAAGCCGATTATCCCAAAAGGGTTGGGATGCTGACACAAATTGATCAGTGGGAGTGTTGTGACCAGCTGGAAACAGACCAAACTAAACTAAATACCATTTAGCCCGTTTTTTATTCTTTAAATATTTTACTTTGTTAAATTGTTCAGATATATTTTCGAAGCTTTTATGAATACTTTCTACGAGGTCTTTTTTTTAGGTGATGAAGCAACTGAGTAGTTGCTAGTACAACAAACTTCTAATTTTCCTGCTTTATATTTTTCTAAAAATTAAAAAAAAGAACATGTTATTTCCGAAAGCATGTCCTTTAATTTCCTGCTATTGCCTTATTTCTCACTTGATTTCAAAAACTCACAAATGGCACCGACTTTACAGACAAAACGATATAAAAGGGTTCTGCATTCGACGATTTTCAGACACGTGACGATAAGCGGAGCCATCAATAAATTAACACCGAAAGCGGCGAGGGGCGAGCGAAATGCGAATGAGTAGTTAACGCTAAGAAAGCGACTGAATAGCAAAACGCCGAGAGTCGTAAAGGACCCTTGTAAAGACAGACATGCCATGCATAGCTGATGAATCCTCCGAACGTGAACAGATACGGGAAAATGAGGCAAAAACCTTGCGCAATAAAAACTAAATTATATCCTTTGAAGTTCAAGTGGCGGCAAAAAAGAACAACAAAACGCTGTGAGCAACATGTTGGCCAGACGTGAAGTCACAGTCAGACCATAAAGATCCATTCAACACACATGAAACTGAAAAAAAAACACCGAAAAAACTGCTTGTAAGCCGAAGCTGGAATACTCTTTTTGGAAATATTGTGAAGTCATTTTACCCTGTCTAAGCAAATATAAATTCCAATAATTTAGCAACAAGATAAACAGAAGATTTCGAATAGGTTGCAGAATTTCTTCTCTGTAAACTACAAATATTATCATTTTGGCTAATAAAGGGAATAATTTAGGTAAAATATATATGAATTCAGTATCTTTTGTGACAGCTCTCTCTACAAATTATTACTATCCGTTGCAAGGGTATTGGGGAAAAGGAGCTGCGGGTACAACCTCTGACAGACGTCGCCGACCCACGCACTATTTAATTTAGTACAAAATTATTATGCGCAACATTAGCACTCGTCTCGGTTTGCTTGGGTTCTGGGTTTGGGTTTTGGATCGGAGATTGGGGTCGGGGTATTTTCGTTGAGTTCGGAGCGTGAGGTGCCTCAAATGAAGTGTGAATTTTGCTTTCAGCCCATCATTCTCGGCTGAGCAAACAGAACACAGAAAAAGTGCCGACGTTGTTTCATCTTTTCCGTATTTAAAAATGCGTAAATACAGACGTTTCAGATGGTGTGAGTCCTAGTATTACTTCATTATTTGTACTGATATAATAATATTTTAATTATAATCAAACTATTTAAATATACGCACAATTTTAATTAAATTTAACACAATTTTATACGATTTCCACTGCTTTTTATCGGTCATTAAATGAGGAAGAAACCTTCGCAATAGTTTGAGAAATTATAGAAAAGTGCGATCCTCCTTTTTATTGGGATGTCCAAAATGTACTATTATATAAACCTATTTTTTATTGGTCTAAAAGGCAATTCAATAAAATGTTATTAAAACATTTAAATAATTATTCCGCAAACAGGTTTTAAAGTAAAAGATACAAAATGCTAAGAAATTCTAAGTTGTTAAGCTACAAATATATTTTTAATATTTTCCGTAAACTTTAGACTCTTTTTTGAAATGTATTAATAATTAAATGAAAATCATAGAAAATTACATTTCCTTTGAATTTTGAACAAATGCAAATTACCTAAATGTGTCTGCCCTCAAGAATTCTATTTATATTAGGCTCTTTTTAAAGTATCCATAACATCCTTGTTAGTTAATTTCAATGCCATCCGTAAACACGTTTTTTATTCCGTCTAAAAATACAGAGAGCGGTTAGTACACCATATATCATAATCAAATGGAACGAGCGGTGGATCGCCGATTCAAAGGCAACCCAGCCCAGCAGCATCAGCAGGACAACAAACAAAATATTTATGGCCAAACATAAAAATCTTTATGACCTTCTCGATTCAATCAGAGCAGAGCCAGGGCCGGAGCCGGTGCCGGCGCAGACCCAAAACAACAACTGAGCCAGGTCCCAGTGCGACTGGCGCTTCCTGGCACACACAGGATATAGCCATCCATAAGGTGTTTCCCCTCCGCAGCCCGCCCTGCCCTCCTGACGTACCGCTGTCCTGCAGTCCCCATGTGTGCTTGGCTTGATAAAGAGAACATAAATTATGGCCCTATATATCATGGAAAATCTATCGACAACGTTGAATTTTTATGACCTCCCGAGGAACAACGCAGTTTAACGAGCCGGCGAGAGTCTGGCCATGTTTATTGATTTACTCGCTAATTTTTCAGCCCGGCAAAGCGCAAGGAGTGCGGTCAATCAAGGACATCCGAGGACGGGCCCATCTCATCCGCCTCAGATCCCGATCCCGGCAGGCCATTGTCCTTGATTTATGGTCCGTCATTCATTGCCAGCCACCAGAGTTGACACTTCTGCGTATATCCAGCTCGGGTAGAGGCTTTGTCCTGCCAGTCACTCCCCTCACAGCAGCCTGTATCCTGACGTTTTGACAAATAATTTTATTGATGCTCAGTTCCTCGCTGTCTGTGTTTGGTTTTTAATTGTCGCTCAGCTGCGCTGGACGCACGTGATAATTGCTCATTTTATGACGCATTTATCAAAGTACGTTTCGAGGTCTCGTCCTTGGCATTGTCCTTTGTTCGCCCAGCCGTCGCAGTTGTTGATTCTTCGCATCAAGCTGTGTCTGTGCCTGACAGGACGGGACAATCCCCGGACCCGGTCTCGGTCCACCTCCCGACTGAGATCCGACAGTCACGCGTCATTTATTTGGCCGTGACAGTTCCACTCCTGATTGCAGTTTTTCCTCCTGGAGGGATCCTGACTACGCCAGCGAGTGTCTGTTTGTCTCGGCAAATTGAAATCAGTCTCAGTCTGGTCTGGATCGGACTGTGCGCTTGAGAAGGTTTCTTAATCTGAAAGTGCATGCAAAATAATAAGAAGCATTCACGGGGGAAAGCTATAATATTCCAGAATCACAAAACAAATATATCAAACATTGGCTTACAAGTAATATTTTCTTTTATATCCGCTGGTTAAGCTTCACCATCTATACTCTCACTTTGCCCTAATCTTTCAGCGTGTTTTATCGTATAATAAACACACATTTGATTTATTTTGTGGATTAAACCCTAATCAATAACCGCCGTACATCATTTCAGAGCCATTCCCCGTTTGATCGGAAGTTGTAAGCAATTAATACCTAATGCCCAAAATGGCAATAAAAACGAAAGCCATCGATTTATCATTTTAGAATCCTGCACGTGTCAACTTGCGTATTCCCATTTATTTATTTTTTCGTGTCCTTTGTTGGAAATATTTTTTGGAGGGGAGCCTTGGAAACGATTAATTTGCTTTATTAAAATACCCAGTGATGCCGCACAGGGGGTGTTGCGAAGGTAGGGAGGGAGGCGACGAACACACAGCCCGCAGTTTGGCAAAAAAGGATCCCTTTTTTGGTGCATTACCGTAAAATTTCAATGTCACCATTATTCCCTTTCCTTTTCGGGCACTATTACGAGATAAATCGCTGTCGATAAATTATCGACAGGCGGAGCTCGGACTCGATTCACAGCGGGTTTCACATTCCCCGACTGCATCCCCTTCACCCGGGATATGTTTTTTATTTTTCTAGGGGATCCGTCGCTTTGTGTGCCTGCTTAGTTCACTTTCATACTGTTGGTTCTATTGAATTTATTGCAGTTTGTTTTTAAATTTTATAAATGGCATTTTCGCCCTCCCCAGTTCGGAAGTGAGTTATTGTCTTGCTGCATGGCACGTAGACGCATTCAAATCGGAAGTAATTATGGTGGAACATAGGCAATGTGAGGAAGGAAAGATATAGCTGGTATTATGGATTAAAAAAGGCTTTCTGGAACTCTAACAAAGGGTAAAGGTAAGCGAAAGGCGAGATGAACTCACATGGTTTTTATTTTATAATCATTTTTTTTTAACAGTTCCTTAGGTTTAGGTTTACTATATTAGTTATTTTATATTTTTATTTATAATATTTATTCTAAGTTCTTCAGGCAATTTTTGTGATTATTTTAGGCAATTTTGTATATTTGCACATATCTGTTTGCCTTCTGTTATTCATTGTTCTAAACTTTGAAATTATTTAAAGGATTATTGTACATGTTCTTAGTAAGAAATTCTTACTTAGGTGTAAATATTTTTCAAAACCATCCCTGTACTAATATAGCAATATAAGCATCCCTCCCTTTAAAGTAACAAATTCAAAAGTTTTTGAATATTAATTTCCGGGTATTAAAATAAATATTACTGAATCCCAAGCGGGATAAAATATGACTGCCCTGATAGCTCCTTTATGGTCCCGGGAAAGGTTCTTCAGATGGCGAAATAAAGCAATTATCTGGCTGCGGCGTGGGTTCCTCCTCGTGCGTAAGTCAACTGAAAATCCGCAGACAGTTAAACGACTTTCCCTTACCAATGGCACCCACTTCACGGATATATATACCTTCATATTGCCGGAGATAATGTCAAATTTATTGCATTATTTTTCTCTGCTTTTGCTTGCGAGTTGTTCTTGTTGTGCATGCGTGAGCCCCCTCTCCACGCCACTGCCCGAGGCCACAGCCACCCACCACCCCCGGCCACCGACCACCGCTACACCCACCCCCTCCTGGGCCCCAGCTCCTGCTGTTGTGCATAAATCAAAAGGTAAATGGCTGCATTTTTATGACTGCGCCGCCATCGTCGTCGTTCATCGCCGTTCGCCTTTTGCGCTGCTTCGCTTTTATCACACAAACATTTCTGTGATAATAAATGCCATAAAAATGAAGAAATATGTGGTTAATTTTATGTGCTGCCTCCGCCCGCCGCCCTTCGCTGGTTGCCGTGGCTTTAGTACACTTCCTTTTTATACTCCCCATATAAATGTTTTCGCGGCTACAAATTTCTCCCACTGCATCTGAATATCTCTGTTCGCTTACGATTTCAGCGAGGATGTCTAGGGCATATCGACTCTTTTATTTCAAAACTTATGTATTTATAAATTTATAAAGTCTTAGATGTTTTCTTAGATGAAACTATATATTGATGCAGGAACTGTTTTGTCCCCTTTTGAATTACTTGTAAATTGAATCTTGTTTCTGTTTGAAGAGATCTTCTTGCTGTGTTTTCGGTATTGATTTTTTAATGAGCTATGATTTCTAACTAGTTTATTTAAAAATGAATTCGAATAATAATTAATTTCTCTTTTTCATTGAATTATTTAGTAAAAAACATATAATTAGACCCAAATTTGTAATGTATCTTTCTTTAAGTCAATCTCTTTCCATTCCAAAAGAAACTACATTTTTTCATATTTAATAATATACAATAAATAATAATTTGTGTAAGTTTTCACTCACATTTCATTTAGTTGTCTTGAAGAGTTTCCGCTGCATTAAATTAAGTTATCAGCGCTAAAGTGTTCCAGGGTGAGCATTAGGTTGAAAGCAAATCGCTTTAGTCACGGTATCAAGGTGTTCCGCACTTCCGCATGGCGTTTTCCCTGGCTTCGTGTAATTTATAATATTTTTGTATTATTTATTTGACGCCCTCCTGCCGCCGTTGCGAG
Source organism: Drosophila jambulina (assembly GCA_018152175.1). Lineage (NCBI taxonomy): Eukaryota > Metazoa > Arthropoda > Insecta > Diptera > Drosophilidae > Drosophila > Drosophila jambulina. Next base: position 22,613,480 of record JAECXH010000114.1, on the reverse strand, counting down.
GCTGCTCGACCCACTCCCGCAATTCGGTAGTAAATAATTCACATACAGGAGCAGCGAATTTATGACGCTGACAAAGTGGCCATAAAAAATAACAAATAATAAGGGAATATGCTGGGGGTCGTGTGTACTGTACCTACACACATACCACGTACACAGACTTACATACATATATACATAAATACATATTTATTTGGCAACACTTTTTTCGCTTTGTTGCACGCAAAACCGCAAATTATGTCTAAGCCGGATTGTATAAAGTATCGCAGCACGCTCTTACCTAATAAATCCATCATTTTCACCGAAGGTCGAGTGAGTTTCCTCTACCTGTCCTCGGACACCTCGCAGGTATTTTACAGCCGGGACTTAGCCGTGGTATTCCCGTAACAAAATATCCCTTTAAATGCTCTAAATCGGGATTAAGTCTGTCGCTTCTCGGTTTCGGCTTATCGCCCATATTTACACGGATTTTAATTTACTTGCCAGGGGCTTTAGGGGGTTCTCGAATCTCAGGTAACATGCTCTAAACGGCAGAAAACTCGCCCCAGGGCCTTAGGCAAGTATTTTAATACTGGGATTTGGTTTAGGGTTTCGGGCTATGTGTAATATCGATTGGTCCAGCAGGGAATATCTTAAGCCAGATCTCGGGTAACCCTGATGATTAGACGAAAGTGATCAGTTTGTGTGAAACAAGGTGTCCTTTGAATAAGTAACCAAATATATGTGGTTGGTCATTTTTATGTTATGTTATATAATACAGCAATATACGGGTGATTTTTGGTACACTAAGAGGTCTAGGGGGTTCTTTCACTGAATTATAAAATTAAAAAAATTGTAAAATATTACTGATTCTATAGGGAAATCAATATTTGAACTAGTCTTTACAATTTTGGATGATTTTAAAACATTATTATTAATGTTTAAATAATTATATACTTATTTTAAAGCATATCTAAATAAAAAATTTATAAATTCATATTTTTGTAGCTTTAGGACAACAATTTTCATATTAAATACAAATATTAAGTAAATAAGAAAAATAAATTTACACTAAGAATGTACCTTTAGCAAAAATGATCAAAATGTTAATACGTATAAATAGCTGTTATTCTTATTATTATTTATTTATGAATTTTTTATTTATTTAAAGTATTTTATCCGCCTATCTTATTATTTAAACCGCAAATGGTAGAAGCAATTTTGTTTCTTTTTGGTATTTCCTAAATTATAGCTTTAAATTTATATTTATACAATTATCATTATTTTTACTATTTTAGTTTTTATTTTTTAAAATAATAATATTTAATTACACAATACTCCCGTCTCAGTGGGATAATTGTCTTGATCAATGCCGCTAAATACATAATTAATGAGGTTCGTGCAAAATACAAGTTAATAAATTAGGCCTGAGAAATAAGTGCTAACTGAAAAATGCAATCCGAAGGCGCCGATTAAAAATGCAGCGAAATTAACCGAGCCATTAAACTATTACCAACTTTCAAACCGCCGCAGCACACACTCGCTCGATGTGTGTAGATTAATTAAGCCCCATGCACACACACTCACATGCGAGGAAACAGGAAAAATTGCTTGGGAAAACTTTTCGTCGCGACAACAAAACAACGATTTCCACTTAAACAGGAGCCACGAAAACTGGAGAAAAAAAGAGGGAAAACCGACCGCAGAAGTTAATCGAAAAACGCTAAACAAAAGCCACAACAGCTGTGTGTGGGTGAGCGAGGCGGAGCGACAGAGGGAGGGGGCGGGCGAGCGACAAACAAATTAATTTTTATATGACATTAAAACGAGCGAAGCGAGGCGATGGAAATGGCTGAAGAGTGTGTTTAAGTGTTGAGTGGTTTGCTTTTCGAGCAACAAATCTCAGTGCGAAGACAATGAGGCCTCTGCCGCGGCGCTGCTCCGCTCTGCCCAGCTCTGCTGCTGTTGACAGCCCCATCAAGCAAAGGAGGCACAAAAGCGCCCCGTCCCCCAGAGAGAGCGCAGAGAGAGGGAGCGAGCTGACATATGGGCGAAGTGATGCGAGGACAGAATTAATGTGCCATCCGACCCCACGGAGCGGCGCTCTCCGCAGTCAACTGTTGCTCTCCAAACGAGTGTTGCCGTGGTGCAGCCAGAGAGCGCGAGAGAGCGCCATTGCCTTTGGCTTCCATTGCAGGGCGCATGCGATTGTGATTGGGCAAAAAGTACGCCATATTTGAAAATTATACGCAGCCCCTCTCGCTCGCACCCATCGGGCGGCGCTCCTCTAGCGCACGGGTGCAGCGCTGCTAACCGGTTTTGAGCGAGCGAGAGAGCGTGGCAGCGCGAGAGAGCATGGCCGCGAGAGAGCATCCGGCGCTTCGCCTCGACGGCAGCTACGTCGACTGCGGCACTCGGTCGATTCAATTCGAATTTTGCCTTCGCCGTGTTCAGACGTGTTCGGAAAAGAAAAACCTGAAGCCCTCAAGCGCTAGCGGAGTGAAGAGAAAACAAAACAAAGCAAAGCCAAACCAAACCCAAGTGAAAAGCGGTCAGTCACGAAGAGTGAAAAAGTGAAATTCGGGCCCAAACACCATCTGGCCAGCAAGAAAAGTGCTCAGCAGATCTCGTCTGCCCAAAACTAAAGTGACGCATCACGTATACGCAGTGCTTGGATTAATCGCGCGTTTGCCGTCGCATTTCTGTGGATTACCTTCGGCGGCAACGCACCTTTCGTGGATTACCCGTAGACCCAACCAGCGATCGCCGAAATGGTGGTTTTGGAGGGAGGCGGCGGCGTTGTTACCATTGGTAACAACCAGTACCTTCAGCCGGACTATTTGGCCCCGTTGCCAACAACGGTTAGTATAGCAAAAATAAAAGTTATATCCCCAAAATTCGAGAAAACGAGGGGAAAAATGTAAAACAGTTTTGAGTTCCAAAAAGTTGAAAAAATGATAAGAAATAAAAAATTAAAATACTGGAAACAATGTTTATGGTTCAGAATGAAAAAAAAAAACAAAAACATTTAAATAAGTTTGACCAGAAAATACAATGTAGTTAGCCGAACATTTTTTTTGACTGGAAAGCAAAAAAAAAAAAATAAATTTACGAAATAATATTTTATTTATGATTTGAAAACATTGTTCAATATGTCAACAATTATTATCTTCAGACGACCATACTTATTTAAACTCAAATTTTCACTCTTCCAAGAAACTAAAAAATATTTAACGTGGAACTTCCAATATTTTATATTTTATATTAAATATTTGGTATTTATTTACATACCACAAAAATAAAATCAAATTTAGGTTCTTCTAAAATTTAAATCATAAAATATTTAATGAGTCAAAAGAAAAGCAAGAAATTTCCAGAAAACAATTTTCGAAGAACGATTTTACCTTACTATAAATAATCAACTTAAAGGCAGATTAAAAAACTTACACCAAACCCTTCCCTTTCTTAATTTTTCCTTAACAGATGGACGCCAAGAAAAGTCCTTTGGCTTTACTCGCACAGACCTGCTCCCAGATCGGAGCCGACTCGTCGGCCGTGAAACCTCTGCTGGCGATGGATAAGAACAAGACAAAGCCCGGAGCCTGCTCCTCGTCGTCCAACTCGTCGAGCTCCTCGAGCAGCGCCGAAATTTCGGCGGCCAAGTCACCCTCCGGCCAGGCCAAGTCGCCCAAGTCCAGCACACCGATCAGCGCCACCGCCACCAGCGGCAGCACCATCGCACCCACCACCGGCGAGATCAAACTGGCCTTCAAGCCCTACGAGACCAATGTGCTAAGCCACCAGAACCAGAACTCTTTCAAGAGCAGCGCCTCGGTCGAGTCCTCCGCGGAGCCGACTCGTCCCAGCTCCAAGAACTCCTCGTCCGCACAGGAACGCGTGCCGTCGCGCAGCAAGTCCAATGCCACGCCCACCGACGGCGGCAAGGCGGAGGCAAGTGCACACGATTCGGCCAGCCGTAAGACTGTCTCCCCCTCGGGATCGGGATCCTCGCAGCGCGGAGCCAGTCCCATTGTGCGCTCCGGCATGGAGGTGCTGAGCAACGCCAACGGCACAGCCCAGCATCCCAAGGAGATGAGCAGCATGGCCGCGGCTGCAGCGGCTGCGGCGGCTGCCTACAAGGCTGCCGGTCCCTACGGCCTGAACCCCCTGTCCGCCCTCTGCTGCCCGCCCGGTATGGAGCAGCACGCGAATCCCGCCTTCCGGCCGCCCTTTGCCGGCGGCTTCTCGCACCACCACGCTGCCATGCTGGCGGCTGCAGCCAACGGCGGCTATCCGGGCGGAGCTCCAGGCGGAGGACCGGCGGGCCAGCCGAATCCCTACATCAGCTACCAGAGGATTAAGACGCCGGCCGGCGGCGAGGCCATAGTGCCCGTGTGCAAGGATCCGTACTGCCCCGGGTGCCCCTACTCGGCGCACACGCAACAGATGCTGATGGGCGCTCCATGTCCCGCCGGCTGCACCCAGTGCGAGCACCAGAAGTACGGCCTGGCCATGGCCAGTGCTGCTGGACTGCCACCGGCGCATCCCTACTCGCAGGCAGCGGCGCAGGCCGCAGCCAACGCGGCAGCTGCCCGCTCCGCGCCCTACGTCTGCAGCTGGGTGGTGGGCGACGCCTACTGCGGCAAGCGGTTCCAGACCTCCGACGAGCTCTTCTCCCACCTTCGCACCCACACCGGCAACCTGTCCGACCCTGCGGCTGCCGCCGCGGCCCTGGCCCAGTCTCAGGCCCAGTCCCTGCTGGGCACGCTCTTCCCGCCGTCTGCCCTGCGCGCCGGCTACCCCACGCCGCCCCTGAGTCCCATGTCTGCGGCGGCGGCTGCGGCCCGGTATCATCCGTACGCCAAGCCACCGCCGGGCGCCCTGGCCGGAGGACCGTCGCCGTTTGGCGCCGGTGGAGCCTTCAATCCGGCAGCAGCGGCTGCGGCGGCCGCTCTGGGACCCTACTACTCGCCGTACGCCATGTACGGCCAGCGGATGGGAGCAGCGCACCAGTAGGAGTGGCAGTAGCGGCAGCACTAGCGTTAGATACCAAAAAGGAGGCACTGTGGAGATAGGACAACCGGAGGATATGACCCTGTTTGAGATAATTTCAAAGAAAAGAGAACAAAAAACAAATTCATTGCAAAGGCTGACACATCTCTGGCTTTTGCGCTATTCTGTGATACTAAACTGTAGTTTAAAGAGCGCTAGTTACACTTAAGTTCAACACGAAAATCGTCAACCACCTAAAACAGTAGCCAGCCGCAAAATAGCAGATCACTTTTTCTAACCCTTAATGTCTACAATAATCAATGCGCAAGGACACACTTGCGCCGCAAGGAGGCGGTTCACTCACTTTTATTTGTTCTCAAAGTTCAACCAAAGCTCTTAAGTCTTAGCCGGACAACGCGTTTGATGACTTCCAATTCTGTTAATGAAAATCCATTGCTGAGATGTCGAAACATTGTTTTAGTTTTAGTTTCGCTATTAACTATTCTTACCATTATCTACAAGCATACAACCAACCAACAATTAAAATAAAATGTTCTTTAAGTCAACTTATAAGTAACGTAAGCATGATAAAATATTTGTAACAACAGCCAATCATAAAAACAAAACAAAAAACAAACAAAAAAATTAATAAATACGGAAAATAAAATGAATATTTCATTAATTATGTACTGTGTGTAAATTCTATATAGATATTAAATTAGATTTGCTATTTACTCCTTGATGTACGCAAAGCCACAACACGATCTACACGAGAAGCCACAGATATCAAAGAACACGAACAGTAATTTAAACTAAACGGAAACACATTCGTATGAAATCGAAATATACAAGCAGAAAAAAACAATTTTGAAAATATAAATCACGAATCTTTCATTCGGGGAAATTCTGTTGCAGCGGGGAAACCAAAGGGGGGTTTATTCTGGTGTTTTCTGGCTTTTGGGTCTCAGTCTTTAATTATATTTAACTTAGATCGAGTTGCGAAATGCCAGGAAAACCTTAGAGGAAAATTTGGATTCTATGGCCTAACAAAAAAACCGTTTTGAGCTGTGTAAAATTTATTTACAATTTAAAATTTAAATATCTGCTGGCAGAATTCTTCCCTCAGCTCGAGTGGCATCAAATTGGTATGCATCGCCTCGAATTCGGCCTAAAAAATCAAAGTAAAGCTCAATTTGAATTTGAATTTCACGAGTGTGGCGTGGATTGGGCAAGCCTTAATAAAACAGTCGCCAGCGACAGCCATAAAACACCCGGGCTGAAAATTAAAAATCAATAAAAATCACATTTGTACAAACAAAGTATGTGGACGAAATCAATTGCCATTCAACGAGCGGCTCGAATAAGCAATGCATATACATAAACGCACTCGGAAAATATATAAATGTGCTGACGAAGCGAAATGACAATCATTATTCAGAGACAATATGCTTCAAAAATATCAAAATCCGAGCCAACCGACTCGACAACTCAGTAACAGCCACAGCAACAACAATAGCAAATCAATGGCGATATTTCGAGTGTATCTCATAAATAAATTAATTGTGACAATATTCAATTGATTTGATTTGAAATTATCGCATTTAGCTGTCAAACGCTCAACGCTCAGCGCTTTTTCAATTGTTTCAATTTCTAGCACAATCTTTCTATATTGGTTTTCAGTTCCCCCTCGATCCACTTGAATGTTTTTTCTGATTTGATTTCGATTCTATGTGACCGTCAATATTGCTTGGCCCCAATGTCGATGTGGGAATATGTTGTGGGGACATATACAAACAGAAATCACAGTACCCAAAGATCAGTGTTGTGACAGTGTTGTCATATGGGTCGAAAAAATTAGTGAAAAAACGCCTGCAGTTAATACATGATTAGTTGTTGGAATGGCAGTGAAACCAGTATTAAATTTATTTGTTAATTATTTAAACACGAAAATAAGTGACTGAAATTTTATTCAATATTTTACAGAGATCGGTTATTAAATAAAATTATTAATGTTAAAGCAATTTGCAATATCCTTATATTATAACTGATCAAAAGTGTTGATCAAAGCTGATCAAGTTTGGTTCTTCTGATCGATAGTGAAGTCATATATAATCTGTTAAACTTTCTGAGAAAAATGGAAAAATCCTTCATACTTAAAGAAAATTAATATGAACATTATTTTTACTGTAGTTAAACTATATTCATAAAATTACTTTAGGGTTAAAATTTTATAAAGCATTAAGGTTTATTATGTTTTTGTTTCAATATGTAAATCTATTTTAAATATATATTTTTAATTAGTTTTTAGTTTTAAAATTATTTGTATTAAGAACATAGCTTAGGAATTAAAAAGTGTAACAATTTTTTTTTTTTAATTTTGTAAATAAATAATAAGTAATAAATAATAAAAATCAAAAAACAAATTTTGGCTTTTCATATATGTTATGTAACTAAGATATATTCGCAGTATTTGTACATATATCTTGCAAAAACAAGCACTGTGACTTGCTTACAGTACCGAACACTTCTCGAGCATATTAAATTTTTTGATTATTATTAAAAACTTTTTGATTCCCCTCGCAATTCCGCCAACAGCGTCGCTTGTCTGTCGCTCTGATTGTCTGTCTGCTGCCTTTGTGTTGTTGCTGCCGCTGCTGATCCAAATTGAATTCATTTACATGCATCATATTTCTTTGTTTTGCTCCGCTGTCCATGTTAAACAATTTGTTTTGATGTCAACACTAGCTCGGCGTCTCCAAACAGCAGCAGCAGCAGCACCAGTAACAACAACAACAACGGAAAACCGAAAAACAAGAAACTCGGCAACTTTTTGTTAAAAATAGACAAGCTCTGATTGTGTAGGCAGGGGCTGGAGTGGGGGCCACGACAGGGGCAGAGTGACTGTGGAGGCCGCCGACTCCTCTTGAGATCTTGTCCCGCATTCAAGTTGGCTCTTTGGCGGCGGCCATCCAACTGGCTCGTTGGTCTAGGGGTATGATTTCCGCTTAGGGTGCGGGAGGTCCCGGGTTCAAATCCCGGACGAGCCCAAGTGAATAGCTTTTTTTAATTAACAATATTTTTTTATTAAATGAAATTATTAGGGCTCTATAAGGTATGACAAATTTAAAGAATAATATTAAGACTTAGGAAGTAAAATAATTTCTATCACTTGGTTTTCAAGTAGTGCTTTTAGTTGCAGTATTGCCTTAGTTAAATTAATAAAATATAAATTCAGTACAAGACGACGTACATTTATGTAATAGAAAAACTGTTTGTATATTCCATAGAATAAGTTCTAAATGTATCACAAGAAAAAAAGGCCCGTCGACTTATTGGTATTATACGAGCCAGACACACGAGCTCTCAGGTGTTGAGTCATTATTAATAATAAAGTACAAGAATCGGGTTGTTTAAAGCTATAAATATAAAAATATATATGACAATGCTTAAATGCTGGCAAAAACTTTTATGGCATCTTGTGACTTTGGGCTAGCCCCTGCCTTAATTTATGGCCCAATGAAAATTAATTCTAATCAAAAGTTGTGATTTTCTATTAGGGATTTCAAAAGTGCCTTGATACAGGTTTTGGTTGTTCAACAATATAGCTGTACTCATTAGTAATGATTCATTACTGTTTAAATAATTTGATTTCTATATTTTATCTAAAGCTTGTGAGAAAATATATCATTATTACACTTCGAGTATATAGAACGTCTACTTGCCTCGAAGAATGTGATTAGATTTTGAAACTCATTCCGTACCCTTTCGATTTTGATTGGCTTTTATTTATTAGCCCCGAGAGCTGACAAGTGGTCGCGCTTATTGCCATAAGGCCATAAAATCACTTTTATTGGCCCAGCCGTATATAGAGATGTTAAAGATTAAACAACGAAAAGCTTGTGTTATAATTTACGATCAAAATAGAAAAATGTGAAAATCATAGGAATATTGCAAGACTTCTATCGTATAAATAGTATATTAATGATATTATATACTCTCGAGTTTGTTACTTTTTTCGCAAGAACAATGTTTCCACCGAACCAGCCAATCGCCAATAAATAATATATTTTTAGATGACTGAGATTGCGCGAGGATTATTTGTGGCCCTATATAATGTCGACAGCTGTTCTGTGCAGTGATTTCGCCTCGCGAATTGATATAGAATTGCACTGACAAGTTGACGTTTAAGATTTGTTGATTTATTTGCGGACCAGCCAATGATTTATGAAGTGTCGCCCGAGATTAGTGAGGGAATGGGTCCTTGGGGTTAGTCCAGATTGGCCGTTATATAAGCTGATAATGCGGGCTATTATTCATGATCACCAAATTGGAATTTAAAAGATCATTCTAAGCCGCCGGCCAGAGGAATAGATTATAATAAATATTATTAATTAATAATTAAGAGACTGCTGTTATTGTACTAATGAGAATGTAACAGTCGGCAATATTTTCAGGCAAATCCCTTCCCTCTATCGATAATTACATAATATAAATATATATTTTATTTTCCGTTGCTAGGATCAAGCTCGAAAGCAGTCTAAAAATACATAAAACTTGTTACCACTGCATTCCAGCCCCAAAGAGTTTTATGGCTTCTTCTAATAGGTGGCGAGACCCGCTCTCATGTCGCCATAAATTAAGCAGCAACAGCAGCTGACTGATGCCGGGGCTGTCGTCTGAGCTAATTAACAGTTTTGTTATAAATTACACCGAGAGCCATTACAATTTTTCGTATTCCCAGCTCCGGTTGCCAGACCCCGGGCGACACACCCATTTGGGGCGTCAATCATGCGTAAACTGACACAGATGTGACATCCAGCGGGGGCCCACTGTGCGCTAGGAAGGCCAGCGGATACATTTGTATCTCCGCGTTGTGCCCACTGTCAACTGTCAACTCCTTAATAATTTTCCGTAGTCTTGTTACTTTTCTGTGAAATTCACGCCCCCGCTGCGAGTCGGTCCCGAGGTCCCTCTGTCCTCTCCCCAGCCCTTGCCTCGCCTCGTATCCACTCCATCTCGCATGCTGTGTTGTGACATTGTTGCCGCTGTTGGCCTGTTTTGTTTTAATATTTATGGCTTCCTCGTGTCATTTTCATAATGTTGCGTTTGACACTTTCCCTCTGGGCTCCACCACTCAGCCAGAAAAAAAGAGACCAACCAAATCACACATCCCATTCACATTCCATATTATCTTACATTATATGGGCGGTCGGCCGGGATCGCCTGTCCTCCGCTCACTTTCGGTTTCCATTTTGCATCGCTGCCTCTTTTGTTAATTTTGTGTAAAATGTTTTTGAAAATGACATTTGTTGCTGACACGACGACAACTGTCAGCGGGCACTCGGTAGCGGGATTTATTTTTGGTTTCGAGTTAGGAGGTGCGAACAAGAAGATGCAAATACGGGGAAAGATCGGGATCGGGGTTTTAAGAAGGTGGTACTCGAGCTGAAGGTGTTGAAAAGTTGGTACTTTATTATAGGATTTCTGGGAATTCATTTATTCTGATATATTATATTATATGTGTGGTTTAATGATATTTCTTATATGTTGATATTGTCGTTTTGAATAGAGTCCTTAGCTCAACGCCCCTAAACTTAATTTAAAATAATAATTACCTTAAATTTTTGTGCAAAATATTGAATATTTTAACTTTACAACTAAATTTTTTTTTTTTTTAAATTTCAAAATTCTTTAAGGATGGTAACTTGTTCTTAAGTCTTATGGAACATAATTTTTACTACCAATAAAAAAGCCGAGTATCAAAGCAACTTTGAAAAATTTTGCAAAATAATATGAAGTCTTTGTTTTGTAATTAACTTGGGTAATTTTGTAATTAATTAATTTGTGGGTTAATTATTATATAAGCTCGAACTTCATAACAAACTTTTTTACGAACTTACAAAGGCTGCTTCAAAATGTGTAAGCCTGTGCCCCATTCAACCATAAATTAACTCAGGGAAACAGGGAATAAAATATGATATGACTAAGGGAAAATATAATACACACGTTCCCTCGCACTTATCTTCATATAAATAAATATATACGCTGAAAAAAATATATTAAGTCGCGTTGAGAATTTATGGCCCTGCAAGGCCTTCCAACCGAAGCCGCGGCATAAATACTTCAGCTGTGATTATTATTGCACCCGGCTAGCCACCCAGGGAAATACCTGGCCTGCGCCGAAACTAGCGGAAACAACTGGAAAGCGACAGAAATAAAATACCTTGAGCCAAGTCGATTTTGTTGTGGAACACTTCAAAGGCCGCCGCGGCCGCGATGAATTTTTTCGGGGAGCTTGGCGCTAATATATTATTGATAGATATATCAGTGATATATGTACGCGACACTGGTCAGTGGCGGGCTTTGCCTGTGCTTCGTAGATTGTAAATAACCCAGAAACAAAGAAGTACCGAAATCTGGATGGGTTCTCCTGTAATTTATATGGACGGTGACATGGTGTGGGCTGATTTGGTAAATCAGGTTGCTGCCAGAGTAATGTCAGCGGTCGATAAGCTGAGATACCGGAAAATGGTGCCGACATATCCGTTGGTGAATTTTTCGTTTATTCACGACTGCTTTCCGTTTTCTTTGATTTTAATTATTAATTAATAAGGTCAAATGGTCAGTTTGAATGTGCTTTTATTGGTAACAGTAGACTGAAGAATGCTCTAGCTTAATAGGGAATTTATTGTAGGAATATTATATATATAGATAGCTTAGTCGGTTTATTTTATATGGAAAATTGTATACGCTATTTCTCACGATGGATTTGTTTGCCTTTGGCATTCCTGCAGAGCTGAAGCCCTCCCTGGACTAGTTTCAACATCCATCCTTATACCCTATACACTCAGAAATAAGCTCTCCGGTGAAGCCTCAACAGGGCATATATATTTCATGCCCTGTCAAGATAAGCGATAGGCTAAAGCCGCCTGTTAAGTGTGATATAGTCAGAAGTTGCTAAATATGGGCTTGACCTGCTGCTGTTGATGGCAGCGCCGTGGCTCTGGCTGTGGCTGTGGCTGTTCCTGCTGTCCGATGGCCACATTATTAAGCCAATTCAGCGGCTGCAGATAAATAAATAAAATTTGAAACATTGCCGCAACAATAAAAGGCGACAGTACACGATTTATTAAACGGAGCGGCTGCCGTTGCCTGTTGGTCCAAATGAAGAGGCAAAACAACAGCAACGCCGAGGAGCGAACAGCAGCAGCTGCCACCGTGTTGTTGCTCACATTACTCTTTTTGGACAGAGGGAAACCGACAGCAGATACAAAGATACAGATACATTCGCTATATGGAAACACACAATACTTGAGGTTGAGGCCAAAATGACTAATGACCAGCGATTATCAAGCGATAAAAGGCACAGAGAGCCAGCAGCGGCAGCACCAACAACAAACATAATTTATTATTGTTTTAAACATTTGTGTTTTGCGCTCAAATGAGATACATTTGTCTCCTCCATGCCGCTCGGAAACCTTTTTCTGGCTTTTGTTCATTAAGACAATATTAAAAGGAAGCGAAAAAATAACGAAATCTGAGAAGAATCGCCTTACATATTTATATAAATATAGGCAATATAGCATATGTAAATTCTCCCTTGATTCCCCTCCGTGGCGTAACTTTTTAGCATACGTATCCGCGGCTTTTTGTGTCTGCAACTTGTAATTAGTTGGAGCTTTTTCTACCTTTTTTACTGCCTTTCGAGTGTTAAATTTGTGTCGGCTACCAGAATTGCTGGCGGCAAAGGCAGAAGCCGCCGGAGAACAGGCAACAATAATAAACTTGAAGATTCATGAAAGCGGCCAAAAGGAAAATAAACAGTCAACGAGACGTAAATTTAAGACTTTCAGTATTTCATTTCTTTTGTTTCTGGGCTCCTCTATAACTTTCAGGCCACTAGCAATCCACAACTATACAAGAATACACTAATTTACATAAGAACGGGTGTAAACGAATATTAATTTACCTGTTAAGAAATTAAGCCAAAAAAAAATATTTATTCATATTAATACTGCACAGTTTATATTGGCTTGTGGTTATTTTTGTTTTTTATTTGTATTTAACATTAACATATTTCATAAGACCTCCATAGAAGGGTATTAAAAAAGAGGTTCCAAGATCTTGGCCCGATTGCTGTGGCGTTGGTTTCGTTGTAAATGTGAATTGGTGGAAATTAAAAATATATTTATGGCTTAAGTGGTAATAAATTATGTTTCTTGTTAAAATTCTATTGTTTCTGCGCCTGTCGAGCTGCAGAGTCTGCTGTTTTATGCTTTCTTTTTTTCCCCTTATTAATTTATATATTTTTTTGTTTATATGTTTTTTTTTTGTTGTTTTGCGTGAATTATTTACAAAGGGTAGAAAACATATATTTGTTTACAATAGTGTGATTATGTCATTATTTATAGGCTGCCGATTTTTTTGACATTTTTCCAAAGAATGTAGTAACAGTGATAGTTAAGGGTTTGGTAAAGCATTAAAATAAATCAATAAATATACATATATTTATAAAAAAGAATTTAACAAGGTTTATAAATGAATCAGTGAAATTAATGTGAATAAACATTATTCTACAAAAGAGGAAATCGTATTCGTAGCTATTAAACACATTAATGTTCTATTCTCAAACAAAGTAATTAAATCAAATCTGTAAAATAGGGAGCCCTGATTAATAATATTATTTTCCGAGTATTTATTCCTCATGACACCCAAACTATAAAATCTCTTGTCACACTTGTGATAGTTTATTAACTTGACACTTTGTCGATCCACAACAGCGGGAAGAGACAAACAGCAAGCGAGATTACTTTGTCTGTTTCCGTTGGCATTTTTTGTGGGCGCTCGGAATGGAATTGATTTCATAACGACACAATTATGTTGGTCTAATCTAAATGGAGAGCAATTAAAATGGAAATTTATGGCCCCAGTGTGCCACGTACTCAGCGAGTTCAAGAGCCGGGCTGGCCGGCTGTCATCAGCTTATTATATTTTATAGAACTTTACAGCTCTTACCGATTCGAGTGATAATTTCATTCGATAGGCAATTAAAAATTTGTTTAACTAACGAGTTGGTGCTGCTTACAGCTCAGTATTTTCATTGTTGTCCAAGTACTTAAAAACACTTTGAGCTGTGTTTTCTAAGAACTTTCACAATAAACAATAGACGTCACATGCAACGTCTGAGGGTGTTTCTTTAAAAACACGACAATCAGCCAGGAGGTAAATTAAAACAATACTTTTGCTGGCAGTTGGCTACTTTGCTTCCGAGGCAAAGATAATAAACAACATTTGGGGGTGTTTGGAAAAGAAAACGACGCAGGAAAACAAGATAAACCATTCCGTTGGGTCTCGTGATTGTCGTGCCGCCCCATGACAAGGTCTTTCGTGCTCGAATTAGAGTGGAATCTGTCTAAATTTAGTAGTCATCTGATTAGCCGGCCTCCCTGGCATTTAGACAGCGTATGCTAATACGTTAAGAAATATAAGGCAGACTGGATTTTCCGGATTTATTGTTGGGACTATAATGCAGCATTATATGAGTGCTCTCAGGCAGTTATTGTTTGCAGATCTTGCCCACTCTTATCACTACATTTTATGGCATTGTGTTTGGTTATTTGACTTGGAAATACTAAATTCTGACATACGTTATATGGTTGAGTTATATAGTTGAGATTTTTATAGCTAAAATAATGCTTCATTAGGAAATTCTTCCTAAGGAAGAACCATTATTCTTAATCAAATAAAATTTTGCTAGATTTTTTAATAATTATTATTATTGAATTCTTATCATTTTCATGGGTATTTTTAAAAGCTTCAAAGTTTAATATGTTCCCTGTTTGTATATAAAATTCACAACTGGCTGAAAATGTTAGTTTTCAAACTACATTTTGTAGGAAAAGAGTCAAGCAAACCCCAGAAGTAGCTTCGAAAAGGCATTAAAGTCATACCCAACCAAAGTCGGCGGTCACTCGGAGCTGTCAGATATTGCCGCCCACCTTTTTGGCCGACCATCCCGAGTCCGTCCTCCACTCTGACAGTGGCTCTCCTCTGTTGGCCATTTAATCACAGTATTAACTCTTTTGCTGAGCCGCCTGTCACTCATGTCGCTGGTTGTGGGGCAGACGTCGATGTTATAAACACTACTGTCTTCCAACTGTCAAGTTGCTCTAAGTTTTTGAGCGCAAAATAAAAGCCGACTTGACAGCTGAACGGTCGACCAACTCATGTTGATGATGATGATTATTATGTATTTTTGCCGTTTCTCCGTTTTGCCGCCCAATGACACACTTACATTGAAACAAAAACGAACCGACTTTACCTAATGAAAATCAGGCTATAACTAGATGTATCTATAATTATGTTAATGATGAATATTCCCCTCTTTCAAGTTAGAATGGATTTTGTAAATGTTAGAAGTAAATATAATGAGCTTTAGGATTAAAGGGTTCATTTATAATTATAAATTGGCATTAAACCTTAATTGTTTTCAGTGCTTGGCGACTTGGAACTGAGACACAGACCAAACACAGTGAGTCGCCCAGGCACATTCGTTTAGGCTTTTAAACGCTTAGGTCGTCTTATATTGGACTTAACGCGCTGCCCGATGCCAAAAGCCAACTGTTGGACAGCTGAAGACGCCTCAGCTCGATGGCGGCGACGTCTGCGGCGGCGGCGGCGAAACTTGAAATGAATTTGGACGCGCCTCGGATAATGAAAACGAAACGAGGCGCGCGCGCGCTCCACAAAACGGAGAAAATGGATAAAAAAAGCACCGAAAAAGTCAAGTAAAATCCCAGCCGACACAAAGAATAAAAACGTCAAAAGTGATTTTGCGCCGCGGTCAGCAGTGAAATCAAAAAGTGCCGCCGTCCCGTCAGCAGCTGCCCCTCGCTGCCCTGAAAAAAGAGCGGTATGCGGCTGGCCAGTGTCCACTGTTAACTGTTTTGTACAAGCTGATGAGCTTTGGGGCGCTTTTTGGGGGATTTTGTCGTTTCTTTTTTGGGGTTTTTTGTATTCCTCTTTTTTTTCTGGGGCCTTGCCATTTTTGGAAGGTGGTATTTTTACAGTGTTGAGGTTTTTTCAAAGTTTTTCTTCATTTGGAGCCACATTTTTCTCTTCAGTAATTAGGTGCAAGTTTAGGATGGCAGAAGACATCGATATATATATGGATTTTTGAACAGGATCGATTATCTATTATCGATAATCTATGTTCGCAATAAATTTATATCCTCTTCTAAAGGTAAATATTGATAAAAAATTCAAAAGAAATCATTGAAATTCGATAATCTCGATATTATAACGTCAACAGCGATATTTTTTTGAATTCAAAAATTCTTTAAATATCACACTTTTCGAAATGTTCAATATGATAGCGTAATATTTTTCTCCATATATAATATTGGACTTTCTTCTCGATATTTACAGGTACATCTTTTGTATTGGATGTCTACCACTGTTCCAGCTCTATCCTAGCTCGTGACTAAAATACTCAATCCCTTTTTGTTTATAGTTTGATATTTTCAATTAGAATTAGGAAAAAGTTAAGAAGTGGAATAAGTTTCTAGTATACAAATAAAGGCTCTCGGAAAATTAATTTATAAATTAGACTGTATAATTGGGATACTATATTACTTTTAGCATATAATTAGCACTAACTACTAAGCCCATAAATAATACAAGTTTTCGCAGCTGAGAAATTTCAATTAGCTTCCCATGCAATGGATTCGGGTTAAGGCCTGTCGCTCCCACCACGCAAAAAGTGCAGGCGGGCAGGCCTTCCTTCGCCCTCGTCTTGCCAAATGCGAACACAACAAAAATTGTTTATAAATTATTGATTAAATGACAATGCGGTGCCAGAATTTGATTTATGGCCCGCCAGAAAGACACGCAAGCGACTGTGCGAAAGAGTGTGAGAGTGGGCACGACAGCGCATTGAAAAATTATTAAGCAAACAATAAAAGATGGCCGCCGTCCCGTCGAACGATTTATGACGGCAAATTAAATGCGAGAAGGAGCCCCACGGAATGCGTGGCCAGAGTTACACAACAGCCGAAAAACATGGGCAGATGGGCGGTGGGGCAGCCTCTGAATAGTCGCTGGGTTTTATTAATTTATCATTGGACAAAGGCGAAACAACAGTGACATCAAGTCACTCATCAATCACCAATTACGAAATGGATGAGGGAAAAACGCAGGAAAAACTTTGCCAATAGATTAACGCCGCAACGGAGCCTTAGCCTTGCTGGGTTTCGGGTTTCATTGGGGTTACCATCAATTAGCGGGCTTAACTTTGTTGACTTATCATCCGCTCGAAGAAATGTTCTAAGTGCCGGGTTTTACAAAGGCACTTCAACATAATACTCCTCAGTATGGCTCTCGGACATATTTGTGTGAAAATAATTCATTAAAATAATCTCTGCCGTTTTAATTATGGAAATTTGCGCCCCGCACCTGGTGGCAATCTTATCACTTCGAAATGGAGGGCTTACCCCAAAGAACTTGTTAAACCAAATTTGCCTGGGGCTTAGGAACAAGATCAATGGTACTAATGGAATATTTTCAGTTTAAAGGTTCCCCCATGAATTGGAAGTAAATCCCTCCTACATCCTTTAAGAGCCCAAACCGATTGAAGTTTTTGTTATCAAGTTTTTGAAACTGTCTGACATAAACAGAATGACGTTATCAACGACGGAGGCCTTATAGGTTTCACCACAAACTGAATCCCTTGATAACTTGGGTAAGTACAGTTAACCTAGCCTTACTTAACTGGGCTCAAAGCAACCTTAACAGTAATAATATTAACACAGTTAGTCGTCTCTTACTGAATAACTGAACGTATAGTTCTCTCTGTTAATTAGTATGGAATTCAGACCGGAAAGAGTAACAACATAAGACACCTGATCTGGGTCCTTTTATGTTTTGTTACCACTTCAGATCCGCCACACCCTTATCTACCATAACATTGATTTATGATCCCAGTCTCCCCTGCTTGTGAGGCACAAACAGAGCAAAAGTAAGAAGTATCCGTCGTATATATAAAACGTGAAATAGATTTACAGCGCACATCATCCGTCGGAGACGAGGTGTAAATACCGGGATTATGCTGCTACCAAAGCTACTGGGCTCTGAGCAAATAGTCATCAGAGGCAGCCACTTTCGTAACCCCTTCTCTGCTGGAACAACTGCGCCAATATTTGCCAAACATTCAGCTCCCCGGGCGATATGATACGAGTATGTTGGGCCGAGTTCCTTAAACCTGTGCCTTCTGCACTGTTTATCGAGTGTAACACGCCGAGTCTCTATTTGTTTTCCAACACTCGGTGTCTGGCCAAAGTTGATTACAAATCCCCACTCTTGGCACACAATGGCCGAGAGGGAATTACGATCGCCGGGTCGCGCGGTATCTCGGCTCAGCCGTAATTTCCAGTTCCCCGATTTCACTTTTTATTTGTATATTTTATTTAATTTTTTGTGGGCTCGCTTAAATAAGTGGATATAAATCTGGACGTCAGGGAGTTGATTTACACCGAATAATGCGCATTTTTCTCGTGTTTAACAGACTTAATGTCTGTTTATGAGTCCAGGGCGAGATCTGGGCGCTGTTCGTGTGTTCTGCGTTCGGGTGTCGCCGCGCCATAAAATATATTAACAAACTGATTTATTGCATTTTGATAACCTCTCACTGGGTCGGGCCACTGCCTCCGCACGCTGCTCCGCTCGACTAGGAACTGTCGCCGGTCCCCACTTCCTCGGACCTCGATCGAGTCGAATAGATTCGAGCACAACTGTGCGAAATGACAAGCGGTTTCAGGCGAAGAAGAGCGCTCTTTATAATTGCCTTGGTAATTTATGGCCCGCCTTTATACCCAGGCACACGGGAGAGTGTGTCTTTAATGATTTTGTTTACAAACGGATTCGTTTTATTTATTAATATTATTATTATATGTTCTTTTTGCGTTTCTGGAAAATGTATACCCTCGCTAGAGGTATCCCAGCAGTCTCTTGGTTCGGTTGCTACTTCAAATTAACCAATATATTTCTATTTAAGTTTTTAGAATATTAATTTAGAACTTGTAGTTTTCTCTACGTTCTTATCGCCCAAAACCGTTTGCTTTCACTTGCCTCAAGATTTGCTTTTTTCATATTTTTCAGTGTCAAAATATTTACGTATACACATTTCGAAGACTAGAAGAATGATGGAGGGTGACTTTGGTGATAGATAATCCAAGCACTCGACATTTGACGCAATCTGCAAAGTTTGTTCACGTGTGACAAGGTTAATTTTTATTCATAAACGAACTGATAATGCTCGAGTGTAGTGTGTACTTATGAAATAATACTCGTGATTGAGAATGACAGACAGGCAGATTGACAGGAAGACAGTTGCCCAAGAGAGATAATAGTATATATTTGTGCAGGGGAAGAACCGATTAAAATTTTACTAAGGTTTTTAGGAAAATAAATGATAAACATGCAAACAGAAAAGTTAAAGTTGACGAAATAAGAGAAACAAATAATCGTATTTTGTCAAGATAAAATAAATTATATAAGAAAGCTATGCGTATTATTCAAAGCTGTCATTCAATTTAATTCAAAACCTTTGGGCTACGAGGTATCTCAAGTCAACTATACCCGACTATAGCTTTTTTACTAGCCGTATTATATATTTGATAATTTTGTATACTTAGATTTAGTTATGAATCTTTTTATAGGCCAATGCGACCTAAATCTTAGCTAAAAACTCTGTTTATCACACCAACTACCGAGGAATGATCTTTATAATAAGTGGAGTGACATGTGCACATACATAGGAATGAAACCGCTCCACCTTCTGGTGGCTTTCAGTCATTGAGTCATTTACATATTTGCCAACAAAATGTCAGCCATAAAATATAAACTAAAGCAACTGTGTGAAGAGCGGAACCGGCGCGAAGTCAGAGCCCGAGAAAAAGCTGGGAAGATAAATGAAGGCGCAGCTGCTGCGGCTACATCAACGCTAATTGCTTTGTGCATCTTACAGATACACGAGCAGAGCGGCGACAGAGGCCGAGATACACGGGGCGCGAAGACCCGAAGATATATACGAGATCATAATTCATATTTCTCCTTCTTTCGCTCCGCTGTCGTATCTTTGGGGACTGGTGATCTGTGTGACAGGGACGGGGACGGATAAGCTGTCGGACGGCTCGGAGGGGCGCAGAAATGTCAAAATGCATTAACATTTAATTGAGGCTAATTTAAGGCGAAATATTTCGCTTGGCGTATATGAAAATTTATGCGTCTCATTTCGGTTGGATCTGCTCACGGCTCTTCTTCGGTGCTTTTGCTTTCATTAGCGTGTGCACAGAAAAAAAAAGAATTTTCTTTAAATGTCTTTGTAATGTTGTTTGTAAATAAATGCGATTGGAGTTGGTAATAAAGAGGAAAAGCCTTATTCAAGTATATTTTTAATTTAATATTGTGCTTGGACCTTATTTTTTTCTCTGTATCCTTGGCCTCCTGACAGACGCGGATATGTTTGAGAAATGAGTGCATTTTGTAAAAATGTCACATTACATTTAATTTATGCAGCGTCAACGCTGAAAACCACTCTCGGATCTGTGCCTTTTGTGTGCCTTTCCTGCACTGGAAGTGTTGCATGAAATTGCTTAGAATGGTGATGATGACATTGCTCGTTTGTTTCTAATTTCTGTTTTGTATGCCTAATTCCTCTACATTTGGCAGAAATTAGTTTCCACCTTAAACTCGGTACAATTTTAGCCTAGAAATAAAAGAATTTTTTTTAATATCCGCGTAACTCCCATCTCAATACCTTTTGTATTCAGTGGTGAAAATTAATCTCAATCTTGAAACTTCAGCTATCAATCATTCGGCTGGCAGAAGAACGTCTTCAACGAACTCCACCCCGCCCAGTGACAAAATTTGACAGGAAACTTGGCAGGAGGTCGTGTGCCGCCCCACTCGAGTGTAAGTGGATATATGGACTTGGGTCTGGACTGCGGACCACCAGCTGCCAGGATCGAGCTGCGGCTGTCAAGCTTTTAACCCAAAAACGTTGTGGACGAATTGATTTTGCTCCTCTCAGCAGGACTCTGAGCCAGCTGACACTGGCAGGCGGTCCGATGGGCTGTGTTGATCAGACAGCTTATTTGTAGCCAAATACTTATAATATATAATATATATAAATAATGAATAATATTTATTACAACATTTATACATTTTAAGACACACAATCAGTATTGTCAAATATCTCATATAACTCAGAGCTAAATCTTGATCAGGATTTTCCGGCTATATTCAATCTTCTTCAGATGTCAGCACTGCCGCCGAGGCAGGCAAAGGCGTCAACTACCTTGGACTTGTCACTGATAGCCGCTGGTGGTGTTGGTGATGCTGGGGATGGTGGAGGAACTGGATCTGCGGGCCGGGAGTGCTGACTACGCCCAGCAGCTAAACAAAGTTTGAATTGACTTTGTTAACTCGACTGGCGGGCTCAAGTGGTAGATACTTGGGCCCGTGCATGCCGTCTATGAGGCCTGCTGTGAAATCTGCAAATTGCCGTGTCATTATTTGTTAGCATCAAACCGAAGCCCGGCCAGGATGGCGGCGACGCCCCTTGGCTAACCTCAACCCCAACCCAGGCCTCATTCTCGCCCTCCGCAAACACATTGTGCTCGGCGTCAGAAAGTGTAATTGGCAGCCCGCCCGCCCGACGGTGGATTGGTTCGGGATCGGAATCGGAGTCGGACTTGGAACAGGACTCGAAGTCGGGGTGTAACCCACTGTCGGCTTACACACTCAAGTCAAGCGTCCGAGCGAGCCGGCTCTCTGAGCTCAAGCGAGCTGGAACCGAGCTGCCGGCAGACAGTTGGTAACTGTCAGTGGGCATGTTCGACTTGACAGCATAATATTACAAATCCCTGCCGAAAGCAGACAGTAACGATGACAGGACGGCCAGCCGGCAAGGCAACGCAACGGGGCAAAAGGCAAAAAGGACAACCGCAGAGCAGAGAGTCAGGCACAGGCACAGACACAGACGCAGACGCAGGGCGACAGGAAGCAGGCGAGGGAAAATGGCAATCCAGAAAATAAACCATAAAAAGGCATATTTTATTTCTCAGGTAAAATGTCAGACTAGGGGAAATCATTTTACCCCAAAACTGTTCGTGGTTAGCCAAAAATTGGGAAGCAATTGCCCTTTCTATTCGAGAAATCGGGTTGCCCCTGTCAGGGGTTTCGTCCTTGAGTAATATTACAAACAAATTGGCTTGATTATAATACATTTCATTTCAGTGTCAATTTTAAAAAGGAAAGGTAAGTTGGTATTATTTTAGTATACAACATAACTTGTTCATAAAATATGTATTCTGTACATCCACATAAAGAAACTCTTTTTATCCGAGTTTGTATTAAGTTCAATTAACCATCAGATCTACATTTTCTTAAGAGGCAACATCCAGCTCCCCATCAATAACAGCATAGCGCGGCGTATAATCAATTAATGTTGTGTAGGGGAAATCACATAAATTTGCGTAACATTAAACGGATCGCGTCGTCGACTTAAAGCGGACGCATTCGATATGGTCGCATTTCACAAATTTTACGAGGCGCATTTCAGGCTGATAGAAACATTTAAGAGGCACTCTTGCCACGGCCTGGTCTTGTAGGCTTGGTAGCAATTGGTAAACAAGTTTATGGCCAGTCTCCATCTCCATCGCCATATCTATTCCCAGCTCCATCTCCGCCTCACAGTTTCTCTCTTGATTCGCCGACATGGCCATAAATTTATTGCACTTCCTTTTGCATATAATTTTCAAATTAAGTGTTGCTTCATGTATATTGATACATTTACTGAATGCATTTCCCTAACTATCTGGGGATAGTGCCGAAGGCTGTTTGCTTGCCTCATGTTGAATGTTGTATTTTACCCTATAATACAACTTTTTTTAAATATGTTTTAAGCTTAAAGGTACTCGGTACTCGCTCTGAGGACGAAACCCCGTTTTCCTAACACCTATCCTAACATGTTCGTTTTTCTGTCAGACTATCTGCCTGTCTTTTCCACAGATCTCAGGGGCTATACAAGCTACCGATACCAATTTTGGCACATAAATTTATTTGGTTGTGCCAACATTCATAACCTCTATATAGAGTATATAAATAATATTTCTTGTGCTTGTAATGTTCTCTTAATTGGTGTCTAATACATCATTCAGCCTTTTCCTTTGCAATCCTTGATGATTTGGCTCGTCCAATTCTTGGCAATTTCATTGCTCCTTGCGCAACTCCGCGCCTCTGTCGACCATTCATTCAGCTGACAGTCACTTCCTGTCAGAGCAGCCCCCAGAGAGCTCTCGCTCACTCCCCTTTGTGACGGCTCATTAGCATGTGTGCGTGGCTGTTGTCGTCTCAGTCCCACAAGATGCATACCCTGTAATCTTGCAGATCGGTCGTATACTTGATTAATAAGAGTATATATTTAATTGAGGAAATATATCAACACCTAGACCTCCAAGCTTTTACCATTAGTCACAAGGATGCTTCCAGTTCTTGATTTTAAATGCAGAAAAATAACCATATACAATATATATATTTATAATCGCCAATAAAACCTACAAAGTTAGCTTAGTAAAATGCAGGGTATTCCAACGTCGTTCTCCTCCTAACTCTCTTCCTGCCTCGACTGCCTGTCAGCTGCTTTAGCGAGCCATTAATTTCGCCAGCTCTCGCCCGTTCTTACACCCTGTCGCCATCTCGGTCGCTCCCAGGGAATGCGAAACTTACTAGCACCTAACCTGCAGTGTAACGCTTTGTATTGTTCACGCAAAATTTATTTCCGCTACGTCATGAACATCCTGCTTTCGTCGTTGTAGTCGCAGTAGTTGTAGTTGTCCTCATCAACATCCTTGTTGTATTTGTTGTTAATTTACGTAATAAATACGCTTGAAAATTCTGCACGCACATGCAAAATGAATAACGTTGCTGGGGAGCACCGGCAACAGCAACAGCAACAACGAGAGCAACAGCAGCAACATCAACTTAACTGTCACTTGTCACAGGGACGCTCGCGCTCCCTCTCGCTCCCTTTTGGATGTCCTGGCAGTGCTGTCGTCTCTCACATGTCAACGGGCGTCGCTTTGCTTGGCATTTTTGTGATGTGAAATGAAGCAACGAGGTGACAGCAGCAGCAGCAACAGCAGCAGCGGCAGCAAAGGGGAGTTCTGCTCCTTGCAGCGGCAGCATAAAATGAATTACTCGCGTGAACAACAAAAACTGTCAGAAGGCTGTCAGCTGAGGGGGCGACACCTCGGTGGGGAGAGGCGGAAAGGTGGGCCGGGCCCATGTCGCATTTGCAATCGCCCAATGTTGCTGCCGGCTGTCCTGTACGTGTGTTGGTGGGCTGGTGTGCTGGGGTGTGTGTGCGAGGTGTCAGCGCATCGCATTTGAAATGCTCTCGCACACACCGAACACACAGGCTGAAAAACAGTTGACAGTTAGCAGTCAGAGCAGCGACAAAGTATTGCTCCCGAGAGTCAACGCCGCTGGCAACGGCAACACCACACCAATCAGAGGCGCACCAGCAGCAGCAACATGTTGCCACCGGTCGTGCAGAATGCTCGAATGCCCCGACCATAAGAGTACCAGGATCAGTAGAGCCTAGCAAAAGCATAGCCTACTTTTGAGGGGAAATACAAGAACTGCAGAACAGTTTTACTATAAGTTCTGATACAAACTTATGGCTACAAAAATAATTTAACGATTGAAACTACTGCAAAATAATCATTGAAATAACCTGTTATATATATAATATGTCATAATTGACGTTCAGTTATTAACAGGAGTCTTACAGAAAGAGAATTTATAATGATTTTTAATAGCAACATTTTTATTTAATAAACACTCTCATTCATGTTGTTTTTCTAAGTGCATCCGACATGCATATGAAATGTGAGTGTGCAAAATCTTTTGTGGGTCCATGCCCCACGATTATCATACCTCAAATTGCTTGTAGCAATCATGGAAAAAGCTACGGGTTCTCCCTTTTTTGGCTGTAGCAATTTTCATTTTCGCACTCCATTATAAAGTAATTTTTTTGCATTACTTATGCCTGTCAACGTCTGGCGCTTTTCGCCGCTTTCTTCATCCTGTTTCCGCGGCAACGCCCCAGTCCCTGTTCCTGCCGCTCACTACTCCCCTTTGTGGGGATCCTTCTTGTTGGCAAAGATTAATATGTTGCCGCTGTTCTGTTTCCTGTGCTCACTCGCTCAGTTTGCCCGCTCGCATGTGTGACAGTTTGCAAATGTGATTGACAACTGACACTGGCATATAAATTCAAAGCTTTCGCTGCGAGGACAGGGGCCACAGCGGCAGCAACTGCTGCCCGCCTTGGAGGCATGACAAACTGACTGACTGACTGGCTGACTGACTGACTGACTGACTGACGGACTGACTGACTGACTGTCTGAATGACGGACGTGCCGGGGGGGTCTGGACGCTCTGACTGACTGATGGACCGACTGTCTGCATTGCAGTTGGGTGTTGTCTCAACTCGACTCGGCTGGAGGACCGGATAAGTAATCGCAATTCATCTCACTTCTGCCGCAGATTTAGGGAAGTCTCTAGCTAGGGAGCCAAATATTTCGTGGCCTCTGCTGAGCAACTCCTACCAAATTGTTTTGTAGAATTAAGGTTTATTGAGTGTTTACTTTAAAAATTCGGATTTACAAAAATATTTGAGAAAAACGGAATGATAGAAAAATAATCTCAGTCACGACATTGTAAAGGAACAAGATAAATAGTACCATCTTAAAATAGTTCTCTCAATCTCACTGTCAGGTACGATCATTACGGAGACTCAAAACATTTTGCTGAGTAATTTTCCCATCTTCATGTTCATTTTTTCTGGCCGTTTCCTGTTTCTTTCAATTAATCAGCCAGGGCTTATAAATACTAATTCCAATTATCATGACAACTTCCGTTTCTCGGCTCAAATTACGGCGGCCTAATTGCTATTTAGGGCTCCTTTTCGGAACTTCTTCGAGCCGCGTTATGTCCAATTATTCAAACAAGAGACGGAGCCGGCCCATAAATGCTGACACAGCCGTGCAGGCCGAGTCTGATAATAGACTCATCAGACATCGGTCGTCGTCATCATCATCGCCGCGCAGCAGGTAGTTCCTCCACAAGGAGCAGGGGAAACTCATTTGCAGGAGTGCACTGAAAATTGGATTAAGATATCCACAATTTTATGTAATATATATTATTCAAGAAACTTTTTATAAGAACTTTCTATTATAGGATACAACAAGATTGATTTGACATTCATATATAACATTTGAATAAATTGTTAGACGCCTATAAAGTCCGTTTAAATACCTTAAAAGTAATAAAATAGGGATTTAAATTTAAAAATTTTAATTTCTTTAAGATATATAAACTTTTTTCTACAGTGCCGTGGCCAGGAGCCCGAACCTGCCGCCCGTGCTGACGACAAATGTCTTCAGCGGAAGTGACACGACCAAAATCGCAGGCAGGCAGCCCGATGAAAGGGAAGAAAAAATGCTTGATTATAAATGCCCGTTGCCGCGAAGAAAATAAAACTAATAAATGAACGTTGATCTGGCGATGCTGGCTACTGCCTCGCCGGGGCAATGACAATGACAAAATCAAGCGGGAGAGCTGACAATGATGGAAGTGACACCAACAATGGCGCTGAATGACAGGAGGATGTGATGGCACTGCAGAATGAGTGGGGCGGCACTGGGGGATCCGAGGGCTCCGGGGCTCCGGGGTCGAGCGGTGGCAGCTGTTCGCTAACTCGACACTCTTGGCGTGACTTGTCAACGGGCATCACTCGGCTGGTGCCGTGGCTGACGATGCTGAAACCAAGACGATCATCATTCATGACGATGATGATGCGGTCCGCGCCTTCTGTTTATCAAATTTCAATGAGATGGGAAGATTCCGGTGAAGTGATGGAGGTACTGCACCATATCGTGTTTAACGACTCTGTTGTCTGGATGGAGGGGGAAAAGGTGCACTCGGAAAAAGAATCTAGAACCTTTCAATTGTAATTTCTCAGGAAATGATAAATATGATTAATGTTTGAAACTAACTTAAGCAGGCTTGGTATTCAGTTCTCATTATCCTTGAGTTTCTTTGGTGTAAACCTTCGAGGTTTGTCTTATTCATTTTCCCCCATCCTGGCAACAGGATGAGGACAAGTAATTCCCCATTTTTCCGTCAGTCAGTCAGTCAGCCAAGACATCGATCCATCAGCCATTCAATCATTCACTCATTCCGACTGTTGTCACTCACTCACACTCGAGTGGCAAGAGGCAGGCAGGCGGGGAGAGGAGGCAGCCGAGTTGCACGATTCCGTGGTGCGCTTCAATGAAAACAAACTGATATTTGCCTGACACTTGAGATTGATTGTCATCCATCAAGGGAGCTGCTGCTGTCGTCTGGGTGAGTGATTGAATGGCAAGGATGCGCTGTTTGCATTTCGAATTTACATGCCTGCCCAGAGCCCGTTCCAGCTCGGCTGTCGTTGCCAACATTCGGGCGTTGGCCTGAATTTATATTCAATTACGAGTCTGCAGTTTTACTTTTCCAAGTGATCCCAAGGCTGTGGCTTTCACACCCGGCCCTCGAGATGCTGCCCTGAGCGGAGAACGTCTCCATTACCTGGCTGGCTGTCTGTCCGGCGGTAAAAGTGATAGCCTCGGAGATCGTGCTTGTTTTGGCAGTCAGAACCGCAGAAGAGCCGTCAGTCCAGGGAGACATGTGGTCAAGCAGCAGCTGCTGCAATTTACCCGAAGGATGCATGTATCAGTGAAAGGATACAACTTGCAACTTATTTTATGGTGTGTCGAGGCATGTTTTATTGGCAGCAGAGCTTTGGATTCGTAACATAATTTTTATTTATTGTTAGCAAACCCTCTATTTCGTAATGTATTTCCATTTGTCTCAATTGAGTTTCACTGATTGGAGACATAGTTCCACTGTGTAATACCAATTCATGGCAATTTATATTCAATCAATAACAAAATACAGCTGAAACTTGAATTATTTATTTGAGGCATTCGACCAGGGGTCATTTTTGAATTCTCAGATATTAATAAACTATTTCTGTAATAGGAAAATTAAAGGGTAATATGTGTACTCGACTGCAAAGTGCACAAGGAAAGACTGTTATATTTATAGCCTTTTCACTATCTTTCTCCAAATATATTAATATTCTTTACTCTATTACTTTAAATTAAAAGTACTAGCCGCTATTTAGAATTACCTTTACCTTGTTCCCATTTATTATTTCCACCTAGACATAGCCAAGTGCAAGTTATCCCCTCCTTTATCCAAAGACAGAAGATACCTATACATTTTTCATTTCAGTTTTCCCCACCGTCCAAGTAGCACATAAAGAAATTGAATTCATTAAACATTAGCTTCCTGACACGATCGTCGCCGAGACTCCCGGCGGCAGAGACCTTAAAACATTTAGTGTCGCAATATGCAAATCCATAAATTTTGTGCCCCAGACAGAGGAGGATGGGGATGGGGATGCGGAGACACGGTCTTCGGTCCTCCGCCGTCGGCCGTCGGAGACAAGACATACACACGCGATAAAGAAATTCGATTAGGCATCAATTTTAAATGAGACGCATTCCCCTCCCGCTCGAGATCCGAGGCAGGCCGCCTGCTGTGGATGCCACGTAACCTGATATGGTGACACTCGTCCATGTCGTTCACGTCGTCGTCGCGGTTGCAATCTAATTTATGACTTAATTATCGGGCCATATTTAATGTGTCCAATAAACTAGTCTACAAAATTATACCAACACGTCGTTGTTTAGGCTTTGCCATGATCTGCGATGCACTGGAAACGATGGTGGGCGGAAGGCGCTGAGTTTATAGGTAAAATAAGATATTAAAATAAAACTCTGAATTAATATATAACATTTTTTATAATTTTTATATATTTTTTTAAATATGTTTGATCCGACTTACCTGAAATTAGTAATTTTTTCCTCTGTACTGGTCTTCGGTTGCCTTACGTTTAACCGGAGCGCAGAGAACTTGAATTTTAGCGAACAACTCGCCAACTGTCCGCGGTGTGGCCTCCTTTAGTTCTGCGGCTATCAATTTGCTTTTAAATGCAACAATTCGGTTGGCATTGCGGCGGCACCACCGACAGAGTCCACACCACGTCATCGTCACCGCAGCATGCGGCATTATACATACATATGTACATATACTTTTTGCTGTACACACGCATTTTGTTTTTATTTTGGTCTGGACGGTCTGGTCGGGCCTGGCTCGCTGGTTCAGCAATAAAAATTTCGTGAAGTGGCAATAAAATTCCATTTAAAATGGCAGCGATTATGTCTCAACAGACCATTAAAGTCACTCAAATGACAACTACTACTTAGGCACTCGCGGCCAGCACACAGCCACCGGTCCACCGGTCCCCAGCACCACTTTCGGCGTCGCCTTCGACGCACAGCAGCGTTTATTTTGTCTTAGCTCCTTCTGTGCTGATCGCGGCTGGCGGATCGCGGATTGCGGATCGGGGATTGTGGATCGCGACATTTGATGACGGACGCCGGTCTTGGTCGCACAGTGGGACACAGACTATTACCTGAACCGTCGAAGTCAATCGAGCAGGGATCCACTTGAGTGGGCGTTGCCAAACAAAGGTAGCTTCGAAATTGGCATCACTTTCGTCTGACAAAAGTAGTTCAATCGGTGGAAACCTAGTCGAAGATTCAATTTTCAATTCACAAAAAATCATCTGTTAAAGAAAATTAATGAATTTTAGTAAGGAATCAAAAGTTAAGAAATAAATAATTACGAAAATTAAAAATGAAATCAATTAGTAACCATACTATTCTTTAACCAGTTAAGAATGATGTTGTATATCGACACTTATTCATAGAAGCAACTTAATTTCAGGAAATAGATGAAAACTTATAATCTATCCAATTTTTTTGTTAATATGTAAGTGGATTTTAATAATAATTAATTTATAACCTTAAAGTATATGACATGTTAATATATCTTTAGTTTTAAATATGGATTTTAAAATGTTAAATATTTCCTCTAAATGAATTTGTTTCGATTGTAAGGCATTTTATAAATTCTTCTGTAAACCTTAACAGCAATTGAACTATAAGCAAGCTCGTATTTAATAATTCCCCGATGGGTAACCAACCCCAAGTCTATCCAGAGAAGACCCGGCTTGAAACTCAATTACCTCGAGACCCGAGCAGTTCCCTGCAGTCTTTAAAAAGCCCAGCACTTGCATTTTTTATTCCTTTGCTGTGTACTCAGCTGAAAAGCGGGCGAAAAGCCTCCCCGATGCGAATTTCCTGCTGACTTTGCATTTTATTATTTGATGCCAGTCTGCTTGCCACCACTCTCCCTGTCGTTCCTGTCCTAACTGTGTTCCGCTCGTTTTGGCAAACGACTTTGGCTGCTTACGGGACGGCTTCCTGAACATTTTGGCCCAATGCACTTTTAGAGGCCATGACATCGTCGTTGGCTCGGGCATCGTTTAGATAAGAGAACTTTCTCTTGAAGCGGGTATTTTATAATCCCTTAACCTTAATAATGCACTTAATAAGATATTATAAGTGCCAAAAGAGACTTCATTTTTTAAATTATACATAACGTACTTAATACGTAAGTAATAAGTGAACCTGCCTCTCTAGTATTTTCTCATTAAATATTAATATATCACCAAGCGACCAACTCTCAAATGACTATTTCAACGGAATACATAGTTAGAACTTTTACCCAGTATTAAAAGAACAAATTCATAGAGCTGTCTAAGTGGGAACTCAATCCGAAAAGGATGTTTGCTTTCCCGCCCGAAATTCAATGCCACAATTTGACTTTCAAGTGGTCTTAAAACCAGAGAACAAAACAACCAGTCAACCCAACCCCTCGGGGTCCCATCCTGCTGGCCCGACTCCGGTTGATCCTCATTAGTGGTCACATGTCAGCCTGTGCGCATTTGCTGTATAATTTTGTCATTCATCATTTTTCGCCCATTTCATTTTGTGCTACATGCCAAAGGACTCGTATTTCACGCTCATCCCGCCACCCCGCCGCCCGTCGCCCCGCATTCCCTGCCATCTTTTTCAGCGTCGGGTGACATGTGACAACAATGTGGAACCGTTGTCACTGGTAGCTGCTCGCAGAGCTCCGTCCTCTGTTTTGCTGTGACACATCCCAGTCGCCTCCGAAATGGATGGCAGCAGAGGAGCAGGAGCAGGAGCAGGGCTGCCCGCCCGGCGAGGTGTGATTTTCAACAAGTACGCTCATTTTTCTGGTTCAGTTTTCCCTTTTCCTTCGTGAACTCTGTGATATATTACCCACCCAAAAACACGGCGCGTGAGTGACTGATGAGTGGCCGAATGGTAAGCACTAATGAGGGAAACGAGTGCTGGCAGGGGAACACATGGCCACCGTGGAGGAGGATGAGGAGGAAGGTGTGGCTCTGTTTGATTAGGCGGCAGAAATGGACAGGAGGCTGTGGACTCACAGTTTACCTGGCAACAGACACAGCCTTATTCGAATCTGCTCAAATATCGATCATAAGAGCAGTTTCTACTTCTATACCTTATTATTTAATGAAAATTAGTTTACAAACTTGAAAGACGAGCGCAACTGACAGCCGTCTATTAACTCCCGTGCACTCAAACATCCATCTGAGAGCCTATTAGCAACCAGAGATCAACTATTCAGGGACACAAACAAACAAACCTCTCCGGGTTTCTCTCACTCAGGCATCAAAAGCCCATAATTAAGGTAACCTGAGCTAATTTTCCTAGCACGCCAGGACACACCGACAGACAACAATTGTCGCCAGATTTCCACCAAACAACCCTTGCTGGCAGGATGTCCATCATCTGACAAGCCCAGCACAACCCTTTGTGGCCCTGGCCCCGCTGACAGCCGTTGAAAAATATCAAATTTCATGCAATTTAATTGTGAAGTGGCGGCAGGAGCTCCGCAGACCGAGTTGAAGGAAAACAAGCCAAACCAGGCAAATATAGAGAAACGCTTCGAAGAGTTGACACCCTAAAAATGAGGATAGAGGTAGATAGAAAGAGCATTTGCTACTGCTTTTATCGAATTATTAAAAAATAAAACTATAAACTAGTGTTTATATTACATAAAAAAAAGCCTAAATCTATATATCTATAACACTAAATCAATATATTCAATTTAGTTTATAGCCACATTTAAATGGGCCCTTAATTCTATTCTGAATTTTATACAAAGCCAAATTCTACTTCCTGATAACCATCATAGCTCGAAGAATAACCAGTACAGGGTATACTAAAAAGAGATGAGGCGCGGAAGTTGAGGGAAATATGACGATGGCTTTTGAGTGACAGCAGCGCGGCAACACCTAATTCAATTTAACAATTCATTTATCATAATCAGGCATCAAGCCGTTGTCACTCACAATTACGATCAAGCCGGAGTGCGGGAACTGAAAAAGGCCAACAAAGGACGCTGCCGAGCCGCAGAAAAAGTCTTTCGAGCCGTCTACTCCTGCTCGTCCTACTTGGTGTCGCCTGATTACCCTGCGCACCCGTCCTTCCCGTCGACGCTTCTCTTTGTCTGAGTCCCGAGGCCCTGTCTCAGGCGCTTCCTGCCAGCCTGCCTGGGATCCTCCATCTGTCACTCGGCTGCCAGCGGCGCAACCCGGCACGAAGTCCAACCAGTCATCGGCAAAGGAACGGCCAAGAACTCATTGTCAGTTAAAGGTTCAGAGCGAATCTCGTTTTAAATGAGACAACAGCGAAGCAGCTGACAGAATCTAAGCGACTGTCGGGAATAAACTATTTAGTAAAAATAAGGATAAAGAGGATAGGACTGAGGTTACTGTCATGTAATGTGGGGTTTATTGATACCTCAAATATTTATTCTACACTATCGTAAAAGTTGCTACACTTCTTAGAAACAGAATATAATATTACTTCACTCGTCAGAGCAGATAAAGGGAGAAAACCTTAATTATTCATATTATAAGCATAACCTTTAAGAGTATATCTAGCAAGCTTAAGCTAACTTATATATGGGGCTTAAAAGATGACTTAACTTAACATTAGTTAATATTAACCGACACCATACTCTCGCACTCTCAAGACAAAGATAGTATATTTAAATATAATGTTTTTGCTTAAGGAAACTTTAACTATCTTTATTGTATATTTAATAGTGTAAGCTTTGTCCTAAATATTCCGAAGGAAGAGGGTTATATATTTCACATATTTATTAATTTCTTGAAACTATTCAAAACCTCTCACAGAAAAAATTCATCAATTAAAAAAAGGATAAACACCCCTAAGGATATTATCAGTCTTCAATTGGTTTCGCTATTTTCGGTTATAATGTCCGCATTTGTTTTGGGTACGTAAACAAGCACATGGCGTATAAATTTGGAGTTGCATTTCTCTTTGCTCAGCTGCCACTTCCACTGGCCATTAATTTTAGGGCCAACAGCAGTGACAGAATGGGCCACGGCACCCATGTCGACCCGTTCGTTACGTTACCGGGTTGCTGCGTTGCGTTGCGTTACGTTAGGCCACCCTCCTTCGCCTCCCTGCACGGCACTATCTGTTTTGGCTGTTTTGCAGCACTCCGAGGCCCCTTCTTGGCCCAGAGCCCTTTCGAGCTGTCAGCCAACAATGCTTTCGCTGTCAGAAACAGCAGGGTTGTTGTTGCTGCTGCTGTGCAATTTGTTATACGTTGCAATGTTCACGTTGTTGTTCCCGCCGCTGTGGATTTTTATAACAATTTCTGCCATGCTCCGAGTGGAGCGGGGGCCGTGGGGAAGGACAGGGGCGGACAGGGATGGTCACATGTCAACAGCAACGATGCATTCTGACAGCCCAATGACATTTTCTACATTTTCGTAAATTGCTTCGATTTGTTCGGTGCCATCGCGGGTGTGTTATATGACCGAAAGCGAAATGGGTCCCCACAGCGTTGTGCAATGCCACCAGAGGAGGGAAGGACATGGCGACCACGTGCAGCTCACGAATCCTCTAAAGTTATATCGGAAGCGTTATCATCTGCACATTTTTAGAAACGCGGAAGCGAAGTTGTGCCAGCGCCGCCCGAGCGTTTTGGGATTATATCGTGAAACAAAATAAAGAAGCTCCTATCTGACCTGTCGAATGACCATAAAAGATTTTAATGCACTGTTTCCTCGAGGAATTTCCACTGTGTCATCTGTTTTAATGTCAACTACTTCCTCCCATTTAGCCTTTTATTACGGCCATTAATTCTCATTAAATGAATCTGTATATTTGGTGCATTTCGACAGTGCTCTTTCATGTTCATTCGATTCGATGTTGCCCCAGGAATTTTCATAAATTTCCGCTGGTCTCGGTTTCTATAACGATCCACACGCGCCCCCCACATTAACCCCATTGCGAGCGATTGTCTTGGCTGTAAAATATGAAGCCAACATGGCACTTAATTCTCAACGAAGCATTCCCGGCAACAGCGCCCAGCACTGAAATTGAAATCAGTTCCAAGTACATAAATATATTTAAAGATCTCTGGGTAATCTGCCGGCTGTTAAGTATGATTTTTCTCAGTGGTTCCGCATGTGCAACTATGTTGCAAGCAAATGTGCAGCGGGTTTGTGCCAAATCGGATGGATCATAAAGCAAAGACACAATAAACGCAGCACGCGCGATTAGCAGGCGAACTCTGGGATGTCCGCGACTGTACCTTGCCTGAATTCCCATTTAATAATAATATTTATGCCGTCAGACTAATTGACTCATAAATTAGCCAAGGGCCGGACCCACTGCCATCTTTTCGCTTTCAAGAAATCTTGACAAATTCACCCGCATTTCAGTGACACTCGGACATCAGGCGGGGTCTGGGAAATCATGATGGGAGCTGCGACAGACAGTGACACAAAGTGCATTTGACAAATGACATTTCACAGACTGCCAGACACATACACAGTCCTGGGCCAGTGGGGAGGCGGCGAGACCAAGGCGCACATTCCCGGGGCCCACCAGAGCCAAAGTGTTTTTAAGTGAATTAGTTTCGTCTGATTTTAATTTTCTGTACACTCACTAAGCAAGGTGAGAGTGTTGACAAAGTTGAAAATGATTTAAACTGCATTTATTGTGATCGTGGTTAAAAATATTAACTATGAGTACGAGACTTAATAAGTACCTGATGCAGTATGTGTCATGTAGAACCATGATTCTGATACAGATTGTTATTGTAACTAATAATACCTTTATCATAATTATTATATTCCCCTGTTATATCAAAGAGTATCCATAATTCGATTATGCTTCGATGTGCACTTATAGCATCCCTCGGTTATCTGCTCCCCTCACATAAATATTTCTCAATTTTATGAAGCTCTCCCTGTGTTCTTGTATTATTTTATTCGCTTTTCGTCGTTCAGCGATTCGCATTGCAAGCGCCGTCTTCTGCTGCCGCTTCTTCGCCCAAAAGAAGATCTCAATTTCCACTTCAATTTGTCTGCTGTCACTAGTAATTGAGTTCAATTTACAATAATATTCTCTGACGTCTGTGCGGCTGAGCGCCAGCTGGGAGGCAGGGGCGGCACGGCCACGGTGCGAGAGGGGGCGTGTGTACAAATGTCTTGCGATTGCAATTTGTATCCCAGACCCAGAACTCCAATCCGATCCGGGCAGCCATCCCAGCCCCAACCATTACGACCCCTTAAACTCGGCAGTCAGCGCGCATCTCCTTGGGGTCAGTAGCGGATGGCAACGGGGGTCAACAGTTTCCAATTGAGGGGGCGGAATGGAAATCGTAATTGATGCGATGGATATCGAGGGGGGCAAGTGGATTTGAAGTTTTCTATATTTCAGAAATGGTTTTGTTACCCGTTGGGTGGTTCTTCCCACGTTGATCTTTGTGGGAACATTCATTCATAGGCTGTCCCTGGTCAACTTTCTTTTTGAGATAAAATTTTTGTAATTTGAAGTGCCTGCAATAAGATTATTTTAAATATTTTTAGAGGTCCAACTAATTAAAGATTCCCTTGTTCAAAATACCCATATAAATATATAAAAGGCAGAATTTTATATGCTAGTCGATATTATTTGGTAGAGGGTATTATGAGGTATTTGGTATTATGAGCTAGAGAGAGAAGAAAACTCCGATATGATATATTGTCATAATATCCCGCTCCATTACTAATCGAAAATATGGGAAACTTGGATATATAAATTTTATAAATATAAAAAAGAACACACTTTCACTTACAATATGGATAATATACCCAACATTTTCCACAAATAATAGTACTTAAATTAATATGTATCTTTTTCAAATTATATCTGTCCGATATATCAAATAGAATATCGATTTGTTGTTAAAATATGGATAATTTTATGGGATTTTCAATTAAATATTAATAAAGTATCCGCATATCGAAATTTATTGTCATCTCTCGAAAGCAAATTCTGTGTGATTTCAAAAAATTACAAACTTTTTGTACTTTGTAAATTCAATTTAAAATAATGAGAAAATACTTTGTATTAATTACTTACACTGTATTTAAATTGAAATGTATACATTTTTTTTTTCACTACCAATCAACTGACAAGAACGCACCTCTTCTGCATCTGAAAGTCTATGCTCCACTAAATATGTGGAAAGTATTCTTTGCAAACTTTTCAAATAAAGCTCGAGTGAACTAAGAAAACCTGGCTCAGGCCAAGGAAGGGGGCTTCGAGTTCATGCATAGGGCATAATAAATCTTTTTAACGAAAACAATAAATCGCATTTCACGCATACTCTAGCACAGTCCCGAACACGGATACTGGGGGAGCCGAAAAATAATAATGGTTAGACCTGGAAGCGACTGGAAAAGGATGCCCCAGGGGGGTCGGCTGGCTGCCCGTGAAGGTAAACCCTTTAACCCAAAGAAAATTGTTGAATTTATGCCCTGGGTACACTCATAAAAATAATTTTCTATATTTAAGAAAAATCGCCCTAAAAAAAATTCGCCCTAAAACTCAGAAAATCTTTCTGGAATTAAGAAAAGGTTTTCATGAATTTAGGGCAAGGCACCGAAAAATCAAGAAAAGCCGCCATAAATACACTTTTTTAGGGTTAATTTACCTATTTTTCTCAAATTTAGGGCAAGGTTTTATGATTTGCTTCGTTTATTTTCTTTCTTAAATTACGGGCGAATCGCCTTTGTTTTGCTTGTCAATTTTTAGTCGACAAATCTCGCACGTGTGTACTTATGATTCCCAACTGATTCTAGCACCTCTTCAATTAAGTGATTGTTGCCGTCGAAGTTTTTGAAGTTTTTTGCTATATAGAAGCGAGTCAACAATGTTACTTGTTACTTATCCTAAGAGTGACTATATTTTTTCCCAAATAAAAATAAATTGACCTTGAATATAGAAAAAAAATATTTTTTAACGGTCAAATACCCTAAATCCAAGAAAAATGTTCCCTTAAATTAACGTTTAAAATGTAAATGTAAATGTAACGTCTATTTTTCTTAAATTAAAAAAAATTGCCCTTGAATTTAGAAATAAATTTCTTCTTTTAATGGTCAAATAGCCCTTAAACTAAGAAAAATGTTTCTAAATGTATGGAAAATTCACCCTTATATTAGGAATTTTTTATCACATATTCCGGGCAAATCGCCTTAAAAACAAGAAAAATTTTCTAAATTTAAGAAAAATCGCCCTAGATTTAGGAAAGATTCTTTCCTAATTTTAGGGCAATTTTTTCTTAGATCTAGGGCGACTCGCCTTTGGAACCGTTTCTAGGGCGAATTTCTAAATGTACGGGCGAAAAGAGGCTTTTTTAGGGCGATTTTAGGTAAACATTTTTATGAGTGTATATGTGTGAGTGCAGGAATTCTCGCCGAGAGACAACGAAAACCCAAAGGGCCAAGTAATTTCTCAGTGTGAAGCAGTCAACGAGCTTCCTGTGAAGGAATAGACTCTTAGTGCAATTTGAGTACCCTGTGAAGGGGTCTGGGGACTTAGTAAGGTGCCTCAAAATGGGAGTTCTTAACATGTTTCTAATCTTTCAAGGGAAGTGAACCTTTTTGTAATTTTCTAAATAACTAAGAAACATTGAATACTGGTAGATATACTACTTCTTAACCCGTTGTTAAGACTTATTTCTATATAGAAAATGGGGAAAGGGCATTCCAATTACCGTCTGAACAAGTATCGCCTTCCATTTTCCTCTCACGCGTGTGTGTGTGGCAGTTGTTAGCCCGTGTGAGTGCGATTACACCTACTTGAAGTCATATATCTTTC
This sequence comes from Drosophila jambulina, assembly GCA_018152175.1. Lineage (NCBI taxonomy): Eukaryota > Metazoa > Arthropoda > Insecta > Diptera > Drosophilidae > Drosophila > Drosophila jambulina. The sequence continues at coordinate 22,575,192 of JAECXH010000114.1, read as the reverse complement.
ACTTTGCGCTTTCAACAGTTTGTGACGTCGTCTCCGTCTACACATTTATCCTCCACTCCGCTCTGCTCCACTCCACACTCCACTCCACTCGAGGGGGCGGTTAACAAAAGCTCTTTGAAATACCGCCGACGACTCGGCTTTCAAGACATACTACCAACGTTGGAGCCCCTGCCATCGCCTCATTTGCCGCTGCCACTGCCACTGCCACGCCACTGCCTCTGCCTCTGCGGCTGCCCGAAAAGCTCAGAAGTGGGCATGTCAGCGAAAATCACCGTAAATTTTCCGCATTGTTTAAAATTTATTACACTTTCAGATTTGCCAACGAACCGAACCGAGCCGTTCCGAGCGGAGCTGTCGGGGGCGTTGGTGCAGTTGATGAGGAAGTCGTTCGGCACGCCCTTTGTTTGCCGCGTTCTCCCGGGCCCCCTGCTATCTCTGACATGTTGCTGTCTAATACACTCATAAAAATGTTTACCTAAAATCGCCCTAAAAAAGCCTCTTTTCGCCCGTACATTTAGAAATTCGCCCTAGAAACGGTTCCAAAGGCGAGTCGCCCTAGATCTAAGAAAAAATTGCCCTAAAATTAGGAAAGAATCTTTCCTAAATCTAGGGCGATTTTTCTTAAATTTAGAAAATTTTTCTTGTTCTTAAGGCGATTTGCCCGGAATATGTGATAAAAAATTCCTAATATAAGGGTGAATTTTCCTTACATTTAGAAACATTTTTCTTAGTTTAAGGGCTATTTGACCATTAAAAGAAGAAATTTATTTCTAAATTCAAGGGCAATTTTTTTTAATTTAAGAAAAATAGACGTTACATTTACATTTACATTTTAAACGTTAAATTAAGGGAACATATTTTTTGGATTTAGGGTATTTGACCGTTAAAAAATATTTTTTTTCTATATTCAAGGTCAATTTTTTTTTATTTGGGAAAAAATATAGTCACTCTTAGGATAAGTAACAAGTAACATTGTTGACTCGCTTCTATATAGCACATTTCACTTCAAAAACTTCGACGGCAACAATCACTTAATTGAAGAGGTGCTAGAATCAGTTGGGAATCATAAGTACACACGTGCGAGATTTGTCGACTAAAAATTGACAAGAAAAACAAAGGCGATTCGCCCGTAATTTAAGAAAGAAAATAAACGAAGCAAATCATAAAACCTTGCCCTAAATTTGAGAAAAATAGGTAAATAAACCCTAAAAAAGTGTATTTATGGCGGCTTTTCTTGATTTTTCGGTGCCTTGACCTAAATTCATGAAATCCTTTTCTTAATTCCAGAAAGATTTTCTTAGTTTTAGGGCGAATTTTTTTTAGGGCGATTTTTCTTAAATATAGAAAATTATTTTTATGAGTGTAAGTGTAACCAGTAATTTTCTTATCACTTAGCCTGACTCATGAAGCCCCCACCGCTGCCACGTAGGGGGATGAGCTTGCATATCGAGTTGGGTTTTTCGGAGGCATTAAAGAAGCGTATTGAAAACTGCGAAAAGTCCTTAAAGTTGCTTAGAAAACGGTTTACTTTTTAAACTACCAATTCAATGGGTTACTTAAATTCAATTTAATTTCTAGCCCTTCCATATGTATAAATGAAATAATAAAAAATTCCATATCCCTAATGTTATCCCATAAGCTGACACAGCATAATTTATGCATAATTTTCAGCTAATCCATATTTCATGTCGGACAACTGCATTGGCTTTCGGGTAAACTCTCTGCGCTATCAAAAACATCCTGTTTTTGCGGAAAGCCCATTTATAAAATGTATGTGTCTAATAGATAGGGCAAATAAAAAAAAGCATAATAAAGCCTGGCCAGAACCCGAATTTCGACTCTAAGCTCCGACTGCATCCGCTTGTAAATCATATTAAAATATTTATGCTGCCGCTCGATGTTTGGCCAGTTGTTGCTTTATTTTTTGCTCGTGTTCCGCGGGGCCACCGATAAATTGCGAACAAATGACATTATGCACATGTGTATCGGTATCAGTGCACCATGGGGTGTGTGTGCTTGTGCGGTTTATTTAGTGCATTTAGATAAAGAGAGTGGGAATGTCAACTTTTGTGACTATTTCTCGTGTTCGTGAGTTTGTCGGGGCTGGCAGTGGCACAGCTACTACGACTGCCTGCAATTATCGTGCAACAAATCATGGCAACATTGGCCATTGTTGTTGCCCCGCCGTAGTTTATGGCATTAGTTGTGTTAATTTATGTCCCATTTATGAAATATTTACAAATTTTTCAGCTATTATTTTCGCTGCGCGCAGATTTCACACACCCCCTCCGCTGAACCCGTGCCGCACTGGGTTTATCGCGAAAACACAAAAATATTCTGTAAACCATTTTTCAGCTCAATTCAGCGGGGATCGGTCCGGTTGGGTTATTTATGGGACGACCTCCGCCGGATGTTTAGACGCAGTTACTTTGGCCGTTGCCGGCGGACGCTGCGATATTTAATATTTATTAAAATTATGCATACGGGTTGGCAGTTAATTTATGTAATGGCGGTTTAAGAGCCAGCTTGCTCCACTGAATAGACAGGCAATAAATGTGTAATTGGTCCTGAGACAGCCCTCTGAATTATTAATATAAATAAGCAGTAATTAAAGTCATAAATAAATGTTAGAGAGAGCTATTTACCTATGTTCAGCTGTATCAATTAAACTACTTTGGGAAAGGGATATACTAACACAATATATTATGCTCCACCGCCACCAATCAAACATTGACCCAGTCCACACTTGGCCAGAGCAGCCCAAGCAATGTCACAACAATCCCCCGTCGATTGCCAGCACAATTGCAGTTGATTAAGATGCTGGTGCCTTGTTGCATGTTGTGTAAATGTTTGTGTTATTGATTAATTACATTTACAACAATCAAAGTTCATTGAGTGATACCAATCAAAACAACGCCGGCAGCCGGGCTGCATTCACCGAGCTGCAATGAATCTTCGCGTCGAGTGGGGAGTGAGTCAAAAACTGACTGAATGACTGTCCGACGGACGGACTCACTGACTGACTGACTGAATGACTGGGCTCAAGGGCTGGGAGGCTGAATGACTGACCGAGTGATTGACTGAACGACCGGAGAACATGTCTAATGTGGGGCTGCCCCTGATTGCTGCATGTTCCGGCTTGTCGCTGCTTGTATGGCATTTGTCTGTTTTGGGCCTCGCTCCGCGTGGCTTTGATCTTATTTTCTCTCTCCTTTTTTGATCTTCACTCGCTTTGATTGATCAATTAAATTCATTTGTAAACAACTTCTCGCCGACGATGACGCGGCGTTAAGACCGCAGATCCCATATATTCACCGTCACGATGGAGAGTCGGGGGAAGACGGTGTGTGCGGCGTCCTCAAAGAGTGCAGAAGATTTATTTGGTTTTCTATTTTTACGCGGGAGAAGTGAGTTGAGCCACAACAAGCACACCCCGCTGATAATAATTACCAGATGATTTCGAGGCAAATTTTTCAGGAAGGCCATCGATTCCAATACTGAATGTTTGAGTTTGTAGGTGGTTTTGATGCATATCTTTCCTGGAGGTGTTCCAAAATCAATCTTTTTGTGTTCTCAAAAATTTTCATGTACCTTTAAAAATGGTTTAGGTTTAAAGATAATTCACAATTAAAATTGTTTTTAATGCATTCTAATGCATCTTTTAACTTTTTTTATTTTAACTAAGTTATCTTCAGACACATATTCTGTAAACTATAGATATAATTATAAAAATTTGTATTTCAAACTGTTTTCTATAACAAGAAGTTGACTTAGCAAGTCCATTTCTAAGAAGACCATTGTACATGACAACAGGGTCATCTAACTGCCATTTTAAAATTGTTTACACATTTTTGTAGGTTTTTTTTTTAAACAGTCATGAATCTATATTTCAAATATTATTTATTTATTTATGATGTAATTGTAAAAAGTTGTTTTTTTGTCACTCCCAAGATAAATTGAAGTTCTCAAAGTTGAATTAAAAACAAAATGGTAGAAATGTTCAAAAATATATTGACAACTTACTCATAAACATAAATGGTTTAGAAAATAATTTATTAAGGAAAATACTCTTTTGAAAGGCTGCTTACAGAAAATCCAGCTTTTGCCTTTCCCAGCTCAAAGTTCCACTGTGCTGGCCATGTACGAACAGTTTATCGTACATTTTTATAGCTGTCAGTGCGTTGGCTGTCAAGTGTCAAAAACATTTGCAGCTTGCAACGCGCCAAATGCAAAATGCAAATGCACTTACGAGCGCCTCTCGCCGACTGCCTGACAATGACAAGCCGGCAGAAGAAATACAGATATATGCGAGAGTAAAAAATAAACGTACTTGCACGACGGATTCGCATTGTTCGCCAGATATGTATTACACAAGTCACTGGCAGTCAGCATAACAACGGCTGGGTTTTACAATAGTTTCTAGTGCTCGAGCAGGGGCACACATGGCTGACTGACTGACTGGCTGACTGGATGGCAGACTGACGGAATATATAGTAATGATGATAGTGGGGAGCCGGGAGGGGTTGATGATGCTCTGACATTGCCTGACGCCTTGATTAAACTGTCATTTAACTTCATTTATTTTGACACAAAACTGACAAGCGACCCCCATTCCGAGTGGCAGCTTATTCAATTTCGCACACCCGTCAGCGGGCGAAGAGCATTCAATAGAAATTAAATAATAGTTAGTAGATAGTGAGTGCACCCAAAGTGCACCACCCGATGCGGTCATCGCATCGCATAATCGATCCTCCGGAGGGGCGAGTCGGGGCAACAATTCAATTCCGCTCATCCGCAAGTCATCCCGGGAGGAGGCAACTCATTTATGCTAAATAACAAGTGATTAAAGTTCGTTTTGCGCCGATATAAAGCTGTCACTAAACATAAATTACAATATGTCAGGCTCGAGAACCTTTGACTTTTATTAATGTAAACATGGAAAGCAACACGCACGCCGAACCTCCGAACGGCTACAACATGCTGACACTGAAAGCCGAGATAAGTTACCCAGGCGCACACACCAGTCTGAGTCTCGTTCCAGTCCCAGTCCCAGACCCCAGACCCCATCTCCACTCCAACTCCAACTCCAGCCCAGTCCCAGACCCAGACCCAGAGCCAAGGCCCCACTTGGAACCACCGTCGCTGACAGGCGGAGTTTTGTCCGTGAGCCGAGCAGTGTGTTTGCTATTAAAGAAACCGATGCGCAGCCTTGGAAAGAAGATGCAACACTTGAGGCCTCCGGTTGCGGTGCAAGGCGACAGTATTTACTGCCTAAGTCAGCCCATAATTAAGTCTGGGCTTGCACTCTGTCTTTGCCCAGTTTAAATGGTTTTAATCCATTATTTTGATCAAAACAGAATAGTTTAAGTATGCCGTTAAGCATATACATATATTTTTTTTTTCTCTTTCTGAGTTATTTTTGGAATTTAAAAAATAGAACATAAATAGAAAATCTTTTTTGAGAGCAAAGAAAAAACAAATCGGGGTCATTATCCAAATTAGAAAAGTAAGTGAAAAAGGATTTCGACTTAAAAACTGTATAATTTATGTATATTAGATATTCCGCTATTAATCTGTTAAATATTAACTGTTAAATATATTTTTGTATTTCAAAAACAAAATGTGCTAAGTATAGAGATCTCCTGCTAATTAAAGACGGATAGATAATTTTAAATTTTACATGTTTTATACTTATACATATATACTTTAAATAGAAAAAAAACTAGATTTATAGTAGGATGCTTACATAGTTCACACATTTCGTATTAATTTTTTTAAAAACTGAATTGATGATCAAACTAAAATACCAAGCTAACAAGATCCTGGAAATTCTGATTTTTAGACCACATTTTCACTAAGAATGTTCAATTATTAGACTTTTTTATGATGATCTATTATTTATACTTCCTAAAATTATACATTTTAATTTTTTGAGAAACCAATCCTTAATTATTATAGATTACAGTCGTGATTCAGGTTTCTGCCCATGCGATAGGCTTTATTTCTATGAGGAGGCTTTCTCACCTCGGAGGCTGAACTGTATTATCCGGCGGCCCCCGTCCGACCTCCGTCCATTTGGCATTCATCTGGCTATATCTCCGTGTGCCGTTCTGGGCTCTGTGTGTTTGCGCTCACTTAGCGATCATATCATTTTGACATGCTCGTGTGTTTAAGCTGTCAAATTGCCTGCTGTCTACGGCTGCTGTCTGCGATAGCTGCCGTCTCTGTCTCCGCCGGCTCGGCTCCGTCTCCGTCCCGCTCTTTTGGGGTCTTAACTATCTTTTCGCTTTACATGGACTAGTCGGGCTTGTCTATTTGTATCTGGACAGGCACTTCGCCGGCCTCATGCCTCCTTAAGTTGACGTGTTACGCTGTCAGCATGGAGAAAACCTCAATTTCAAACTGTCAGTTTATATGTCAGCTCCAACTGACAGTTCTCCATGTTGTCGCTGTCTCTCTCTCTGCGTTTCGATTCGTTTCGTTTCGTTTCGTTTCTTTCCTTACGTTACGTGGCTTGGCATGCGCTCGGCTGGCCTGGCCTGGCTTGGCTTTCCACGGCAGCAGATACAGATACAGAAACAGACACAGATACAGATACAGCTGCGGACGCCGAGAGATACTTAGATGGGCATTTGAATAATGCGCACACAAGTCGGGCTTACAAGAGGACACCGGCTGGCCATGGGATACTGGCTGCTCAGTTGGCCGTGATCCTAACTCTATTCATGGCGCGCACCTTCTTCTGGGGAAACAACTCAACTCAACTCCGCTCATTCGGACTGCTGTCCGCCAGGTAAATGGTTTGCAGATACCGATGCGACTGCAAGTACGACTGCGTGCTGTTAATTTTTTAACTGATGGTTGATTAAGTTCTGCAACCAAAGTTCCTGGAATCTGTGAACTTAGACTAAGTAGCTATACCTATGCTACTGCACTGATAACATCTGTAAACCGAAAATAGGTTTGTGTTTAGGCCAGGATCTGGGTAAATCTCATTAAATGAAGTATTTATACCTTTTGGTAATATAATATCAACCTTAATAAGTCGATATATTGATTACAATAATCAGCACAGTTTATTTCACTGTGCCTTTGTGCAGTCTTTAGCCTATATCTTGAAAAAGTACCCCGTACACTTTAAATTAAATATAAATTTAACAAACATTTTTCAGAGTAATACTTTTACCTTCTTTGGAGTGCTGGCCAACTTCTCTGCAAAGCCTCTGCTGTCGTAAGCACATTATGCACTGAAAAGAACAGATCAGAGGAAACACTCTACTAATTGTTTCGTTGCTAAATCAAACTTTACTTAGTCAAAGATATTTTTCTTCTGCTACCCAATATATAAGCTATTATCTTATAATCCAAAACCTTAAAGGATCTTTTTCTTAAACTTATAAAACTAATTTTGGCGGAGCTCCTACTGCATTTATACACCACACCTCTCACCACATGCACTCTCCGAAAGAGAAACACTTCCCTGGCCGTGTTCTTAAACGATAAATAAAGTTGTGAACACTGTCTCGATTTGTTTCTGTAGGTAGGTTCGCGGTTCGCCTCGGTTCGGTTGGCTTTGACCGGGCTCCGTTTGTGCAGCCACGGTCCCCATCCCGCCGCCATCCTGATCCCAGCCCAGGCTTTATCGGCTATGTCGTTCGTTGCACTGCGTCGGACACAAAAGATTTACGATTATGGCGCGACTATTAAAAAGTTTCGCCTCGCGCACACCTCCGCCCGCCGCCGCCGCGCTGCTCCTCATCTCTCACTCAGGCCCACATCCAAAGTCAAAATATTGTGTAAAAAATAAGGCGAACAGAGTGGGGCCCGGCTTGCAGCCGGCTCTCTGGATCGATTAATTATGTGCGGAATTTGGTTTATTGAGTACGAACCGCCTTTAAATTGTCTAAAAGACCCAGAGAGCTGTCAGGGCATGTTCGCCGGCCGCGGGCCGCGGATCGCAGATCGCAGATCGGACAACGGAGAACGGGTTTCAACGGCTGACTACGCCTGTAATTTATGAGTTTAACTATAATTTTTAACATTTACGCTGCGCCTGCGTGCGCTTGCAATATGACAATTTTACTGCCCGCCGGGAGGAGCCGCAGGCAGGGAAGGGTGTGCGCCAGCAGGGAGCTCTCGCGAGACCAAGACGGGATTGGGTTCGCTCTCAAGATCGGCCCCGGGAACGGGAACAGGTCAGCGGCGTATTTGGACACTGCGCGGACAGCTGGTCAATTGAGTTGGTCCCAGTGCCGCCTTGTCGGCGGGCAACCATTTTGTTGTTTTCGATTAGACTGTTAAGTTGTCAGCCTGAAATTGATTTGTAGCCACTGGCCGCCGATTTTAAATTGCTCAAATTAATGTTACACAAGGTGTTGCTCTCGATGAGGTTACCGCCGCTTGGCCAACCGAACGGCGATCGTAAATCGATCTTGCTAACCATGTGCCAGCCAAGGGGTGTTATGACCGCTGTTAGATGCCGGATTAACCGCGGTTTTGTACAAGTGTCCAAGGCCTAATCGAAGTTGATTGGTGTGAAATATTTCCCGGTGATATTGCAGCTGCTTCTGGCACTGGGACACCAGAGCTGATCTGAGGGGTTAGGGATGCTTTCACAAGTCCTGGGATTGGGCAAATGAAAAATATTGAATTGCTTCGCTTTCGGTAACTTTCTTATATGTATTTTAATTGCCTAAGATATTTCATAAACTATCTTTCTGGACCAATTTTTATTTATTTTGAAAGGGAGTAGTTCAAAAAATGTAATTGTAAATCTTAAAACTTCCATAAGTATTGATTTGTATTTTTTGTAGATTTATTTTGCATATTTATGTGTATTGTAAATAAAATTAATTTAATAATAATTGTAGTATTCTTTGCCAAAATTTTAAAACAAAAGACAATTACTGTTTTTATATGTACATATATTTGTAACTTCGTAGGTTGTTATATTTCAATGAAAACAGTCAAATTAACTTAAAATGACGTGAAACCAACAAGATCCTACTAGAATAATGCCGGATGATAATGACTAGGTAAAAAATAAAGTAACATTAATTTACCTATCTCCCGACAAACATCTGGCTACAATAATTTCATAGGTCTGGCATCTAGTTACTATAATTGCATAAATCGAATGAATAATATAAACAGGGGCTTTTAAAGGATCATGTATTCAATATTTCAAGAATTCATAATAAGTACCTTCAAAGTTTAAGAACCCTTTAATCTCCCCTTACCCTGGCTCTGGTTAGATTCTGGTCAGTCCACTTAAAATACAAATAAACAGCAACTTCGAGTGGCACTCCTGAAAATGCATTTCCACGCAAAATACAATTATCAAACAGTCCTGTTATGGGTCTTTTTCGGCTTGATATGCGTGATTGACACATAACACTCGTCTGGCAGCGGCTGTAATCACTCTGATTGGAGCTTAACAAGTGTTTAATCGCTCTAATAGGCACCTCTCAACAGCTGAGCTGCCAGAGATTTCCAAGACCACTAAAATCGCAATTAAGTGTCATATTCACTTTTTGTTTCCACTTCCAACGCTCCGCTGGCTTATCAATGGTTCGATGGCAACTGTGACATGCAGGGGGACACCATCATGGCCGCACTGACTAATCATCTTTCGAAATCCATTCCGATTAGACGTTGTGCACACGTCGCATAATCCACTAACATTTCCAGCTCAGTGAGCTGTAGGCCGATGGGGGCGGGCGGAGCCGGCGCTGGCTGTTCCCAGTAACTAACTAACTGACTGACTGACAGATTCGGTCCCCGTTCTCCGGAGTCCGGATCCGGCTTCAAAGGAGTATGCGACGTCTTTGACGGCGTTGGATTTGCCTGGTCGAGCCACGCCCCGACACGCGTTCGTTCCCTGCTGGTGAGTGCCGGTGCTGGCGAGGTAGGCGGTGGTGCGGGACAGTGGCTTGTGTGTGTGTCAGTGCCGACTATAATCTGACATTTAATTAATAATAAAGTTGACAGTTTGTTTTGAGTGACTGTGACAGTTTTAATTGAGATTTGTTCTCTGAATACCCTGCACTGTTCGCAGTGGGGTGTATGGGTTAGCGTGAATAGAGGCAAAGACCATATAATAATTAAGATGAGGGACGCGCGAATATATAATGAATAAGATACGGAACGCACTTTATACTTTATCCTTTATAACATAAATAAGTTACTAATGATCTTATATGTATCTGACTGTCAAAAATGTTATAATTAAGTAACATATATATTTCAAATGATTATTTTAAAGGATAAATGTATAAACAAGATAGGGATCGCATATTATATTGTCTTTGATAAACTCATATATAAGTAACTGATGAAAAGATTTTTCCCCGACTATCAAATATGGTTTATTTAAATAACATATATCTCTCAGCTGATATATACTTTTCGGATATTTCCCATATAGCATTAGGGTTTTATAAGTACTTAACCAAACTAACTAATTTCCTTGAAGCCAATTGCCCCAGCAATCTCACTTCCGCTCGATCTTCAGGCCTCGCCCCCTGCAGTTGGACGTCGACAAACGACCATCGCTATCTTTCTTTGATCCTCGAGTGGCGTACCCCTTTCCATGCCGCTAATTGGGGTGTGCAGGGCATTCGAAAATACCTGGTATCCGAGGCGAGCGGTGAGAGCCAGTGAGCACCCACCAACGTCAACGACATGCCACTCAAAAAGTCCAAACCACTTAAGTGCCCTGGGGGCCAAACGGGGGGGATTTCCAAAAGAAAAAAAGAAACATACAAAAAACAGACAACACAGAAAATAACATTCATATAACGAAATGAGCTTTCGGCTTTTGTGAGTGTAGTCAGGTCGATTGAGAGGCGATTAGCGCACAAAACAGAAGTGGCATGTTTTGATGATGATCAGCCGGCCCGTCTGATTGCCGGCAATCAAATTCAAATGGTGTGGAGTGGAGTGGAGTGGAGTGGGTGGGGATGGTCTATGGTCCCTGGTCCGTGGTCTGTGGGAGACCTCCATAAGCTAGACACGCGTAAAAACGCTCCTAAATGACTTTTCAATTGAGTTGTTAAGCTGTCTGATGGCGGTTGTCAGACCCCGACTCCTCCGACAGCGACAACAACGACAACGACCCCCAATTCGCCCCTTTAGCGGAATGGCAAATGCTTGCGCGATAATTGAGTTTTATGATTGACACGACAACTTTGCTTTTTAAATTGACATAAATTTCAATATGTCGCGCCGAGAGCGAGGGAACAACAGCGAGTTAAGCGGACCGAATGCGATCTGTGTAGCTGCCTCTCTATCTGTCTCCCGGTCGCTATCGTATATCGCCATCCTCCTCTGGGCCTGTCCCGGCGATAAATTGTGCAATAAATTTCAATTACAGTTATTTTGCCGGCAAAGCGCCCATAGAATCCGCTCACATCCGCTCCGCTCGCTCTCGACCAAAACCCATATAAACTATTTAAGTGAACAGAAAAAATACGGAAAAAATGAATGGGGGAAAAAGGAGGCGAAACAAGAAATATGCGACACACAAATTGTGATAAATTTTATGTTAAAGTGCATGAAATTATATGGCGACACATTTGGGCACTCATAAATTTTATTTAAACAATTTACAATTGTCATTCGAGAATTGCTTGTCGCTGGGTTGTTGCTGTACTCCCAGTCACGGACTGGACGCTGGGCCATAGTTGTTATTTTTTCGTGGCTCTGGCCAGCACATTATTTATGCTTTTTTGTCAGTTGGAGGTTATTAAATTGCCATGTTGAAGTGCGTCAGTGCTAAATGCGAAAAAGGACATGATATGGAGTTTTCAGTTTGCTAAAAAATAGTTGTAATACTTTTGTAAGAATAATTAAAATACAATGTCATGAGTCTGTATTCTCTAAGATTTAACGATGATATTGAATTCAGTAAGAAATATGCAGTAAATAAATACCATCATCTTGAAAACAGAAACAATATTCATGGAAAGAATTTTTTTAAAGATTTACGAACAAAGAAATTTTATATCTTGGGATCCGAGCCTAAAAATGTAAAGCTTTTCGAATCCCAAAAGTGAGATTAATCACACAAATATTTCATACTACTCGACAGAGGATTTTCCCTTCTGTGGCATTCGTAATGTGCATTCGATTGCCAGTTTAATTAACCGAGTTCCGAGTTCAAGTCCAGCCAGTCGGTCCTTTCGAAACATTTCCACAGGCAGGGGCAGCCGCAGACTCCGACCCGCCAGTCAATCAAGTGAGAACATCAAAGCAAATGTCGTCTGCACTTTGCACTGCCAGAAGATGAAGGCGAAGCCGCTGCGAAAGTTTTCTGCAGGCGGGATTGGGGATTGGGGATCGGAATTGGAAGCGGAATCCCGCCCTCCTTCGGTCCAGCTGACGTGGCCAGACATTGGCCCGTCTGGTGGTCAGGCCACCGCCTCTCGACTCCTCCGATCCTGCTCCCGTCCTGCCCCACTGGCGGTGCCACTGACAACTTACTTTGGCATTTGGCTGTCAACATGCTGTCAGACATTTAAACAATAAATGACCAAACACTTTTCATTATGTTGCTCTTTGCGGTTTCGCCTGCAACAGACAGGAAGAGCGACTTTGACTTTGGCCCGAAATCTGAATCGGAATCCGAGCGAGAGTCTGAATCCGAATTCGAATCCGGAGTCGAGTCCCTGGCCAAGAACTGCACATGGGGCGTGTGTGTTGGCCCTTTTGAAATTGACCGAATCGCACAAAGAATGTTGGCCATTCATACGAATATACTTGCCGGGAGCGGCTGATGTGGGTCAACAGGGGGTCAGGGGTCAACGCTTTACTGCTGTTACTGTCATAAAAACGCTGCCAACTCCGGCAAGACCCAAAAAGTTGTATCTGCCAGCCCCGACCGAATGTGCTTTTCGCTCGCCGATACAAATGCGAACCCATTTCAAAAATGTTGACACCCAACATAGGGCAATTAAATTCATTTTTCATTCATCCGCTACGTGTGCCTGCTGTGTGTGCGCTGGACACAGTTGGCAGCCTTGTTGAAAGTAATTGACATATTGCGTTGCAAAATTTGAAAGGTTTTCCTCCCCGCACACACAGGACACGCACACTGAGGCCGGATTCCTGTGAGTTCGCAGGCTGAAAAAGGCACTCCGATGCCCGGCTTGAATTGGGAAATTTGTATTTCGGCAAATGATTTTGTGTTCTCTCGTCATGGTTGGCCAAAAGTTGATGGGTTCGTAGCTATTTTGTTTTGTGCGTGAAATCATTTAAAATTCCAAAGCTTTGAATCCAAACACGAGGGCATATTCGGACAAATTTCATATGCAAAAGGTGTTTGTTTGCACAAGGTTTTTGAATTTTTGATGTTAGACAAGGACTCCTTTGAGTTTTTCCCAGAGAAAAAGTAACTATAGATCTTGAAATATGCATGTGGAGTCACAATACATGAAAACTACACTTGAAATATAAAGGGTTGAATGTTATTTTAGAGTACTTTACTTTGCTTACGAACCAGAACATTCAGTTTTTGGAAATATTTACTGTAGACTCTATTTCAAAGATATATGTTTTGATTTGGATCAAATCTCGATCTTTCCATATCCAAAAGCAAAGAGAACTATCACTCGGCAAACCATTAATGCTCCCAATCGATTCCATATATCCGCAGTCTCCGATTTATCGCCTCGCGCCCTATCTTCTTGTCACTTTTAGTGTCAGTTGGCATTAAGTGCGTTTTGAGGCCGTTAATGGACTCTAAACACGTTGTTGGAATTCTATGCCCCGGATCTTTCCCATTCGAACAAATTGCTTCGCGCACATTAGGGAGATTTCGGAGGGCCCGTCGTCTCGGTCCTTGGGCCGCTGTCGCGTCCCCTCGGCAGACCCACGCACTCGGGACTCGACCATAAATTCTGTTTTATTTATGAGCATTTAATTTTTGTAACATTAATTTAAACATAACTGCCAAAACATAAATTAGCTTCCGTTTCAACTAATTATGTCCGCTGCCCTGCCCGCCCCCGCTTCCCGTGGCAATCGCTCAAGCATGAAAATTGTTGACTGCACAAAAGGCAACATCAGTGGCACAGACACACACCCCCGCACGGCCGAAAACCGCATAAATTTAAGTGTGTGTGTGTGCCCGGATCAGTCCCTTTGCCGCCCGCAGAGCCCCTTTCACTGGGGGGACTGTGTGAGCGCCACGTTTTATCTTTCCGAGGTTCCAGGTTCCCGGCGGCTGGGGCAGGAGCTCCCTAAGTGCCGTTACACATGCAGCGGCACCGCCATCGCATGCACATAAATTTCGATCTGTTGTGCCGGCTGCCCTTTGAGTTGCCTTCAAATTAGTTGCTCATCCAGGCAATTAACAGAAACGGACGCCAGTCGAGGGCTGGAAAGGATATCCCTTCCCTCACAGTGAGCTTTTATTAATATTTCAATATTTAGTTGTAGTGAAATTGTAGGATTGGAGCGGAGATAGGTCCCACTGACGCGTCTCGGCTGCCCTGGAACCATAAAACAAAAGCGAACAAAATTAAGTATACGCCGAAAGACACGGCACAAGCATAATAATCATAAATATATCAGGCAGCCAACTTTCGGCTTGGCATAATAAAATCCAATTAAAAACCAAAGAAAGCAAATGTTTACGACCTGCCACAGACCAGGGGCGCGGGAAGGGGCTGCCGAGCCGAAAAGGGCTGCCAGTCCGTCGACAAATGCATTGAGTTATGTTAATGGGAGAAAGAATGACTGCGCCCCCACAAAGGGGAGTCTTAGGACCTTGGGGGATACACTGCCATGGAAAAGGGGATTTTAAATTCGCTGAATTAAATTAAAGGGTTAACCTTTTATAAGAAAAGTTCCTAAGCAAGTAGGGTAACTAAGCAACGATGTTTGATTACGTATTAATTGTGCTTTTTGAGGACTCTGTAATACATATGCCCAGATATACTACATAAACCCAAGTCTCGATTATAATTTTTCACATTTCCCTCTCAAGCCATAGACAAGACGGTAGTCAACAAGCAGCAGCCATTCGTAACTAACACCACATAATTCACAGAAAATGACAAACAGCTGAGCTCCGGCTATCAGGCCCCCATTCCCCGACTCCTCCTCCGTCTGCTAATGCCCCCCAATCTCCAGGTCCCTGCCCCTTGTCAAGTGTCAGCGTAAATCTTAAAATTCGCAGAGCAGAAAGTGTTGCCCTTGTGGAAATTGACTTGGCCAAAACCAGCAGCAAGAGCGGCAACAAAAACAGCCGCATCGGACCAGACTTGGAATTGAAGTGGGTGCTGTGCCGGGGTGGTGCTTTGCACTTTATTATTTATGGCTGTCGGGTTGAGTACGAATTCATTTTATTTATGAACCAAGTCAGCCAAGCGACCAGCCAAACAGCCAAAAAAGAAAGACAACCAAACCGAATGGCTAACGGACGACTGTGGTCGTTGTGGCTTTTCTCAGCTACTGGAAAACAAAAACACATCTCTGAGTTTCCCTTTGACTTGGCTTGAAACAGTGGTTGAAAGCGAAGTATTTAAGGGAAATTAAACAATTTTAAAAAGCTAACAATTCATCAATTATAAATATATAATACTTTGTATAAGTACGAATCATTTAGGGAGAATTATTGGTAGACTTCATATCTAACTAAGCGAAATTGCAATTGTAATCAATTTCATTTGTGTGCTTTCCAATCAAAGGTATTAGTATAATTTCAAATATTTTAAGTATAAATCTTTAATAACCCACTGTTCACCCATGCAGAACGCCCCAAAGTATGCAATACTACACCGCAGTTGGGACTACTTGCAACTTGGCTCGGGGAAACAATAAAGCCGCCTCTCGCCTTTGATTCTGCCACTCAATCCCTCCACTTTGGCCACGTTCGTAGCAATTTTCGTGTCGGCTAATTAGCTTTGGGTGTATTGTTTATAAATTTATGACGCATGTTAAATGGGTTTAATTTATTTATGGCACTTTGACCGCTCCGTGCCAGAGTCCAAGCCCGAGACCAGGCGAAGTCGAGTGCCTAAGCTTTGGCCAATTGAATTTTCGTCAGTGAATTATGTTTATGAGCTGCCGCCGGTTGGGTTGTGGCTGTTTCTGTTTCTGTCTCTTCTGGAAATTGTGGCAGTGTTCTACATATATTTCTGCGGTTAATTAGAGTCGCCGCATGGCGGGGCGCCGCCCGAAGAACAGCCCAGACAAGAGACCCAATTAAAACTTCAAGTTGTCAGCTATGGAGCCATCAGCACCACATTCCTCCCCCGCTGGGTCAAATGGCTCTATTATGCTGACTCGGGGGAGAAAGGGAAATCAACCCTGATAATGTAAATTCTGATACAAATTCCCGATGATTATCGTTATGATTATGCTTGCTATTTAAAATATACAAGCCACTTGAAATATGGTTAGAGTGAAAATGACTTAATTGAATAATTTTTGAAGCCACCAAATGTAGGGAATATGCACTTTGAGGGGGCGTTTGTCAGGGGTATATCTGTCACCTACTTGTATTTAAATTTCTGTTAAGTTACACTACATAATATGTATGTTCCAGGTAGCTTTGATCATGTTAATTTTAGCTGAAGGAGACTATGACTGCAGCTGACTGCAGTTGGATATAGGTCTCAGTAGATTTCCTTTGATTTTATTGAATTCCTTCCAGATAGGGTATCTGCCAAGTCGCTGGGGTTTCTTTGGAGGCCTTGTTCCATCCAAAGAAATTCGGTTGTCACACCCAGGCGCCAGCCACGAGTGATCAATGGCCGCTAATTAGTGTGTCCTCTCTTTTGGAAACTTTACACATGCTCGCCACTCGGCTGGACGGCTCCTACTCCGCTCCCAGGCTGACCCGAGGGGTTTTCAGTTACAAGTGCTGATTACGGCTCTCCGCTTTCCCTTCCCTTGTTTCTGTATTTTTCTCTCTTTTTTGGGATTCCCGCTGCGGCCGCAGGTCATTTATTATGTTGCTGTTGTTGGGCGAGACTTGAATTTCAATCATGAGCTGTTGTTGCTGCCGCTGCTCGGCCTTCGATTAGAAATTGCGATAATGTCCAATGGCGACAAAGTTTCCGAGGCGCCCAGGGGTGCCCCTCTCGTCCCGATCCCGCTCCCGCTCCCGCTCCCGGTCCCTCCGAGTCCTCGTCCATGGGCGCCTGTCTGCAGTTTGTCAGTGCGACGGCAGCCACAGGGCTTATCTGCACTCGGCTGCCACTAAATTATGTTTTATCTGCATCTGTGGGTCATCGTGTTGCGCTCCCTCCCCCTGCCACATGTGCATGCATATCGTACATGTGGGGGACATATCCCCAGCGCTGTTGCGGTCACTTTGATGGATGGGCTCGGAGCGCTAATGAGCAGCAATTAATAAAGCCATGGACTTTGTTGACCGCAACAATATTCCGACGAAGGAGCGTGGGCTCCGAGAGAATAGAGACATCCGGGGGTGGCCGTCGACCACTGACCGGCGACTTGTCGGTGTCCAGCTGATTAATGCCCCGATAATGAGATTTTGACTTAGGCTCAGGCCTTGGCACCGGAATATGTTTTAATGCCTATTTGATTGATGCCAACGGCGAGGACAAAACCGCTTAAGGCACTGCCAAAAAGTACATTTTGGGAGAGGCATAAATGACAGCTTTATGAAGGCTTAAGTCTGGGGAACTCAAAAAGGCTTGCTGAATTAATTGGTATTTATTTTTTCTTTTTTTTATTTAATATATTGCTTTTGACAAATAGGTACAGCTTAGTATTTATTTAATTATCGGTTTGGCATATGTCTCTCTGAAGACATGAACTTAGAGTGCAAAAACTACTTATTAGTGGTTTGGTTATAAGTTCATTGAAAACGTATTAAGTTGAGTACGAAATGCGGATATTAATATCATTATTTAGCAACCTCTTTAGATCCCTAAAATTAATCTTAACCTTTAAGCCAACTTTCATTTCCATTCTTCCCTTTCGCTTCTGCCTTTTATTTTCAGAAAACGCCCTGGGCTAGGACAGCTGCAACGATTACCACGAAAAGGGGAAAATAAATATGTTTAAGTTATGTAAATGAAATGCGCCTTGCAATTGCTTTCAGCCCGCCCCACCCGCTACACTGCGCAAAAATCCGTATACATACTCTTGGCGCAGTAGTTGGGAACGCGAGGCGCGTGCAAAAATAATTTATGGCGGCCATCAACAACCCTTAGAGCCGAAATGATAGATGGCGTGCCAGGATGTCTGCCGAAACTGAGACCCGGCCTGAGCCCAAGTCAGAGTCGAGTCAGTGCCAAAGTCGAAGGCAAGTTAACCCAAAACCCAGAATATGCTGCGGGAGCCATATTTCTCGCACTCACTGTCACCCAGCCAGCAAGCAGCCAGCCAGGCATTCGACTGGAGAGTGTCGAGCACTTTTCGAATTGAAATGTCGTTTTGGCTGGCGCTAGAATTTTTCATTGCCAATTGCCGCCAGCGGGGAGAGGAGAGCTTAGCCAGGGCGGTCCTGCCAAGAGCTGCCATATTTCTCGAGGGCCCAGCACAAATGTCACATCAATCTTATGTCCAGCGTTGCGTAAGAAGTAGAGAAAATATTCATTTTGTTTTCCCCCCGGTTCAGAAAATGAAATCAAGTCTTCGCGCTGGCTCCTTGCAAAGATGATTAATGGCCTGGCGTGTTCTGCGAATTTTAAATGCAAGACAGCACTGGGTACAGCGGAAAAAAAGGAGGTTACTCGAAAGTATTTTCACTGAACCGACTTGGCCAACGGGGCTTCCTTTGAAGTCAATGAAGTTGGCCATGACACTGTAATTGCGGCTAAATGTGTGATATATAACATTCTTTAAATTTCTTTGAAAATTCTATTGATTGTATATGTTGACATTATTATAAAGACCTATAAAATGTGTACAAATATGCAATGTAATTATGTTAAGAAGTAAAGAGGAATCAGCTTGCAGATATGTATTAAGAGCAAAAGATTCGTTGACCTTTCCTGTCAAAATTATTATAAAAATTAAACAAGGATCTGCTCTTTTTTCTTAATACTAAAATAAAATTAAATTACAACAAACCCAAAAACCACCCAAGGACATGACAACTTATAAATCCACGCCTTAAGACAATTAAGTGGAAACCTTCGACATCCTTTGCACCAAACACAAGTTATCAAGTCATCAGGTGGGGTTAACTCCCCCGTTGACTCCCCCGCAAGACCGCGGCACACTTGACTAGACTGTAAGCCCCTCGGAACCCCCTGGAAACCCTGCCCCCACTCACCACTAACATGGCCACGACGTCATTTGCGCCGCTTAAAAGTTGATTCGAAAAGTTTCACACCGCAGGCCGGCGGGGAAAGGTGCGCCAGAGAGGGGAGAGCTTCGCAGGGACCGGAAGCGAGAACGGGGCTCTGACGTCGACGCCTCTGCCACACACACACAATTAAGCATAATCACCTACACACACAATTAAGCAGACTCCGCACACATGCACACGCACCCATACAAGGCACGGCTGCATCGCGTCGTCGCCGTACAATTTCCGCAAGTCGTAAAAGTCGGTAATTTATACCTTTTGCCCCATATGCTACGGCATGGTAATTTGTTAAGTAGAGTTAAAATAATTGCTCGTATTTATAATTTACACATTTTGCCTTGGAAATTTATCGTCGCGCTGAAAGTGCGCTAGATAGCTCACACACACAGGGAGCAGGCCCCAAAGGAGGACTCTCCGCTTGGAAAACTCCAGGGTTGCCAGGTCGACGGCCGCCGGCCGACTTGCCTCTGCAATTTTTCGGTGTATTTTCCACTTTTGCGCTGCGCACAAATTTATGGCCACAAGTTCCCCTGCTAAACTGAATGAATGAGTAAGTGAGCTCCTGCTCCTGCTCCTGCTCCTGGCGATGCTGCTGCAGGTCCTCTCCCGGCGAAGTTGAAAGTTTTAGCCGCTATTAATTTCCCTCGCCACCCCGTTTTGGGGGGCCCACGAAGGGTAACCTCGCTGTGGGGAATATGAATTGCAGCTGAAGAGATTTACGGACGGACTGGGGTCCAGTGCCAGAGCAAAACAATTCGAATTGATACATGCTCCGTAGGAGTCCTTTAGGTGCAGCTTTAAAACTAAGAAAAAAATATAAATTGAAAAATAGTAATAGAAGTAATATTTATTAGAATTAATAATAATTTCTAGTTGTTTGGAAACTCCTTCCCTGGGGCTTGGTAAAATTCTAAACCTAAAAGAAGGCTATAGTCAAAGTCCTTGATTATAGAGTTACTCGGTATTTTAAAATATTCTCAACTCAAGATCTTGACTTTGAATATACAACATTTTAATAAGGTTTAAGGTAAGCTATTGCTCTTTAAAATATTTTATTAATATTATTAACACACACTCTTTCTTTAACTTTTCTTTTCAAGTAAATTCGTTGCAAAGCCTCTTCTTTTATATATATTTCAGTTATAAGACCCATTTTCAACCCTTTTTAAAATCAAAACTAGCTTAATTCTAGCCCCTGCAAGCATCCGATAATTTATTAAATACCCAACGATCTGGGGAAATATTAAGAGACAAAGTAACATTTTATATGAACCCATGCCTTGGTAACATTCATTTTCCGTCCAAATTACCAAGTAACTCCATTTTGCACGAAATTTCGAAAACCATAAAACATTGTGAACGATAAATTTCATTTTAATGGCTCGAGAATCGTTGGGGAACGGCGCTCAGTGGCCCTCTGTTCGGCTCTGGCTGTTACTTTGTGTGCTGGATACATTTTATAAAACATTTATTTGCTTGATTCCTAGCCTCATTTCCGCCAGACATTTCGCACCCGCTCCCGGCAGGCCCGCCCCAGTCCCGAATTCAGCTGAAAAGACATATATTTTGTCTGCACTCTCCGCTCTTCCTTTCGGGCCATAATGAGGCCATAAAAAGGGTTAAATAAAATGTGCAGCAATTGCTTTGCTAAAGCCAACGAGGCTTCCTTCCCCGCACCCACCGCCAGGTTCCGACCACTGACAGCGAAAATTTGCCCGATTTTCGCGCCGTTGCTTAAGAATTATCGACGTCTTTTTTATTTGGTCGAGGAATGTCAGAGGAGGCGTTGGCTTGGGGCCGGGTCGGAAAAGCGAACGGGGCGCGGGGGCAGAAATTACAGCTTGTAGCTACAAATTGCTTCCGTTGCAGGCACTTCGGGGCTCTTTGGATCGTTCGACGCGGCAGGCAATGGAAAGCGGGAAAGCTGGGGAAAGGCGGAGGGCAACCAAAAATAGACACATCAATAAAATTTATTAGTTTGCATGTGCAAGTGCAGCTGGCGGTGGTCGGGATTTTCCATTTCCCGCCGGACCGAGGTCTAACTCGCCGCCCCGCCGCTCTCCTCGAATGCACCGAGCCCCATTAGAGCGGATGTAAATTGCTGCTAATTTGCTTTGTACACTGAGATTAATGTAATCTGAAATGAGAGTCGGTTCCGGGGAGTCCCCGAAAACAAGATGAATGCTTATAGGATTTTATGTTGTTCAGCAGAGAGGAGTACTCTTACTGGTCTTCTTGGTATCAGATTAAATATTTAAAGAAATGAACAAGTAAACTAAGTAAAAACGGGGAGTGTGTAAACGTATTATTAAAATTCTTAAACTATTCGTACTTCGCCTGCAGATAGCTTAAGCTTTCTCTAAGACTTTAACTTATTTCAAATACCTACCGTGACATGTAAGAAACACCCCTGAAGTTTCCCCAAATTAATTCCACAAAATCCCATCCCCCTGTAGAGCGTCCAAATTGAAATGTAAATATAACACATTGTTTCCGCTTCCCCCAATTTTGCGGAGTTTCTTTGCCAAGGGGCTTTGATCTCGCCGCTCGCCTTTCACACATTTATGGGTTTATGATGCGCCCCATGTGCACGACAAATGCACCGAAATGAAACGCTCGGCCCGGTCTGCATTCCATTTGAATTTGGCCCGAACCACCGCCCAAGAGCCACCCACCCGCACCACTCGTTACCTTCGGCCGACTCGCTTTTACGATGCCTCAAATAGTGTGATAATTAGGTGAACAGACGTCTGAAAACGTGCACCGGTCGGTGCAACATCAAAGCGAACACCCCTCGCCACTTGCCACGCCCCCCGGTCCACGGTGCCACATATGTGGGCGTGTGCCCGTCGGGATGCCGCCCCCGGGAACAGTGCGATGACGAATTCTGAGAACTGTTTGTTGTGTCAGTTAACAATTGTTGGGCATTCCGCGGAACTGGATTTAACATTCTCTAGTCCGATGTTTGACTAGGCGTCGACATTTCGGATGTTTACTTGCCGATAGCTCGGTTATTTATTCAACGGCCACAAATATGTATAATCGGAGATTACAAGTCGCATGCAGATTGGGAGGCATACCACATTTTAGTAGTGGTATTGGAGGTTTTACTGTCTGTTTCAGCCCCATTACCCATAGTAACAAGGGTCAAAGCTCGTCGCAATTCCCAAAACAGACTCCGTAAGAGCAAACAATGTGTCTTCCCACCTGCAGATGGCAAATAAATAATATCAGTAGGTCCCCAACAGTTGCCAACTCGTTTGATGCCCCTCGCTGATCCGCGGACAGATGTTGCGCCATCTCCGCATATACATATAGTGGTATTGTGTGTATCTGCGACTCCCAGCTGGTTGCATGCGGCGGCATGTCGCTGATTAGCATCGCCATCGCCATCGCAACTCGTGTCAGGTCCACAGATAAAAGATATATTCACTCCATTGCCAGCCGGCATCGGTGCCACAAATCATTGCCAAACATGATTTCTTATTATGGGCGCTAAGGTGTGGCTGGAATTCGTGTTCGCCTTCTAGTTAAGACCTGCTATTGCTGCATTTAAATGCATGTAATTTAATTATAATTAATTAGGGACTTATAAATGCAGACAGTTTGATTTATTTCTCTGGTTGCCAGTGGACCAAAGTTGCAATCTTCCGGGGACATTACTTTAAGAGAGTAAAGTACAGGTTTAACTAGCTTATGTTCTCAGAGCTTATTTAGGCATGATAAATATTCAATATATTAAAAGATTTTTGAGTAGGCTTGCAGTCTTGGGAAGGAGTTATAAGGCAATACAGTTTAATATATATTTTATATTCTATATTCTATACCTCCTTCTTGTGGCTTTCTCACTTGTTTCATAGCTTCGTGCTTACATTTCTTCCAAATCCATTTAGAAAACAGTCTCAATCAATAAATGTTTCGGGTTTATCTGATCGCCGCGATGATGCATATCTCACCGCGAACAGACATATAGACACGCACTTAAGTAAATATATCAATTTCGTTGATAATCCCAATGTGAAAGCTTCCTGCTGCGATCCCCCGTACTCGCCTCCATCCCGTCCCACACGGAGGGGCGCTCATTAGCTGCTGCATTCGGAGATGCTGAACAAGCCACTTAATTTAAATTTAAATGTTTGTTCCTCGCCATGCGTGTGTGTTGTGTGCGGCAAAGTATTTTGTCTTCGTTGCATTTTGTGTTTACACCCCTCCTCGACCCCGTATCACTCTTTTATTACACTGAAATACATAGTTCTGATTACCTTATTGATTTTTTAAGAAAAGTTTAACGAATGGAAAGATTATAAAACTAAATTGTTAATAAATTTTTACTACTGTGTGCCCTTAATCGATAGAAGAAAACTATGAAAAATAGCTAAACCAAGAGATGACAGAAAAGATCGATGTATCAATACTGTATCGATATTTCTAAATTGAAATTTGGATATAGGATAATTCGATTCTCTGGGTGATACATTGAAATATTATCAGAGAAAGATACAAATAAACTAAATACAATTTTGGTTATATTTTCACATGGTCAAATTTAATTTATTTTCAATATGTAAAATTACGATATATGTTTATTATATTTTCGATATGATATTGAGCGGATGTATCTGTCGACATATCATATCGATCTTTTAACCTCTAAGTACATCCCTTATTGTTCCCAAGATATATTTTCTGGGTTGTTTGCTTCACATCAAATATAAAATAATGTTGTATATTAGATATTATTTGTGATTAGTGATAAGGGTAACCTAGTTGCGCTGGGAAATATTCGAATTAAATAATTAACATATAATACCTAAGAGAGTTCGTTTTCATTGAAGTCCATGTTGTTTTTCTTTAATTATAATTCAAAATACTTACAACTCACTTAAACCTTTTCTATGGCACACATTTTCTCTCAGTGCATCGCTCTGTGTGTCGCGTCTCGGCAAGATTTATTTTCGGTATTCCATGGGCGACTAAAATGCGCTGTCAGCGCAGCAGTTGCTGCCATACGTCGCCGTCCCATATCCCACGGCCGTGGCGGTGGCTACGGCTACATTAGTCGACGGTGGTCCGGAATGGGCTCCTCCGGCGAAGGGGGACCCACAGAGCGATCGTTCCCCCCCATTGCACTTGACACCCGAAATTGATGCGCAACTGCGCCCGAGCCGGGCCACATTAATTAGGCAAAATATTGACACGCTGATGGCTGGTGTTGCCCATTGATTTATGCGGGTTTTGGTGTGTGCGGGTTTTATTGGGATATTTTCAGGGGAATTAGTGCGGTGTATGGAACGGGCTTCGGTCTGAATTTCTACTTGTGCATTTTGTGCGGTTGCAACCTGGCCTTTCTGGTCTTCGTGGTCTTCTTGGGAGGCTCGTAGACATTCATAGATGAGGAGCATATCTCGGTGGTCTTCTTCGAGGATTTAGTAGCGCAGTGAAGCGGGTTCAGCAGTCGGATTAAAAGCCGCATGAAGGGTCCACAGCGGGCGTGACCTAGAATTCAGGAAGTTCTTCGGTTGAGGCTACATGAAACTGTTCAGGGCACTTTCGCCATAGAGTAATAAGCTACTAGAGCCTGCAATAATTGTTCAGGGGCAGATTTCTGGGCGTCCCAACGAGCTTCTTACTCTATGCCATTACCACTGGAGCTTACCACGGTTTTTGGCGTTGGAGCTTGGCTTGGCTTCTTTTTTGGGCTCGTGTAAGTCCAAAGTATAGTCAACAAGCTCTGCACCTGCTGTGGGACCCTCGTCTTGCGGCAAGATCACCGGGACATAGCTCTTTGGTGTCACATCGAAGTCGTCTACGATCCCCAAATTGGTATTGGCTTGGTTGGTTGGGTCGGCTTGGTCGTCGAAAGTGGTAAACACCCTATTGGTGGAAAAGCGCACACAACCTTCAGTGGAGTTTTTGAGCAGGAGCCACGACTGCTGCAGGATGTTGCCCTCCTCGATCAGCTTTTCGTAGCCTTTAAGGATGCGACGCACATCCACGTTGACGAGCTCTTCGGGAACATCTGGCAAATCGGTAAATTTCTGAGAAAATATCAATATGTAAGACAATTTTTGTGTGAAAATTAATTTTCTTCGATTTAAAAGTTAATCACCGACATTTTTTATGGGAAAAGATATTATTAAAATACGAAAGAGAAGAGTTGAAGATCTTACAATGGCCTGTTTGAGTATTATTCTCCGTCTAAGGTAAAGGTATATTCTTCAGGTGTCAGTAGTTACCTGGGAACTCTGGCGTAGATCCTCGAACCGCTGGATCAGCTTCTTGATGTTGGGGTTGCTATCGGACTCCTGGGCCTCGTCCTCATCCACTTTCTCACCGTCCGCCGCCGGCTCATGGAGCACGGAATTGCCCACCATGTTGACGGTGCTGATTCCGGTTATCATCTTGGCCGTTTGCTCCATGAAGATCGCCTGTCGCTCGCGCATCAACAGCAGGTGCGTCTTCAGCTCGTCAAGGTACGCCAGCTGGCGGTGGGTGGGTGTGATGTGGGGAATGCGCTTCTTGGTGCTTTCCAGTGCACTTGATTTGCCGCCTTCCATGGCCTTTGACATGATGCCGCCGTCGATGGTAAATTTTGTGGTCCCAGCTCCAGAGGGGGATGGAGGGATCCAGTGTTAGGCAAAAGTTTTTTTTGTGTTTTTTGGGCTATTGGTTTAGCTTGTATGTGTACAAAATGAGCTTGACTGTTAAGACCATGTCTACTCCGTTGTTTACCTACCCCTGCTGTCCTGAAAAAAACCCATACTGGTCTTAAGAAAACTACTATATAGCCATATATTTCTGGCAAAGATTCTTCAACTTGCAACTGTTGGCTTCTGGAAGAAGTAAGCTTTAAATTCTATTTCATCGTCTGTCATAAAAGAGTGGAGCCATAAGTCTGTGTCCCTAACATAGTTCCTGGCCTTAGGCTACAGACTACTCGGTCTTGCCTTTCTTTTTGACCACCGCTTAGACATGGCCTATTACTCGTTATTTTTATGAGCCCCAAATTGAGATATCGCCTGCAATCCTGGCCCAGCTAACTAAGTTGTAAGTGCCCCGGCTGCCCCGCTCTGAAACCGATCCCTCCGCGGACTTTAATCTGTCTGCGGTCGAACAATGGCCACTGGGGCAGGGATTGTGGCCCGATACGCCTGTATACCTATCTTCGGCTTAGCCTCTTGCTCGACTCGCCTGGGATGCTGCAGGTGGGGTGGCGCAGGGGTGGGCCTTGGAATTTCACGGGGAAAACGTGCCGCTGCCAACGGCTGACGCCTACAATGAAGAAAAGGGGGCGTGGCGGCCACTCTGAGAGACTCCCAGGCCGCTGTTGATTTCACCTGGAGGTGAGTTGCAGCGCCTCCACCCCTTCTCCCCGCCTGCAATTGTTGTTTTTCATATTTTAATGCCTTTTTGAGTTGGTGGGCGTGGCACGACACGATTCTTCTGGCCGATAAGCTGTTATTTTTATGGTCCCCCGCCGAATCAGATCGAGTTGGAGTCGGAGTCGGCGGCGCAGAATGTGCGGTGTGGGCTGGCTGCCGACTTAAAGAAGTTAAAATTATTACACCGCAATTGTCTTGATCGTTGATTTATGTGCGCTTTTGTTGTCGGCTCTTTTGGCCGTTTTTCCCCTCGTTGTTGTTGGCTTTTTCTGTTTCGAAGTCTCTAGTTGGCCAACAGGCAAATTTGTGTGGCTTTTGATATTTATTAGCCGTGGCCCGGGCATTGGCATCAATTGTGTATGCAATATGGGAAGTTGATTATGCCTTTCATTAGCCACCGTATTTCTCCTATTCTGCACGAAGTGGCGACAATTGCCGTGGAATCAAGTTTCATCTTAGGCACACAGGAATGGGCATATAACATATTCTGAGGTGCCATAGACTTACATAGCTATGCATAGAGAAATTAAAAGTATAGATTTAGGTATTTTTGGTTCTCAATTTCATTGCTTATTGGTTGCTCTTTGTCTTTTATTGTAGTTTATATCATGATATTGATGGATATATTTAAATCAAAGAGATTTTCGTTAAGGGGCTGATTAAGGTGATACTTTGAATACTTAATTGTGTTATACTCAATACCGCAGAATAACAACAACCAACAACAACATATCGAATCTAAATATTTTCCAATGGTAGATTAAAGGTGCTCCAGTAATGATTTATTATATTTTAAATATTTTTTATTAAAAAAGAGTCAAGAATATCAAAGTTAAGTTGGTATAAATATATATTTTTTTTTACTATTGCAGGACATATGTATGTAGGTACTACAATTTCATTACTGGACTGTACACTCTTAGTGCACATTGTAACCAGAAAGTTTGCGGAATGTGAAACAAAATTTACATTTTTTAATCTATCTCAAAATATTTATTTGTCGCATTCAAGAAATGTTCCTTCTAAAATGATACACATATGTATGTCACCTCTTTCTAATCATCAAATCATGACTTGTAGGCCTTCAGGTTATTCTGCGATTCTTTAAGGGCTTAATCGAGTCGAAACGGATTCCACAGATTGGTAACTTATGTTATTTAAACGAAAAAAAACATACGAGAAAATCCGGTGAATACGGCAGTTAATTAAACGAGTGTGTGGTCTATAGATCGTTCACAGTGATGATACTTTTCCAAAAATGCAGCTCCTTTGAAACCAGCTGAGCTGTGACGGGCTTTATACCCAAAGTATCGATTTAGCTCACGTGCCATCTTTCTAACTCTCGTATGACGATTTTCAAGCACTATATCCTTCACTTTTTTCAGTTTAAATTTTAAACTTTGAATGAAAAATGAATATATATATTCTTAATAATCCAGCGCAGACTTAGAAAAGGCTGTGAAATCATAATTTTGTTGTCCTGATAGTAGTTTGCTATTATCCAAATGTATTGTAATTAAGCAACCCCTTTTCCTGGCATTACTACCTACTAGGCTTTGTAATTGAGTTCTTATTTGGAGTGCCTGGCATCCTGTTTATGGTCTTGCTGGTGTCATAACCGCCCGGGCAATCCCATCGTCTCCCTCCGACCAAGCCAATCCCATGGCCAACCGAGTCCCATTGTATGGCTCTGACACGATTAAAGCCAACCGCAGCCGGGGCCGCCTCCAATTGCCTGCAAACTTAATGATTTCATCTTTCATTGAATTCAAATTTGTTTCCCCATCGACCCCCGCGATGTCCGAGTGCGATTTGCAGCTGTGCAGAGAGCACGACGATCGGCGTCCGGGGTCCGTGGTCCGGACTGCTGACTGCTGACTGTGGGCGTGCCCCCATCATACGCCCCTGGAGTTACTGTCGTGGACGTCGCTGGCCGAGCCTCGAAAATAACGAATTTATTATTTATTTCACCTGACAGCACGAGCAACAGACTCTATAAATTTCCCTAGCCACTCCGGTGCTCCGACTCATATTTATGGCCCCATCTGTATCTTTCTGGCGATGCGCATATGAAAACGAAATTATTGATAAGGCAGCCCCGCCAGGGTACATACGTACTCATACTCGCATACGGCATGGTATTCCCTTACTTTCAGCTCTGATTGAAATACCGCTTTCGTCTGGACTGCAACAGCTTCATTTCGACAGCCAAGGAAAACGGGAAAAACAAAAAGGTAAGTGGAAATAAGCTGCGGCGGCAACAAAGTTTATTGGCAACACACAAGGAGGTAGGAAGAAATAAAACCTTAACCCAATATCCTGCTTATGGTCATAATTTTTATGCTGCTTCCAGCGAGAGGAGTCCGAAGCCCGGCGACCGCCTGGGCTCAGCTTATTGCAGTTGGTCCAGGTCCGGGCCTGGACCTGGACCTGGACCTGGACCCGGGCAGGCTGCTCCTCCGGTCCGCCACTTGCAGCGTATTTCATTATGAATTGCTCTTAACGATGTTCCATTTTTCATGTGCGCATTCATAAACCTTTTTCTTATTTTCGACTTGGAGCGGATTGTTGTTTGCATCTCGCCGTTGCCGCTTTAGCCCCGGCTGCTGTGCGGCGGCCAGGAGAAGATCCTGTCTGGCGGTTTGGTAACAGCCAGCTTTCCCCGCTCCACGAGCTCCCCGGAAAGCGAGTTAATGAATAATTGCACCGAGGTGTTGTAAGGAGAACGTTGGCCTGCACAGTGGTGCAAAATGCTGGGAAACTATTTGAGAAATCAACTCATAAAGGCGACACTTGAGTAAAGATTTTAAAAAGGTATCGAAATAGTTTAAATAAATATAAAATGGCATTTTTTTAAATTAAAAGAATTTGAATGGGTTTAAATGACCTCTTAAATATAGCTTGTTGTTAATATTTTAAAAGATAAAATAGAATTATTGTACATTTCTGGGAAACAGACTTTATGTTTAATGATTCAGGCCTTATAAGTAAAGTAAACACAATTTTGTATTGGATAAAGAGGTTTTTCCTATTTTATTTTTTATTTATTTTCTTTGTTTTTATTCATATTAATCTTATAATGTTACAAATTTAACTTTTCTTGCAATATAAATAATACTTTCAAGCGACAGCCAATCAGTCCTCTGCTTCAGTTATTTTCTTTAGACGAAAAATGGCCCTTTAAAAAATCTGCTATTTAGTATCCTAGAATCCCAGGCTTCGGACACCGGGAACAAAATCTCTAAACTTAAAATTCTGAGGAGACTTGTAGACAAATTAAGCGACAAGAAGGAAACCTATAAGGAATTATTTAAATCTAAGAAACAAAATTAATTATTCTTGAGCAATGATTCTGTTGATTTTTTATTCCCACGATATCTTTTTTCTATATTTTTTTTACTGGATATTTCTGTATTCGAACATAGACTCAAAATATTAAAATCGATCTCCAAACCTTTTTCGAAGCAGTAGAAGGGTCTCGTGGGATCGGTGCGGGCTGCTGTCAAAGGCACAGCGGGCAGTCGCGAAATCGCGGCAGATACAATTGAAAAACGACCAGGGGAGACGGGGGGAGGAAAGGATTCGTGAGTAAAGGAGTGCGGCGGCAAACACTCCACACTTGTCAGCAGCGGCCTTAGCCGGCTGCGCCCCTCCGCCGCGCTACGCCCCTGCCTCGCGCTTATGCTCACAAATCATAAATTGCCGCCTTAAAATTTATCTTCAATTTTCGAGACCCCATGTGGTGCTTAGCGAATGGTGTTTTGAAATTTATTGCTGCATTTGCAATAAATATTGTCAGTCGAGTTGGGCTCACAACGAGAGCGGGATGGCCGTAATGGCGGCGTTTGCTTGCCTTTTGCATGATTGCCGCTGTAACGCCTCTGCCCACACCGGGCCCCCTCGCAGCTCCCAGCGAACTCCGCCCCTGGAAGCCCTCGTCCTTCCTGCCGCCCGGCCCTCGGATTGTTTATTGTTTTCGTGCATATTAATGTACGTTGATTGCGGGCCCTGGTTAGCTGAGGCCTCAGACCGCGGGGAAGGCCCCCTGGCAGTTAGCAGCTGCCGTGCTGGGTCCTTCCCCCTGGAACCCGCCTCTGCCGGCCCCAGCACGATTGTTAATTTACAGCGCGAGAAATTGATTGCCATTTTGTTAAGATAGTGTGTGCGAAGAGGGAAAGTGTCCGTCCCGCAGGGGAGTGCTCTGCTCCTCGGCATTTGCTGGTTAATTGTGGTTCCTTGTGATCTAACCAATTATTTATGGTCTCGATGCTCGTGATGGGGCTAATTGGGCGGGACCTTTAATGAAATCATCAGGCCAGAAGGATTTGGCAGCGAGGATAGCAGATGGCGGTGTCCTGGTGACTAATAAGATGGCAAGCTGTCGTTTCTATTGAAGTTTCTAGGGGAAGCAAGTTGAACGTTTCAAATATATTTTATGTTATGTTATAACTATTATTTAGTATTATAAAATATTTACTTAATCCTGGAATTACCATTTCTTTTATCTCAAAAACATACCACTCTATTTCTATTTTATATATCCTAGTCCTAATAAGTTTTAGTCTGGTTTTTTCTTAAATTCTGATATATAAAAATGCTTAGGTTTTCCTGTTAGACATTGTTAAAATTAATAAAATAAAATTAATTATTGTCCCTGATGAATCGAGCACTTTTGTACTGCTCTTTCGCTTAGCCACCAGTAAATAGAAGTAAGCTCGAAAAGCCCAAACGACTCGTTGGACGTCAGGCGGCATTGACAGAGCCATCAATCAATTCACACGGAGCCCAGACACGGACACTCGAAATGTAAACCTCGTAGCTCCGGCGCTGCCTATCGAATCCGAAAGAATGGAATAACTTTCCCTGCCGCCCCCATCTTCCTGTCGCCACAATTTGTTTGGACTGCTGTCAGGCGACGATGACTCTCCCGATTTCCCCCGCAGTTGCACTTATCTGCTATCTCCTTTCGCCTTGTAAAAGGCGACACGGGACAGTACGGGCACTGGGAAAAACTAATTAGAATAGACACTAAGCTAAAAGTATGAGAAAAATAAAGGGTTACTTTGATAAACCAAAAGATCACAAGCTTACAGTAAAATGAATTAAAGTAAATTAATTTTGATTTGATTTTTCTTAACCTATTTATTAATTATAATAAAATTTATTTTGAAATCCCTGTGCATCTTTTGTAATTTCTTAAACTGACACAAAATGGTATTCAATTAAATCTTTGCCTTTATCCTATAGTCTATGGACTGTGGATATTTTTTGAGTTTGCCAAGCCTATTCTCCATATTCTGCAGTTGAAAACACCATTTTAACTAGTTAAAAAATTGTTCAGTATTTCCATCTTTTGATATCCTTTTCCTTTTTCTGTTTATTTAAATTATTTTATCAAATTAAATTTGGTATTGCTTACTAAACCAAATATAAAAAATAATAAGCATTGTCTGAAGAACCTTAGACTAGGAAACATCCAGTTTCTTTATCGGTTAATATAATTTGTTCTTCTTTTGTGAAAAGTTATACAAAAATATAAAGGGACAACTTCGTACACCTAATTCTTGCTTGCCATAGTGAAATTCAATTTTCTCAATTCAATTCCATCTTATATCAAATTTTCAAGGATCACTAGTTTTTCCCAGTGCAGCCACCGACAGGCCGTACACAAAACCCATCGATTCGAGCATGTGACAGGCATCGGGCAGAGCTCATCAATCTCCTGTCGGACCAAACAAAATATGCAATATGTTCACATTGCGGTAGGGAGCCGCTCGGCACGAAAGGCGAGCATCGATAACAGGCCCGTGGGCAGGAGTGAGATATACACACAAAAATTAGAGCCCCATCGGAACCCTTCTTGTTTTGCGGCCTAACCGCATTCAGTAAATATTGTACGGGGCAAAATAAAACCGAAAAAATTAGAGAATATGTGTTGACAGCAGTCATCAATCAAGTGACACAACTTTTGACATGTCAAATGAACGAGCGGGCGCATAAATTACGACGGCGGCAACATTAATGCGACCCCGGGAGTAACCAACTCCGAGATATATCGCAGTAGTGTTGGGAAACCTCCGGTAGCAGGCCGAAAATTGGAAAATCAATTTCCTAGGGGGCCGGGGAGGTGCGGCGTGTCGAGTGTCATTACACTTATCGATAAGATTGATAAGAGTAAACGCTTTTGCGTGTCGCTGCCTTTTCTGAGTCATGCGCTGCACAGAAGCGCCGCGCCGCACTTAATCACTCCGCAAACCGACTCTTAGATACTCGGATACAGATACTCTACACAGTTACACTCGCATAGATACACTCACACCTCTCCGCGGGCCATCAGTCTCGGCTCAGACAATCTGTCAAACAGTCACGCTGACAGGCATTTCCACTTAAAACAATGCCAAACAGCAACAGCTGCGGAAAAACTCCTCATTTCACTCTCCGCACGGTGCTGTAATTTATCCAGATTCGGCTTTTCGGATGTGGGAAAGTTGTTGAGCCGGCAAAGCAGTAAGGGTTTCGCCTATCAGCCGGAGAGTACTTAATTTGCTTGGAGCTCGACTTTATTTATTTACTTGAAGGTCACAATTTGGTTTAAACTGATTCAAGCTCTTATATATCTTAGGCTTCCTTTACTGGGAAAACTTGACTGGGACTACATATATCTTATTAATATTACGATGAGGGAAACATATTAGATTCCATTAAGTATTATTCAAGAATCTGACATCTTTAAATAGGGAGTATTATCTTCATGGAGGAAAATAAGGAGGACTGTCGATAATGATTAATTCAATGCAAATCTTGACGGAATGCAATTTATAAATTTTAAATTTTTTCCATTTAGCATTTAAAGAAAACACAATCCAAATGTTGGGGCACCAATTATCTCTATCAAAAAACCATTCACTGTGGACCGTTTTATCCCCAAAAATAACCATCAGACCCACAGCTACAGAAAAAACCCGCAATAAAATCGAAACTTGGCAACAGTTTGGAGTTTGTTTTTCACTTTTCGCATTGTTTCCGACGTGACAGATTTTACTTTTTGGCAGAGCGTTAATGTCACTGGGTGTGCACCGCTGGCAGTGACAAATCCTTTACCGTTATTTGCGCATGTCGACACTTTGACAGGCGCCGACACATGCGAATACGAGTCTCTCCACGTACGCAGTCGGCCAAAGCCCCTATCATATTTCTTGGGGTCTCAGTGGATTCTCTTTGTTGATGTCGCTTCCTGCCTGCCCAGCTTGCGGCAAAGTTTTTAATAAATTTGCGTCGTCTCTCGCGTTGTTTTTGGTTTTTGCACGGCTCGGCTCGGTTTGGTTTGGTTTGCGGGTGAGCGAAATCCACCGAAACATTTATTTCAATTTTCCCCTCATGTCGGACAGGCGGCGCAACATGAGAAAGGAAAATTGCTGCTGCCAGAGTACTTTACAAATTTGTTTCCGTCTCAGGCAAGGCGACAGGCGAGGAGCGTTGACAGCTGTCAGTGGAGCCGGCTCTTGAGCCGGAGCCAAAAAATATTGACAGTTATCGTACGTCACATGCAAATCAAGTCGGACGCAGTGCATCCGTGCGGCATGTTTGCGGAGGGTTTTACTTCATTTTAAAATGCGTATGTCCTCTCAAGTTGGTAGCTCCTTAAAGCATTGCTCTGCGACTTTTTGTAGTTTCCTGTATCAAAACCTTTAGACAAAATCATGAAAATGGTGAAAATAAGCTATGTGGTCTTATAAAGTTGAAATATCCTTTGAAGTAAAAAGTTTTCCTTAGTTCCTAAGATATCGGGCTTAAGTTTCCTTTATGTTTTGATTTTGGTTGCTGGCTTAATAGAGAAATTGTGTGATTTTGGCCTTATATAGTAAGAAGTGTTACATAATTTGTTATACGAGTAACAAAATTAATATTATTTTGATAAGTTTCTAAATAATTAAATATAAAGTCAGAGATTTATTTTCTATGCTATGATTTAATTTATATTCTTGCTTAACATAATTTTCTATAAATAGTTATTTGAAAAGTAAATGGAAAGAATAAGTTAATAGATACCCTTTCTTCTCTTCGACGTAAATGTTTAAATTTCGATATCTGGAATATTTAAGAAAATTATTCAAAATTACCTCAACGAACATTAATAAAGCCTAAGATTTACAAAAGTCAAGAGCATAAACAGCCACATAAATTGAAATAAAATGACAAAAGCGTTCGAAAAACAACGAGTGTTTGCCAAAAATAAAAGACAAGCGAGAAGAACAGAAAAATCCTTGGCAATTAAGAACTGTCAGCGGTCTTTTGTACACACAACATTCTTCGCATTGCTTGCGAATTCCCCAGCACTCATTTGATTTACGATTTACTGCACCGTGTTGAAAGTAATTTGGCGCTCGATTTTCCTCAACACTTTCCCCGCCGCTTTCCCTCTCGGCCCAGCGCCTTGCTACCGAATTTCCCTTCCGTTCGTCACAGTCTTGGCCCCGACTGTTCGCCGGCTGTTTGTTGCCTGTCTGTGGCCTGACATGTTGGCATCTCTTTGTAATTGATTAGCCAGCGGGGTTATTCACTGACACTGCATGTCGAATTCAATGAGAACGGCTCCTCTCCTCGAGGGGAGATCAGGGGGCCTTGCGAGTGTTTTCGGGGCGTGTGTCCGTCGGTGATTGATGGCACTGATCTTCCGAATCAATTGATCAAGCAACACCTTCTATGAACTCGATGAGGTCACGACTGAAGAAGAGAAGTAGTGTGTTTAACTTCCAGTTAAGTCAGGGTTTACAAAGCTGTTTTTAGATTCCAAATGAAAGGATCAAACCCTTGATGTACTCAATACATATTAAATAATTATAAATGTCCACAATTTACTTATAGCTCCTCAGCTCTGGTAAAATAACTTTTCTAATAGGTTTCCAAGCAAATTGATTATAATGATCTTAGAGTTTTGGTAGATACGATTTTTATATAGCCTTATACATTTGCTTTCAGATCTTAACTTGATCAAATAATTGAACAATTTCATAGTTTTCACTGGATTTATGTGCAAGCTCCCCCTTCCGTTGCCTTATCTCCGCCAATGTTGATGTTAGATTGCCGTATTCCGCTCGCCGAGTGATCGATGAGGGGCCATAAAGCTGTCACAGTGTAATTCCAGTAGGCGCCAATGCGGGGAGTGGGCGAGTGCACTTAGCCGTATGGGCAGTATCTATAAATCCTATTTTATTATGCTTATCTGTGGATATTGTGATAGGTAAGCGGCGAGTAAGCAGCCTTGTGATTTACTGTGCCCGCTGCCTGCCATCAATCAAGACCGGAAACGTCAGATCGTCGCCTTAAATTATGATCTCTCCTTGCCGGTGCGCAGCTCCCTCTGTGCCTTCTGTGCCTCAGGATCGATCAATAATTCGCCGCTTATCGAGATTGCAATTTATAATACAAAATGGCAGACGAAAGCCGCTCGAGAAAAGGGTCCATAATTAATATTTAAAAGCCGCTCCAGAGCCCGGCCCCGGGTCCATCTGGCGAGCTCTCCTCCTGTTGCTTCGTCGGCGATTCGAATCAGAAAACATTAGCACGTCACATCACACAGCGTGCAAAAATTATTATTCATTGAATTTGTGATAAATGTGACAGGCCCAACAGCACTCCAAGGGGTCTCAACAATGCCGACCGACCGACCCGCCTGCATTTCCAGGCCAGGCCAAGCCGGGACAGGACCAGGACCAGGACCGGACCGAACCAGGCCGCATCGAAGCTGTCAAAAATTTGTTGCAAAAAGATATTATCTGGTATGGATGGCCAGGACCGGCAATGTCGTACCCCTTCTCCCCTATGCTTGCTGCTGTGTAGATATCAGTGATGGTGGTTTAGCCTTTTTGCAACGAGTAAACATCCCTCTATGAAATAATTAGTTCCCTTTATCATTTGTTTTTTATTCTTAATTTGCATTTTTAAATTCAAAATTGTTGATTAATTGTATATATAAATGAAATTCTAGATCTCTATAAATAAATATATATCTGAACCGAAATAACAGATTCGATTCGTTCCACTAAAATAAGTTAATAAATAATAGCATTAAATCAACTTGCATTAAATCTTCTAGACAGGAAGTAACTTATATATATAAAAATATATATAAAAGATATATAAAAAATACATTTAAGCTCAAAACAATTATTGATATATACGTTTTAAGCTCAGAAAAAGAAGAAAATCTTTAAAATTAGCTAAAGACAAACCATTTCACTTATTCTTTTCAACTTCTCCAATTTTCTTTATATATCTTAACTCATTTGAAATGCAAAAACAAATTTAATATCAATAACTCTTGAATAAATAATTCTTATACAAGTTTTTTAAGCTTTTTAGTTACATTTTCCTGCCAGTTAAGTAGTATCATCATCACTGGCCAGTGTGTGTGTCTGCTCCGGGCTCATCAATAATGAGCCGACGAGGATGTGGCTCCACTCAGCGGCATCGCTGCTGATGATGGTGCTGACCGTGATCGATGATTGACCTGTTTTTGTTTTGCCCATCTTTAGAGTGACGATTGCCGGCGAGTCCCTCTGCCTCTGACCACACCCATTGACAGGCTTGTGCAATGTGCAATTATTTGCGGAGAATGGCCACAGCAGCAGCAGCATCAGCAACAACAAGGGCAGTACTCAAATGGAATTGCCTCAGTGATTGATGTGCTCAATAAATTGCACGACGAGCATCAACTGTTGCATCAATCTGGCACTGGCCATGTGGCATGTGATAAGGCCAATGAAGGTGACAAGAAATGGGAGATGGTTAGAGTTTACATTTTCGGATTTCTTAGAAATTAACTTGGTACATTGTAGGAGAAATTTTAAAGAAAATCTGAGTCATAATAAATAAGAATTTATTAGGAATTAAATATTAAAATGATTCCATAATAATGAATAAGGCTTTCAGCTCATTTGGCGCCACAAAAGCCTAAATAAAATTGTACAAAATGTTTAAATGTACCCTGCCTTGCCTCTAGTTCCATGGGAACCAGACGACCGATAGAATATATATAGTAAACAGTATGCAAAATTGTATTCACTACAATCCCGCAAAATTTTTATTGACTTCCTTTTAAAAATAGATAATATTTTTCTATAAATGTAAGAAATAATTCAATAGCATATGAACAAGTAATCCACGAATAAGAGTATTGCTTCCCTTAAAGGCTTTTTTGCACTCAAGGCTTTTAAAGTAATGTTTACATGTATAAATTACATTTTATTTTGCAGTATAATGTACCCACTATGTAGGCGTATTTTTATACTTATTCATTCAATTCCAATTTTCACAATTCGTCAATATATTCACTTTGTTCATGTGCATCGCATTTGCTGTGTGGATATCTTAATCACCGCCGGAATGTCTTTCAGCGAGTGAATCATTGGCGCGGCCCACACAGAAGACGCACTCACCCTGCTCGCCGGCGATCTTCGGGGAACGTTTTAATTATGGTTTTTAATTTCACGGCCCATATGGCGGCCCGACAGGTGATTTCCCCTGAAATATGCCCAGAGCCCACATCTATCAAGAACGCTTCGGCGGAGCGAGCACTGAGCGGTGAAATATATTTCACTCTATTTCTGTGCTTTCGTCTTTCAGAACGAAATTAAGTGTTAATCTCATTTGATTTGTCATTTTCACATGACGTGATTTGGCGGCCTTCGCGTTCCTGCAGTCGCAACGGATCGCCCCGGCCCGTGATGTATGGGAAACAAATGTTTCTCTGACACATTTATTTGTTTAATGAGACGTTGAATAATTAGTTGGCTATGGCACAAGCGCAAGAAATGGCGAAGCTCGGAATTCATACCCCTCGCAGGCGGACACACCCCCGCATCCGCAGCCGCCTGGCCGGCAATTTATAAATTATGATTGACGACTCTGTGTGCGTATTTGTGTGACCCATCGCAGTTAGCCTCTTCCTGCCCGATCCCGATCCCCATAACCCTCTCCCCCGCCACCGCCTCCCGCCCCATCGTGCGAGGCTAGTCTGACATTTTTCTATATGGTTTTTTGCCCTGGCCTCGGTCATTATGGCTGACAGCGCGCCTTCAAAATGATGAGTTTAGATTGATGGCCGCCCATCACTCAGCGAGATGGCAGCCACACCGAGCGGAGGCAAAATGCTGGGGGGAGTGTGCGAATGCGGAATACCCTCACTTAAGGATTCTGGGAATCAAGAAAAGGAAAATCTTACACCAATAAGAACAAAGTCGTAACAATGAGTTCATTGGAAAACAGGAGATACATGGTAAAAAATAAAAGAGAAACCGAAGAAGCACGCATTTAAAATTAATTTTCATTAGATTTACCCCACTGAATTACATATGTGGAATGTACAATATCCGAGAATTAATATTTGCTAAGCCTGTAATCACCTTTTTGAGGATTAAATTTCCTTTAAGTTTAATCTTTTAAAATGTCTTTAATCTACTGTAATGGAAACCAGAGTTTCTCTAATTAATTATATAACAGAACACTAATGTAAACAAAATCATAAACACAAAAGCTTTTAAGATATATCCAAATATTAACACGTTAATCTCAAATTGCTTAATTTAATCCCTAGACCCCCTTAGCTTCCAAAATCTAGGGAACAAAACTCCAAACTCAAAATGATTCTCCCTGAGGTAGTGCTCCCCTGCCTCGCCCGTTGACATGTCACTAATTTCGAAATCGCTAAGCTGGTTTTTGTGGAAACTTGATTTTCGCTGTGAGCCCGCCGGCCCCCTGATCCCCGCCCCAGGCTCGGATATGATTGATGTGTTTGGCATATGAAAAACCGAGCACAGAAACAAAAACCCTTCTTCGAAACATATTCTATGTCAGCTTGTGTGCCAGAGAAGAAATGTATTAATCATCCGTGGCGAGTCGAGGTGATAAATTAGGTTTAAAGACGATTGGAAGATGTCTGCCGAGTAATTAGTGAGCTGAGCCGGGGTCTCTGCGGGTCTCTTCCGATCTGGAGATGCCTAGGAGGCAGTGCCGGCCTAAGAGAGCAATAATGATGTGCACGACAGAAGAAATGCAAGAGACCGATTTAAATATGATAAAAGACCCACACAGTCTGCTGCCATAATTAAGTATGACATGCAAAAGTATGAATTATCACTGAAATGTCAAAATGTCACAGCTGCCATCAGGCGGAGGCCCCGGGAGATGGAGATGGAGACGGCGACTATGGCGATGGAGAATCTGGCGGAAGGCATAAATAAGAGCCGGAGCGGGGAACGAGGGGCTGACAGCGAACGCCGCGTGTGGGATTAACCGACTTGAAAATTTATGATATGAAAAATTACTTTAGCTCAACGCACTCTCACTCGCACTGGCACACAGGCTGCCGGAGATGCAGGGATATACAAATACACAAAGAGAGATGTTTAATGTTTATTTTGTATTTTATTCGTCGTCTCCCATTGAGCACCGAGAAATTTGTGGCCCGAACAAATTTCCCAAAGTCTGTGTTGAAAAATTAATGTGCACAACTGTCATTGCAGTGACAGAGATGCGAAGTGAATGGGTTCATATTCGGATGCGGATGCCGGGCCGGGATCCGGGCCGGGACTCGGGCGTGAGGGTTGCTGTTGTGAAAGCTCTTGATAAATGATTTTGAAATGTGACAAAATGCTTACGAGCGGGATTAACGGAGGCGAGACGAGGCGACGATGGCCCAAGGACTGTTTGCCATGGCTGCAGGAAAGAGTTATTTGCCCAGACCAGCGGGTTTGCTTTGCGCCATCGAAATCAGAAGGGATTATAGAGATTTGCTCAAATGAAGTTGTT
The DNA here is from genome assembly GCA_018152175.1 of Drosophila jambulina. Taxonomy (NCBI): domain Eukaryota; kingdom Metazoa; phylum Arthropoda; class Insecta; order Diptera; family Drosophilidae; genus Drosophila; species Drosophila jambulina. The sequence continues at coordinate 22,534,707 of JAECXH010000114.1, read as the reverse complement.
ACAACGCTGAATGCTGCCATAAGTGGAGGAAGCAGGGCGTAAGGACCACGAGAAATCAACATCAAATGAGATTAGACTTGTTTTGTGTGGGTTGTGCTTGGCTCTGTTATTTTACAAGAGTTTTTCCAAGCATTTTAGATAACCAGTTCTGATTGGAATACTTTTAGATATACAAAACTCAAATCGATTATTAACTTGTTTATTACGTTAAGAACACGTTTATAAATATTCCACTAACACTCTGTTGATGGGTGATCTCCTATCCATCCATCTTGTGGCTCTTGACGCGTCTGCCAGCGGCGGCGACACAAGCCCGAGAGTGAAATGCAAAGAGACCCCAAAGATCCCCCGCGAGATCGATCGGTTGATCGCATCGGGGCCAAGACACCATCAACAGCACCACCATCAGTCAACTGGCGCGACAGCGTCCGTGGCCGGGTCAATTCGCCGTGACAGCTCTCTTGATTTATGCGCCAGACACTTGAGTATCCCTTCAGATAGTCGTCGAATTCCCCGCCGTGGCGCACACTATTTATCATATAATTAACCGAATCGATAATGTTATTACACTGTCTATAAATCGGACACCGGCAGAGATCGGGGCTCCGCTGATAAATTGTTCAGAGTGTGGCAGGTGTATCGACATGGCTCCGAGGAAGTGGCAAGTACTTGAGTACCCGTCGACAAACAGAGAGATACGATCCTAGGGTAGCGAATCAGAATAATCTGGTTTCAACTGATATCATTGAAAATTATAATATTAATTTAAGGATATCTTTTATGGATCCAAGCATTGTTTATGATATAAATAATTGCTTATAGCTAAATGATAGTTCATTCTTTGTATTTACAACTTTTTAAGTCGGAAACTCGACCACATGACTCTTCTTTAAGGCTCTATTAGTTCCCTTTTCCACATTACTGATTCCATGCGAGGTATCTCTCGGTCCGTACTATCGGTCCCATCCTGCTTTCTTTGTTTGGGGGCGATTAAGCGAAAGCGCCACTCCCTAACCTCCCTGCACTGTCCACCTTCCGTTCCGGGCACCCCATATAAATCAATTAATTTAAACTGTCAGGCAGCTGTCAAATTGTGTTGCTACCGGGAGCGTTTTTCGTTTCGCTTTCGACTCGCTCGGCATCGCTACGGCTCGGTTTCGCAGGGGTCGGGGCTTGTTTTGTCTCGGGCTCGGGTTGGGGTTCTCGAGGTGCGGGAGGAGCGAGTGGAGAGCGAGACTTTGGGTACGGCGACATGTCGAGATTTACTGAGTGATTGACGACTTCATGTGTCATTAAATACCGTTAGCAGCCGCTTGGACCCGAGTTTTATATTTTTTTTGCCGCGTCGCCTTGTTCGTTTTTAGTGAAAGTCGCTGCATCGGCTTATTCGTTGCTTTCGCACTCGCTTTTGTCTCTGGCAGCGAGTGTTCACTGTGTGTGATTAGCCGCAATTAGACATCCCGCCGAGGGGCGACAATTACGGCTTAGTTGGAGGCTTGGCTCAGTTGAAAGGAAAACAAGCTGGGAACCCAACCCTGCCTAAAGCTGATTTTAAATATATTTGCCGTTTAAGAAAAACTAAGAAAAACTATGAGTTACAAAAATATACTGAATTTTTTGAGTTAAAAATATGTTTTTTAAATAAACATAGCTCTAGCTTTAGTTTAAGATGTTTGCTATTTCCCTTTTATCCTTATATTCTTCTGAAAATGGAGGAGGAAGCCAAGTCTATTAAATAATTTTCTATCCTCGTTTTGAATACATGTTTGTAATATCAAAGTTGTAAATAATTCAATATTTATTTCACATTGTTCCATTGTTGATTTAAGTACTGATTATTATGATTCATTAATTTTATTGATTGATTTTGTTAATAAATTTAAGTATTAATGCGTTTAAAGATTTTTAAATCAATTTAGTCACATTCTCCTGTGAGCAATGGTAACATCTAACTATGTAGCCAACAGGTCATTAGATCTGCTTAGCTGAAATCATCACAATAAAAGCGAATCAAATGTTCAATTCAGATACGCCTGCACTTATCCTTGAGCAGAGGCAGGGGCAGGACTCCTTTCAACACATCCCTATCCAGCAATCCAGCAATCCTGCAGTCCTCCGGCAATCCCCGGCGAACTGGCAATGTTAACTGGCACTCAACTAGCAGCTTATTAGCAAACTTTCCCATTGGATTATATAGTTGAATATTATAATAATCGAGTTAGGTCCGTGTAAGTGGGTGCTCCGAGCCCCGCGTCCCGATCCGCAGGCTTTGGGGCATGGCTGGCAGTCAGCTTTCATGCACAATTTCCGTTTTCATGGCTCCGGGCATGAAAATAAGCCCACAGTTTACGAGACGCCGGGCACGGGGATGGCAACAAAAAGTGGGCAACTTTTTAGAGCGGCGAGGAAATACTTTGCTAAATTGCCAGGGCAGTGGCAGCCCCTCCGCTGGCCCCGGTGGCCTTCGTGAAGCCTGCCCGTGTGGAATGGCTACAAAAACCAATAACAGGACGTAATACACTCATGTGTGTGCGGGGGGACTGCGACTTGTACAAATCGTTAGCATTTCGCACGTTTATTGAGTTGTTTTTGTATGTAAATTGGTTGCATAACTTTTGCTATGGAAAGTGTCGAGTGGCCGGAATGGCAACACAAACGCAACCTAACCCTTTTTGTGTTCCCGCACTATTCTACACTGGATTATTGTCTGTAGATTTTCAGATACCCGAACGAACATTCCCAGGCCCGCCTGAATGTCCTCGTGTGCATAAACTTTGATTCCACTTTGAGTGCGCCAGCGCATTCTAAGCACGTTAAAACGATTCAGTAGGGTCTTTCTATGGGAAGATACCCTCTACTACCTATGCATATTTTATATCATATTAGCTGTGGTATCCTAATAGAGTTGATGCTTTGGAACTGCCAAGAAAAGAGTACAACTTCAGAGGATTTGATTTAACTATAATGTCTAACAAGAAAGGAAGAGAACTTCGGGTAGCCAAAGTTGGTATATCCCTGCAGTTCCTAATTGGATATAGGAACCGAAACTAAAATCCATTCTTACTTGGCCTAAAATGTATTATTTTCAATGCGGGAGCCTTAAGACCGAACCTTATTTTCTGCTTAGCAAATGGTTAACATTAGGAATGTATGTCGAGAGGAAAAGTATGATATGATCAGTAGATAAAAGTACGTAACCTCGTACCAAAATGTTTGATTTATCTAAAACTTTATAAAATATTTAGTTTTTATACATATTTTAGAACATATCCCTAACGAATTATACATATTATTAATGTCAACAGTTGGCAAAATGCCGATTCATTAAGCTGAATATACTGTTATACCTTATACATCGCAACGCTACATTATCAATTTCTACGTACAAAATGTTCTATATTTAGCAGCTCGAATTTTTCCAAATTTTCTTTACTCAATATACCCAATGTTTTCCCAGGCCACTGAGCATGCAAAGTTTAAGCTATTTGCGTATCTCAAGCGAAAGCTTTTCCTGGCTGGAAGATGAGGCGGGGCGGGGTCGCTTTGTCTGTGGTCGGCGGGTTGGCTTGGCTTAGTTTGGTCTGGTCTGGTGGTGCATATTTGTCGTTTGCGGTTTTCAGCTGCAAATATTATAGCAAATTGAACTGTAAATAGTTTTTATTGCCCTTTAGCGGCATAGCAGGAGTCGAATAGAGTCGAGAGTCTGGTCGAGAATATGCCGGGACGATGTGAAGGCATAACTCTGCTTTTGTTTCTCAACTATGTCTGCAGAAATGCCAGCCGAAGGAGAGAGGTCCCCGAAATGAAGTCATTGGTATGTACAGAGATTAACTTTAGGAATGAGACAGAAGTCAATGGACCCAATAAGTGACCTTGCAAATACTGGAAATATTTTTGAATTACTGGAATCAGGGTTTTCTTTAGCTTAATAGTTTTATTAGATCTTAAATCTAAACACAACAGCAAAGATAATGAATCTCTACGTTGAATAGCAATTCGAAATGTCAAGAATTATAGGAACTAAAGATACCTTTAGTATACTAAATAATTTTATAGATAATTATCACCTAATCCCCAAAAAATCGGTGTCATTCCTATGCTCTTTACTCAGTAAGCAGTAATTTTTCTATAAAAAATACAAGAAATGTATGTTTTTGTAACAAATCACCGCCATTGTTTCAATTATGGAAATTAGGCAGCGTGAATTCACTTAAGTCGAGGCACACCCCACCGCCGAATAGCCACCTTTGACACTGCCCCAAAGAATCAAACAACAACTGACGACGACGCCCCTCACCGGATGATTAATGGTTGGCAAATTAATATGAAATTCCGCAGCCCGACTCTAGAGCCGGCGTCGTCATCCTCGCGGAACACGAAACTAATAATTTGTGTGCCGTAATTTGCATAGATATATCATTATTATTATATTTCTTTCCTTTATTTCGAACACGCCTCGCATTTTCATCAATCAATCGGCGCGCGGCGTACAGGACAGGCGGGGGGGGGGAATGACACGACATGAAAAATATGGCTGCCAGTCGATGGAAAAATTATAATTTATAAAAATTTTAAGAGCACTGCAACGTGCGCCACACGCCATCAATCAAAAAATCTCGGTGGACATTGCAGACGGACGGAGGGCGGACAGACGGGCGTCTGTCTGTCTTGGAACCGAGTGTCTTCGGCATCCATTTTTGCCATTTTACCTTGGGATAAATATTAAATGTATTGGGAATAAATAAATGGGTTTTCCTAGAGGAAAATATAATTAAATTTATATATAATTTTTTCCTTCATTTAATCATAGCATTTAAGAAACATGTCAATAGTAAGTAATTCATGAACCAAAAGAGTTTGTTGCCCCAGAAATAGGGAATTATAGAATATAAAATTGTACAAAAATATTTTGAGCTTCTCTGTCATGGATATATACCTTTGAAAATGAAGTAAAATATCTAAATTTAGCTACCTTAAGCTTCTTCTGTCCTACAGTTATAAATGATTCGAGTTATGGGACCGACAATGAGATGAAGACCATGACTAGACTGCATCGACTTCGGACGGCGATGGTGTTCGCCACGCCATATTGGACCATTGTCGGCCTGTCCGAGCGGATGTTGAAAAATGTGAAAATTGTGAAAAATACTCTAACAATTCATAATAACGAATGGCCCAGACGGAAATGAGGGGAATAAAGTGTATTAGATTTGTTCCAGTCTTAGGCGGTCAGACTCCCAGCGGCATCAATTTGTTCGCTCTGAAGCGAGATTAATGATGTTGTCCTAGCCGAGATGGGTCGCATTTAATGCCACCTAATTAATGATCAAACTGTTGCCAGATATGACACGCCCCCAGCAGTGGTGTGTGTGCCCACATTTCGCACGGCTTGAGCCCGGACTGAGTGACACAGTCACTCCGTACGATGATGACTGCCCCGCTCGGTCCCACTTTCCTTCCGGACTCTGTGTGTGTGTCCCATGATTAATGAGCTTATTATGTACTTTGCCACTGGCCCAATCTCTCTGCCCGACTCTCTGCTCAGTTCTCAGGTCTCAGTTGCTGCGTCAAGTCAGAATTTCTTTTCTTCTTGGCACAGGCCTCATTATTCTTCATTGTTCATTTGCTGTAGTGTGCCAGCAAGATTTATTGCGATCCCACTGGGCAGGCAGCTCTTAGAATCAGTGTTTGAGAAATGCTGGGATATGTCTCTAGAGCTCTGTTCATACAGTGTATATTTTCATATTTTGATTCTATTCAACCTACATGAGGTTTAGTAATATTTTAAAACTGTAAATGTATCATTTCCGTTAAATTAAAAATGTTAAGGGTACACAAAGTTCGGTTTCTTAAAGGCATAGCATACTTTTCTTTCTACAAAATTCTTCTATTTCATTGGAATGTTTAATTCAATGTTTCATCAATCTCAGAATTTGTTTATTCAATCTCTTGGGAAGTTGATTAAGGCGTTTATCTGCCACAATCTGCAGTGCCCCAGCTAAGGCAACATCTACAGTAACAGCAGCATCAGCGAATGCCGCGTTGACAGCTGTCAACGTGTCGTATGATTAATGTCGGCCAAATGCGGCTGCATTTTTGTGCGATTCGCGCTGCAAATGAAATGATAAATTGGGTGTGTAAAAATCGCACTCTGCTCGTTACCCAGCAGCTGAAACGATTTTCAACTTAATAACGAAATGAAAACAGACCGGGCCGAGACGGACCAGAAGTGCCGCAATTAAATTGCCTTTCACCGGCAGAATGCCATTCAGGAAACTTTGCCACATATCCGTTGCTTCACTCCGCACTTGGAGTTGCACAAAAGGCAGGCACTCGCAGTCGCAGTTGTGGCAGTGGCAGTGGCGCGCCTTTGTTGACACCTTTTGCCAACACAACCTCCGGCGCTGTCGTGGCGTGTGTGAAGTGGCATGTCCACATCCGTTTCACCTCGCGTTTGATTGATTGAAACTGCAGTTGCAAGGTGCTGGCACCAAAGGCGTCGACAGCCCGCCTCTGGCACTGAGGGGGGTGGTGGTGCAGGTGGAGCTGCCATGGGGCAGAGGGGGTCGAGCACTGTGCAAAGTGCTCAAATCAACGCTAATAAGGGGTGACCTTTGCCCTGCTGTCACTCCAAGAGCAACTCGATGAAATTCTCGGGAATTTTATACGCACTGAAGTGACTTAGGGGTCTCCCCTTGAAAGAAAAGATTTTTATTTAACATATGGACAACATCAAGGTGATTTTTAAAAACACTTCTTACATTAGGTAAAATAAAGCAATATATATATGTTATATATTTCTTGTACATATAAAATATATAGAAAATGTATAAAATAAGATCTTACTTGCTTATGCAAGATAAATGTTTCTTTATCATTAAACATTTTTTAAGTTTAACTATTAAAAAATACATACGAGCGATACAGAAATCCCAAAGGTTTTTAAAAAAGCCAAAAAACTAATAAATTATATTGCAAAATGTTAAACCTTAAGCTTGTACCTCAAAACATGCATTGCATACTTTTAGACACATTTTCATGCGTTCTGATAACTCTTGTGTTTTTTGGAGCAGCAGCAGCATAGATAAATTAGTTCTAGATAACATTTATCATTACTCTTCAGGTATAAGAATATACTTCATTTAAGTCTCGTACACAATGTTATTAATGCTATAATTATTTAAATCTAACTAAGTATGTACTTTAGCCTTGACATATTCAAGGAAAATTAACTCAAGTTTAAGTCGAAAAGTATGCTACTAATACATGTTAATATTACATTTTTAATATTTTTAAAATGATTTAAGCCCACGCCGATTTCCTTGTTCCATGTTATTAACATATTTTGAGCTTTAAATCCTCATTGCCAGCTTTTTGGCGGCTTATAGTGGAGAGGAACCAACATCACCGCATTATTTGCGTTCAGCTGAGAGCCACTTCCACTCCGTAATCAAACATTGCTGCATTGTCACTTGCACGCCACGTCCCTTCTGCCTGATTGGGCACAAATTTGACGTTTTGAGGTCTGCATTGCTAATGCGTACAAATTGCCCATTTACATCTTGGATGCGATGCGAAATCCACCCCGTCTCCGTTCCGTTTGGTCCTCGTTCCTAAGTTCGAGTCAATTTCCGGCTGCGACTTGAAATGCCCAACTAACAACATGTCGAGCCGGGACTTGACTTTCCTAGCAAACACTATAAATGCAGCCATAAATGCGTCAGAAGGCCCGGAATCGGATCGGAGAAGGGATTGCCAGCGCAGCGTCGCGAAATATGGCCAAAGGCTGCTAGCGGCAACAACATAATAAATTAATTATATGCAACATCAGCAACAGTGCCTACCCGTTTCCCTGACTGATGTGTGGCATAAAGTCGTGAGCGTGAGCGTCTATTAGCAGTCAACGTTGACGACGTACAACAGAACCGGCAACGATCCCTGATTCTGGCCCCACTTCCTCCGCTCCCTTCCCCCACTTGACAAGGCGCACACGAGCGCGAACAAACAAGGGGCGTGGCACGTTGAGGGGGCAATGGCAGTGCAGATAGTTTAGCATGTGTGGCATCGCGGAAAGGCGAGCCACGTCAAGTCGAGTCGAGAGTAGAGTCGACTCGAGTTGAGTTGAGTTGGCTCCGGGGGCCAGGGGCCAACTGCCGGGGGTGCTCGGCAGATAGGGACCGGAGCCAGTCAAACGGGCAATCCATCCATCAGCCGCTGGCAGACAGCAATTGCAAGCTGCAAGTTGTGCGGCTATGAGGCACGTTTGATGTTGCTACACTAACCACAGCCGGCGAGTTATAGCTACACGATGCAACTTGAAAGGAGAAAAGGGTCCTTAGACGTCTGTGAATCGAGACAGGATGAATAAATTTCAGTGGATTTATATTAAGTTATTGTTATAACATTGTTGCAATTAAAATTATAATTCAATTGTTTGTTTGTCGGTTTATACCATTTTAGGGATATCACGGTTTATACATTTTAACTGATTCAAAAGTGATATGTTTAGAAATTAAAAATAAAAACAAGCCAGTTTGTTAACTGAAGTTTAGGAAATACCTTTTCTTGAAGAAAGAATGTGTTTAAATTTTTAACACTATAATGAATTTAATAATAATATTCATGTTTTAGCTCTGGATTTATATAAACAAAGACGGTGTACCTTATTAAGTAGCATTAAAAATACATTAAAATACTCGCGAAAACGTAAAAAATTACCATATTTCTTCAAACCTCATTGACATCTCAAAATCCTTGAAAAGTCGATGTCCTTTTAAGCCTGTTTCCTTTAACCTTAGGTAGTAATAGAATTCTTTCAAGTACAGTATCCCATGATCGGTGTCGTCATACCGAACCCACCATAATAATTCCCGCATTGTTGCTGCAAAGACGTTGCCACAAATGTTGCTGACGTTGCTGACTGGCCAAGTTGAGAAGGCGCTCGCCGTAGATTGCACCGGGGCGGGGGGCGATCGGAGAAGGAGCGGGGAGAGTTCTGATTGGAAAATCAAGTGTGTGCATCGCTGGCCGGGCATGTTTGCCTGCTTTTAATGGCCCCCACTGACAGGGACGGCAGCTCCGCTAATTGCGAATGCTTGACGCATGTTGCAGCCACTCGTGGCCAGACATGGGCGGTGGTGGCGGCAGGAGTCGGGCCTCCGCTTGGACAGCTCCACTTCGCTGCGCTCCTCACTCTGGACTCCACTCAGCTCGTCTCGAGTCCTCCCCGGCTGGCAGAGCTGCGTGATTTTTAATTAGTTTTCTTAGAAATTAAATTGTTAATTTGATCGACGCACTTTCTGCGCCCCGCGGGCGAGTATCTCCTTCGCTGAGCTGCTAAGTGGCCTGTTGCTTTGACTTCATTATGGTTGCTGTGCTGCTGCTCGTGTGTTTGGCCCAGCTCTTTGTCTGCTCATTAATGCCAATTCTGGCGCGCCGGAGTTGACGCCTGCCAGTGGATACTGCTCGCCCTGGGTGGAGGTGCTGGGTATTCCCCGCCGCCCGGCTCAGGTCGGTCCATCTCCCGCGTTTGGTCACGGCCATCAGCCAAGACAAGTTGCACTCGTGACTGAGTGCGCGAGTGTCGGTTGTTTATGGGTCTTGCCGGGAATGAGCTGTCCGGCATTTGGCAGGCGAACATACTCTGCAGTTGCGGGAATTCTGGCAGGAACGTAAGAAATTGCTCGTTGACATGCAACTAGTAAGGAGTAAGCCAAGAGCGTATTGATGGAGGAATCATTAGGTTGCATCAGGATGATGGATGCCCAACGGCACGGAATAAAAAACTAATATGCATCGAGATTGAAAGAGCTTCTTGAAGACTTAAAGCCTAATGGCTTTGATTTATCAAATCTAAATCCATTATCCAGAAAAACTAACAAAAATGTGCGCAACTTTGGTGCTGAAAAAAAGATGGATTAGAAATATGTTCACAAAATTTTAATTCTTAAAGAACGTAGTAGCTATAACTTCTCCACTCGTAGTACTCAATCATTTCAATATAAAAAAAATAAAGTAAATTCTTACATTTTCAGAAGAGTAATGGGATGCAAACATAAGAAAAATGCTGTCAGAAAATTTGTTTTATTTCAATTTATTAGTAATCAGAATTTGACATGATCTCGAACTCTATATGTTTAATAAACTTATCCAACCTCCATTTTATGAAAAATATATGTTGTTTAATAAAGACAGAATAAGTAAACAATGCAATCAAGGTGACAGGATCTCAAACACATCTCGACCCTGAACTTCAAAACAGGCCACCCCAAAGTAACACCAAAACAGCTTAATAAACAATCTAATCTCTAACCAAAAATTTAATTTTCCAATTTTCTTTTTAAGTACAAACCTTTGTCAATTTAAAGTTCTATGAACAATTTTTTCAGTAAGTGAAAATGATCCCAGATATTTACAGGTCTTCTCTGGCTTTGACACCTTAAGATGTTTGCAAAATAGTTTTTACAATCCCTTCCTCAATATTTAAGGCTTCAATGATTCTTAAATGATTTTTAAAGATATCAAATTAATACTTTTCCGCAGGAAGCTAAATACCCTTTTAAATTCGTGGGTATATGTAATCGTATATAATCTTATAATATCGGTATATCGGTATATATAACATATTTCATTTAATTTCACGTATTCGAGTTTACACGCAATCCCCCACATAAACCTAGTATGCCCGTCTAGACCAATCTAGTTTTCTCGTAACCTTTCTGGAGACCACTCACAGTCAACCCTTCCACCCTGAAGCCTGCCAACTGAGTGTTGCCCACAACCACACAACTTTCGCCTGCAATCAGTCAATCAATCAATCAATCAGCCCTCGACTGACAATTGCGCGCTCTCCCGCCGCGACTGCCGCTCGTCGTCGTCGTCGTCGTGTCACGCCCTTTCGGTGGTGCAACGCGGTTGCATGTGCATGTGCATGGGCCTGCACCACTCAGTGGCAATTAAGGCCGAAATAAAATAATACACCGAAAATGCCAATTAACCTTTGAATGCCATGCATGACCACGTAGCCTGTGCCCGTCAGCAAGGACCGTGGAGTCCCTGGGACGAGGGCTCTCAAGGGGCGGCAGCAATGCACTCCGTGTGTGTCCGGGGGTTCCGAGGGGTCCAAAAGATAAAATAATTACCCAGACGCATAACTCGAAAGTAAAATATAAATTTAATTTATGCATGCACACAGCGGCGAAGTAAAAGGAGCGAGCCCCCGGCCCAGAGCCCTGCCTCAGCCAGAGCCAGTGCTGTTTATCTCACGCGGATCGCAGTTTGCAGATACATCCATCTGCCCCAGTCCCCGCTGCACCACCCCGCGCACTTCGACGGCGGAGCCCTAAATATGAAATAATTTATGATGCGACATTTTCATCAGCAATTCGTTAAAATTCATGCATGCATGCATTTTTTAGCAGCTCACCCCTTTCGGTGCCGTATTTATAAATTTATTAAGCCGCCCATTGCACTCGCTCCGCTCCTTGGCCCTGGGCTCGGTCCGCAGACAAAGCCGGGCGACGACAACACGAATCGCATGTAAAATTCTTATTTTAATCGATGCAAATATGCAACAGCAACAGCAACAGCAACAGCTGGGGCAACGACGGCGATGGTGGTGCATGCTACATGGCAGGACCGCTGCTGGGGGGTGGCATGTGTGGCGTTGGGAGCTGGCACCGAAGGGAGAAGAAACGCGGCCATCGCGATAATAAATCAATTTTCACAATAAACAGTTGTGTGCCCTGGCGGCAGACGTCGACGATGCGACGGCTGACGGTACAGTGGAACCGACGAGGGTACAGTCATCAGAATATTCAAGGTATGAACTTTAGATTTAATATTTCTCAATCTGACTTAAGTTCTATAAAGATACGAAAAAGTTAAATTTGTATATTGTAAAAATCATTGAGTCATTTACAATTTTCTAAATATTTTCAAGACCCATAAAATTAAGTGAAATCCTTTGAAATAATATTGAAAAATATGCATGACTACGTTTTTGTATAAATATGTGAATACTTTTTTAAGACGTCTAAAGATTTCCGAAACATATAATATGAAAAGAAAACATTTCAGTTAAAGTTAAAATATTTAACACTTCCTTCAAATATTCAAAACTATCCCAATATTTTTTGTTCAGGCTGTAATTATGCCACAATATTGTTAAGTTTTCTACAAATTTCCAACGCCCAAGAAAACGCTTAACAACTTAGAAGTTAAGATTAAACAAAATAATATGCAAAATTTTAACAAATATTCCGCTCTAAGTCCACTGTGCAGCACAGACTTGTTCGGTGCGAGGGGCTTTTCGCACCACTTCATGTCTTGGCAGGGACATAATAAATTAACTGCACTGCAATTATTTTCGCATTTTCGCAAAGTGAATAAAAATTATAAAATTATGTGGAAGCGTTGAGCGATACGGAGGGCAGCCGGACAAGTGTCGATTCGTTGGCTGCGAAAGTGAGAGCTTATGCATGGGATTATGTAAGGGATTAGCTGGGGCCAAGCAGCTGACGTCTGTGGCCCGACCTCTCACCTCTGCCACCCCAACCTGATTCCCTTACTCCCAGCACCTCGAGCGTGAGCTTTCCCCTCGCAAAAACCAGTCTGGCCTGCAGTTAATCAAAATATCAAATTAACTGTCGTGTCTGTGGCAAATAAATCAAAATAAAAGCTGGCCCCAGCCTCAAGCCCGAGTGAGCTGAATAGGGCTGGAGCGGGGCGAAGCCTCCCTCCCCACGGGCCTCCTCCTCGATCAAGTCGCTGATGACGCTCCCCATGAAAATTTCATATGCAGAGACTGCCTGATGAGTGAGCTGAATTTATTATAGGCCGGGCGATGTACGCGATTTTATGAATGGCCGCAGAGTGGGGAGCGGGCCCGGCGGAGGGGAGAGTGTGTCGTCAACGCCTTTGGCGGCGATTATTCAATGTCAAAACTTAATGTCCCCAAATTGCAGTTGTTGTCAGCGGTCAGCCGTGAAATTGAATGCATGTCGCCGGGAAGCGAGAGGGGTGGCATGGGGGGTGGCGGCTGCGGCAGCTGTTGCATAGTTTTAGGCGTGACACATGTCAGCTTCTCCTCGCCGCAGTCGCCCAATCCTGCGCTTATCCCCAAAATGCAACCGCCATCTCGGCCAAGACGAAAAAATTAAGCAGACGGAATAGGACTTGCCGAATTCGCTATGCCCTACCAGATGATGCTTAAGCAGTCTCAAAAATAAACTCAAACATTTGAATCTGGTAAATAAGATTCCATTATTCGCATTCTAGACGCGACTCGTAAGATTTTAAAGTCAGAAGTAAATTGTATTCCTAATATGATATAATATAATAATTTAAGGCACATTTTTTGATTAATGAAAACCAAATGTACAAAGAAATCTAGTCATCAAAAGGTAGTTAAATGTACACGATTTTCAAAGAACGATATTTCCAAAAATAATAAAGTTACGATTAATAAACCAATTAGACTGATTAGTTTCTATTAAATAACTTAAAATAACACTTTTCACGATTTCTTATATGTCAAAATTATAGCCTAATTTATCTTTTAAAACCAAACTAATACGGATTTAACGAGTTTATCCTTTTATTCATTGTATTTAATTTTAAATTGAGCTTAAGCACCACTTAAAATGTTGTGTTTCTTTTTTTAAGAGTAAGATAATCATGTATTCTTGTTGATGGTCAAAGTCAATATCATTTCTATATTACTTTTGATAAGAGTTTGAAATACTTAATAACCTTAAAATAATTTACAAATTGCCAATAAAGACTTCGCTATATTTCGCTTAAAAAAATAATACCAATTAATTTTTCTTATATAAAAATTTTTGCAAAATATTCCCTGGTATTCCGGTAACATACTTACCACCTATCTAGAACCACATAAAAAATTCACTATGCTCTGTTTGCCATTGCAGGGTATCGACATAAACCCCAATCGGACCGATCTGAAAACCAACTTAACTCCTTTGCCAGCAGCTGCCATGGGGCATGTCCAGTTGAGCAGCCAGGAGGAGCGGGACGAGGAGGGAAAGTCGGTTTGAGCTGGAGAGAAGCTTGTTACCATAAAATTGGTGTAAACGAATTGCAGTCATCGTCATCGTCGTCGTCGCTCTGTCGGCATTGCAAAAGTCCAATCGTTCGGGCCAACTCGAGGCGCGGGGTGCGTCATTGTGAAATGTCTGTAATTTGGACAATTTGATGAATGGTTATTTGCCACGAGATGGCAAAGTGGTCATTATTCTTTATCTCCTCTCCACTCCACTGTGCTCTCCTGCTCTCCTCTCTGCTGCATATTTCGGGTTCATTTTTTGGTGCAACGTTTTACTTACTTTTTCATTGCACATTTGCTGCAGCATTTTATCCGCAGTGGATTTCAGTGGATTGTTTATGAGGAGGGTTTTTGGTAAGCCAGCTATTTGGACTTGGACTTGGCCTTGCCTGTTTAAATATTTTATTCATTTTTAACCCATACCAACCTTTTAATGTCTTGAACTAGCATATCTATCATTCTAATGGAGGTATCATTTTCTTAAAAATGTGTTACTTTAGATAGACTTGCCCAAAAAATAACCTTTGTCTGATATATAAAGTTTACGAATTCCCATCTTAAAAGTTATGATTTTTTACAGGGTATTCCAAGCAGCGATCACCTCCTTACTTGTGCTGCAATTTAATGGCTCTCTTTATGGTCGAATAAATAGCGATTGCTCAGCCCGCTGTTTGTTACCAAATTCAATAAATTCCAAAGGCGTTCACCTGGCGGTCAGCAAGCGGTAATATTGTCATTAGCCCCCAGTCACTCGGTGCAGCATGGTCGGGGCAGAGACGATCGCCGAACGGAGCGGCACTCGTGACCCGTTATCATTTGGGGCAAAAGCAATTGCAGTCCACAGAAAGCATCTCCGCTGGCCAGTCGGATGGGTGTGTGTGTGTGGTCGTGGTCAGCTGGAAGCCATCTGTTACCCCTCGGACCACAAGACTGCCGACCGCCCAGCACCCTCGCCGGGCCGAGAACGCCCCTGGGCAGGCCGGAGAATGCGTTCCACATGGCGGCAGGCCTAATTACATTTCTCGGCAAATGGCAAATGGAGAATGGCGTGATTGCACACGCAAATGCGCTCCGTTGTTTATATGCGTAGCAAATAGATTTATGCGCTCGTATTTTACACGCTTAATTCCTTAAAGCAAAACCCCCATAGCAGCCCGGGCAGGAAACGCAGCTGAAGCACTTGCTTTGCTACACAGAACGAAATAAAATTGATTGAGGGGACTTAAGGGATTTATTAATTGGGTTTTTTAGACTACGACGTGTGATTTTTAGGGAAAATATTTTTAATAACCCATATAAGACAATCATTATGGCACTGGTCTGGATGTTTGTATATCTAAAACTGCAATGCAACTTGTTACAATAAGTACAAATATTAAGTTGAAATAAATAATGTAAATACCCCAATTTAAATAGTAATCTTTATATGTAATTATTGTAATTATTTGAAAATTTAATAAATAGAATAGAGCACTGAATATATAAACTGAATTACTATGTATACCTTAAAGAAAACATGAGTTCTGTCGTAAGATGATCACCGATCGAGATTATTTTCTGGGACATTACTCTATTAGTTTATTTACTATAATTAAAATCAGAATGTAAAATTAATATACTATACTTTACATAGTTCGGAAGGTATTAGTGTTTTATTTATTTGTAACTTATTTCTTTTAAAAAATATACTCTTTTTTACTTATAATTAAAATTATTCCCAGTGCCTAGACCCCCTTGCTTTTGAGGATAATAATTCTCTCCTCTGCAGTTTTTCCTCTGTTGCTTATCCTCAAGCTCCAGGGCCTTCCTGTGTGAGTCTGCCCAGGGTTCCCGTTCCCCCCTTTTGGCTAAGGGCCTACGTGAGAGCCGCGACCAACGACCAACTCGTGCAAGATCTTAAATTACCAAATGAGTTATGCACTCGCAAGTATTTAGCAAATGTCGAAGGAAACACAAGGGGCAAGACCGAACCAAGAAGAGTGTGGAGCTCAGTAAGTTCTTAAAAATATATGCTGTTTTGTTATGATTATTAAAAAAATGGTTAAGAATTTGATTTTGATTTGTTTTCCTAGTTTGGTCCTTAAAACCGAGTTAGTTAAAGCTGAATCCTATAAAAAGAAGTTATATGATGACAGTAACTTTGCACCTGCTATAGGAGTTCCTTTCCAGGAACACTCTCTTGTAATTACTGACACGAAGGCATCTTAATCCACCTCAACCGTCATCCCTTAGACCAAAGAGCCCCTATATATGCCCGCTCAGTGGAGTGTCGTCGACATTTGCTCTGCTGTTTAATTTTGCAGTCCTCTCATTAATCAAAAGTTGCCTTGTTCGCATGGTCTCCGCTTCACTCACTCAGCCCCTGCCCCCATAGCTTTCCCGGGTTGCGAATTCCCGGGCTTTATAAATGGGCTACGAAATGGCCTAGGCACTCCGCTCTTCTCCGCCCGGGCCGCGTAATTTATTTGTAAATATTAACACATAAATCGCTCCCGGCGAACGTTTCGCGATGTTGTTCTGGGGATTGTGTGGAGCTCTCGGGCATTTATCAATATTTTATTGGCCCCATAAGCTTATTAATTGTCCGGGTTACCTTTCTGTGGGGGATTTAATTAGCCGGCAGTGGCATTGTAATTGCATTACCAGAACTCTGTCCTCGGGAGATCCGTCCAATTCGTCTCCGGGGCAGCACTGGTGGGCGAGGCAGCTCCCCATATGCGAGAATGAGTGAGTGCTTCGTGCGCCTGGTAACACTGACCGCAAAACAAATGGAATGACAACGCGATGCCGGGGAACGCAGTGGAAAGAAACGGAAGTACCAGGGGGAATTGAATGCACTGACGGCTGCTCTTGACAAGTGCACACGAATGAGTTTCAAGAACTGGAGTCACCCGGACAGATTCCGGGAATCAGGGATACGGAAAGGGCTATAAGCAAAAGCGGATTGTGCATACTCTAATATTTAGCATTATAATTTTAGATTCATACATATTTTTTATTTAATGATATTTCTTTATTTGGTTAAATTAAAGGGTATCTCAGAAACATCGAAATTTCTCTTTGATTTTTTACTCTCTAATTGGCACCCTTAAATCTTCAATTAATTCCCTTTTCAGTCAATCAGAGAAACACCACCATTTGACATTTGTCACTAGTTCAACTAGTTGAGCTGCCTCCAAGAAGTGAGGGTAATGTTAGGGTATCCATGACATCCTTCTTCCGGCCCAACTGAGTGACAGCTGCTTGCCAGTTGGACATTATGTGTGGCTGCAGCCAGCCCTCTAACCGCCCGCCTGCCCCCGGACACATGAAGATGACACGAGTCGCCCCGCCCCCGGGTCCAAACTCCAAACTCTGATGATGGCCCGGTCCGCAAGCAACTCATGCTGAAAAATCGTGTTGACGAGGATAAAATGCAAAAACAGTCCCGGGCAGGACGAGACTGGCATCGGAGTTAAGCGAAGTGTAGACACACTGTCGGGCTTTGCATCCAAGGACAGGACTTGGCCCGGGATAAGTTTATTGTTGTATGTGCCACACGAATTGTTTTCTGGTCAAATCTGTCACTCGGCCTGTCCAACTGTCACTGGCCGAGAAGGAGGCAGGAAGCCGGCGTGGGGCAGGGAAAGGACATGACATCGTTGCGAATGCCAGGACCAGTTGAACTTTAATCCCCCGTCTCAGGATTCTGAAGTAGATTGATCATTGTGTCGTGCTGATTGTGCAGAATGTGTCATAAACTAAGAGTGCCAGGATTTGAAATTGGGGCCAGGAGCCGGACCCCAGCTCACCTGGGCCACTGGCACTGGTGCTGGCAAATAAATCTAATTTTCTCCCCGCTCGTTGCCGGGAAACCACTCCAAGATTGGGCTGAGAAAATAGACCCCCGCGGCTTGTGCTTATGGCCGATTACACACAAAGACATTTCGCCGACAGCTCGCTGGGCTAGCTGCCTGTGGGGCCTCATGCTGATTTCAATTTCTCGCAGCGCAACATGAAACGCTACAAAATAATAACGATGGCGATTGGCCGGGCATCGCTTTCCAGCCGGGAATAAGTTTCGCGGGCCTTGCGCATTTCTTGACTTCTCAATGATAGAGCGCAGCATTTGTCGGCTTCCTTTTCTTCGGGGGATTTCTTTATTATTGTGCGTCGATCCGGCGAGTCGGGCTCTCAGGCAATCCATCGGGCGACCGCATGTGGTCACAACTCGAGGCCGAAAAAAGAAGTAATCGAAGCGGGCCTGGGCCTGGGAGAGGTTTCTCTCGATCCGCTCGATCCGATCGATTCATTCATGAAAAGCCTCGACTAATTCGAGATGAAATGTGTGAACAACAACGTAGGAAGGCAGCAGCGTACCGGAGCCCGCCTAATGATTAATGTATGAACGGTCTTTGGGAGTCGGGAACCGAGCGAGCCTCTTCACGGCGGAAATTCAGTAGCCTCGCCGCGCCGTCGATCGCACTGAGTGTCATTAGGGTTGACTGGTGCCCAGCTGGAGGCGAGTCCCGGCCACGGACTCCTAACTAGAACCCGGCTGTGGGGAAAATGTCAATTCGCCTTTGGCGCAAAATGCGATTTGGAGTAACTCAATACCGGCCCAGTTTGCCAGGGCAGTAATTGCCAGCCAAGTGAGTTCATTTGAGCGTTCATGCATCATGCATGGAAACTGGGTAGCGGGTACTCGGTACTCCACACTCGACACCCGGGGATCATGAGTCGGACCTCTAACTAAACCCAATTTGTTGCGCGCGTGAGCGTTTGACTGCCTTTTTTGCTGCCTGCGATCGGTCGTTGTGCCTCTTCCATCACAGTTTTTCTGTGATTCCACATTGTCTTGGCTTTCCGGTCGCCCCAACATGTCAATCATGCTCTGTGGCATATCAAAAGCATTTTTCATTGTCTGCCAGGGTATTCTCTCTTCGTTTTTTCGCGATAATTTATTGTGATCGCTTCGCTCTGCAGCTTTGGCTGATGGTTTTATAATGGGATTTCGACTCTGGCTGGAGTCTTTCAGATGATTGAGTCGATGACGAGGCAAGGTGCTGACTGGTAAGGCCGTAAAGTGTGACGAAATATGTTTGATTAGGAGTGATTATGTTCAGTATTTGGTATCTGAAGAGACAGAATTTGGATCTAAACTTAGTAATCATTTTCACTAGTCTGGGTATTTATATAGTGTATGAGTTTAATATATTTTTAAGGAAGATGTGAAGGGTTACATAAGACATATGTTTGGCCTACTAAGGATTTCTTAAATGTCAAGTCTTAGAATAATAGAGAATACTTTTAGCATTCTGGACTAGACCTTTATTATATTAAGCCAAAGATTAATACTAATTCTACCAAAAAAGTAGGCCATTCAAATGTTTGATGCATCTTGTCATTAAGTATTTTTTTATTTTATTTTATAATAATTTATTTATTTTAAATATAATTTTATATTATGAAAACCTACTTTAAGAACAACATAGTTTTACAGCTTTACGGAACCCGTTCTAATCAATTTCTGTTTAGACAATAAATAACTGAAAGCAGAGAAGAGCTGCTCAGGGATGAGAACTGGAAAATGCCCTCGCATAATGCCCCAGCTTGGTTAAACGATTGTGGGGTTCCGAAGCGAATAACCCCAATGAGAAGGTCCACAGGCACTTGTTTTATAGCTGGCTATATTTTTGCATGCTGTGGGCGGGGGGAGGCGGTGGGGTGGTGCCGCCTGAGAGCAACAAAAAGACGTTAATCACGGTGAGTTATGTGACATTCTTATATCTCTGCGCCACCAAAGTGTCACGTACGCATTTGTTCCAGGCCAACCACTTCGCTGGTGTGTGTAGAGTGGTGTGTGTGGTGTGGGTGGGTGACATACCCCCACACGGTTCGAGGTGGGTGGTGATCGGGGGCTGTGGGGAGCAGGGACTGTTGCTGTCAGTCCGCCATTGTTATTGCTGTTGCTGCTGCTGCTGATATTTGCTGCAATTTTGCAGTTTTCTTTTCCCGGGCATCTGCCTGGTGGCTTTCCAGAGAGTCTGCTTGGGTTTTTATCGCCGGAATACCACCGAACAGGAACCGAACCGAACTTCACTTCTGTCAGATTCTCCTGCTGCAGCATATGCCGCACTTTTCACCGAAGGGGTTTTATACCCCGTAAAGTATTATAAAAAGGGTAGATTAATTTTAACCTTAGTAGGTGTCCTGACTTTAGGAAACTTCTAAGCAAGCAAGGATGTTGGAAGATGTCGCACACACAAACCACCAAAAAGTGGGTGCATTTTCCCAGAAATAAGGTATCACACAGTCGATGCAAGGCTTCTACTGCCTTGCTTTCACTGAGCTTTTCCGAGATTTTTTCCACTCGTGATACAAAACAGAAAACCCTAGACAAAAGGGATTTTTCTTATTTAGCTCTTGCCATGTGTGTATGTTTGTTGAGGTCTGTTGTTTTTGTTTGTCATTTCTTTTGTTCCTTCCCCATGCCTGCCATTGTCAACACTCACTCTCTCCTCCTTGTTTGCGGCTGTTTTGGGTGCAAATTGCACTTTTGTCGGAACAAATGCGATGGAAACAATGCCGCCGCCAGCAGCAACACGGTAGCGGGTCTGAAAGATAGACATTGGCAGTGGTTATGGGGAAACCTTCCTTTTCATTTCGCTTAACTTTTCACTTTTCCAACTCATCTCAGGCCATGGAGTTTTTCCCGTTCTGCTCGGTGTGTGTTTGTTGTCTGATTGTCTGCCTGCCGCTGACAGTTTGACTTATGCGACTTATGCAATCTTGGAATTACTCTTTTAGCAGATATACTGCAGTGCACGTTGGCTCCCCGGGTAAATTTTCATTCTTTTCTGCAGATGAGCACGTCAGATGGAAAGTGATCGGCAATGTGTGGCATATAAGGGTGGAAAAAAAATCAAAAACAGATCAAAGTCGTGCTTTAAGGTAAAAGTCAAGGCTTAAGTTAGGTGATGATGTTAGCTCAAGGATAGGTCAAAGTAAGATAAGGATCCAAGGAACTTCAAGAAAAAGATCGGTCGTATAAGCCACTTGTGCAGTTATGGGGAAAGCTATCCTAAAGATACTTACTTGTTAATATGATTAAAAGTACTTCACTTCTGATTAAGATATAGAGACCTAAATCTTGCTTTGTAAATTAATATTCGCTATCCTTCAATTTTATAATATAATTTAATTTTAATGGTTATTAGCTCACCAATTTGTTATAATTTTTATCAATAATTTTTTATGGTGAAACCGACTTCCGCAACATCTAAACATACTACGTAGCACACCGCAATTAAGGAAGTATTTAATAAAGTTTTATAGGAAAGAAATTATATTTTAGAACTTAATTTGTTGAAATAAGCAATACTTGTGTAGTTTTAAGAAAAAATTAAAATGTACAGCATAAACCAATTGCTACTAGCGCACTAATTTATAAGTTTTAAGCTTGTAGGGTTAGGAATACATTTACCAATAAATATACAAATTAATAAATAATAATAATAATAAATAATGAAATAAATTAATTTATACGTTTACGGTCTAATGAAAGACAAAACGGGAAACAATAATTGAAAGATGCCATCTTTTTTATAATCCTGTAAACTGTAGACATTTTAATTTTTATTTAATTTAAGTAAATACATTAAAGACTATCCACATTCCATAGTTACTCATAGACATATATTTAAGAATTCTCACATATGTATGTACATATAGAATACTCCTTTGATCTCTCCAATATGCCGCCTTTCCGCATTCCACTTTTCATATTTCGGTAATTTTGACAAATTGTGGCTCATCAGCCGCAGAAAGCGAATTGTCCCAAATGGCTCGGATAAATTCCAGGGGCGCCTGGCAGCACAGAGCAGAGTGAGTAGTCGGGCAGCGAAAAGTGAATTAATTACGCGTTTCAATCATTTTGAAATGTATCTTTCCCTGGCCCAAATCGGTCTCGGTCGCATCATTTGTCAGAAGGCACCAGCCCAGCTCCAGCTCCGGCTCCCTCCCCCCGACGGCCAGCAGAAGTTGGCCGAGAGGTCGAGAGGCATCAACGGGAAGCGGGGAGGGCAATCGAAAGCCATCAATTCGAAGGCGGCGGCAGAAGCAATAATCAAAAGTTGTAATTATGTATTATTTATTTTTTATTTATTGTGCATTATTCACAGCGAGAGCGGCCCAACTGATTTATTGTTGATAAATTTATGAAAATTTTTCCTTGCCGGCCGGCAGGCCCTTTCGGGCCAGAACTCGGTGCCGGCCGGCAGGCCGACGGGCTGCCTGAATGGCTGAATGGCTGGAACTCATCAATATCATTAATCATAAAATTAAGTATCATTTATATTAATTTATTATTGTGCCACAGAAATTTCAGCAGAGCATTCGCTGCCGCCGAGGCTCGCTCCCGCTCCCCTTTCACCGCCGCTGGCCCCACTGATTTATCATATAATGCTCATCATCGTCATTATATTTATCATGATGACGTTGTGCTCATTTCGTCAGTCTCACGTCGCCGTCCCCTCGCCCTCGCCCTCGCCCCTCACTCCGTCCCTGTCTCATTCGCAGCCCATCATTAATCAGCCGCTGCTCCCTGGAATCGTTTCTCATCGTTACTCGCTGCTCTCTGCCGCCCTCCGCTCGCTCGTCCGTCATTAGCAGCTCTCGCTGCCCCGTCTCGCCCCTTTCGAGCGCAGCTCGGAGCGGCGTAATTAATTATGGTCTTTTGTATTCCACCGACAATTTTCAGTGCTTTATGGCTCTCGCTATCCTCTCTTTGTGCTTATGAAATATCGTGTATAAATTGGAGGCACTTAATCATTTCGATTTACATTTTAATTAAAATATTATACATCAAAATGGGTCCCCGATGGGAGGGCGCTTAACCCGAAACATGTGTCGATGGTTGAGGTGATACGGAGGGGGTTTGAGATGGGTTTGAGGCTCTTAAATGGTTGAGACTCAAGTAGAATCCCAAAAGCAGTCAATTAGGGGTTTCAAACTCCCCACTCGCCACCACTGATGCCCCCTTTCCATGCACGTCCTCACACGGCGACATTTTAATCTACAGCATTGGGTGTCAAAGGGCATTTCAATGAAAAATAATAATGGAATCCTTTGACCCGCTCAACCAGAAAAGGACCCGGCAGCGTGTAACAGCCAGGCCAGAAGTCAGCCAGGAGTCATTACCGAACAAACAACGAACGGAGTGGAAGCAGAAGCAGAACAGGACCTAAAAAGAATGAAATCCAAATGCAATCCCGAAGCCAAAAAAATCGAAGGGACGCAGGCAGATCCTTGGCCAATTCACAATTTAACAGACTAATAAATATTTTGCTTTCGCCTTCCGGTGCAGCGAGCTCTGCGCAATGTTCCTGCTCCAAAGGACATGCCTGGGAAAATAGAGCAATTCCTTTGGCATCAGAAAAGTGCAGGGGGAGGCAGCACCCGGGAAGAGGAGCCCAGCGTCGTGGAGAAATATATAAATCAAAGGTTGCACTAAACTTTAGCCTGGTCGATGTCGTTGCCAGGATAACAACAAGAACGATGACTATTGCAGCATATATACAGCTATAGCTTTTTAGGGATGGCAACGTGAGTCTTGTAGGTATTTGAAATGGAATTTGGTTCAAGTAATATCTTAGATGGAGTTGTTAAATAACCTTTCTTAGAAACTTTATTTTTATCTGAAAACAATCCTGCTATTTGTTCAAGTACTTTCTGTTTAGTAAAGTAAAGGCTTTCCCCCCAGTTCACGACTGAGGAATGAGATTTGTCTGGGCTCGTGACACGTTGACATCGCCAGTGGGATCAGCAGTGGGAAGCCTCTCCGCCCGCTTGATAACTTGATAGGTGCAGGCTGCATTGTTGTTCCTGCTACTGCTCCTGTTGTTGTGCTGCTGCCAACAAGGACACTTCGGTGTTGGCCTCAAGCAGCCGAGGCTAAAGAGAGCGCGGAGGATGGATGGAGGTGGAGCGGGCCCGATACCGACTGGGACTTCGGGATCCGCACATGGCTTGCAACTGCCGGGCTGTCGGATATGCACTGACATAAATTGCTTCAGCTGACAACGCCAGAGGACGAGGAGGGGCGGCAGGATGGATACTGCAATGCCCAGGACCTTGCCCCATGATTACTGCCTCTGTCTCTGTCTCTGGCTCTGCCTCTGCCCCTGGCTCGGTCCCGGTGCTGGCAATAACTTTTCTGTGTCCGGGGTCCCGTCTGCTGCTTTGGGGTAAAATTAATATTAAAATGGAAGCTTCGCCTTCGCCCAATGTCCGACGCATTGCAATGCTAGCAAGGACCTTTGCCTGGCCCTCCCCTTTACTAGTAGACACTGGAAGAATATCTATGATAGATCTTAGAAAGATGACTTTGTTTCTATTAATTTATGAGAGTAATGGGCTTATTGTATAGTGGCTAGCAATAAAAAAAATACTTTAATAGACTTATTAGTTTTTAAGGAGTTCAATTTTCGATCCTTTCTCCCAGTGCACTCCTCCTGCATCACTTCTACTCCTTCACCCACCTCTCTCAGCTGCTGATGGGGGCACTGCCAGGGCAAAGGACATTTCCAATTTATTTACGCTCAGAGGCACTTTGTCTGCTCCGCTCTGCCTCGGCCAAGCTCAACGAGACTGCTCCTTGTGCTGGAAGCTCCTCCTCGTCCGCTCCCACCCTAGCCCCACTGCATATGACAGTATTTGTGTAGCCTGTCAGGCGGAGGGGGACAGGGACAGCCACTAGCCGAGAGTGAGAGTGAGATGGACAGCAGCATCAGAGGTCGAATCCTTTGCCTCTTTGCCAATCTGCTTTTTATTTTTGACAGCAAAATGTTCCTTCTGGTCGTGTTAGCGTGAAAAGTGTTGAAAGGTGTGAAAATGAAAATTTACTACTTGGCCGCCAAGATTTATGCTGGCCAATGTTTTCGCTTTCTCCCTCAAAAGGAGAGAGTCGGACAGGGTGACGTTGGGATTGGGGAAAGACTCTCGACTGCGATGGCAGGATGTGCTGATCTAATAAAGTGGAACTGCAGCAAAGTTAAAGTGTCCTTGTTAAGTTGACTTTTATATCGAAAGCAAAACTTTGTTCCGGATAATTTACTGCCAAATAAAACCCTTTCAATTCTTATTCACATTTCATTATGAATCCTGTGATAAATAATGTGCAATCTATACTCCTCCGCCAACGCGTTGCAACGCTCTAATATCAATTTCCGCCTTCGCCTGGCATCCATGCAAATGTCCTGCCACTGATTGCCTTATCGATTGCCGACAACCTGATCCAATGCTTCACGTCCGTCTGTCTCCCTGTCGATTGGCATCCCGGCCTGACACATCCCAACAGTGGCAGCAACAAATCTTGTGTCAAGCATCCCGACACGCACTTGATAAATTATTATCTGCAGTCCGGGTGATGAAAGGCAATGAAGTCGGCGAGTCGAGGCGAGGCGGAGAGCTCGCATCGGTGCACTTTGTGCCCTGCACTTTGCACTTTGGCACAATTTATATTTAAAAGGGGGAGAGTACAGCATGTTGCACAGAGAAAAATAACAGAAACCCGAGTTACACAAATCATATTATTAGAATTTAGTTTGAAATTCCGGCTTTAAACAGGCTGAACACATAAGAAATGTTTGAAACACTTTTCAATAGTGTAAATATTATTAATATTAAAATGAATATTTCCTCCCACAAATCCTTTCAGTGCCCCTGTGGCCGGCCAATCTCGATGAAGCGCAAAGGAAAATGGAAAGAAGCTGCTGCTCCGCACAGAACAGCAGCCGGAAAACTGTCCGGCAGCTCTTGAGAACGACGCGTAAGTGGAGCGGTAAACAAGTGACCCGGCCACGCCCACCGTCCGCCCATATGGATGGATGCCCCAGGGGAGGAGGGTGGGAACCGGAAGCTAGCAGTCGAAGCCAAGGAAAGCCGGCAAGGAGGAGCTACTGGCTGCAGTCGCTCAGCGGGCGGGCGCCATTTACCAAGTGTCAAAAGCAAAGCCAAAGCTATTGTCGACATGACTTCGGACAACAACAGCAACAGGAATGCTGGCCAACCGAAAAAGTGAAATGCTTTGTTGGCAATTGCCGAGGAGTTTCCCCCAGAAGTCGGATAACTTGCAGCTCTGCCAGTTCCACGGAGAAAGAGAGCAGCATGTGTCAACTTCTTTTCAGACGGCAAAGGGATTTTCCTCTCCTTTCGGGTGAGGCGAAGGAGTAGGGAAGAGGGGGCGGAGGCGGTGGAAAAGTGGGTGACAAGTAACCGGAAAATGTATTTTATTGTTTGCATCCGGACATTTCGTTTTTCCGACCTCTGCCCTCCGCCGAGCTGCTTCCCTGACCGGTCACTCGGACCCGGGCTTCTTCTGGCACTAAATTTGTCGAGTAATTGATGATATTGCACTTTTCCCCCAAACACGGACTCGGAGAGGGCGGGGCATACAGCTGCAGATGCTCTAAGAGTTGTGGGCGTTATTGTGGTAATGTCCTGGCGGCGGAGAGTGGCAGTGTAATGGATGGAGATATATATATAAGTATTCCCAGGACTAGAGGAACAGAAAAACTGTCATTGACAAGACGACGAGAGGGAGAGGCGAAATGGAACCGAGTGTTAGGTTCCCGGATACTACAAGGAGCTTGAGAGGGCTTACTTGGATGGTTTCAATAAGGATTTTATAACTCCTTATGAAGGTATAAGAGTTGAGATCGGAGGATAATCCAGCTCAGCTAGGGGATAACAAAGAACTCCTTTCGGGAATTTTGCTTCTTGAAGATCATCGGACCCCAACTGTATTCCTGTTGGATAGTTCTTGTAGATTGTTTTCTATTCTATTAATGATTGATATTAATATTCTCCAGATATCTGAAGCCAGAATTGGGCATTAAGCGGAAAACCTGGAAAGTATATTTCTTTTTCAATTTCGACAAATGTTTTTCCAGAATCCAACACACTCATTTCGCTGATTCAAAACCTTGCTTCAAGCCTCATCCAATGCTTTATCTTAGGCTTTCAGTTCGATTTAGGTTGAAACAGAAACTAGATCCTGCTTGTCTCCGTGTCAGGATGGATCAGCTTTGGATCCTGGCCTTCCTCCGCGACCACCTCACCACCCATCTGGGCCGGGTTGATAGATTGTCTAAATGTGCTGCGTATGAATGAATGAATGAATAAGCGAGTGCGCCCCGGACCGCCAGCTGATGGCCCCCTCGAAAAACGCCCGTTGGGTCCGGCTCCGCCTGATGCTTCCCGAGATTGATGG
Source organism: Drosophila jambulina (assembly GCA_018152175.1). NCBI lineage: Eukaryota > Metazoa > Arthropoda > Insecta > Diptera > Drosophilidae > Drosophila > Drosophila jambulina. The sequence goes on along the minus strand of JAECXH010000114.1, from coordinate 22,507,390 downwards.
CCAAAATGGCTGTTGAAACAACGACGAGTCGAGATGAGACGAGACGAGACGAGACGAGGGGACGCGAGGCATGGCAGCAGCGACTGCCGCTCAATGAAGAAAAATAATCACCAACATCATTTATTTTCCGTTTTGCCTGCCGACGTCGTACAGCACACATCAATCTTTCGCAACATCAACAGCAACAGCCAACTATCGACCATGACCAGGCCTGGACTCTGGCTGAGGCTGACTCTGGCCCGGGAACGGGAATGGGCGACTTTGCCGTGATGTATACTTTTGTGAGCCCGACAGCTTCTGACGTGGATGTGGACGTGGACGAGAAGCCAACGCTTCAGCTTGATGGCTGATGTTTGATGCTAGGAGCTCAGAGCTGGAGCTGGAGCTGTGGCCGGGGGCGACTTTTGACGTTTGCCTGCAATTAACGATGCCATCCCACTGGCCCAGTGTTGAAAAATGACTGCAGCTGCAGGTGAAAATGGCACGGCCGAGTGTTGGTTAATGACATGACAACGGCTCGGAGTCAGCCGGGCAGTTGCCGCCGCACAGTAGCGCCTTTTCTCATTTTACGTTGCAAAAATCATAACTTTTGAACCAAATAAGATAATTGAAAAATTTAAACGGCATTCGACAGGTAATTGTTGTAAAATTTATATATGTACTGTATAATGTGCCACGCCCACAAATTCGCCTTTTTATAGGGTATCAAAGTGAAAAAATAAATTTTTTCCTATGAAAACGAATTTTTAAAAACAAAAGTTTGTTAATTTTTTTGCTTTATTTTTGTTTATTTGATCAAATAAAAATATTTTGAACCCTGAAAAAAATTTTTTTTTTTTTTTTGTTAATTGGTTGCGCCCAACAGTTGGTATATTTGTAGGTAAGCGCATACTTTTTTTTGGTATTTTGGTATATTTTACCCTGAGTTGCTTCGGTTTTTTGCTTCGCAATGCCAGAGTCGCAGCTGGACGCAGCCGATCTAAGCGGATTCTGATTCAGGAAAGATACACGCAATGTGTAGTCATAGTGTGGTTACCGGCTCTGGGCAGCTTCAGAAGTTATAGACTACTTTAGCCAGAAAAAGGTGAAAATAATGGACACCTGGCAGGTAGCGATTTTCCTGTACAAGCCCACACAAAACTACCCTTTTTTTTAATTTGGATAAGAGTTAATGAATATACCTGTCATTTAAAAAAAAAATTATAACGATTGGTTATGTAGTTTTTGTGTAATATTACCTGAAAGTCGACTAATTTACCTATTTTTGGTTGTATGACGCATACACGGAAAACAATTTCGACTTTGAATGCTCATATCTTCCACAAAAAAAATCTGAAAATTTTTTTGGTTAAAGATTCAGAATCCTTGGGAAATTCTCTGTCGAATTTGTATAGTTTAAATCGATTTTGCGATTATGAATTTTCCTATTTTTGCAACGGCTTTTGTTCGAGAGGCGCTACTGTGCGCCGCCTCCCCGCATTTAAATCATTAATTCCAATGACGAGGACCCCACACACGCATCGCCCATCACTCAGCCTCGGAGAGACGTCAAGGATAGACGGGCAGCCGGAGGATGTCTCTGCGTGGAGTGCCCCGGGCAGAGAGTAGTCATCATCAGAGTGGCTGTGGGAGTCGCAGTCGGAGTCGGAGTTGGAGTTGGAGTCGCAGTCTTGTCCTCGTTTGCTGAGACTAATTTGTGGCAGTCTAGCAAGACGCCTACTATGTGAGCTAGCACACTGAGAGAACTTTGTTCTAGCTATATTTTAAATCTAAATATAATAGCAGAAAGTATTAAAAGTTAATATTTTAGTATACATCTTGTTCTAGGTAAAGTGTTCTGCTAAAAACCCCTTTAGGATACTCAAAAATCCGCAACAAATACCCCATGCATACCACTATTTTCCCTCACTGCAGACGCAACTTTTGTATCCTTGCTGGGGCTCGTTATGTGACTGGTGACTTGGTTTTGTTGCAAGTCACTCGAAAAGTCATTAATCATTTTGGGGATTTCGCTTTTTGCGCCATTTGGGGCGTAGTTGCGCGCCGAGCTGTCGGAGTCGCTGGATTTCGACTCGGAGTGCTGCAGAAATCCATCAAGCGCCGAAATGCCAGCCATTGCCACCCAGCCAACAACCAACAACCAACAGGCAACAGCCAACAGCCAACAGGCAACAGCTAACAGCCAACATCAATGTCAACGTCAGGCGGAGCAGGACGCGGATGTGAGCGCGGACAAGGCGACGGCAGCGACGTCTGACAGGCGGAAGAAAAGAGCCACGCCACGGCCCACCACCCAACCCCACTCCACCCCCACTCAAGGACAGTGGGGAAGAAGCAGCAGTCACTGAACGAAAGTGCTTTGTGATTAGGAGCCCGAGCATATGCTTTTTAATTTGCATGTCAGCCCGCGGTTGCCACTTGCCGTTGCCCCGATGACGTTCTACGCGCTTGGCTTAGATGAGTCTGCTGTGCCAGGGGACGGAGTCTGGCTGCGTCTGGCAACTGGATAGTGGAGGATAATGAACCGATAACACAGCTCAATAATTGCGGCTTCAAGAGATGATATTTTCTGGAAGGTAAGTAATTCTTATCAAAATAAGTATAGGGGAGGAAATTTAAGTTTTAGTTTGATTTCAAGTCTAATAGAGCTTTTGGGAAATTAAATGGTCTTTTATTAAGTACAAATTTATAAATTTTTAATTTTAATTTAATGACCTTCAATGCAAAAGAAGCATTTAAGAAAATAAAATTTTCTTGTCTTCACGATCTTCAATGAGCTAATACATTAACAGAAGAGGCTTATGAAATTTGGCATACTTTTATTTGTTAAACAGTTAAAAATGTGTTAATTGTTATAGTTTTAAGTATGTATTTATTTTGGAATCAAGAAAAACCCTTTATTTTTGGGGCGCATTTATTATTTGTTCTGGTTATAAAGTTTGGCAGTAAAATTATAATTTTGGAAACTTTTGAATTACATATATATTTTTTATAATTGTTATTCTATTTTTAATGTTTTTAAAAGTAAAGAAAATCTTCTTTAATTACATGTTTTGCAGGTCTAATTGCACGTTATCATTGAACGGCACCAAGCCAAGTTGGAATATAATGTGTATTTTAAAAAGGATTCTCCGTAAATAATCTGAAAATGTTTTTTCTCCTTATAAAATGAATACAAGTAAGTAGTAGTGCCCTTTTTAATCCATCTCAAAAGACGACAAGCAGCTTGAACTCCACTAAGATCTGGTTATAAGCATAAGGCCAGATATTTCCAGTTCTTATTTTATCAGTATCAGTAACTGAATATTTTTTGGAATTAAATATTTTAAAGCTTAAAGATTTTTTTATTTCTAAAATTTAATATAAAATATCCGAAAATAACAAGTGATAAGCGCCACCTAGTGTGAATTGCGGCAAGCTTTTGCAATGAAAGCTCACCTTGTACACAAACCCATTCTCATTTAACAAAACCATTCGTTGACTTGGTAAAGGTATTCTCTAGTACCTTGACGAAATTCGATGTTAACGAATGAAAATCTATGAAATGTTAAGAAGCAAGCAGTTCTCTTGAACTGCTTTCAACAATGAATGTTAATCTTAACGAACCCTTAACAGAACATTTCCTGAATGCAAGCAGTGTTCCGCTTTAAGATCGAAAAAAAAACAATAATTCACAAAATAAAGATTTAAAAAAAATGTATAGTAACACGGGAATACCTGTGAAATATCCCTTACCCTTAGCGTTGAATTAAAAAACAAATATGAAAAAGATGGTGAATCTTTCCAAGACTTTATATCCGATATGTTTATTCTAATGGATTTTAATATAAAAGGAATAGAATATTTTCTTCAGACGGCTTTAAAAATAAACACAAATTTAAAATTTCTAATTATAAACAATAAAATATACTAAAACCAAAACATATGACCTCGAACTGTGTGCGTCAGGACGTAAGAAACCTTTACAAATTAACAAAAGTTGTATATAAATTTCGAATATAGTTTCCGTTTTACTAAAATCCAAAAATCCTAAAATCTTATGTGAAATTCTACAAAAAAAGGTTCTAAATTTAACGCAATTTTAATTGAATTTAATTCTCACTCCCCACACTTTCGTCTCAAAATACCCCCTCCGAATATACCTACAAAAAGGTGATCTAAAATCATACTCGAATCTCCATTCGGCATCTGGCAGCTGCTGCTCGTTCTCCAAAGTCCTCCACTAATCACCGGCTAATTAATAAGCAGTCACTTAGTGCAGGCTACTCGCCAGAGGCGCGGTGGCTAATTAAAACAGCAGTTAAATTAGCCAAGTAAAGCGGGGCGAGCCCTTGACAAATTGTCAGCCAGTCAAGTGCAAGGCAAACCGAATCGAATCCCAGTCCGGGGCATCGATCAGCGGCGACAGAAAACACTTTGCCTTGGCTCGGTTTGGGCCATCTGGCGGAGCTGGCCAGTTCGGCGATCTGCGCCGTAAAATGCCGTTAAATGGACATGCAGCGCGAGCCAAACCAGAGCCTGAGCCAGAGCCAGAGCCGCAGTCGCAGTCCAACGAGTTCTCCGCCAGAGATGCTTCCTGTTTGATAAATTTGAAAATCAATTGGAAATGCCCGAAAGACCGACGCATCTTGGCCAGAGACAGACGCACATCGCGAGAGATTCGCGGAAAGCAGCTGGAAGCTGTTCCGAGTGCCAGAGATGCCGCCCCTGGGAGCTGGGCACAGTGACTGCGAGCAATATCCAGTCCGGGCAAGGCTCATGAGGTGTATTAGAGGTGCTCAGGGGAGCGAAGAAAGAAGCCACAAATTCGAAATATTCCTGAAGTAATGTTGTTAAGTTAGAGAAATATTAAAGTCTGTAGAATGATAACTATTCTCCTTGCCAAAGGAACAAAGACAGGTTCCTTAGGAAGTTAAAAGTTCCAATTTGAATGTTTGTATCTCCCACTTCCTTATACATATTCTGCGTTCCATAAGTTGTTACATTTCCATTGTTACATTCTATATAAATTCATCTTAAAAAGTGACTTTCTTCGCATCTCTGTCAATGGTCATAACCTGGAACATTTAAGTTTTTATTGATATTTTCTAGCCATCTACTTGCGGCAGGCTGGATCATCTGCCCAGGCCCGCGCCCCTCTCGAATCGATGCAAATAAATCACTATGGAAAATGCAGTCGTTGAAAAAAAGCGACGCGTAAGTGCCGCCAAATAAATTTCGCAATTTATTTATTGTTGAGTCGGCGCTGGCTGCCGATCGAAGGCGACTCCGACTCCGACTCCGACTCCCCTTGGTTGCTGGTCAGGTTTTTGGCTATCGGCGGCGCAACGGGCGAGTTACGGAAAAGAGTATTTTATTTCATTGCCAGCAAATTGGCAATAAGTGAAATTTGTTGGCCCCGCTCGGCAGGTGTGTGCGCGGCCATTTTATCGAATGGATCGAATCGCACGATGATTCCCTTTCCAGCCGGGAGAAAAGTGGGTTAGCAATGCCATCGAGCAGTGCCGGGGGCGTGTCCGGGCCTTTTGGCAGCTCCTAAAGACTCACTTAATACATCATCGCCGTTTTAATTTGCCGATAAGGCACCTGCCCGGCTGACCTGACCCACTTCCCCACTGCAAGCATTCACTTTTGGGCCCGAAACGTATTGTTCCTTTTGCATAAATAAATCAGCCGGCAGAGGGGTGCAAAGTGCAAATGAATTAGCATTTGTATTCGCGTGATTCCGCACGCATCATTAGCCTAAAAGGCGGCATCAAGTGTAATTTAACCGTTAACAAAGGCCCATTGTGGGTTAACAACCCATTGTGAGTGGAGTGCGGAGCCTTCGCCAGTCTCTCGGCCCGCGGAGCAGCCTGCGGAGAGGAAAGAATCCGCGCAGACGCAAATTGATTGAACGCGGCGGCGCAGGAGTCGGAGAACCCGGCTAATGACCGCAAATTAACACTGGCCAAGGAGCCGCAAGACGAGTGTCATTAACAGAAGTGTTTGCCGGCGAGGCGACTCCAGCTCTGGGATCGGGATGCTCGAGTGGCAGCCACTCACTTTGGCGCGGGCTTTTAGCATATCTTCTAATAGATCGCCAACTTGGCATACTTAACTCACGGCCCGAGTGAGTGTTTTCCCTAGCTTTTACTCCCCGGCTGACCGTGCTAAGTTGGGCCATAAATCGGCACTCAATGCCGTCAGATCCCCGGCTACCGTAGTGGCCACGGGTACTCATAACTCAGAGATATGGGGCTCCGCTCCCGAGTCGGTGGAGTGCACAGTCAACACGGGACAGTGGCCAAAGGAGCACTAATTAGATGGAGTATTTGGGAGATACTCTGAGCAGGCCATCATCTCAGTTCAATTGCGATCGAATCTCGTTTTAATTTCATCTGCAATCCATACGAGTCTCCCCCAGAATATCATATCACTCGAAGCTAATACTATGCTCCCGATTTGCCAGGTGAAAACTCTGCGAAAATACACAATTCTGTTGCAAATTGCCCGTGTGTAGGCTTTGGCAGACTGCTTCGCTGGCATCTCTCCATTCCTATAATTACGGCAGGAATCGCATAACAAGCTGCCGCAGCCCCGATGCAAAAAATCACCCAAACGGGGGCGGATGGGGAGTAACTGGGTCAGCTGTGTGGCATTATTGGTTTAGTGGATCAAACCGACAACGACTACGCAAAAGGCAATTTGAGTTGCAGAGGAAGAAAACGAAATAGACCCAGGCCGGTCCTCTACTGGCAGCATTTATTAGATCAATGTCTCGCCAGCATCGAGAGCAAGTTCGGGCCGCGCTCTGCCCACCAGACTTCTGGCCAAATTGCAGAGGCTGTGCTGCGGCCTACTCGAGAGCCGGAGAGACAAAAGCCAGCAGAAAAAATCACAGGAGCGGACGAATGACTAGCATGAGGCCAATACATAATAATGGTTAAACGCCCAGGCAGCGGCGGCTAATAACCGCAGCAACAAACATCCCATTAAGCGGAGCTCCGCAGAATCCGGCGGTTGGCATTGGCACAGCCATTTAAATAGGATTTTCGCCATCGATGAGGAAATCGAATTGAATTTTCTGATGTACGTACGTCCGTGTTGCTGCTGTTCGCTGATCATGTTCAATTTGGCGGCAACACCCAAGCGAGCAACACAACGGGTGGTTATAGTGAGGAAAATAAATAAAAAGCCAAACATTTGAGAGGGTTTTCTGCGAGGAAAGTAACAAAATCAGAGGTAGTATGTTTAAGCATTTTTCTAAAATTTATTTGGCTTGCCTTCTAAAGATTTACTCAGTACATGGCTTCTCCTGGTGAGTTTGTACCTATTGAAGATGTAATATCCAAGTAATTTTATCACATACTTGTCTTAGAGTAATTAAACTTTTTCCCTTCTAGGGTATTCCCCAAGTGAATAAAGGAGCTTCGTACAAAACGCACACATGTCGCAAGATTTATATGCATGCCTTCTCGGCATTAGAAATTGCCTGAGCAAATGTTTTCGGCAAGCATGTTGCACATGTTGCTCCGGGAAGGAGCAAGTCTCGTTCCTGCTGCAAGATCAATAAAGCCAGCCCGGCTACCGGCCTTGCCCTGGTCGGTTCCGCCTATCGCTGTTTGTTACCTGCCTGCATATTAATTTATGTTTCGACTTTTGCCTTGGCCCGGAGAACTTCCAAGACACACCCAGCCACAAATTGTGGCTCTTGCTCTGCCTGCCCGCTTTTTCGGCCAGTCTCCCTGACAGGCCTAAAATTCAATTAAAAATATTAAGGCTGAGCCTGGGCTACTGCTTATTAGACTTTTGGGACGTACTTTTCTCCATGCCACTTGAGTCGGGGTTCTCCCTGTCCTGCCTCGCCCTGGCCCCTGGCCAATGGGCCGGAGAACGTTTTTGATTAGCGATCCGAGATCGACCCCTGGGTCTTTCCAACCAATGGTTTGCTCGAGTGCTTTGGCTACCGCGAGTTCCGGCTGTGTGTTTAGGCGGAACTCTGAATTAGCCCTGATCGTAAAGAACTACGGTTATGGACCGCCAATTGATAGCTATAGTGACGATAGACAAGAAGTTGCAACTCGAACTAAAAGAACAGATTAACTAGTAACTGTAAGCAGAGCCATAAAATTATTTATAATATAATAAATAATGTAATATATAATTAAATAACAGAACCAATGGTCTAACCTATAAGGCCTTGTGCTAAAACACAGTTCGTAGTACTCCTAGAACGGTAGTTTTAACTAGAGGTGGAGCTAGGTGAGCATCTGTGGTGGTTTTGTACCATTAATGAAATATTGATAAAAGAGCATCACTGGTCAGTGAGATGCCATTTCGTCCCAACAGTGCATTATAGCTAGATGAGCACCTCTGGTGGTTAGAGGAATGCTATTTTGTCCCAATAGTACCAGAAAGCGGAAAGGACATTACAGGTGATTAGGAAGATGTCATTTTGACCCAAGATGGCGTTAAGGCTAAATATGCATCTATGGTGTTGTTAAGATGCCATTTCAACATTTCTACATAAACAACACTGGTTCGTGAGATGCCATTTTGCCCCAACAAAACTATCAGCTAAATGAGCATCACTGTTGGTTAGTGGGATGCTATTTTGTCCCAATAATGCAATATCTCTGATGAAACATCACTGACGATCTACTACGAAAGTTCAGGCCCTGAACACTTTTTCAATATTTAGAACACCCATAAATTATGCAATCAACAAATTTGAATATTTTATATTGAAATTGCTTATACTTTGAGATATGACAATTTTTATTATTGTATCATTTCAAAACTTTTAGTTTAATTTTAGTAAAATCAAATGCTCATAAAGCTGGCAATCATCATAGAGTACAATAACTGAAAACTGCAAATATATAATGTTTAGATAAATGTGGTTTATCAAAATATATTTTTATAACTCATATTATGTTAGATATTGCAACCAAGATATATATTTATTTTATGCAATTACAATATAAATTTTAAGTTTCATTAAAATCGAATTATTATACAAAGGTTTTATGTACTGTTAGTCTTATTATCATAATGGATAAATATTCTTAATAGTGCAATTGCAAACTGCAACACTTAAACTTTTTATTATTATTCATTGACACGTAAGTAAATAAAATAACTAACTTAAACTTAACAAAATTTATATTATAATATATAATATAATATATAATATATATTATAATATATATCATAATTATTCAATTTCTACATTTCTTATAAAAACGATCACACAGTCTTCCCCCAATAAAAGAATCCGCAATATATTGTATTGAACTCTAAACCATTCTGGTCCAGTCCCTGCCACTGTATTCCCTATTCTCCCTCTGGCAACACCGACAGCCCGAGGCTCCCGAGGATCTTGGCCACGTTAATTCCCTGGGGACGTGCTCTGCTGCTTTATGTGGAACCTGGCCAAATACACACGCACTGTGCACTCTCCGTTAGCCGGCAGGAACGAGGAACGGTCGACAAATTTATGACTTCACAGTTGCCATCGGCCCCCAGAAGGGGTGCCCCCCAAAGGGGTCCTTGGACTGGGACCCAACTACCGCGCAATTTACGATCGGTTCATTTAGGTGGCCCATTGTCCGATGTACCGATGTTTATGCAATGTTTTGTGATTGCATATCAGGCCAGCTGGGAATTTGTAGCGGCAACGCCTTCGCCTTCGCCGTCGCCGTCGCCTTTCGTTGTGGGCGTCGGATGGGGCAGCCTCCAGCCACGGGCCTCGCAGTGCATCTCCATTTGCTCTCTCTCTCCGGGCCATCTTCTGGGATAAGCGCATCCTAGCCAAATATGTGCGAGCCAAAAACGTGAGCCGAACAAATTGTTACTGCCTTAAATAGCAAACAGATTTTTTCGTTCATTTCTGCCAGCGCCAAAAACGGGGCTTGCGTATTACGGCAGCCACAAGTATCGTATTCTGCTGCATTCGATTCTCCCAGCCGATTCCCAGAGGGTTGAGCTGGGTCAATCCTCGGCAGAGGTCCCCAGGAGCATTTAAAAATCAATTTGGGCGCATTTATGTTTCACACGATGGCCCAGAGAGCAGGAGGAGCATAGACAGAGCCGGAGCCAGAGTCTCAGCCAGAGCCAGAGCCCGAAGAAGCCTCGTTTGATGATTATCTTGGTTTGTGTGACTTTCGGTTTTCAAGCCCGTGTACAATGCATGTTGGTGGTGTCTGCCTGTGCTTGTGCCTGGATAATGGATGGAAATGTGTGTCACCAGGTCTCTGGGCCTCTTCGCTTAGACGGCGGTCCTCCACTGCCACTGCCGCTGCCATTTCCATTTCCAGTTCGAAACAATTACCAATTGTTTATTCGTTCTTACAACTTGTTGTCGACTTCCTCAGTGGCCCCTTCGCCTCCACGAATCCATCAATTGCCACACTATCTTGATCCAGACCTGGCGCGCTGACGAATCGAAACTTTCCTCGGCATCTTTGACAGGCGGCACTCTATCTTTGCGGGCATTTCATTTCACTAATGACAATCGATGGTCGTACACGTTTATGAAAATGGAAAATCTAATGAAGTGAACTACGAGGAGGGATCTTGGAATGGGTCAAGGTGATTGGAGTTAATTGAAGAGGAGAGCTAAGTACAAATAAGTTCGGTAAACAAACGACAAGCTGGGAGAGACTCACTCATCTCTCTTTCTATAGTAGTTGAATGACCTATCAATCCTTTGGGGGATTTCCCCAGTGAGGAAAGCATATCCAAAGCAACATTAGTACAAATTTCATGTGATAGAAAATAATTGTTATAGAAATCACTAAGGCGCAGTCAGACCACTATCCTAGTATACATTTTGTGATTGAAATAGAAATTGTTTCAGGCCCATGGCTGGATTCCAATTAGCACGGCTGCTGAATAAAATGTGGCACTGGCACACACATTTGGTGAGTGTCCGCGGAGGCATTTCAGGATCGCGGCCCTCGTAAATCGCCGAGGCCTGGAAACATTTCGAGAGACCAGCCCACAAAGCCATCGCCAGGCATCCCATCCCGATGCCTGGAAAAGTATGCCAGCAACGATTGCCAGTAGTTATTGCCGCTGCTGCACAGTAGTTGTCATCGTCAATTAGTTTAAAGGCAGTATAAATTTATGTTAACAGCCACCAAACATAATATCCCCAGAGAGCCAGGGAGCTGGAAGCAGGGCGAAAACGAAACGAAGCTATTTTCCCTTTCCAGCCTCAACGCCAGCTACCGTTTCTGCAACTGTTGCAAGTTGCTGCTGCTGCCGTGGCATTGTTTCGAGCCGCGCGATTTCGTGGCCGTTATAACAGGCCCAAAGAATCCGCATCCGAATCCGAGTCCCAGTCCGAGGCGAACGTTATGCCTCACTGGAGTCAGAGCCCGGGGATCTGGGATGGGATCTGGGGTGCCCCGGAGAAGAAGGCCAATTGGGTCGAGGCTGGGCCTTTGATGTTGTCGCAGTTAGAATCCGCAGTAGCAGCAGCGGCAGCCACACCAAGACAGGCGCTGCAATATTTAATGTAATCGATCGTGATGGGTTTGTTCTAATTTGCGGTGATTTTCTTTTTGGCGCTTGTTAAGAGCCCGGCCAGCCGGAGCGAAGAGCCCCGCTAGGTCCTTTGAAGTCTAAAAACGATTTAGTGTCGTATCTTTTATGGTATATCATAACAATTTACGAGCGTGCTTAATTAGTTGGGGAGCTATAGGTTGCCAGCTAAAATGCGAGGGTGAGGGTAAGGGTAAGGGTTTTGGGTTTTCCTTTCTGAAGAAATTGTATAAAAAAGCTATAAGATGTTCTTACATATACAACAATAAGTTCTAATGAAAATACAAACTAAACGAATTTCATGTTACATTGATGATTAGAATAAAATTAAGATAATTTTATAAATACCATTTTTATCTTACTTGTATATGGAGAATATTTTCTAGTCTTGTTATTACCAAATGGACAAACGATAGTTAAAGCATAGTTAACTCAAAATGTATTCCAAAACACAAACCAATTTATAGCTCATAACCTATTTATTTCCTTAAGTAATCTTAATTATTGATTCTTCGAACATTTTACGCATTTCATTTCTATTGGTAGAACTCCCCTAGTGCAAGGCCTCCTAGAGTTCCTCATTCCTACTCTCCATTCATATCACAAACTAATCAGAGCTCATACTTCCCGCTCATACCTCGAGCTGGAAAATTGTACAGAACTAGATGGTAATTGCAGGTGTGCAACGTGGTAATGACGTCTTTCGCCGGCTGCTTGATGTTGAGGGAAATGGATGCCCCACTTGGGGGATGATTGAATGGGACGGGCGAACGACTTCCATCCGATCATGCTCATTACCGGTGGTCTTTTGTTGGTTATCGCTGACCACCTCAATCCCCGGAATCATGAATGACCCATATTCTGGTTCACAAACATGTTTATTACACTACTTAAATTATGAAATCAACATTATAAATTTGGTTAAAATAATAAGCTCCTTAAAGTTGTCTAACAGAACTTGATTTGGATTGATGTAAAGTTTTACATACTCCTAGTTTAGGGATAATTAAATGTTAAAATTGTATATATCATAGGTATATTTCTGCATATGTATTTTGCATATGCATTTTATGAATATCTCACCTAGCAACCTTTTCAGCTGAGACTCAGATTTCTCGCTCAGATCACCTGCTCGGCCGGCGGTTGAGTTAACCCCGTTTGATCCGATGCCACTAAAGCCGGCTGACAGTCGTCTGAATTAAGTAATTTCGATTCCGTCACGTCAGTCGGCGGCAACTGAGTAGATAATCAAATAAAAAGGTTGTTAGCCGGATTGTTAGCTCTCTTGCAGGCCGAAAGAAAATCGCCACCGGGCCGGGGACTTTTTGTGGTCGCTGTCGCTGTCGTTGTCCCTACAGGGGTCAGGGACAGGCAGCGAAAGGAAAAGCGGCGGCCAGAGCGACGGAAGAGCGGGGAAATGCAAACAAATTGTATCGATGGTTTGCCAATGAAGTGAAAATCGTGATTCAAGAGTCAAACAGAGGCCTGTAATTTTCGCTAATTTCCACAACGTTTGCTTTTCCCCAGCCTCCTGTTTCCCTGTTGCCTCCGTCAACATTTTGTCGAATTGCTTCCCAAGTAGCGAAACAATTATGCGAATTAACGGCGGGGGGATCGAATCGCGCAATTCCAATTGGGAAAAGTTCAGACCCATTGCGGCTCATTTAAAGTGACGTCACAATCGTCGCAATCGCAGAGGCACCACAGACCAGAAAAGGCAGGGAGTCCAGAAGGAAAAAACGCATTACAGATCCCACAATTCCCGGGAAAAACTCCATAACACAGCTAGCTGAGACGAGGCGACGACGCATTCTGCATTTTAAGATCGATCCAAAGGGTTCCCGTCGCACGTCCCCAAGGGAACGTTAGTTGACATATAAGGCCGCGCACTGTATCTGCGTGCCTGTGCCAGCTGCAGCCGCAGTTCATTCTCCCCTGCCTTTTTGGTGGCTGCTGCGCCAGACTGCATGGAACCGAGCCGGAGCCAGAGCCAGAGCCTCATTTATTCAGACACTCTTTTTGCCCGCTGCACAGAAATTACTGGAGATGGCATGTAATGAGTCGAGAATCTTTATCTCGCGGATGTGGATGCGCCTCGCGTTCTGCTCGCGTCTTCGGATTTCCAGGAAAGCTCCGCGCCAGTTAGGGCAAAAGCTTTATTTGCACTTGCGCATGGAATGGCGGCCATAACAAAACGGATTTTTATCGCGCGTTGTCCAACTGGCTCGTTGGTCTAGGGGTATGATTTCCGCTTAGGGTGCGGGAGGTCCCGGGTTCAAATCCCGGACGAGCCCAAGAGGAACAACTTTTCTATGTTATTTTTTACTGAAACTTATATTATTTTTTTTTATTTATGCATTTATTTATAAAAACACAAACAATTTTCTGATTTCCTGCCCAGTGTACCACAAAAAACGTAATAACTAAAGCAATTATAATTTAGCAGCTTTAAAAGATTTAAAAGAAATAAAAATAATACCAAACTTGGGCTCGTCCGGGATTTGAACCCGGGACCTCCCGCACCCTAAGCGGAAATCATACCCCTAGACCAACGAGCCGATTGATCGGGCTCAAAAAATAGTCGTTAAACTGAAACCGCACTAAAATGATGTTCAAAATATCTTGCAGTGGCTTATGCTTCCAATGAAAATCGATGCTAAGTATTAAAATAACAGGTTTATAGCTATTTTTAAAGCAAAATACTTCTCTTGTTACAACAAAAGTAAAGGGGTCGGTATCTTGTGCAGACATTTTGACGGCCAGCATGCAACTGGCTCGTTGGTCTAGGGGTATGATTTCCGCTTAGGGTGCGGGAGGTCCCGGGTTCAAATCCCGGACGAGCCCAAGTGAAACAACTTTTTTATGCTTTTTTTTTCAAATTATAAACATTGCTTACTTTATTTTTATTTTTGTTGCACAAATAACGACTTACGGGTAAATAATATTAACATTTCTTGTGTTGCCCCACTTATTAGGTAAGATTAAAATTGCATAAGATATTGATTAATACCAATGTTTAACAAAACAAAAATATAATTGGATGATTTGTGGTTTCTCAATTGTATTTTCTTTATGTGTAATGCATGTACAAGTGTGTAAGCAGAAAACAATTTCGATATAAGTAATACAAGCGAAAAACTGAAACAAACCAACAAATAAACAAAGTTGCACTGGCAACTTAGACTTAATTTGCTCGCGTTCTGCTTCGGAGAAGGCAGACCTAACACTAAGTAAACATAAATAAATGACACATTTTGTGGACATAGAGAATTAGGTAAACGTACAATAGAATAACATACGACACAATGATAGAATAGACGATAAATACATAAATTTGGCCCAAAGTTCTTGCTTTCTTGCTGATGCTGCTGCTGTTGCTGTTGCTGTTCCTGCTTTGTGGCTGCTGTGCTGTGTTGGGGTTAGTCTTCTCATTGCTCGACGTCCCTTCCAGTTTATCCCTGGAGGGGGGTGAACAGTCGTTGTTAGCGTAACTCCCTCTCCACCTCCCTTGCTCCGTGTGGAGCTCCTCAGGTCTTGCTCATCATCATCCACATCACCAACATCATCATCGTCGTCGTTGTGTGTCAACCAGTTTCGCGCTCGGTTAGAGAACTGCTGTTATTTGCTTTTGCTGGATTTTGGTTGATTGGTTATTAACATACTTTTAAATAGTTATAGTTAGTTATTTATTTATTATTAGCACTAATTATTCTTTGGTTGTTCCACTGGTTTTGTTTGTTGTTTGCTTGCTCTTGGTTATTGCATTATTTTTGCTCTTTATTCCGAGTTTCGATTTCATTGTCGATTTGTTCATTGTGCTTTTTCGTTTGGAAGCTGTGCTTGCTGTTGCTGAATGTTAATAACGGCAGCCGTTTTAAACAATTCCTTGTGACTGGGCTTATTTGGATAGGTTGCTGGCGGCGCCGTCGTGGTTAGTTCTGATGATGCTGGTGATGCCTGGTGAGCAGTGGGCTTTCGCAAACTTTTGCCAAAGGTGGAGCTGCCTCTCAGACCTGCAACGAGCCCCAGAGGCAAGAAGAAAGGAGAAAACAATCAAAAATTAGTTTGTCACGCATTTATCGCATCGAAAGCCAAACAAATGGTGGGTAAAGGCCAAAACAGACGTGTGTGTCTACTTCGAGTCGAGAACAACACCGAGAGTGTGCCAGGAGGTGGGATGTACGGAAAGACAGAGTCAGAGACAGTCGTGATGATGTGTGGAACATAGAGAGTGCGCTGCCCCAGGAGGAAAGAGTGGATCGAAAATTGCTTTGCGTTTACCTTGGAAGCTCAAACGATTCTGATAGATGGCGAATATGTCGAAGGGCCTGTAGCACGGCTCGTAGCCAGCCTCGGGCCCGTCGAGATCTCGGCCGGGACTCTGATCAGAAGCGTTTGCGGCAGACACGGGGGAACAGTTTAGCATATGGGAGGGTATCACGAGGAGGCTTTGCTGCATTTTCACGGGTGGCGCTCGCGTTGACTCGACGGCGGGCTCTGTGTCTGTATCTGTATCTGAATCGGGATCGGGATTGGACTCAGTGTCGCTTGAGGGCGCTGATGCGGCTGCTACGGTTGTGGTTCTTGTTGCTGTTTTACCCATTATTTGAGGTGCGGGCTTGGGTGGTTGTTTGTAGTTGTAGTGTGTTGTGATTGTTTGGTTTTTGTTTTGTTTTCGTTTTTAGATAGTGTGGAAGATGGTAACAAAGTGGATTAGTTTGTTGTCTGCTGCTTGTAGTGATTAGTGTTAGTCACAATTTGTACAATTCTTTGGTCTAGTGTTAGGAGGGGGTTGAAGGGGATTCATTATGGATCCTTACCTCGCTGTCCTCACAATTGTTGGCACCCTCTCTGGAGTCGGTAGTCAGGCCCTGGACAAAGTGGACGTCACTCGCTGGGTCATCGGAGGAGGCCAAGTGAGCACGAAATTGTTGATTTCTTTGGGAAACATACAGAACAAGTAAATAAATATCAAAAGGATCCTCTTACGCCGCCCTACCTAAGTTCCAGTTGCTGCATCTGCTGGAAGTGTCTCAGTTTGCTGTTCGCCAGGTGTAGTTTCTCTTCCAAGGCGGCATTCTCCACGCACTTGATGGAGTACTTCTCCGAAAATGACAGAATTTCCAGTCGTAGCTCTTCGAGATCCTCCCTAAATAGGTTAGATAGTGTCATAAGTGAAAGAAATAAAGTGAAGTAAAATTAATTGTTATTTGAAAAGTCTTTAATTAGATTTATAACATTATATCTTTCCACATATATATTTACATCTATTTCTTTAAATATTTTAATTATTGTAGGTTTGTTATCAAATGAGTGTTAACAAATGAGTGGTTTTACTTACTCCTTCAGCTTGGCTCCATCGCCCCTCATGTGCTCGCCCCTCTGGACCTGGCGGAGGAACTCCTGCTTGAAACGTGCCACCTCTCGCTGCACCTCGCTCTGATGCGCTTTACGCATGGCATCCAGAGCTGCCAAAGTGGCCTGTGAGTTCATAAAAAGGCAATTAGCAATCTAGTATAAGTTGAACGGCTCTTAACTAGGTTTTGAGACTCTCACCTGAGTTTCCTCGGCCAAGGCGGTTTCCTTCTCGGCCAGCAAACGCTCGATCTCCAGCTTGTGTTTCTGCTCCAGGTCACAGGTGAGCCGCCGATGCGATGTCTCCATGGCACTCAAGCCTTTCTCGCAGAGCGTCTATAAGAAATAAGAAACGGAAGTTGGAATTATGATTAATAGAGAAAATACATTGAAAAATTATTAAGACATTAAAAGGTAAGCATTTAATTTATTGCTGACTACTTACTCTTAGCTGCTCGATTTCAGTCTGGTACCGCTTGCGGAAGCTCTGCTCGTCGGCGACATTGGTGTGCTCGTTGTGGTAGACTTCCCTCAGGCACTCCAGTTGCTTGCCATGCTCCCGCTCCAGCAGCTCCAGTCGTTTCTCCAGGCGTCGGCAGCGCTCCTGCTGCTTGCCCAGCTCCTCGCTGAGCTCCTGGCGCTGCTGCAGGAGCAGCTCCTGCTCGTGCTCCTGGCTGGCGCACTTCTCCAGAGCCTGGGCCAGGTCACTCTCCCGCTGCTCCAGCAGCTGCTCGCTCCTCTGCAGATCCGTCTCGGTTTGCTGCTGCAGGGCGGAGAGCTTCTCCACCCGCTGCCGCAGGTCGCAGCACTTGTGGCAAGCGTCCTGCAGGCAGGTGAGCTCCATCTGCTCACTGACCATCACGCAGGTCTCCGCCAGAGCCCGTTCCAGCTGCCTGAGGCCGTCCTTGCGGTCGTTGATGGGGGAGACAGAGCGGCGTGACCTTTGCCCCGCCCGAATCTGCTGCAGCTGGGAGAGGCTCTGCTCCAGGCGCTCCTTGCTGCCCAGAAGCACGTGCTCCAGGCTGTGCAGGCGCTGCAGGAGGTGGGCATTCAGCGGTGACTGGCTGCTGGACTCGCTGCTGGAGGATTCGGGAGGCGTGCCCTCCTTCCTGTCCCCCGTTTCCTTCTGCAGCTCGCTCAGCTTCAGTTCCAGCTGCTCCTTTCCCTTCAGCGAGAGCGAGCGACGCCGCTCAGACTTGGCCAACTTCTGTTTGAGACCTCGCACTTGGCGCTCGGAGCTGCTGTACTTCAGGGTCAGATCCTGGATCCGGGCAGCCATCAACTGCAGCTGGGCTCCATCCTCGTGCTGCCGCCTCTCCAGCTTCTGTTGCAGAGCGGCCTGGGCCAGCTCCAGGGCATCGTATTGGTTTTGGGACTGCTTCAGCTCCCGCTTCATGGCCCTGATCTCGTTGACCGCCTTCTCGAAGCGGGACCTCAGCTCGTTGTACTCCTCGGCCAGCGAGTCGCGTTGCAGGCAGTAGGGATCGATGTCGCTGATGGTGGTCAGGTCGCTGAGCGAGTCCATGCGCTTGATTTTGTGACGCTGCAGGTTGCTCAGGCCCCCGCCGCTGTTGTCCTGCGCCTTGAGCTCCCGCAGGCGCTTGTACAGGCCCTCGTTCTCCTCGATGCCCTGGGCCAGACGGTCCTCCAACTGCTTGATCTGGCACTGGCTCTCCGTCAGCTGCAGGCCCAGGTTGTGCATCAGGTCCGCGGCACTCTGCTTCGCCAGGCTCAGCTCGCTGTTCAGCTGCTGCTGCTGCTCCTGCAGGCGGGCGGTCAGCTGCTGCTCGGTTCTTTGGAGGGTGGCCAGGAGCTCCGACATGCGGGCCTCCCGCAGAGAGGCTTCCGCCCGGAGGGTCTCGCACTGCTGCTTGAGCTCCCGGCTCTCGGATGGCTGCAGCTCCTCTGGCACCACGAGCAGGGGCAGCTCGTCGCTGGCCACACTGTCTACCGTGCTGCGCCGCGAGCTGGGCGGTGAGCTGCGACTCCTCTTGTGCAAGCTGGCCAGGCTGCGGTTGCGGAGGCAACTCCTAAGAACGGGCGGCGATGGGGACAATGGCGAGCCCCAGTCCAAGCTGTCCCTTCTGCCGCCCTCCGAGGCCGTTCTGTACTCCTCGTCCGAGGAAAAGTGCGGACCGATGGGGGTTCCAGGGGTGACGGGACTGGAGGTTGGTTGCTGCATCTGGGCCTTGATGAAGTCCTGCTCAATGTCCGTCGGCTGGGGCGGCGACTCCAGCAGAGGCAGTCCGGCGGCACTTCTCAGAACTGCCAGCCAACTGTTTCGTGAGCTGGGCGACAGGCTGGCCAGGAGCAAGCGCTGTTTGTCCCAGGTGGTCAGCTGGAAGGCGTGCTGCTTACTCGCCGCAGGCTCAGCCACTACGCTGGTCAGGCTATTGACGTCCAGGACGCCGTCGAGAACTCCTCGCTCCTCGCACAGGGGATCACGGTAGTAGAAGAGAGCTGCTCCGCTGAGGGTGAACCAGTGCTTCGACCACTCGCCCGTGCGATTGTCCTGCTTCATGAGCCAACCCTTCTTGGCATTCAGGGACTCCTCTGCGGTGGCCTTGGCAGGAGGTTTGCCCTGACCCGCGGAGACCTTACCGCCCGCCTTGCCCACCGATCGGAGCTCGTCTGTCTTGGCCATGTAGTTGACGCACAGCTCGTCCAGGTTGCATCCGCCGTCGGGGTCGCCCCTCTCGTGCTGGTAATGCTTCGGCGATTTCAGATGCAACTGCAGCCTGGCAGTGGGCTTCGCCTTGTCCCCCTGCTCCATGACCGTGGGAATCTTCTTGACTATGGCCGAAACGATCGCTGGCGTGGAGTTGGCTGCCAGGGGCAGGGACTTTGGTCTTTCACTGGCCGTGCTCGTTGTCTTGCTGCTGACTTTGTTGGAGGACACCTGGAAGTCGGTCTCATCCCGGGACGATTGGTACTGGCTGTGGTGGCTGAAGTGGTGCTGGTGCTGGTTGTTCAGTGCATTGTTCACCGCCGTGGACCAGCGTTTGTTCTGCTGCTGGCTCAGGTTCGTGATTGTGTTGGCGATGTCCTTGATCGTCTTCTCGTCGCGTCGAATGTCCTCGATCAGGAGGCAGGTGGTGGGCTGGGAAACTAGAAAGAAAATAAAAAATAATATAAATAAATATATAATTAAGTTATAAATTAACTATCTATCTTCTATCTATATATTATTTAACCTCTTAAAACGATTCTTTCAATCAAATATTAATGTGCTCATTATTGTTACGAACCAAAACTACAAAGAGATCTTTTGGCCAGATATTTAGACAGAATAGGCATTCCCTTCGCATACGAGGACCAACCTCTCTATTAAATATTGTGATATATGAGCCACTTGGCAATTTCATTTGGTCGGCTGGCTGAGATCTTCTACCTAAGCGAACCATATCAATGGCTTTGAGTGAAATTAACTTAGACAGGGGATCGTGGAGGATGGCATTGGAGGATCGCGGAATGGAAGGAGAGGTCTGCCCCAGCCCCTAACAATATTTATGCCCAGCAAGGACCATAAAACGCTGCGAGAGAGCCAAGTTATGTGCGCGCAAATATAATAAAATTATTAAAACACACCGTAAGGAGATCCGAGGGATCGCGATAAGCCCGTGCGGCCAAAGCGATCCCGAGAGCTCGCCGGAGTGCCATAATTTTATTAACACCCGAACAAGTCGAGGACAAACGGCGGAGACGAACCAGACGGACGAGAGGCAGCTCCCTCGAGTTGTCCCATAAAATATGTGATTACAAAATATATATTTAGACGGGAGTGAGTCGCGACCTGTTCCATGCTGCCGCCACCTTTGTGTTTATTATGATTATGATACAAATTTCCGACTGGTCGTAAAACCGAGCCAGCGAGCGGACCGGGACTGGGCCGCAGACTGGAATTCAGGCTGGGACGGGACCGGGACCAAGTCCCAGCCCGAGACCGGGACCGAGTGCACATCAATTCGTTCAGTTGAACAGGTTGGTCGCTTTTCGGCTGCTCAGCGGCGTTTATCTTGATTATTGAGCTGTTGCAAAAAGCGAAAGGAGGTGGACCAGCAGCCTCTGAACTTCGGCTGGGCGAGCATCAGTAATAGCTTCAGCTTCAGCTGCAGCCCCAGCCCCGCTCCAGATCCAGCTCCAGGTCCAGCTCCAGCCTCATCTGCAGATCCGGCCGAGACTCTGTCAGAAACGGGGTCGGGGACTGACTGACTAACTGACTCACCGAGCAGGTTCAAGGTTACTGTGCTAACTGCGGAAGGGGAGGTTACTGGGCCTGGGCGGCTGAGATGGGCAGGGGTGTGCCTTTAATTGGTCGACTTGTCGGTCCATCGCACAAAGGGGCACAGAGACTGACCGGACCAAAGTGGCCCCGGCAACGATTCCCCGATTATGGTTCGGGGCTGGGACTATGTCAGCAATGGAATTTATAATGCTTATGATATTGCACATACCAGACTGGGGACAGGGACACTCAGGACGTTCACTGTGCGGTGATGTGAGGGATTTTATGAGCTCAACATCACCATTTAATGGTTCAAAAATTAATGAAAATATAAAACAAATCCAATGTAGATTTAAATTTATTTTTAATGAAAGTTTAATATATTTAAAAATTGTTTGAGTCCGCTCCAGCACCTTTCCAATTTACAGGTCATCTCTCATTCGATGCTCTGTTTTTTCTGCCAATAAACCCTTTCCCACTTGCTGCTTTATTATCTCGGGCTCTTTGTCTCGTTTTTTATATATATTTTTATATTTTTTGCCTGCCCTTGATGTGTTTTGCACCATTTAATATTTATTGTGGCTTTTACTACGAACTTTCAAGTTCAAGATCGAATCGGCGGGCAGGGAGTCCGAGCAGGACGCGTAAGGTGCTAAGTGTAATTAAGTTGATAAAAACTGTGTTCGCAGATACATGGGCTGGCGAGTGGCCCGATGCCGCAGCTGATGCAGAGAGCTCTATAATTATGGCTACTTGCTGAGACTTGGGAGGAACACGGACAATGTATGTGGCTGGCAGGAGATGTGCGGCCAAAGGACTTTCAGAATTGTCTCCACTGAGGAAGGGGCGACCCCTTCCATTCTTTAATTAACAGCATTTGATTAATTACGGCCACAATTAACCGCTCTTAGAACAACCCACTCAATCACGAGCTGCCGCTCCTCCCGGGACGCAATAAATAATCAAATTGCCAGTTGATTTACCTGCTCCGCTCTGCCTTTTGGGCGAACGAAAGCGAAAATTGCCTTTGGATTGGAATCGCTGCGGCCCTCCTGCCCTGCCCTGGGGCCCCCTCACACGATGACTTTGAAAAATATCTAACTGCCCGTGCACGGTCCCCGACATGCCCCGCCACCCTGATCCCTGATTATATAAAAGGAAAAGAGGAAAAATCCTGCCAGACCAGACCCATGTATGTTGCATAAATTTCGCTCGCAAGTCGTTACACTTATGAATATTGATTGGTTATTGGCGGAGGCTGTATCTGCGGCTCCTACGGCTCCTCCAGCTGGTGGTGGTGCTCTCGAGCCTCGTAAATCGCACAACCTGCATCGTTAGCTGCTGGGACGCCTTCCCTCCTTTTTCTTTGCCTGTCCTGTGCTGTCATTTTGCATTTGCACAGAAGTTGTCCGGCCTCAATGAAGCTGGATCCACGGGTACCGCCTCTAGACACGTTTGTTAAAATGGCCAGCGAGCCATGTGCGGCTCATAATGAGGTTCCTCAATAGAAAGATAATGAATTTAAGGGAGAACTAATGAAACTCCCTGCACAGATGGCGAAAGGTGTAATTAGCGAGTGATATACTACGATTGAGTTGAACATGGAAACATTTAGATTGTCAGAGTTTTAAAAATATCTGACGAGTAATTTTAATCGAGATCTCTTAGAAATTCATTGCCAGATTAGTTTCACATGTTACCAACCAATTTGTTGATTACTTAGGGCTTTAAACATCTAAAGTATGATGATTTACTATAAACCTTCTATTAAAACTATGTTTAATAGAACCATTTTAGGTCAAATCCCAGGCTTAAACAATTTAATTTCAGTGCAGTTGATTCACAGATAGAGCTGCTACTTTGTTGCAATCATAAGTAGTTACTTCTGCTCTTCTTTGGGGCAACTGCAATTTGTCATTGTAATACAATCTTGCATTTAATTCTTGGGCAACTCTCTGCGACTCGTTGGCTTGTAATGGGCCCTGGCTTGATGCTTTTATTGTTGGTCTGGGCCTTCTGAGGGGACTTTTTCGGGCGTTTAATAGCCGGTTACTGGGCTACTTGAAAGGGAGCTGCATTTCGTCACCTCTTCCGAGAGCGACTGTTGCAATTTCTAAGCCCATCCGCAGATCGGGGCCTTTCCACGCTCCACTCCACGAGATTTATTTGCACTGTAATTATTCACTTTGCCGTAAAACTTTGCCCATTACAAGCGGCGGGGTACAGCAGCCCATGCATGAGGGACTCCGACCGGCACTCATCTCCAGAGGGGCTTATCTTGTAGCGCTGACTTGGTAAATATTTCAACTGGCCCCTGCCTGACATGGGACAGCCGACGGCTATTAGGTGTAGACAGTTTATAATCTTTGTCGTTGTGCATTTTAAGTCCTGCATCGTCGAGGCCTAACGCCCATTCCGAAAGTGCCCGCTCCCTGCGCGCGGCCAATGAATTGCCTCATTTGCCGCACAATTTTCCTTATTGATGGAATATAATTAGTCTGTGTCAGCACCAGAAATGCCCTAGAGTCCTGGTAACTGATCTCTCTGGGCTCTGGGGGCCCATTACGCGGAAACTGTGCATCGCTAATCGAAAAGGTGTCAAGTGTGAGTGTGAAAACTGGACACTGGAAGCGAAATATTTCCAGGGAAATGTATCCTTAAGAACTGTGGGATGTTGGACCCAAACCTGTGGATATTTTTGTAGGTCTGATCCTATTTCCTATAGGTACGATCCTGTGAAGGTGCGTAGTTAATGCTGGCTTTCTGTCCAACAATTCGAACTGGCTCACGTACTTATTTAACTGGCGATTTATCAACTGAATAATGCCATTTGATGTGGATGCTGAGTCTTGAATTTGTAACTATAAGCGGGGAGCCGGACGAAGGGCCAGCGTGAGTGGAGTGCTCTTCAGTCGCTGCCATACCCCTCGGATACGTCGTTGATGGGCACAGCAACGGATCTGAGGGCAGACACACTATAATTTAAGCGTGAATATCATTTTTCCATGAACAAGTATCCTGCAGCAATGTATGTGAGAACATTCACAGTAACTGCAATTACCGACCCACCGACCGATCCAGCGCAGCGGAGCAGATCCACTCGGGTCTGCTGGGATCTGAAGGAAATTTATGAGGCCTACCATTATACGATCTTAAGTAGTGGAGGGGATTCCCTCCCGACGAGCCCCGCCGCCGCTGCTGCTGCACGTTGTGTTTGTGTGAATTCAAGGTTAATTTCGTGGCTCCGGCTTTAACTAGCTACACGCACTGCGACGATCCCCCGGCTCCAGCTCCCAAGTCCTCTCCCCTGCCCTGGATATCCCTGTAATCCTTCAGTCTGCCCCTGTCTCCGTCTGTCCGAGGACCGAGGTTGATAATTTTGATTGCTGCGAGCCATAAATGATCATAAAAATTATAGCAGCCGATACGAGCTCCGAACCGAACGCAACCCAGCACAATGGAAAGGATGAACAGCACTGAATTCGCGAAAAATGCAGGCTAAGTAAGGGGTTTGGGAAACAAGGTACATATATTTATCAAAAAGTAAAAGTCGGCTATCAGCCTTAACTAACACTCATTCAGAATCTATTATTGTTAGTATTAATCAAGCCTGAAATTGTATATATTAAATTTTTAGGCCCGATGGCCCATGTTTAATATGTGGGAGTTGATACTTCCTGAAAAAGTTTCTGAGATATAATTTAAGAATTACTAAACACTCAAACAGTCATAAAATTTTAAAGATAGATTACGTTTAATTAACTGAAAATATTGTCGATGAAATAGTTTCAGAGAAGTAATTTGAAAAATACTAAGTTTAATAGTTCTTCAAAGGTAGATTAAATATTGTCATTGAGAAACATTTCGTTTCGGACTTATATGGTTTCCAAACATTCCAGACCAAGAAAATGTATTCATTAAAAATGTTTAACTAATATTTTGTACAAGAATATTAGCTCCTTAGACTGAAAGCATTTTCGGCATAAACTAAGTGTAATTATCGGTTCCTTAATTAATTAATTCCAGAAGTTTTGCCACTCACCTCGATTTGTAATCTCGTTGCCCGCATTTCGATTGTTTTCGTCCTGTCCGCTTATGCAGCCGGTTGTGCTGGCGGCACTCGACTTCCTGGGCAGATTCTCCTCGTCCTCCTCATCATCCTCGACATCCTCGCCCGTCTCCACGCCGTCGTCCTCCTCGTCGTCATCGAGAGCAGTCTGCGTGGTGGTCAGATCCGCTGAGCACGTCTTCGTGGAACTGGGACCCAGATCCAGCGTGCTGAGCAGGTTGCCCGCGGACTGCGAGGACGTGAGCGTGTCCTTGTGATAGGAGCTGTGTCGATTGCCCAGCTTCGTGGCGAGCGTCAGGTCGCTGTTGCCCGCCTGTCGCAGGCTGCCCACGACCTGTCCTCCAGGCAGGGTGGCGCTGCGCTTGTGGCGACCCTTCGCCTTCGGGAAGGCCGCCAGGATGTTGAGCCACCACTGCGACTCCTCCGAACTGGTGCCCTTCACGAAGGTCACGCGATCCGGGGCAGCTATGGCGATGGAGTTGGGATGGCCCGTCACCTCCACGGCGCTGGTTACTTCCAGCACTTTGGTCATGTCGATGCAGGCCTGGGGTATGGTTTCGGGCTGTCATGAAAGGAGGCAGGAATTAATAAAAAACTTACGAAATATATTATATTCTTATCTACGAGTTGATTGTGTTTTAAAATTATTATTATGAAAAATAGTTTTCAAAATAATGTGACACCTTGTAAGGAATATCTCGCTAATACTATTTGCATTAAAACCTAAAAAGGAAGCATCCCTATGTAAGATGATTTATTTGTTCTATTTTCATTGTCAGATCAATAATATATTTTTATATATTTTACTTTTATGTTAAAGAGCCTTGCAAGTTCTTGATCAAAATTTGAATCATAAAGAATACTTTTAAACAATTTAGATCCAAAGTGAAAGTACAAAAACTTGAAGACCAAACTGGCGGTAGGTCCAGTAATTTTTTAAGCCTACCGATAAGATACGGTCTATATACCTTTATATGTACATATATAGTGCATAGTTTCAAGAGCAAGGCCATAAACTTGTTTGGAAGATTCTTATCGCGCCTGTTTACTGAGATCTAATAACCTTTTTATTATTATTTATATCATTGCTTGTTATCAAGACAGAACCTAAGCACATAAATATTTATTTTGTACACTGTATACTTAATTATAAATTAAGCTACAGGATAAGATCAGGCATAGCTGCTTTGGCTTTCGGCTGAAGCACATTAATACATGTGCATAGAATATGAAGAACAAACTAGTAAAATATTTATATACATTTATAATTTAAGAAAATACTTACATAGTCATCAACCGAATAAGTTAGCTCGCCATCGTCATAAAGAACAAACCATCGTCTTTGCCAGCGCTGAAAATGAAATTATAACGATGTATTAATTATAAATCCATTTATAAACAATAAGATATATTAAAGTTGTATTTTTCTTCAAAATCAATTCAATTAGCTATAAATCTTACTATATCTTGTACAGATATCGGCTGATCTGTTCTCTATAAAATAAATTTTTGATTGTCGTCTGCCATTTGAAATGGGAAAGGTGGGGCCAGAAATCTGTAGGGAGAGTAGAGATTGGGGTAAATAATGTTCAACGCCCCCGACAGAAATCATAATTCCATTATAATTCGTTCTTTCATATATTTTCTGCCGTTGTCATTCCCATGAAAGGTAACCAAGCTCCGACTCCGACTCCGACACCGACACCGACACCGACGCCTTCGCATCGGCACTGATTCGGCGTGGATCTGGATGTGGATCTGAATCTGGATCTGATTCTGATTGTTATTGTTAGTTGCCAGAGTCATAACAAACGTGGCACGGCAAAGGCCGTGTAGGACTCAACGTGTGCCTGATATTTATGCAAATTACTAAAAGTCAAAGCAAATTAAGCTCAACCTTCAGCGAAGATGACGTTGAAATCTGAGGCAGGCAGCGTGGCAACTGGCTAGTTGCTCGCACCTCCTCAAAGTTAAGGTTTAGTGCCATATCCAATAATGGGGCGATCGGGGGACTGCCGAGGTGTGTCGGGCGCATTATTTATAAGGCCTAGAAGAAGCCAACTAGCACACGAATAATCAAGCCCCAGCACCATTTTCCGATTTTCGCTCCAGTTCTTGACTTATTTTTTTGCATTCCTCTTCTCACTGAGGTTTTTAACGATTGAATTCATAAATATTGAAGTGAGATCCCTAGACGCTTGAAGTGAGAAAAATCAAAGGTGCAGTGAAAGATACAAATTTACAGCCTTTTCAGCTGAGAAAAACATCTTGCCGTAATTTTAAATCTCATAATTATAAACTAGTAAGAATCTTTGTCCTTCTATTAGATTTTAATCTGTAATTTCTTATTTATTTCTTTTTCATAGTAACCTAGTCTAGGAAACTTTTGTGCGGTTTGCCGGGAGAGACCCCAAAGTAAAGTCAAGCGTAAAGCGAAATCCGATCTCTTCACAAAGATTTTCTGATTTGAATTACGTCAACGACTGCTGATTTCCACCGTTTTCCCTTTGTGTTGGATCGACATGAGTCAAATGGGTCAAACTGTGGAATAGTTCAGTAAATTAGATTACTTCTGCATCTAGTTGCAATGGGAACCACGCCCCAAATATGCACACAGAACGTGTCTAGGGTTCCGTGCCCCGAACACTCCCTGGAATTCCCATTTCCCACATTCGCCCTACTACAGCCGAGGTAAGCCGCTTATACCGCGTCGTTTAGAAGCCCCAGTTTCCTTTTAATAGGCGGCAGACACTCGCTTCAGCGGGAAGACAATGGCACTAGCTTAATTAGTCGGAGGAACGACATCTCAATGTGCGCCAGCGTCTACTTAAGGGTCTCAGAGCTGGCGCAAATCGGTTCTGACAGGTACTCGTACGTCATTACCCCCGGAGAGGTTGAATGTCACCGGCAGCATGCCGTGGGGGCCAAGCCGATAAGGGGCTGGCTGGGCACCTTATAGAGTACATTGAGAAAAAACACTACAATCAAGACAATTAATTCAGAAAATGCCTGAATAGGAAGGTCATTTAAACGTATAGTGTTCCTATATTGATAGCTTTCAAAATTAATACTATTGTAAAATGACTGTTGACGAAAAATGTAAACATGAGATATTTAAAGATGAGATATTACAATATAATTTTAATACTGCTTAATAAAAGTAAGAGAACTATACTAGATTTAGCTTTTGCTAAGCGAACATTACAGATTAAATATCACCTGAAACATAAAAGATCTTGAAAGGAAATATACTATTATAATATATATAGAGTATACTGCGGCATATTATTGTTTAAAGGTGCACTGTTTTTAATCAAAATATTTGCCACCATTTCCCTCAGTGTAGTTCGCCCTGCCCCCAAATAAATGAGAGACGATGGCCGTCCTCTGCTGATAAGAAAAATAGTAGCCCAGACCACCCCGGGCCAGACCATATCAAATCAATGTCTGGAGGCGCGAATAGTCATACGATGTTGTTATTATTGCCTCCTCAGGCGTTGCCAGGGCAGCAGAGCAACCCGTTCGATTAGTGGGTCACCCGGAAAATTAGCTATCGATTGCAGGAAAATTTCAATTTGAGAGATGCTATCAGCAAGTGAATTTTCCATAGCATGCATTCTGCATGTGGTCTAGCAAGTTGCGAGATAACGCACAATTATGAAATAATTATGGCTTTGCTTTCTGAATATGTATGTACATATATAATGAAATATTAAAAATAGACTTATAAGAGACGAAAGAAGAGCAATTTGAGGAATGAATAAATATATGAATATATATTTTTGATTCCAGGAATCCCAGTTTCAGTTCCAAAAGTAGAGACGTCTTATGAATACATTTATATATAGATCTAACCCACATCTAGGCAGAAACACACACACACATCCAAGTGTGTTTTATTTTACTTTATTAAACGGGTTAAAGAATTTTTTATGTAAATTAAAGCTCAATTCTTCCGCATACTTATCTCTTTCGCACTCATCACACGTGGCATCGTTTTGCGGGATCAACAAAGTTAACCCACTAGAGACAATTTAAGGCTAAGTTGATTATATTATCCTATATATTACTTTCATAGGAACAAAAAGAAAAAACAATACAAATATAAACAAAATTTGAAGATTTCAAAATGAGTTTTTTAATCACATGTGAGTTATAATTATAATTGAAATTTAACACACGAAAAACTTCAATGAAAGGGTAAATATTTGCAGCATTTATGATAAATTAAGATTCAGGAATATAGTTTTATTGTAGAAAATAGGAGAAACAACTTAATATTAAAACCTAATTAAAAGTAAAGTTTTATAAATTTAGACTTATGCTCTCACTATTCAAACATGGGTTAACTTTTAGCTGCACTTGCAGTCTTTTATGGGCACTGAACACCGCTATTCCAGATTCCAGCTCGGCCGCAGAGTGGGGCTTGGTCGCCGCGCCGACCTGTGGACAAGCGGGCTTGCTAATGAGCTGTTTTAGGGGGCGTGTTGTTCTGCCGGCTTTCCAACTTTTCCAGATTGATTCTACGCCGCCTTCGTCTTGAGCCGCGCCCCATGAGGCTCTCGATTCCGAGAGGTACACGTATGCAAATTAAGCTGAAGTTCAATTGCGACAACAGCAACAAGACAGGCTACGGTTCTGCTGCCCGGCTTGACATTCACCCAAGGTTAAAGCTCTTACTGTCCTCTCTGAGTGGGTTTGCACTGGGGAAAATAATAACCAGAATAGCTTGCATTTTCGTTGAAAAAGAAAAAATGAAAAGTTTAATATAATAATATCACTCGGGGTTTATTTGTTCTGATCCTGAACCCACAAAGAAGGGAACTATTGAACGAATCTTAGACCAGTTGATTTAGACAATCGATTTCTGGGAATAGGAGTAATCAATAAAGGAAGGTAAAACAAATAAATAAATAGGTCTTCATGTAACATTTGTTTTTAAAAAACACTAAATATTGAACCTTTCATTCGATATATCTAAATAACGATGCTCACTATTAAAATTACATAGTTATATTTCCTATAGCGTGGCTATGAATTAAAGCTATATTAATAATATTAAAATAGTTTATAAAATTGTTATGACCAAAAACTAGAATAATGAAACAACTAAGACTCAAAAAATTGCAATGATTAGATGTCAAATTTAGCTTTAAAATTAGTGTGACTGTAATGAGCACATAAATTTACTGACCAGAAGTGTGTCTTCATTAATCACTACATTTAAAGATGCATTTATGGCTACATTTATGGCTACATTTATGGCTACACTAAGTGCTCCATAGATCTCTTTAATTATTCTTCCAGTGTACTTTCTGGTGCTCTTTTTTCTATTGGCGCTCGCCTTTTATTTGATGATCATTTGTTTACCTATTTCTATTGCATTTTACATATTACAAATTATGGCAGCGTGGCTGCAGCTGGCGTTGGCGTAGCCGTCGACGTCGACTGCCACCCACAGGCGGAAGGGTATTTAAGGCCGAGCGACTGCCAAAGACGGCGATTATTGTCTCAGTGCAGTGGTCAGTGGTAGTTAAACGGGCCGGCTAACGGAGAAGTGCATTTCTTGAAATTTTCTCAATTGATCAAGTGAGTAAAATAATAAAAGCAGTCAAATAACTCGTGATCACTGATCAGGGAAGCAGTTAATTTGTGCCTTAATTAATTTAATTAAATTAAAAATGTGTAGTTCTTAGTATAACTTGAGGGTTTCATAGGGTCGATCCAGTTTCAGTGCGTAGACTGTTAGCTAACGTCTATATTTAGACACTTAACATAGACTGTTAACGGGCTATCTCGATCGCGCAGCGCGTGTAGACTACGACAGCACCGCCCAGACCAGCAGTAATTTTCCAAACTTCGCATAATTTGTACCTATATACTGACGGAATGCTAATCTCGCAAGAGCTTGGCCGGCATGCGATGCCAAACAAAAACAAACCGAAGTGTGCCGAAACCTAATCAAAAAATAAATAAATAAACCGGGAGCCGGCAGCTCACGTAGCCGAACACGTAATGCGAGATAATGGGAAAGCTCTACGTTAGCAAAGCTCAGAGGGGGAATCGTCTTCCTATAAATACGGGACCGAGCTCTGCCGGAAACCAACAAGTAACCCAACCCTCCTCCCGTCCAAACAGATCGAAAGAGCGAGCCTAAGGAGTCACCATGTCGACGACACTCACCAACAAGAACGTCATTTTCGTGGCCGGTCTGGGCGGCATTGGCCTGGACACCAGCAAGGAGCTGGTCAAGCGGGACCTCAAGGTAACTATTTGGGGGCCAGTACTGATAGGCAGGGCTGCTATAGCCTACCTTCCTCCTTCCAGAACCTTGTGATCCTGGACCGCATTGACAACCCGGCAGCCATTGCCGAGCTGAAGGCAATCAATCCGAAGGTGACCGTCACCTTCTACCCGTACGATGTGACCGTGCCGATTGCCGAGACCACCAAGCTGCTGAAGACCATCTTCGCCAAGCTCAAGACCGTGGACATTCTGATCAACGGAGCTGGCATCCTGGACGACTATCAGATCGAGCGCACCATCGCCGTCAACTACACGGGCCTGGTCAACACGACGACCGCCATCCTGGACTTCTGGGACAAGCGCAAGGGCGGCCCCGGCGGCATCATC
The DNA here is from genome assembly GCA_018152175.1 of Drosophila jambulina. NCBI lineage: Eukaryota > Metazoa > Arthropoda > Insecta > Diptera > Drosophilidae > Drosophila > Drosophila jambulina. Next base: position 22,475,576 of record JAECXH010000114.1, on the reverse strand, counting down.
TGCAACATTGGATCGGTGACGGGCTTCAATGCCATCTACCAGGTGCCCGTCTACTCCGGCACCAAGGCCGCCGTGGTCAACTTCACCAGCTCCCTGGCGGTGAGTGCTTACCCCGAGTTGAAATCTGGGGTTTTTTGCTTATGTCTTGAATTACCCACAGAAACTGGCCCCCATCACTGGCGTGACCGCTTACACCGTGAACCCCGGCATCACCCGCACCACCCTCGTGCACAAGTTCAACTCCTGGCTGGATGTGGAGCCCCAGGTGGCCGAGAAGCTGCTGGCGCACCCCACCCAGACCTCGCAGGCCTGCGCCGAGAACTTCGTCAAGGCCATCGAGCTGAACCAGAACGGCGCCATCTGGAAGCTGGACCTGGGCACCCTCGAGCCCATCCAGTGGACCAAGCACTGGGACTCCGGCATCTAATCCCAGCACCCTAGTTCATAATTCAAACGATATTTACGCATAGCAAAAGGCTGATCGATGCACCCTCACATCTCCCCCAAATACGATAATAAAACTCATGAGACCAAGTTATAAGAAAATTGAGAAATCCAAAACAAATGATAAGCCCTGAAAATTAATTAAAATAGATAAAGGGGAGCGGCTGCTCGGGAACGGCCGGCAGTCAGTCGTTAAACAGAAGTCGAAGAAAGCGGAAAAGAATGTTCGATCTGACGGGCAAGCATGTCTGCTATGTCGCGGACTGTGGCGGCATTGCACTGGAGACCAGCAAGGTTCTCATGACCAAGAACATAGCGGTGAGTGAGCGGGAAGCTGGGCTCTGCTCGGTCTTAGCTTTCTGGTTTTCCGCCCAAACTAGTTCAGCTGCTAGTCGCTCTGTCGAAACTAATTAAGTTAATGAGTTTTTCATGTTTGCTTCTCGCGCTAGTTTTGGACTCGGTGTTGTAATTAGGTTTATGTTTCAGGCTGAATTAGATTTAGTCGAAGGATTAAGAACTTTCGCTTATCGAGCTATAATAAAGTCTAAATTCGAACGTTGCTCCCCCAGAAATTGGCCATACTGCAGAGCACCGAGAATCCCCAGGCCATTGCCCAGCTGCAGGCCATCAAGCCCAGCACTCAGATATTCTTCTGGACCTACGATGTGACCATGGCCAGGGAGGAGATGAAGAAGTACTTCGACGAGGTGATGGTGCAAATGGACTACATCGATGTCTTGATTAACGGAGCCACCTTGTGCGATGAGAACGACATTGATGCCACCATCCATACGAACTTAACGGGAATGATGAACACGGTGGCCACGGTTCTGCCCTATATGGACAGAAAAATGGGAGGATCGGGCGGCTTGATAGTAAATGTCACTTCAGTTATTGGCCTGGACCCATCTCCGGTATTCTGTGCCTACAGCGCCTCGAAATTCGGTGTCATTGGCTTCACCAGAAGCCTGGCGGTGAGTGGAGCCACCTTGAAAATAATACCTTGAGTATCCTTATTGTTCGCAGGACCCACTGTACTACTCCCAAAACGGAGTGGCTGTCATGGCTGTTTGCTGTGGCCCCACCCGAGTGTTCGTGGACCGCGAGCTGAAGGCCTTCCTGGAATACGGCCAGTCCTTTGCCGATCGCCTGCGCCACGCCCCCTGCCAGTCGACGGCCATTTGTGGCCAGAACATTGTCAATGCCATCGAGCGGTCCCAGAATGGTCGAATATGGATTGCCGACAAGGGCGGACTGGAGCTGGTCAAGCTGCACTGGTACTGGCACATGGCCGATCAGTTCGTCAGCTATATGCAGAGCAACGACGACGAGGAGCACGACTGACTGCGAGTAAAATAAAGCGAAAAGTGTCACCAAAAGTAGACTCTCATTTTCTTTTAGATTGTAGATTAGGGACCGAGCTCATATGGGGGAGGTGTGAATGAATAATGACGAATATCAGTGTGCCTAAAAGTATGCCTTATGCTTAACGTGGCGACATAATTAGATTAGAATCTTGTCGTGGGGAAAGTTTTTAATTAGTTTTGCAAGGCAAGCGTGTAGGAAAGTTCATTTGCAATTGTAAACAAAGGGAAAAACTACAAATATTAATATTCAGTCAGCTCGAAATACTCGAACCATCAGTTAAACAAAATGAAATGAATCGTAGATGCTCTTTTAGTAATATTTTTTTAAATTCTAAGTATTGTTATAGTTTTAATGTACTTCATTTGGCTCTGTAATTTAGAATTGTACATTTTTTATATTTATTTTTTCTGCATTATTCTTATTTTATAAAGATGTAAATCGTAACCTCAAAGGGAAAGTCAAGGGCTTTGCTTGGCTTAAATTTTTTGAGATCATAGGAACGTCTCCTAGTGTCAACAGAGCTAGGGACGTACTTTTATCGGCAGGGAAAAGTAAGATCTCATTTATCGACAAAAATATTGTGCTCAAAAACATATCAAAAATACAGTAAGAATTAATATTTCGATAATAGATAAAATATCGATTTAATCGAAAATGATACGCTAATTTATCTAAATTTATTTAAACTTTTTCGATTCTATTGTTCCGATGTATTAAAGAGTGAATAGAACTATCACATTATGGTTGTCAAAACTTTAAGATCCAGCTTTCCACATAAAATATCGATACACCATCGATATGCCGACATTTTCTACCATCCCTAATCTGAACTATGCGAATGCAGTGCGAAATTTTACCAGAGCAATGCCGTGCATTGAACTTTGGCACATTTCCAAACACCGATGGAAACCCAATCGAGCGACCGAGAATTGAATGTGAAAACAAACAAATCTGCCGACACGTCGGCCGGGAGTGGATATATACAAAGGTGGGGGAGTGGGAGGGAACGGTACTATATGGCCTGGTAGGGTGAACTGTGGGCACGCCGCCTTGGCATACTTCCAATCTGAGTGCGTTGTCGCTGTCTTCCTCGCGGTGTCTCGGTGCCCCGGCTTCCTTCTCGGTCGGGGCCACTTGGATCGTAAAAATCAATAGCTAGCAGACCAAAAAGAGCCACAATAGCATCGGACATTGAGGACCCGACGCAGCGGAATGGAACCGGCGGAATGGCATCGCCTGGAATGCAATCGTTGGCCCCGACTAGGCCGGCCGGGGCCATATCAAACCATTTTTCCAGAGACCGCCGCTGTCCACTTCCGTTGCCAGTTTGCTTTCCTTTCTGCAGCGCAACTTAATTCCCAAAATCGATTAGTCACTGTAAGCGAACCATGCAATTGTCCAGCATTTTTCATTTATAACTCCTTTTTTTCGCTTAAAATTTTCTGGTTTCTTCCTATATTTTTCATTCGATTTTTTTTGGCGTACGCTTGATTAATTTGCCGGCTGCCGGGAGCCAAGAGAGCGGAGGGGACATCTAAAAATGCAGGAAGTAATCGATTGGTTAGGGCGCAATGGCCATAATGGGAGGGCACATGAGCCGCAAAAATCGGAAATAGGGGAAAATTGATCCATGAAAACATGTAGGAAAATATAACATAAGAGGTTATAGAATATACCCTTGGTCATCTCTCTGTGTATTTTATTGAATTCATTTTCAGGGAGCAAACGTAGCCAAGTTCTAATTGGAGGTTACCTGGATGAAACCTCACCACTTGAGCCTACCTTCCTACTTATACGAGGGTATTAAAGCTTCGACTAGTTTGCCATATTTTTTACTATGCTGTCTCGAGCAAAAACATGCAACCGACCGGTTGCCGGCAGTAGGTGGAGATTAATCAAAAAACAAAAAAAAAATGTACTGAATAATGGGGGAAAAAACTGATGCTTTTTAAATGGCAATACGTGCCTGGTCACCAGGTATTTTACTAATTAACCTGACGGATGCACGCCACAGCCGAAGATGATTGTGATTATGCAACTGCATGAAGCGGCTCTTATAGGTTAAGCGATAAGATACACAGAAATTACCTCTAAAAGACTTGATCATGTTTAAGGTAGAATCAGTCAGAAATTCTTCCATATTTGATAAAGATTTAAAAATAAATAAATCTTGATTTTGTAAGTGACCTAACCATATATACTATCAGTTATTGAATCATTTCATGTGGTGTATTTATCTCTTGGTATTCTAACTTTCACATTTTGTATCCAATTACTTTCCAAAAACATTTCAATCATATTTGTTCTAAATATTTTAACTCAAGCAACTCTCAATAAATTTCTATGTAGATCCCCAGGCAATAGTTCACCGATCCGAACACATTTCATAAGACCTGGGTTACCGAAAATAAACATGAGAACACATGTTGGATACGAGAGCAAATACCCGCACAATCTGCTGGCTCCGAAACTCCAAGAGCCAAGAGCCAAGACCCAAGACCCAAGACCCATTTGCTGGAGCCTGAGACCCTGGCCCGGCCCCGGGGGGACGAAGACCGAAGCCATTGTGGAGTTCGCAGGGGCGCATGGAGATTATCTACGGCTCGCACATGGCACCGGGCGGTCGGTCAGACAAGATTATATGCGAAATGCGAAGCCAAATAACAAGTGTTACTCAAGGCAGCAAATTAATAGCCAACATTTTTCCAAACTAATCACGACAAGTGCTCCGGGTTTGGGACTGACACAGAAACTCGAACGGCCAACTGGCTGGCTGGCTGGCTGGCTCAGAACTGGCTGACGCCAGCCCGCTGGAAAAGACAGATAGATCAGAGCGGAGCTTAAATGCCAGAAAATGCAGTAAGCGAAAAATAAACATGAAACATGAAGAAAAATGAGGGGCAAAAACGTTTCTTGCCCTCCGGGTGTCGCCGCTTCGAATCGCCAAGCCAGGCCAGGCCAGGCACCCTGCCTCCCCTGCCTTCAGCTGGCGACCGTGGACAATTCCACATTCGGCGGGAGTGGGGCAGAACTTGAGCCGCAGATCCCAGATTCCGACACGTGCCCGGCGACAATGGGCCCGACAAATGCCCATGACAATTGCCGGAATATAAATAGAAAACATTTTGCAAATTTGCGTCCATTGACACTTTGAATGATACAGATCTCGCTGGTCCCGTTCCGGCGGCGAAGAGTCACCCTGTTCAGCTGGGGGGTCTCCTCTCGGGCCCACGCAAGCTGGCAAACCCTCCCCCTTCCCCTCTGCTGGTGCGCCCCCGTTCTGGCGATACCAATTTCAGCCTTGAGGCAGCAAACCACTTTGTAGGTACAAGAGACGAATGTGAAAAGATGTCAGTGCACTGAGAGAACGTGTTAGGGAAGCGACAGGTTTTCAGGGAAAAATTTGTTAGTTAAAATAATAATGTTAATAGAAAAATATACTATATTTTTAAAACATTTAAAGTCAATATCCATTTAAAATGCTACTTCAAAGGATTCCTCTTTCAGGGCTATGGGCTTTACATTTTGTACCCAGTCCTGCATATATAGATTTATGGGCTTAATCCGTCTATATATTGAATTTTCATTTCATATACATATATTATGTATATTTTTTATTAACTTCAAATCAATAATTATTCGACCAATTAACAGTTTCGAATTGTTACAGAATGTATTCTGTTTCTATTAGATTTTTAGCTCCAAACATTAATGCTATCTGTTGATCTTCCACCAAAAAATGTATACTTTTTAAATAGTTATACCCACATCAAACACCACAATTCAACATTCAAATCCTTATAAAATTGAGGACATAAAAAAGAAAATATTATAAATAATTCACTTGTTAAGCTCGAAACCAAATGCTTAAATAAAAATCAAAATAGTCAACTCCGGTTTCCCTCGAACTCCATAATTTTGTTTTCACTGTTAAAATAAGCAATATTCTCAAAGGGGGCGCACAGAAGGGCGGGCAAAGGGGCACCCGGACCGGTCCTGGGTGCATGTAACACAATCAGGAAGTAATTTTTATGCTATGTACCCATAGCATGTGTCGCCGTCATCGTCGACGTAGCTGTTCTTGCTGCCACGGCCGGTGTGTGGCTGCTGCAGCGAGTGATCTGGCCAGTCAGTTGGGACAGTCGCTCAGGCAGGCGCGGAGTGGGATTCAGTGGAGTTGAGGAGTTGCTCCGACAGATCTTGGAGCCATGGCTGCTCTTGCGTGCTGACGGGGAAGAATCGCATTGCAGTTCTGCTCCCTTCTCCCTTCGGCACGCGAGGGGGCCCCGCGTTGCATTGATTGCCAAGATGATGAAGACGATGATGTGAGGCAATCGTTTGATCAATCTTGGCCAGTAGTTCAACGTTTACTGTTATTAGTTGCTAGAGCATTTTGATCGTTCCGCATATGATTTTCTTCCTTCTTCCGTGGAAAGTTTCTGACAGCAAGAAAATGGGTGTTTATAGAGGAAAGAGGTTGGGAAATTGTATACTTTTATCTGGTATTTATTTTTTGATGTTTCAATGATGTTTCTTGAATAAATGAAATGATATTCATTAAACGAACCTGTGTGGGTAACACAAAAAAATAAATTTGAACAAATTTCTTGACAAACTTAAGGAAACTTTTCTTCATTTCGTATATCCGTCATTTATTAATTTTCCATCGCAGTCAATTCAAACCCCTTAATAAGCTGAAAATGAAATCGGAACCGCTCAGGCCGACACAGAAATTCCAGTCCAATCAACAACTCAATCCGAATAATAGCAAGTATCTGAAATGCAATTTGAGCTGCCTCACGAAAGACCTGCGAAATGGGAAACTAACGGAAAACCAACGAATTGTGAAATAATTTGGTAATTTCAAATTTGATGGAAACCAAATTGCGGCAATAGAAATCGATTAGCGCCACGCTCCAACTGCCCAGCGGAAAAGTAAAAACAAAGCTGCTGAGCCCAAAAAAAATTAAGTTATCGAAAATAGCTCTAGAAACTGATCGCTAAACGAGGCTCGTGCGGAATGCGTTGGCTCCATCCTATACATCTACCTATATATATCCCCACTTTTCGCCCCTGCTCCGCTCTTCGGAAAACTCATTCAGCCATTAAATGCCGTTATCTGCTGATTACACAATAAAAGCACAACCACAAAGCTGCTGCAACAAAGGCTACTGCAGCAGCGCCCAGAGCCAAGAGACCCAATTCGAGGCGCATCTGTGAAAGAGCTGCGAGTGGCGGCGACCGGGAACCCCCGACGGAGGCAGCAGCAGCAACATGCAATAATATAACGTAACATTTAGAACGTCTTTGTGGCTGCTGCAACTCTCTTACCCACCGAAGAGAAGTTGCCGCTGAAATTTCTCGCAACATTTTGCTGTCTTGCATCATTAGGAGATGCACAGAGCAAAAACCCAATGTCTTTTAATGGGTTTAGTAATTGTGATGGAGAGTATATGGAATTAAAGTACCTAATTCTGCGATCATTTTGTTAAAATTGGTCACATAAATTTTTTAATGTTACAAAATTACATTTAAATTCCACAGTTTGCTAATAAAGATACTAACAAAATTAATGAATACGAGTAGAGTGTTAAACTTTGGGAATTTGGGTTCATTTTTATATTTCTAGTTATAACTTCTTTCTATGGAAGCTTAATAATATTGATAAAAATTAATTAAAAAATATTATTTAAGTTAATATTATTATAATTAATAATATTTTTAATTAATTTTCCGTTTGTGCTTAGTGCAGTTATAGAATAATGATATGATTTTCATTAATCTAAAAATGTATTCCTGAAGTTATGCTCAATATACATAATAATAATAACAATAATAAGACCAAATTATAATATCTGAAGTAATTAGGCATTTTTCGAAGTTGATGCGAATATGTTTTAAAACAATATATTTTGTGTATGGTTAATATTTTTTTATAACTCTTATTTACTCGCCTGATCAGATTAATTTGTATTTATCGAAATATAGAAATATATCTTTGCATATTATTTTTTTTTACAATGTTTATTTAATATCTCCAAAATAAATTATTTAAAATTTTAAATCTGCTTTGCGATTTTAATACCATTACATTTTTGTTTTTATGTTGTAATGAAAAAACGTATTTAATACAGATTTGAGACTTACGGAGTTGTAAATTTCTTATTTAAATAAAATACTTTTTTAATGTAAATATACACACAAATCATTTTTAATAACTTGTATACATACAAATCTTGTAAATTCGAAAAACAATTCAGAAATCACAAATGGCGTAGTGCTTTAAGGCTTTTTGAAAATAAAAACAGATGTAAGTGAATGAATTCTAGTTAATTGCATTTACACCTTTTTTAAACTACACAGACAATCATATTAAGGTATTTATAGATTTATATTGTTTTTAATATTTTCTATAAACAATACTCTTTTATTAAATATTTGTAATTTTATGAATAAAAAATAATGAATGAAAAATTTAATTAAGGTAAGCCCATTTGGCTAGACAATATTAATAAATTAACTTTAAATATCAAATTAATAAATTTAAAGAAAACATATATGTAGGTACTGCTCTAAAAATTATGTGTTCAAATAAAGTAAAAAAATGGCTCGTCTCATTTACATCGTTTATCGAGTTTTGGGCAAAAAGGCAGTTTGCTTTGAGACGAATGTATATTTTTGTGTGCAAGTTTTTGCTGTTGCTGTTTGAACAACAGGTAAGGGTACTTGGGATGTTGGCTCCATCCCAGTCGACTTTCTTTTCTTATTTTCGAGCTTGGGAAGTGCTGTTGGCGATTGCCTGGGCGACTGCCGCCTGCCTGCCTGGCTGCCCGCTTGCTTACCTGAGCTGCCTTGTATCTAGGTGCAAGAAATCGAGTCTCAAATTGCGCCAAAGCCGGCAAGTGGCCAGCTCGGCTCTTGGCCATTAGTTATTAGAGCTTGGTCAACGTGTGTGCTGTGGCAGGTCTTGGTATTGGTGTCTTGGAATTTGCAACAAGTTTTGCTAAAATATGATATTACCCAAGCAGGTTGCAGGCAAAAGAAAAAATATAAAAAAGCTCCAACAGCAACAACGAGCGCAGCAGAAATATTGGTTGGATATTTGGAAATGGTCCCCCATTCCCATTCCAAGTGGTCGGGTGAACAAACTCCAAAAGTCACTTGCAAGACTTGAGAAAATGCATATCAAAAATCTTGAGGGGGGAGCAGGGAGCTGTGAGCATCGTAAGTTATTCCCCATTGATTGACGTTGATTGCTGGTCTGGTCTGTCTTGTTTGTCGCGCGTTTATTGAACTAATTTACGGATTCAGCGCTGCATACACGGCATCCGTTAGGGATGTGTATTCAGAGGAAGAAAAACCGGTATATCAAATTTTTAAGAAACAAAAAATATTGCATTTACGTTTAAATATAGATATTATTTCAAGATACATGAAACACTTTATTTCTGTTGTTTATCTGTTTTTCTGATACAAAAAATATTGGTCCTTCGAGCCGGATAGTGCCAACGTTTGTCTTCGACATTCTCACCAGTCTACCTCTTCAAACTTACTTTTAATTTAACTCTAAAAAGACCTACAATAACCTTTCATATTTCGTAATATCAAATCCATATGATTCCCACAATGTTAAACCATTCAAGCATTTATGAGATAAATTTATTCCACGTCAAGTCAAACATTTTTCAAAAGCTTGCTAAAATACATCCCACAGTTCAAAGAGTATTGTGCCATAATAAATTGATGCAAATGAACTTTTGACCAGTGAAGGTCAATTGCCTTTTGTCAGTGTTTCTGTGCTGTTTGTTATGCCATGTTGTCATAGCCACGAGACAGAGACAGATGAATGGAATGGATGAGGCTCCCCGAGCCCACTCGGCTAAGCATGGGCTAATTATGAGCTGCAGACCGACCCACCGCCGGTCCCCGGGTACACAAACATAAACTAATTGAATCGGCAAGACCAGCGAGAAAAACATATAACCCCAAAACCGAAACAGAGACAGAAAAAATCGAAGAAAAATGCCATAATGGGTTCACTAATTGCTTCAATTAGACATCGACCGAGGCTCTCGAAGGCAGCGCCGCAACAGGTGTGCGAAACGACCGACAAAGTTGTGCAATATCTACGAGTATATCTAGGGGGCTCAATTGCGGTCCCTCGGCTCTCGGCACTCGGATCTCTCTATTGTTTTCGAAAGCTTACGATATTTTTGTTGTTTCGCCTTTGCGGTCACACCTTTGAGGATTTTTCAATTAAACGATCCGCTGACCTTGATACCTGGGCTCCGCCGTCAAGTTTCTAAGTGCACAGATCAATCGCTGCAGCTCTCAAGTCTGCTCAATTCCGTCTTCACTCACCTGAAAGAAGGGAAAACATTTAAAGAGATTCATTAGTGTGTTATTAGATGCAAGAACACGGCCATAAGACGAACAAGCACACTTCCTTATTGCCTACGAGGAGATCCCTAATCTGGCGGGCCATTAAAAACCGAGAAACCCTCATATACACTGAGATATATTGAAGGTTTAAAAGGGTTTTTATAAGAGAAGGGTAGAATGATTCCTATTAATAGTTTGTAGGTCAGACTTAAGCAACAACTAGTTTATTTACCCATTACATTTTTAATTTAATTAGAAAATTCTTTCGAAATTTCGCACAGTGCCATTGACTCCTTTATGCTAAAGTGATCGCAGCGAAGAGCTCGCCGGCATAATGAATTGTCAATCATTATGCAATCTTCGAGTGAAAAATGATGCAGCAGGTTTCCGTGCTCTTTTAGCCGGAGAATGCGTGGGCCGCCAACATTTAGACAGACTCCGAGACAGTCAGAAAGGCAGACAATGTTGTGATGTGCAACGGGGTCTTAGATCTTTTGCCGTGGCATGTGGCGCTAGAGTAAAAGGCTCCGGAGGGAGAAAGAGGCCCGAGCTCCAGCTCGAATCTCGACTCGGAGTCGGGCCCATCATTTATAACTCGGACAGCGCTCCGTTCCTTTCCCTCGTCTGTGTGCTTTTGGCGTTGATTATGTGGCGTTTTCGTTTGCATACAGAAAAATATTTTACAGCGCGTATAATCGGCCCTTTTGGAAAAGAAAGACAACATGAACGATGATGGATGCCACAAGTTCGGATCATAAATCGAGCTTGTTCCTATCTTGGACGAAAAGATGGACAGGTTTGCGGAGGCGTCGTTGGTTAGCCTTGTCAACACGCCCAGCCCAAATGGTTGTTGGGCAATGATTTTGTCATCTGCGATCGATGGCGTTGGAAATCAATGGAAAATGGCTTAAAATTGAATTAGGAATCAAGGAATAACTAAGACTTTAAGTCAACGTCAACGAAGTGATTACTGAATTAGAAAAATATTCTGAAACTGACTCAGGTATTCTTGTTATGACATTGCAGAGGGTATCAAAGTTCATTAGAAAGGTTGCATTAATTAATAAACTAGGGAAGTAATAAAAATTAACCATTAAACATGTCTTTATGTTAAATCAAAAGTTCTACTCACCAAAAATATCATAACCCACCCAAAGGCAAAGACAATTTGACAAACAAAGAACTAATGAAGGCCTTAATGACCGACTCTGATTGCCAAAGCACCGCAGGAAGTAAGTTATTGATTTAGTCATTACCCCGAGCTCTAATTTTCAATATTCGTAAATTGGTTACTTCACAGTAGTTGCAATGTGGTACCAAGGCAACATTGTTGCTGTTCTCGAGTGAATGGAACTTCCTTTGGGGCGACAAAAGCGCACTTGTCGTGGTCATAAAAAGTTAATAGAGTTAACTATTAACTTGTCAGTCAACCCCAAAGAAGTCAGTCATTTTGCCAGAGGCGCCAATTGTGAAATATAAAGGTACACACAGAGAAAAGAATTAAATGTTCTTTGTGGAACGTCAAGGGTAAATGTTAAAAACACTTTAATGATATCAAGATTTTTAGACATAAGATATATAAAATGATGTCTTAGAAATTAGTTGTGTCTTGACGAAGCTGGTGTGACTAGAGATTAGGCAAAGTAATTTCTTGATTCGAAAAGGTTAACTAAGGGTTAATGCCTTCCACGTTTATAGAAAAAATACTTTAATTGTAAAGAATGCTGAAGATAAATATTAAATTATTGTAATTTAAAAACATTTTACAAAGTTTCTTATTTGTTTTAAATAAATTCTGATCGCAAAAGTTACTATAAAATCTGTTGATGGTAGAGTGTACTTTAACTAGCTTACAGCTCACATAGAATCGAGACATCGCGACTTGGCCTGTTGTCGACTCACAAGTCGTCAATCATTTTCATTTCTTTAAACGTGTCAAATGACGGTCGCGAGCGGAAATCGTTCACTAGTGGCTACTTTTTATGGGGACTGGGGTGGGGTAACCATCGGCGTCTGGGAGAGGGGCAATTGGGGTTTTAAATGCACCTTAATGCGATACGTGTTGCACCGAGAGGAGGGTATGAAAAACAATGAGAAACAATTGCTACACCACTGCCACGCCCACAAGTCTGCAGCTGCAGCAGGAGGCGATCACTTTTTGCTTTTTTTTTGTAATTACTGCGAACGAGAGACTGTTGAAACGAGCTGGAAAAACTATACCCATGGCTTGGTAACACAAAAAGGAAATTACGCGGAAATCAAACATCAAATGTCTCCCAGGTGATTTTGCAAGGAGCCATTACCATTATGATGAAAACGTTAGAGGCGACCATTTCCACCTATTTTCCTCTCCTCTCCCGACTGCGCAGTGTGGCATATGAGCACAATGCGCGAACCAGATGACAAAAAACAAAGGCTGCAGCAGCAGATGAAAAATAAAACAAGTACCCACAAAAAACAATACACGAACTTGCACAAAACTGCAGCCGGCAAATGAAAAAGTTGAGTAATATCTTGGAGGGGCAGGCTGGGCCCAGAGAGATGGGTAGAGGTCCTATACGAAGAGTATCGAATGGGAAATTTGCTGGAGAATACTATTTTGTAATTAGAAAATATTAAAATACTAAAGAGATATCTAGATGATTGACAACCCTTGAAAATGTACTTAAAAGTGGACATAAAATGTTTGAGCTAACAAAATCAACATAAAATATTTTCTTATAATTTAAAGTTTTGTAGCTCAGTCTTAGGGACCTTCAAAAGGAATTTTAAACATATGTTTGTTCTTAATTGAAATTATAGAATTTCTTTTATTTTTAATTTTGAACCTTATTACACCGCTTGTCCAACACTCCCAATATTTGCACTGCTGGGTATCTGCGGAGCAAACATTTTATTAAGCCTAGCCCATAGGCTTGATGAGCACAATAAAACCACAGCTCAGTTAGAAATATAGCCTCCGCCGACTGGGTCGCGCCGTCTCTTTCTGCCGCCTGTCAGTTCGTCAATGCAACCGCCACCCTCCGCCCCACGAGAGCCCCATGCTCATCACTCATAGCGGCTTCGTTCGGCGACAGTGACGGCTTTGAAATCCAATACGCGATCTTTCGCAGTCATCGTCATCTCCGTTAGACGCTCCGTCACGTAAGTCCCGCCTTGTCTTAGCTCGCAGTTTTATGTAATTACAAGAAGCACAAAAAAAAAAGAAAAAACTCCGAGGCAAAAAACAAGAAGGAATGCTATAGGAGACTATTAAATACCCTGCCCTATTATTATTATTTCTTTTACACAAGATATTTAACTTCTGTTAAGCAATAGGTGGGCACTAGAGCTGGAAATAAAAACGCTTCTAAAATCGATTAATCGATTTTTTTCAATTATTTCGATATACATTTTAGGAATCAATTTAATCGAAAAAGTTAATAAAACTTCTTTGAAGACGACGTTTTTGTTAACTAGTAGAAGAATTAAGAATTAAAAGATCTTTTATATTTGATTTGTTATATATAATAAAATATTAAAAATACATACAAATTTATATTGATGTACCGCATAATTGAAAAAATAAGAAAACAAAAAATATTAATAATAATATTATATTTCCGATGCCATATAAAGGACACCAAGAAATTATTACCTTAATACACATATCCAACATTTAAGTTTAAAGAACAATAGAAATACAAATTTTTGTTGAATATATAAGGCAGCAACATAAATTTTGTATTGAAAGGATTTTAAAGTTTATTCGATTTATTTTAAATTTTATTTTCTATAAATTTACCGAAAATTGATTTATTCCTAGCTCTAGTAACTCTTTAAGTTCAGATGTTACTGTAAAAGCCCAATTGGGCAACGCCGCACTACCTAGCTTACAACTACAAATCATGCGTGTTAGCCCACGAATAAAAAGATTAAATATTCTAAATTAAAAATACATCTACAAATTACACACCCAATATAAATATTCCAAAAAATATTTAAAAAAGTTTAATTTCATTTCAAGTTCTCAAATCGAAATACACTTCAAAAGAGAGGGTATCGAAAAGAGCATGTCTGGTTCTTTGTCAGCTTGAAATATGACTATAAACAATGTGCAGAGAGAATTCTATTGTGGACTACTTTTTTACCCACTGAAAGGACTTGAAAGCTTGGATTATTCTTTGCTTACTATAGGTGCTTCGTTTCTGCAGCTTTCTTCGCCTTTTCCGTTCAGCACCTTTTTTGCCTTTGAATTGTTTTGTGGCATTGGTGGTCTTGCCAGCGTTTACCGTTAGCAATTGGAGGGGCGAGCAATCAATTAGCTCAACCTCGGGTGGGTGGAAAAGGGAGGAGTTCGAGGAGGCCCACGCAGAGAACTCCATCCACTCCGCGCTCCCCAACGCTGACAGTTACAAATGCATCACTCGCCTGCGAGTCGTGGGCTAATTTGCGGTTTCAGCTTGCAGCCAAACTAATTAACATATAAATTTAGAGGTGTTGCACTTTGTATTTATTTATGAATGAAACTGACAGAGACAAAGAGACGAATGATGGCTGGTCGCGAAGGTGGAAGAGGAGGATGGGAAGTGGCAGAGCACTGGGAGAATTCGGTGAACTAAAAATTACTGGTTTACTTTTATAAATTTCTTAAAGATCGAACATTAAAATATATTTAAATTACATTTTGGGCTAAAGTAAATATTAAAATGATAAAAATTGAACTCAAAAATCTTGTGAAAACAAATGGTACCAAAACAAATGGAGTCTATTATTTATTTTTATTTCTAGGGATTTATATTGACAGTATTCACATCGATAAAAAATAAAACAAAAAAGAACTCTTGGCTAACAAACCGATCAATAAAGGTGGATTTGTTATTCCATGGGCTTCTTAAAATATGAAGACTAAAAAAAAAAACAATTATTTACTTTCAAAAATATAGAACTTGTTTTTTCTGTCAGTGCCAAAATCTACCAATATGCATTTCGTTCTCATATGCCAGCCAAGGTCGCCCTCAGTTCCGTTCAACTACAAGCAGCAGCATCGACAACAGTCGATTGCAGTTTATGGCCAAGAGTTTAGCTAGCCAAGATTTATTGGCATGTTATTCTAATTGCTATTTATTAGCGGTGGGAGACAGCGTCCGCAGAACTGCAGAGCTGCAGCCTCAGTCATTCAGTTAGTCATTCGACTCATTCGTTCATTCAGTCATTCAGTTAGTCATTCGACTCATTCGTTCATTCAGTCATTCCGAAGCCGTCAGGCCGTCAAGTGTGCAAATTAGTTTGTTTGGTTTGGTTTTATGCATGTGCTTAACCCACTTGTCCGATGTTCATTTGGAATTGCTCACCCCAAGCCCGCAAAAATAATTACGATATGTATAAATGTTGGCAAAAATATGTTATGTTTGGGAGGAGTTTGACATGGGTTTCCGATTTGTTAATAAAAAGAACCCATTTCAAGTACAACGAAAACTTTATAAGATTACTTTGAATATTTACACCTTCTTTGTTGATAGAAACCAAATTAGAGTCTATCACTTCCACACAATTAGCAGGCACTTAAAAATCAAATTATTTTATGCAATCTTCGCTCTGTGTATTAACACTTTGCCGTTTGCAGCCTGTTGCGATCGCAATCTATGGTTTCCATTTCCATCTTCCGTTAATTGCGATTAATAAATTTGCACCGTGTAGTCGATTTTCAGTTAATATTCTAATTTGTGTTCCTACCTCGGGCTCCTCCCCCGGGGATTGTAATTAGTTTTGAGAGGAAATTACCAACGACTACGCAGACTGTGGGCGTTGAAAGGAAAATGAAACCAAATAAAACTCATCCATATCGGTACGCCGCCGTTCTAAAAGCTGGAAAGAGAACGGTCGACCGTAAAATGTTGGATGCTCATTTTAATAGCGGATTCTCTGGCCATCAAAAGCCCATAAACCGAGTCTGGGCCCAAGCCCGACCGCAAATCGCAGCTATTACCGCTAGAGAAACTAAATAAATATGCAGCATTTCGTGTAAATCGCCCACCAAGCCGAAACACTTCCTTAACAGAGCCCAGGGAGACCGACCGAGCGAGAGGCCGGCTAATGCGTGCATAATTTTTAATAAATATTTTTCAAGATCTCCCAGCTGCAGTCGCAGACTGCCCGTGGAGGCCGCCCCAAAACGCTTCCTGGTTTAATTAATAAGCTCCAGTCTGGCAGCAGCTCCTACTGGCCGGTGGCCAGGCCAAACTTGTCAATCAGCAGCATTTCTGAAGCGGTGACCAGGCTGAGCATGATGATTGGGATTATCAATTTCATTACCAAGTTGAGTTTCAGATCAGAGCAGAGGTGGAAATAATGAAGATATCGTTTGTCTGTTGTAAATTGGATATCGAAATTATACAAGTTTGATATTAAAATCGGAATGAAACTTAGAATATACACATATAAATTTATATGTTGGAAATGTAAAAATTTTAATTTCATAAATTTTACAGTTTTCAAATATTTCAATACTAAAGCTATATATCGAAAGGAGTTCCGCAACAATTTCGCTTATAATATTATATAAAAAATGTCGAAAAACTTTCATATATCGAATTTTAAATTATAAAAATCAATATTATCGAAAAACTGTTATTAACTTTGTGTGTTTTTCCGAATTTGGTGCTATCTATAAAAATATCAATTTATCGAACAAGTATCGTAAAATTAAAGTACCGATTTATTTCGACTTAATAAATCGATAGTGTCTATATTTTCTTTCATTCTTATTACATTTTAGTCAAATTAAGTACTAAACTTTGTCCATTTTAGTAAAACAAAACAATCGCCGTTCGAATAATTTTTACCATAATCGATAGTATTTCAAGTGCTTTCGATTGCGCAGCCAACACTGATTCACTTCCGCTTGTTGGCTCCATTCGGGAGCAGGTACTAGTACGTTGAACTCCCCTGCTCCGCAGCATCGCTCAAGGCTTCCACCCAGTGCCTCCTCACGCAAAAGTCGTCATTATGAAAATATTCCCCATTTCCCCGCTCAGTTCCCCTCCCCCCGTGGAAGCCGGGCCCGCGTCCCCGGCAAAAGCTTATCGGCTGCTGCTCAGCCAGCGCTTATGTTGCCCACGTGTCCACTGGTCCGACCGTCCAGCTTTCCGTCTGTCGTCGCTCGAGCAGGTTTTCCTTTCTGGAAATTATGCACTTTGTATGCAGAAAAGTTGGCGTGGCGATAAAAATCTGCATAATTTCAAGACGTAAGTTTATTGCCGTTTCCTAGCGCTCGGCGCGAGCGGCAAAGATGCTCGGCGGGCGAGCGGAGGATGCGAGTGGCAGCCGCGAGAGTTTGTCTTTGGGTCTCCCCCTGCCTGGCCTGGCCCGTCCTGGCCCTTTTATAATCGTAATCAATATTAAGTTATATGATAAATTATCGGATACCAAATTGCACCATTTAACTTGTCAAGGGAAATTACGGAAATTATGCTGAAACCAAAGTTTCGGCGACAGCAGGCATTACTTTTGGAGCTCCGGTTAACTGTAGACTTTTAATAAGAGTATTTTTTATGGCGCCGATTAGCTGAGTTGGGGGACTTACTGGCTGATGGGATTTCAGAATAAGCGCCAGTTAATTGTTATTACAAATTTGACGCTAATTACTAAATGCTTTAGATGGAAATATGTGTGCAGAAAATAGTACATAAAATTAATTCCTAAAGAAAGGAAACTGATTGCAAATTTAAAAGCATTTATCAGCGTGCAACCAATTTCGCATTATATCTCTAATTTTCTCAACCGTATTCCATTTTAGTACTAGGTTTGGTCAAGAATATATAATTTTCGGTGTCTAGGACGCTTCCATTTGCGTTTAACACGAATCTGTTCATACTAAGATATTAATTATAATAAAACAACATTTTTCTCTATCTCAACTATTAATACTCACAAAAAATGTTAATTATAAATAAAGTCTCTGGTGGATAATTGCCCAAATGTACTTTCTTTCCGTTACCGCTACAGCACCACAATCTGACCCGCCCTTTATTCACGGAACTGTATGAACTGTGTGATTCGGCCTCTCCTTCCGACTTTCTTGGATCTGCGAAACTGGAAAAGCGGCCAGCACGGCTCACAACATCCGGTTAGTGGCTGCGACTGCTTCTGCACAAATGTTAATTAAATACCTGTCCGTCTATTAAAAAACATACGTAAATTTATGTTGTTAACAAGGAAGTGCGCTCTGCGCATGCGCACACTTTTATTATTATCATCAGCATCGCCGTCGTGGCCGGAGCTGACCGGGGCTCAAGCACACATCAGTGGCAGTGTGCGGGCACCATTCGGCCATTTGGCCATTTCTACCTGTCCGCCCGTTTCACCTGCCACCTGGCCCCCGTGCCGGTGGACACCATCGCCGTCCAGATGCTGCTCTCTATTGCGGCAAGGCCTGTAACTGTTTGCAGCCATTTGCATATGTCGCCGAGCGTTTGCGTTGTGGCTTTAACGAAGCGCTGCTGTCGCCACGTCGCTACGTTATTCGCTAATTGGTCGAGATAAAAATCGCTGGCAGGGAGTGAAGTGACGACGTCGACCAGCCGGAATCCTCCATCCTGCATCCTCTATCATCCACTTCCCCAAGTCCATAAGAATGAGGAAGATGATGTGGGAGGGGCGTGGCTGGAGCTGGCCATCAGCTGACACAACTGCGGATGCACTACCACAAAAGTCTGCCTGGGAAGGCTTATGCATTTCTAGGCCTATATTTTTTGTCTAAGGATTTGAATGTATATGCGGACTTCACATATAATACTCAAGTCAAAAAGGCATATAATTGAGGGACTTAACCATAGCGAAAAGCTTCAGAAATATTTGTATTTAAATGCAGTAATCTTCAGTTATAAAGACATTAAGAGCAAAGGAATTTTATGAATTTTAAAGCAAAGAAATTTCAACAAACTAATTTAAAAAGAAACAAGTCGTATTTGTTTATATATACATGGAATATCGGAGCCGTTCTACCTTAGTATGAAGGTACTATAAATTATTTCGACATTTTTTGATGCAAGTTAAGCTTTTATCGTTCCATAAAAAATTCTTAATCTCATTGATTTACAAAAAATTTTGAATTTTTATTATATACATATGTTTGCTGATCCACAGGGAGTGATTGAGATTTGTATTGTAAATCTAGGATAAAACCAGTTACAAGTGGCTTGAAAAGATAATTGCTACTATAATAGCTATACTTATATCAAGTTTTTATTTATTTTAATTATTACAAATTTTCTTACGGTGCACCTTGAGGCAAACTGTCATCGTTTCCGAACCCGAACCCGTCCCCGTGCCCGTACTCGTTCCCGTTTCCCCGGCTCCCCAACCAGTGGCACTTTCTTTGCGAACCGAAAAAACAACAAATCGGTGGCTGCGTGTCGCCTCCTCCCCGCCAGATGCTGTCAAATATTTGCTCAAGTGTTTCTGCTTTTCGCACCACCCCGCCAACGCCTCCGAGTCGCCACCCATGTCAACCCTACCGCACCCCCTTGGGGTGGACAAGGCTGGCAATTTGCTTTATGGGATTTACTTGTAGTGGGGATAGGCGGTTTGGCGTTTTTGGGAAAGTGGACATCGGAAATTTGGTTAGCCTTAATGCATTCGAAGTGTGAGTTTGTTTTTTATATTTTTTTCGAGCTTCAAAACGAGCTGGTTTTCCAAGAAAGCATACGAGTATCTGTAAGATAAACGTCTTATTTGGAGCCTCTCCTTAAAACTTAGCATAATCATCCATATTGTATTTAAATGTTAGAGATTAAATTCTAGGAGATAAGCTTTTAGGAATAATATTAAAACTCACCTTTGTTCTGTACAATGGATTGCTGAAATCCCAATCTGGCGCCACAAATAAATATCCGCATTTTGAGACCTTCCGCGATGCCTACAGAAATGTCGAAAGAGAGAAAAAATAAAATGTGTTAAAAAATATGTTGATAATCATGACTGTTGTATAAGACTCGTAAAAAACATTTCAATGCTAATTGATTGTGGAATTCAAATGACATAATTTTGACATAAACTACAGCAAATTATGTAAATATTTCTCAGAGGTTTGATAACGAACAGGCAGCATTATAAAACCAACATTTATTATTCTCAATTTGCGAAACACATTAATTCAAAAACAACCTTGGCGAAAAAAGAAAACCAAATTGGTTATCATATCTTGCTTATCACAACCAAAAAAAAACAAAATAAAAACAAAAAATAAATTTGTTTTTAATTAAAAAATGCCAACTTTTTCTTAGCCAGCCTTTTGTGTTTTTTGGTTTTTATCTTGGCCTGCTTATCGCAGCTTTTCGTTATATATGTGGCGCACGTGTTAACTTTACCGCAACCAGGTGTACATAGTGATATATATATTTATTTGTCTTAGCCATGACTAATGTTAATGACGTACGAGAATTCAACTGTATTAATGGAATTCTGGCTATTACTTTGCAAACCTGGTCAGCGAAAATAAAATAATTACTGCATTTGTTTGATTTATATATAGTATAAAAGATATGTATGTACATATACATGACGTTTAAAGTTAAAATTACAAATTAAAACAGAGGAATAAAGACAATGGAAAATGTTAACAATTTGCAGCTTACGTATGATTGAAAATTAATCATGAACTATATTATTAAATAGTAAATAATTGTATAAATATAAATATATGGACAACACAATTCGCAACTACAAAAACCCACAAGCTAAAAAAACTTGGGAATCTTAAGTATATTTTATATGTAAGATCATTGCATTTAGAATTACTTTTGAACAACAATTACATCTATAAGATATTGTATCTTGTTTCCGTGGAATAAAATAATAATAAAATATGAATAAATAAATTATCAAATCAAAGATGGTTTCCCAAGGCTTACAATACCCAATTAAGCCACCTTGTGTCAGCGACCTTACCACCCCCTGGAACTGCCTGGGATGCCGTCCAATTTCTTGATCCCGAACGACCCCGATCATGTCTTGTAAGCTGACACCACGAAATGTATACAAAACAATAAAATCACAAAAAGTAAGGCTAGAAATGTGTAATACGGTAGTTCCCGGCCACTCACTCGGCCCGCTGCCAGACTATCCAGCAACTTAACAAAGTTGGCCGAAAGAAACACCTCCTCCTCCTGCTCCGCCCGCTTCCCTTCCACGCTGTGGTCTGATCGAGCCACTCTACTCTATATATTCCAATTTTTTTTCTTTTTGGGGTCTCCGGCTGTCTGGTTTGCAATTACGCTGGCTAATTTTATTTATCTGGTTTGTGTATTTTCCCTCTTTTTCCCCATTTTATGATATTCTCTGCGATCTCAGTGGCCGTTGTTGTCGGCGGTGGGTCGTTTAAATGCGCCATTAACATTGATTTATGTGAAAAGTCGCACGTTTGTATTCAAATAGCTGGGCCAGAGAGAATGAGTGAGAGACTTGCAAGTTGCAACAGTAGCAGCCTCGCTGCAATTGCAGTTGCAGTTGCAGTTGCAGTTAGCCGTCTGCAGTCAGCGGCGGCAGCTGTCAGGCTTTCATCAGGTTAAGTCAGTCGACACGTTTTCCACATAAATTTCAATGGGTCCGAGGAGTTAAGTGACAGAAATGGGCTCAGCCTTAGTGGTAGCACCTTCTAACGACCCGTTGGCGATCTGGCTCACACGATCGCCGAATTGCGATCTACTTTTGTCACATTACAAAACACCATTTGGTGGCGGAGCCGATCTCCGGAGTCCCGTTGGCTACTCGTAGTACCCGAGACCACGTAGCCTAAGCCCCACTGGGGACAGGCACACATTCAAACATAAATTATCAATGCCAGTCTGGTTCTTGTTTTCGTTTTTTCTGTCGTTTTGCGCAAATGAAAAAACAATTGTACAAAATCGTGACTAAATGAGTCACAATTGTCTTCCAAATTGTGCGAATTGTTATTTTCGTTTGTTGTCCTATTGATTCGACACAAGAAACAATATGCTAATGTGGAAAGGGCTTGAACCCTGCTAACTACTGACCTGGCACTCTATAAAAGCCTATAAAAGTTATGTGCCGATTTCAGATTAAGTTTGAGATCGCATTTCGCACACAGATATGCCCCAGCTTAATTGTTCCAGAAGCCCAACCCAACTTCTGTTCTTAGGGTATTTTTCAGAACGAATCCGAACGACATTCTGGGAACGTATGCATCGCGCATGACGCCGCTGACACACAAAACTCAAATGGGGAGACTTTCAGCTTGAAGGGGGCTCTCGGAGCTGCGCGTGCAGAATTTTGAGTGAGCGGTTGGGGGGCAAGGGCGTGGCTCCCCCTCCAGCCGGCGGCTAATGAAGCCGAGCGCGCCGTGCAAATGTGGGCCGACCCCAAACAAAAGCCCCACTGATTGATCGCGCCAGATCCCCAGCGAGTGAGTAACTTGAGCACAAGTACGAATGCTAATGACAAATCAAAAGACTGTGGACAGGCACTGGGAGCCCCGCTCTGGTATAGCCAGAGACTTTGTTTTGGGCAACCAGTTCCCCAGTGATTTGAATGGGAAATGATTAAAACATTTGATATTATCGAAGTAGCAATCCAAATGTCGTAACTTTTTAATATGCATATTTGCAAATAACAACAAAATGTGGGTAATAAATGTATTTTTTTAGTGTACCATATTTACAACTAAAACTCATTTATTTGACCTCTTTACATATGGGTCCTTCGAGCCGGGTAACCTAAGGTTTCTTAAGAATAAGTTCGAGTTGAATAAGTAGATAATGTAAAGCAAACTTGGAGTTCTTATAGAAAATCTGTTACTCTTTAAGTATTCAAAAGAAAAAATATATGTATTTTGTACTATAACATATTCAAAGTATAAACTCTACGAGTGTATCTGTTTATTATTAAACCTTTTGTACATTTTGGTCCTTCGAGCCGGACATTCTTATATTTATAAGTATAATGGTTCGTTCTAGACAATTAGATAATGTAAAGTAAAGTTGCAGCTGCTTAAAAGTTGTTACTCTTTAAATACTTAAAAGCAAAATGTAACTTTAAAGTTTAAGTTAAGTTCAATATAAAATTCGTATGAAATTCAACTAACTAATGATGATTTCAAGTCAAGCTAGTAATAATGAATATATTATAGACTCTCCAAATTGTAAGAATTAAGTACAGAAAATACTCGATAACATGCAAACGAAATTACACATGAGAGACACAAGCAGAGAAGCTACTCCAGGCTCAGTCTCAGCCTCATACTTACTGGTTCAGTTAGACCCGTTCGCTGTTGCGCAAGCGTGCAAGATACGAATAGAGAATGCATTCGGTTAGTTATAGAATTAAATAGTGTTGGGGGAAAAGTATTGGATGGAGCGACTGGGGGGAGGAGACAGTCCAAATGACTCAATTAACGGCGGCGAAGATGACTGCGATGGGGCTGATGCATTTTGACATTTAGCCACATTCAAGATGACATTCAAGAGGCCCGATGAAGATGAAGGCGAGTCCCGGCTCAGCAGCTCAACTCCGGCTGCAGAGCCAAATGAATTTAAATTGCATGAGACCGGGTTGTTTTCGATTTAATTTGATAACAAACCAGAGGCGAGACGACGGGTCGTCGCATACTTATGACTGTGAAATGTCAAATCAAAAGTCACGTTTTTCACTCACCGCGCGCTGATTTATTGGCAGCGGCTGGGCCATTAACTGAATTGTACCGCTGGCCATAAATTGGCTCCGAGCCCCGCTCGCTGCCTAGTCGGAGCTGTGGAAAATTTCACTTTTGCTGCTGTGGCTAATAAGCCAAAAACCGATTGACAAATAAACAATTTGTGGCAGCCCCTCCACATATCACGTATGCGCACACATCTGTATTTATCCGTACGTATACCAAATACTGTGTTTAGCTAGTAGACTCACGCACACGTGGATCATGTCCAAGTCAAAGTCAAGTCAAGTCGAGTCGCAAACCCGCTTTGGCTTCGGCTTCGAGTTGTAAGTTGGAGTGGAAAGTTGTTTGCAGCCTCGGCCTCTTGAATCTCGTTGAATCTCCTGGGCTTTTGACTCAATTTCAGCCCCAGCCTCGGTCGCAGTCCCAGTCCCAGCCCCACTGCTGTTTGCTTATTTATTTTTGTTTATTTATACATGTGTATTTTCAATCTGGACGCTGCAGTTGTTGTTTCGCTGTGAGTTTCTAAGTTGCGGCTTAATAGGCAAGCGGCAATAACCGGCGGACAGCCAGCATCCTCAACAGCCGCAGCGATAACAACAACAGACTAAATCATCATTAGCCACCACCATCCATCCAAATGGCAACAGGTTTTCCAGGGTTGCGATAAACAATTTTTGGTCTGCGATCTCTGATCACTAATTTCAGCAAAAACTAACAAATGATATCTCTTTTGTCAATTTTAACTTTATTATTCAATAAAGGAAGCTGAAAATTGATACATAGGACTGGTTCTTAGACCAACTGTCAAAGGGCCTGAAAACTATATATTCTGAAATGATGGTACCTGATCTTGAAGCAAATCTTAAAATTTGTCTAAACGTTAAATCTTATCACAGTGCTCTTGGCTATACCACATGGTTGACGTATTTTTATTGCTTTCTGTATCTATTTTCTATCGGTAATCAGCTGCAATTTTACCGAGCCGAAAAAGATCTGACAGCGAGTCTGGGAGTCTGGAATGATTCTTCTTTGAAACGATTTAACAGAAAATAATTTTCAAACATAATTAATAGTATTTTTATTCATATTGATTTAACATAAGCCATTTGTAAAGAAACATGCAAATTTTTTCATTGAATCATAAATTGAATCATTGCATTTAAAAGTAATATTAATAAGTAAGATGCGTCTAGTATCTAAAGCTTATCCCGGAAAAAATTTGCAGAGAGAGGATTAAAAATATAATCAGTAAATAATAATTTATTTTTCGTATCAGTTATTGAACGGGGAGGTTTCCCAAAGGCATAATTAATTTGTGAGAAAAGCTTTCTTCGCCGGCCATGAATCGAAGCTCCTCCGACTCCGAATAAAAACGAAAGTGGCTGCCCAAAAGGGCCGCTGCCGATCTTAGCCCGCGATTAAGCCAATGACGGCTAATCTCTGGTCATTCATATGTATAAGTATACGCTGTCGTACCTTAACCACCGCCACGCATGGCAGCGACTCCGACGTGAAATATGATTAATAAGTTTCGCACGCTTATTAAGTCTCCCACTCCCGATCCCAGGGAAAAAGGCAGGGGCTGAGCTGGCAGATGAAAGTGGTTTGCGATCAGTTAAGACACTGGCTGATTGACTGCTCATAAGGGCTTTGGACGGTACAATGTAATAGTACAAGCCAGGCAAGGTTGTAAAGGAGGATATCTTGCCTTGAAGAAATGTGTCTTAAATAGTGAAATAGTTAAACTGTCTTCAGAATAATCTTTTCATATAATAAATATGCTCTATAAAGCTAACTTTGTTTAAAAATGGAAAATTCGAAACTTTAAATCTTACGATCCTCACAAACTCTATGCTTCCCTTCATTCTACTCCAACCTCTGGAATAATATTCCTCCGCTTGACTCTTAGAAATCCAAAACACCTCTGAAAAACGTATTCAAGGGTATCGAAAATCGAAAGCAAGAAAGAAATCGAAAGCGAAATTGCACAAGGCAAGCGAACCTGAAACACAGAGCCGAACATCAAGTGCAACACACTGATGAACCGTCGCGTCGTCGAGCGGCCAAAAGGAGCAGTGGCGCAGTGCAAAGGGTGCGAAAGGGGGGCAAGCCGAGTGGCAAGTGTGCGGCACGGCATGGCATGGCATGGCACGGCATGAAAAATACGGTGTGCGGCATGGCATTGGGTAGCAAGTGTGACTGACCAGCAGCTGAGAGGCAACTGCAGTTCGAAATGAAAGCGAATGCCGAATGGCTGTCTGCGGTTGTTGTATCTTCCAATGGTTGCACGGAGAGAAATTACCCTACACTTAAGTTGAAAATTTAAATCAAAATTTAAAGAGTATAGTTTAGAGTTCAGCGGAAGATGATAAATTTAAGGAAAATTATGGATTTACTTGTAAACTATTCTGTTAAACTTGAAAATTGGTACAAAAATAAATATGTTAAAAATGATTAGGCTGATTTTTAGAGCCTCCAATAGGACCTTCGCTCCGTTTTGGTAAAAACATATTGTTAAATGTATAAAATGTAAAACAAAATGTTATATTTTAGGTAAACTATCAAAATTATGAGCATTAGATAAAAGAAGGCAATATTTAATATTATAACTACAACTTCTACCCGTTGTAGAACCTTTGAATAGTCAATAAACAAGTTAATTAATATTGTAAAGTCACACATAAATAAAAAATCTTATAAATACTATAAAAATTACTATAAATAAAATTTAATAAACAACTTTGTTATCAGCTTTCTGAAAATGTTCCCTGTGTGCTGGTCGCCTGCGGTGCTCGGTCGCGCTTCAAGCTCCATTTACAAAGCTCGGAAAAAACAAAGCGGATCGAAGCGAGGGCCAAACAGATAAGTCCCAGCGAACGGAGGAGGGAACCGGGCAGGGGGCAGACAGCGTGTCTGTCTTCTGGCCCCATCCGGAACCACTGCATCGATCGAATCCGATTCGGGGCGAAGCAATGCATCCCCACATCCGACCAGTTCTGCCGGGCACGCCAAGAATTTCGCCTGCCCTCGCCCTTGCCCAGCTAGAGCGGGAAAGTTGGGACCTAAACTTGGTGCCGTCGGTGCCCCGGGAGTTATTAACATAACATAATATTGACTTGGACGGGCCGTGACCATTGTGTAATATTTAAGAAAACATAAAGTATTGGAAATTTCGTTTTCTGGTTTCGCTCTTTCTCTTTCCGATCGCCGAGCAGTTTCACTTTCGTTGGCCGCTGTGGGAACCGCGTCTGCACCATGCTGGGCATGCACCGGATCGCACCGGGCTGGGATGAGATCACCTGCATGGGTGACATCGTTTAGGCCGGTAATTAGTCATCATTACGGAGTGGAGAAAGGGCAGTGGGATGAGTTGAATATTATTCATAATATGGGTGATTCCGTTAAGACTAAATGGGGTTTGTCTTATTTTTGAGAGGCGAAAATTATTGCATTTAAGTTTAAATTTGATATAAAGCCTAACAAAAATAACCAATAAACATATAAAATTAAGTAAATAAACTCTATTACAGATCAAATATATATTTTTGTAGATTTTCTCATTATTTTTGTAACAAAACCAAACAAAAATCTAACCGCAAAATCAAATTATGAACCAAAATTACAAACCCAAATGATAACAATTAAAGCCGCTATGATGAGGGCCCAAAACGAAACCTCAACCATAAAAATTGCTAATTAAAATCCCAAATAAAAACTCAAAAAGACAAACAAAACATGTAATAAAGTAATAAAGCAATAAATAATATAAATGGAATAAAAATCCAGTCATTCCGGCAACGAATCCATAGCAATTCCTCTGCTTTTATTTACGGGAAATTACAATAGAAAAACTGTTCGAAATTGATTTTCTTGGGGGAAAACAACGCACTGGCAGCCATAAAAAATTACAAAACAATTGCTTAAAGACAACATTTCACTTTCGATGCACGGGGGCAGAGGTGAAGAAGGGTGTGCTGGACGAAGGCTTTTATTGGTGGCTTCATCATCTTTCGCATCCGAGACTCTGCTGCGTGGATGTGGAAGCTGTGCCGCTGTGCCGCTGCTGCCGCTGGTCGTTGCCTCTTCATTTGAAAGCGCGCGGCATTTGAAATCGACGTTCGATGGTGGAAAATCGTGCAAACGGATTTCAGTAAGTAAAAGTAAAAATCACCTTCAACGTTTTCAGCTTCTTGTGCGCCGTATATGTTTGCATTTGATTGTTTCTTTTTTGTTATACGAGTACGGGTATTTTTTGCCTTTTTATTTTTATTGCCGCACATGAGTTTGCAAGTTGCCGCGATCCAGCCCGAGAGACTCCATTCGACTCCGCTCCGGGTCTGGGGCGATAGACATCGCACATACACTCGCTCGCACAGGTCGTGTCTGGCGACTCCGACTCCACGATGCCAATCCGACGAAGACGCAGACGGTATTACAATTCATTTAGAAATGCATTTAAAAATACATAAAATACCCTCACTGCCGACTGAGGCAGCCGCCGGGGGCCGGGAGTGGCGAGCGCCAATGAAATGAAAGGGAAAAGAATGCAAAAATGAAATGGAAAGTTTCGCCAAGTGTTCACGGTGCGATCATAGCCATATATGCATCCTATTAGCAGGAAAACTGGTTTCCTCGTAGGCCAAAAATATGCCACATTTTAAGTATTAAGGTGTTAATGCACTCTTGCTAGAGTTCAATAAATAAACTACAAAAAATGTATCAAACAATTAAGCTACCGGGAAAAAAGTTGTTTTTATTCATCAGAAAATATAAAAAATGTTAGACTATGGCAACTATAAAAGACAATTTAGAGCAGTTTTATTTAAGAAAATTTTTCTTAAATGTATTAGAACAATTATACCGCAGCTGTGCCTGTGCAATTTATGGTGGAACTCTTCTTAATTAAATTTTCCTAACAAAAAGTTAATTAAGCAAATTGCAAGGGATTTCAAAAATTAAGCTTCTCAAATAAATTTCATTGATTTAAGCACTATAAACGCTATGATATATAAACTATTATTCAATTCATTAAGTATTGTTACGAAGAAATTGGTTTATATTCTTTTTAAAAAGCTTTGTTTAAAGACGCATTTTTAAAATAAAATGCAAAATTCAATGGTTTTTGCTCTTTTCTCTTTGTCTTTGGGATTCTCCTCAGATTTTAATATATTTCCAAATAAAAATCACAATATAAAATTAGGATCTTTAGGTCTAAGTTTCTCCATAGTTTCTTTATAAAGTAAATGAAAATCCCTATATCATTTTCAAGTGTCTTTTTTGTGTACAATATCCAGCCGCAATATGGCCGGCTATATCATCCACAGGACAATCGAAACTTCCCACATCACTTGCGGCTAGTTATATTACCGAACCTCAGCAATCATCATTATTTATGATATTGCACAACGATAATCTGTAAACATAAAAGGGAAAAACTGAAAAACCCACAACGAGGGGGACCTGGGACCACCTGGATTGATTGTTTTTGGGTATTGTGCATACCAAATTAATCATCTGTCCGACTCCAGAGTGAGAAAGGGCGAAAGGAGATGGTTGACAGATGACCAACAACAAACGATTCGATGTCGTGCCCTTGTGTGTCAAATTCATCATTAAATGTCAACGCTTCGGGGGACCTTATGCGAAACTCTCGCAAAAACCGATACAATCCAAGATCGAACTCCGCGGCGTGGGGAAAATCGGAGAAGGTGCAGCCAAAAAGGTTAACAACTCGCTGCCAATTGAGTAACTTAACAAGGGGAGCCACAGGGCGCTTATACGGAGCAAGACCAAGCGGAAAACGATGCTGGATGGGAAAATGCAACCAGCGAACACGACGAGTGGATGCACTATTAAAATCCCGACTTTTGATTGATCAGTTGTATGAAATTATTAATAAGTCAATGCTATAATGCAATCTAATGTATTGTGATTAACCAACTATACAACTATAGATTGGATTGCATTCCATTAAATTCAAATAATTAAGAAATTTAATTCCACAGCCCTTTAGTCATTCCAATATTTCCTAGTTCCTTTAACTACCTATAAACTGAATACCTCTAAACTAAATATAAATATACACATAATACATACTCGTAATAATGGCTCACAAGCAGGCGCCTTGGATCGCGAGAAAACTAGCAAGACGGCTAAAAAACGAAATAATTGCGCGACTGCATATATTTTCGCAGGCAAAAAAGTCGACGAGACAAACCAACTCACAGCTACTTTCGTTTTTAATTTAAAAAATAAAAAAAGCTACGAAATTATGCACTGAAGGAGGAAAAGCGTCTTGTGGTTGTGTGCTCGCCAGAGATCGTTGATCGTCGATCGCCGCCAAATGGCAACGAACCTTCGACAGACCGCAGTCAAGTTTTGCCTTTGAACATAAATTTAGCTAGGCCTTCGCGCCGAAGGAAAGCCGGGGAAAAGCCAGGGGAGACTTAGTACCCCTAGTACTCGATCCCGAACCCGGGT
Source organism: Drosophila jambulina (assembly GCA_018152175.1). Classification (NCBI taxonomy): domain Eukaryota; kingdom Metazoa; phylum Arthropoda; class Insecta; order Diptera; family Drosophilidae; genus Drosophila; species Drosophila jambulina. Next base: position 22,445,251 of record JAECXH010000114.1, on the reverse strand, counting down.
CCGAACCCGATGAAGATCGATGATTGTCATCGTCAGCGGCTGCTTTGCCGCTTGCTGCTGTTGACACTAAGTGAAAGTGAACTTGATGGGGCCACGTCATGATCGCCGTCATTCATGATCGAGTTCGTTTGATCTTGGCTTTTCGTTTTCCGTTTGCTCTGCAGCGCCTGCCACTGCATTTTCCCCCGATTGTCTGAGTTCAATAAGAAATGTTTTACGCTTCTCACTGTTCCGGGATACGCAAAATGTGGCACCAACAATAGAAAACTGGGTGGCATGAAAGCTACGAATTTCTTGGAAAGTTTTAAAAAAAATTATTTTTGAAACTACGATATAGAGAGAGAATTTTAAAATATATAACTAACGTTAAGCTCAATCAAAAGGATATTATTTTTTTTTTTTATTTGTTAAGCCAAAGGCAATTAACTAATAAGATGCATAACACTGCAAAACATTTCGAGAGCTGGATTTAGGGTCTATTATAGTGTCTGCGAGAGGAAGTTAGCTTAACAAATCATTTTTAACAATTTTATCGAACTTAAATATTTGGGTTATGCATCTTTGGTTCATTTACTTATAAATTAAAATCTGTTTTATTTTTAATAAAATAATTAAACTTGGAAAGAAGCATTAAATACTAGAAAATCCTGAAGAAAATTGTCGTTCTTTTCTTTATACCATGTGGAATATTAATTGTGGACATTAAGGTTCAACTTGATATTGTAATTTATAACCACTTGAGAAAATTATATACTTATTGTACTTGAGTATTTTTTATAGAAATGTACAATTCTTAATTTTAAAAACCGACCCTAGTCTAGGTGACTTTCCATGATTAAACACTAAAATATGTAATTGGTTGCACCCAACGAATGACCTCTAACTTGATTTTAGTGAGTTTCACAATGTTTTTTAAACCCCTGCCCAAATACCACCTTTTATCTGAGACTTTTAATTATCTAGAAGCTTACGAGTGTTTTACTTTTTGTTTTTTTGACCGACATAGATTAGCATGGTGAATGGCATTATCGTTAATGTAGTCGTTGCGGTGGTGTGCGCTTACCTGCAATGAGATAAAGAAATTTGTAGAAAAACGTTAGTTCGGTTATGATAAATGGTACGTTTTGTGCTGGGCCACTGCCAACGCTCATTGAGTGGTGCATTGAGAGAAAAACTGGCACAAATGACTTTATTCGAGGCGGCAGTGCACACACACTACCCCAGCGAGTGTGCACAACCAAAAAGGCGGGCTAACTTATATGGTTTTGGGGCCGATCCGGACGCGTCGGTTGTTGTAATTACAAAATTGGTTCGGAAAACGGCGGAGAGAGAGTTTGCCCCGCCGCCAATCCAATGATTTTTATGAATGAAAACACAGAGGCCAAAAACGGTTCACCGCCTGACTGTTTATGGCTGAGCAATGTACTGCTCTAGGCAGTAGGCAGTCTTTGGCCGGTTTCACATTTCATTCACTAGAAAATCAGTGGCTCAATTAGCGAGAATCGAAAAAGTGGGACACACCGGCGTCGGCGATGCAGCTTCCTATACGCCCCCTTTCACTCACTCCTCCATCGTGGTCACATAACTGCCAAGGCAGAGAAACCCAACAAACAAACAAACAAGCGATCCAACAAACCAACGAACGAACAAGTCACCGAGCCGAATTCAGCAGAAGTCTCTTTAAGTGCCGGCGTAAAAACGTTTAAATGGCATTGCGCATACGCCATGTTGGCCAAGGGAGAAGAGGTCGCAGTCGCCGTCGCCGTCGCTGTGCTATTTAACATAATTTGGTCATGCCATTGCAAACGTTATTACTCTAATGGCCAGGCTTGTATTACTTGGCAGCTACCTTCAATTCAGTAAAATAAAGATGTGTCTTTAGAGTATTGATATTGCATAAGAATTAACTTAAACTCCAGCGAAAATTAATCTATTAAACACAAGAAGGCACCACTAACCCAGAAGATGTACGCATATATTCTTGAAAATTTGTAACCTAACAATATTGCACCCAAAAACCACTGTTATGCATTACTCGAATTTTTACTTGGCCGTCAGCAAAGGCATTCCCTATTCTGTCTCGGAATTTCAAATGCTTTTCCACCGCATTTCGAGAGTCGTATTTTGCTTTATGGTACTTCAAGCCTCAATTCATTTACGTACATGGATGGGTGGGAGTCGGGCAGCCAGTGTTGTGCTAGTGTGTCAGTGGCACACAATGTGTAATGAAACGAAACTGCTGCAGAGGTTTCCCTACTTTTATGGCGCTTGGGCTTAAGCCAAATGCAATAAAGCCCCGGCAGCCACATCCAGTTACATAAAGGCCAAGCTTATTTTGGGTGTTAAAACCGTCGGGCAAGCGAAGGAAATCAAATTTCAAGACGTGGGCGAATCGGACCCATACTTTCGCTGTTATTTACGACCACATACTAATTTTGGAATCTCCGAGGCCATAAAGATTAGATTAGATTAGGGACAGGCGGAGAGTCGGAGTTGGCCAAGATCTCCTTGGCGAGATGGAGCTGGCCAAGTACCGCTAGAACGAGGCTGCGAGCCCGACCACGAGCAGAACTGCAAGAAGGAGCCAACAAATTCTCGCAAGACTTCCGTCATTGGCATACAACATGACAGTTGATTTCTGTATTTGATATCCCAGCGAATTTACCTCCGTTCTCGGACTGCTTCTGCAAGACCCACAAAAATAAATAAAATAAGAATATAAAAAGGCGAATAGTCTCTGGGGAAGAATGTGTGATGAGTGCCGTACTCGGATTCGGAGTCATCTTCTGTCTCTGCGGCAGGAAGAACGTTCCGCAGAGTCTGCTTCTCGCAGATATCACTTCGGGAACCGTTAAATGGTACAATATTGAAATTTATTTTTATGCTGACGATGCTGACGATGATGACGATGATGATTATGGTGATCATTGCATGAACCGGCTCCTAGCAATGCCAATGCCAAGCCGCCGGGAACGTGGTTGCCATGTCCCAATGTCAATTGGCCAAATGTCAAAGCAACCTAAATTCATCATCAAGCCAGTGACAGCTCGGACGGAAAAGCTGGAAAAATCCCCATGAACTTGAAATGCGATGGGGATCCTTGGGGAAACAGGAATGTGTGAGACTTTCTGGCAGGGTTCTCAAAGTTTTTCTGTTTGATATTTAAATGGAACCAAGTTGTTCTTTAAAATCCATTAGTCTCAGCTATTTTAAGACACAGTCTTAGCAATCGAGGTAGCTGCTGCTGGCACTGCGTGCTACTTATCGCGGCAGAAAAAGAAAATTCAAGTATAAATTACCAAACTCAGCTAAGAACCTGCTGCCAAGACTTATGACCGTATTTGATATTGCCTAATGGTCTGCTGTTGTTGTTCGCCCGACGGTCGCTTGGTTGCTTGGTTCGCTGTTTTTTTTCTATTTAATGTTTTTCCTCGACTGCAGCTTGGCTACTTTTCAACTGGAAGTAGGAGTTGTTGACTGGAATTGCTCAATTTGTGTGTGCAGTAGCAGAAGCGGCAGCAGCAGCAGCAGCAGCAGTGGTAAGACAAACAAAGGCAACGATGGTAGGCAGAGGCAGCGACTAAATAACAAGCCAACTCTGATGACGATGCTGCGACGCTGACGTACTTTCGGAGGAGCTCGTCTGCGGCCCGGTCCCTCTGCGTCTTACCAATCGATGTCTCTTGGCCCGATGGTGACGGCATTTCCAGTCGGCAGCCAACATTGTTGTTGGCCCCAGCGGCAGTAACACCAACGTAGCGCGTACACCAACAGCAGCAGCAGCAGCCCGACCACAACATTGCAATTGCAAGTTGTATAATTTATTTTATTTTTTTCTATTTGTCTTCCATTGTATACTCTTGTTAGAAAAGCGATCATAGCCAGCCAGGGATGAAGTTTGTGGTATGAAATTGGTAACTTTACAACTTATAAAACCCTTTTTGATAGATTCAAAAATATTAATATAAAGAACAATACTCAACCTGAAAACTATTTTAAGAACAGAAATATTCCACAAACATTAATACCTTCACAAAATAAACTTTGTTAAGTAAGGATTACCATAATATTTTATAAACTAACAATCAAGAAAGTTCTTCCCGTAAGCGTATACATTTTCTATCGAAATACTACTAGTTTTCGGATCGACATTTTTAATTTCAAATTGTATAAAAAACAGAAGAAAAAACTCCGGGGCTGGTTAGGCCGAGTGCTGTAGTGGCTGCTGCTGCTGCTGTAGATCGATTCAATGAATTTAAAATGCATTTAACTTGAAATTTAGGTCAAAAGTTGTTGCTGCTATTGCTGTGCCGTTGCTGTGAATGCCGGTGTTGCTGCTGCAACCAGTATCGCGGAGTATACGTTGCACGTTCATCAAGTCTGAAATATTCTCTGCGTGGCATTTGGAGAACCACTTGCGAGTTAGAATTGATTTTTTGCAGTTTTGCAGCCAGCTGACTGGTTTTTTTCGAGTCTTCGATAAAGTGCGGGAATGCCCTATGCCACATTGCCGCAGTCTCCCCTGCGATTCTAATTGCACTCCTAGCCGAGTCAGAGTCCGACTCAGAGGCGAGCCACACTCTTTCCCCTTTCTTCTCCAGTGGCATTACTTGAAACTAGTTTGCACTTGGCCACTTGTTGTGATTGCGATTTGCTGTTCGTAAATATTTATGAGCAACGACTCTGGGCAGCGATTTCGAGTTTCCAGCGAAGTCGGTGTGCCATGGAAACCTAAATCAAACTAATAATTCGCTGATTTTCCCCTGGAAATCGCCTAATTAGATGAATTTCAAGTTCCATTTGTCGTGGCCAGGCTGGAATCTAATATATCAAAGCTAATTAGTCGCCATCTGGCTTCTGGCTGCCGACTGGCTGCTGCATTGGCTGGGGCTTCTGGCAACTTTCACACTTTCCATTTTCACACTCGGATATTAATCAAAAGGAAAATTAAGCACAGGCGACTCTTTTATCAGCTTTTCCCCCGCGCTTTTTGTTTCGTTTTCGGTTTGTTTTGTTATTAATTCGTTGGAATGCCTCCAATGCATTTGAAAATATAACAAATATTTTTATTGTAAATTGTTTGGGCCCTAAATGGGACAATAACACAATGGGCATTGTGGCCAAGTGGAAAATAAAACAAAAGCCATACAAAACAAAAATAAAAATACAAAAAGAGAGGAATTTGACCTCGGCAAGCCGAAATTGCTATACCCTTGCAGGTAAGAACGAAAAGTGGATTTGTAAATGAATTTATAGCTCAAAAATAGGGTATCATGATGTCACAATAGAATGTCTTATGATTTATTATTCCCATTGAAACTGTCATACATAGTTGACGAATTTGTGCGATTTTAATTGTTATTAGCTTACATTTGCATAACTAAAGCAGACTACAGCGACTTGTCTGGGAAAGCTGGTCAAATAAGCGCTCTTAAGTCTAAATATCCACTTTAAAGCAAATATATTAAAGTTTTAATTAAAATTATAATACCCTACAAGCATCTAAAATACCAAAAAGTATTAGGAAATAGTTTTTCTAGGGACCATAACATCAATAAAGCAGACCTTGAATACTACCTCTTCTGGCTAAGATAATAAGAGCTTATTCCTTAGGCTTAGTATTCAAAACTCGCATCAATTTGCTTAGAGAATTCTTTAATCAATTTAATTGATTATTTTATTTTTATTACCTTGATTAATGCTATTAAAATCACAACTGAACCTTATTTGAAACACTTAAATGCAGCTGCTGGCCAGTTTCGGTTGCAGCCCTAGATCTCTGCCTCGCGTGGCAACCTCCTCGAACTCATTTTTGTCCCACTCTCACCAGAATTCTTTGTTCAATGAAAACAATGCTTTCCTCTGTGCTGCCGTGTCAAAGGAAAAGAAAATGTAAAAAAGAAAACACTCGTAAATGGGTTGAACGCAATCGAAGGCGTTGTCGTGTGGACAAATGCGTTTTCTGTCGAAACCCAAAAATTCAACTGGGTCAGTCTCACTGTTCGATGCCAAAAGAACAAACTAAATTCAAATGGGAAAACAGTATTCCAGAAAAGCGGAAAAAAGAGGAACTTTCTCGCAATGGCCACGGAGCTGTCTTCTGAAAGGAATTCTTCTCTCCTGGAGGAATTCTTCTTTGTCGTCGGAGCAGGAAGTAAAGCAGGAGGAATCAAACGGAGACAAGATCACTTTTGTGGACTTGCATTATCAAAATAGAAAAACAAAGACGAGGGACTGGAGTGCAATGCACTGCACCGACTTGTCAATCAAACGATTGACTTTTCCACAAAATCCGCAGACAATCTCTATGCCGACGGAGGACTAGCCGTGGCCAAAAGAGACCCATGTCGACGGCCACGACGATGATGATGATATCTAAGCCGGGCTCAGCTCGACGGATCGTATCCAGGCATCCAGTATACACTGCATCCATCCACCCAACTAACAGTCGGGCCGAGCGTAGTTGTGGCATTTCAGCTTGGCCTTAAGCGAAAAAATTATTCCTTTGCCTAATTTGGTTTAAATGGAAATTCCGCACACCATATTGTACCATGGACTTTAAATGACTGAGCGACCGAGGAGGACGACGCCGATCCAAATGGCAGGGCAATGCCAAAGACTTCGGGTTCGTGTCTGGCTCTAAGTGAACTATTTTTGGTATTTTCCCTTCCCCTCGCGGAACGTTAGCGATTTGGTTTGGGTCCTAGCCCAGGGATGCGTTGCTGCGAAATGATTTACGATCACGATAAAGAGATTAGTAGTGGAAGCTCCCATTGAATGGCAAGCCGAAACTAAAAGAGTTCGGCCATCAATTCAAACCAAAAGAACAGCCATGAATCAAGGTAATGAAGGTACCTGAACCAATTGAATTCTAAAGCAGAATGTAGTCATTTCTGTAAAATTAGAATTGAAATGGGAACTTGTTCAAGCAAAGCACACATTTCATCTTAATGAAATAGGCGTCATTATAAACTAGTTGTGATTGGATTTAATTAAACCGATGTCTAAGCAACCTCTTAATAAATTAACTCAATCATTGCATATTAAGTTCTGCATAAACGGTAAGATTAATAAACACACTTGTTGACAATCACAATTTTTAAACTTTAGAGCAAAGTATCGTGACTCAATATAATTTATTTTACACACATTTACGTAACTTAGCCGCATTCAGTTTTTAATCCTTTCTCCACGACACATCCTCCGAGTTTTACGATAAATTCGCTGCAATAAGCTGGATTAAATATTGCCAGGCGAGTCAAAGACCAAAAAAATGCATTTAATCCCCCAGCCATATAATTTATAAGAGCCGGCCGAAAGGAAAAAGGAGACAAACAAAAGTAAAAGTACAGATTTGGCAGGGACCGAGCCATGCGGCGTGGAGCCTATAAATACCACACAAATTCAGCCCCGAAGACAGATTGAGATACCTTCGCATATATGTGTATATAGTCGTATATATTTAGGGACCCGGACTGCAGCGACGCATGTGGCCCGGCCACATTTGAACTTTAACACACGACCGCGAGAGGCACAATAAAAATTTCAAGTTTGTCCAGCAGACACATATGCAGTATGTGCTGCCTCCACGGGCAAAGATCCGCTGATCCGCGGGGTCAACGTTATAAAATCGCAAGCAGCAGCACCACCAGCACCACCACCACCGGCAGCAGCCACAAAAAAAGGCAGCAACAAGCAAATAATTTATGGCCAACTTGATGCATGGTGGCCATTTACGTTATGGACTTCTCCAAGGGAGCTGGCGGGGTGTGAACTGCGCGATCAGCAACTGCAATTGAAGCGTATAGCTGGGTGAACACAGAGAGAAATGGAATACCTAAAAGGCATTAAAATTAAGTATTTTTAATTTAGGATTAGTATATAGGTTGCACGTTTTTCTGATTCTTCACATAACATAATTTTAATGCCCCTTATAGCTTAATATTTGTATATTTTTATGCATTTATACGACACTTATTTACAGTGAGTGAAACATTTTCTTTCTGTACATTTACGAAATTTTAAAAGTAGAAAAACCGATGACGCATCGTCTGCGTCTGCCATGAATGCACTTTTTTCTCGTGCAATTTGACTTTTGTCTAGAGTCAAAGCCAAAGCAGACGAACTGGCTTGTTGGCTGATCTTGACAGAAATGTGGATCGGGGCTGGCTGAGTGACTGCCTTTTTGCTTTGGTTAGTTGTCAAAACCCATCGAGTCCAAGAAAAGAAAATCATTTTAGGTTTCCCCATTCGCCATGCGTAAACTTAAAACACTAATTAATTACTCAATGTCGAAACAATTTTGGTAAATGACTTCTCATCCGCCCTTTTATCCCCTTCTTGGGATTCTTAATTTTGGGTTAATTAGCATAAACGCACAACTGCATTTCACCAACTCAAAAGGCAAAAATCTGTGTCACCGGGCTGATGATGGGGACGAAGACTTTTGGCACCCGAATCGTGCACAAGAAATAAACCCACCAGCAAAATGTTCGGCCAATAAAAATAAGCAGCTCGAAATACTGAGAAAGAAACGCACATTGATGTTAATTATTTTGCCAGTTGGCTGCAGAAGCCGGGGGAAAAAAAAAACAAAATGTTTATTTTTGCAAGTCTCCTTCAATTGTGAAATGAGCGCAAAGTGCATATTAAAATGTCAGCAGTCGGACAAAGACGGAGCAGACAGGCGGCACAGTCAGGCTAAGAAAACGAAAATATAAAAAATATGTTCCAAAAATGTGCAAAATTACAGTGTCGTCTCGCGCCAAAACGACCAAATTTGGCAGAAGCAGCCGAAGGAGCAGCAAAAATTATGCGACACAAAAATCGGAGAGCAAATAAATAAACAAATACAGGCGGAAAACCGCAGCCTCAGCGGAAAATGTATATGTATAAGCCAACCTTAGCAGAAACGGTTTTTGATGCAAGATATCAAGTTGTGTGTCTCGAGTTAACCTCTTCTCCCCGGCCAGGCGATGGCTGGGGCCGGGATCCGGCCCAAGTAGACCCATTGTCGACATTCATCTGTCCGCTGGTTTTTATTGAATCCGACTGAGGCCTCCGAGATGTTAACCCTTGGGCGGGGCAGGTTCTTTTAAATGAATTACATTTTTAATAAACTTTTGTAAAATAATAATAAGAGAGGAAGAGTATAGATAATCGTGTATATGTATGGTAGTTAAAAAATCCCTTTTCTAAGGTAGACAAAGCAAATGATAGGGTTAGCATTCTTGTGACATTTCTTGACCATTAAATTATTCATATTTTGATCCATTTGTTGCTTAAGCATTGTTTGGTTCAATATATTCGCTTTTTAATTTACCCAATTGTTTATAACCACTGCGCAGGCGATAAAGAACCCCTCGCCCGCTTGTGGGTTAAGGCATTCCTTTTGCCTAGTCAAAAGACAATCCGACAATGTCGTAACTTGGCGCTAAGTTAAGCGGCTATGAAAGCCAGTTACTCCACCTCCCGATCGTGTCGCATTTGCTGTTGTTTTTGTTGCTGCTTTTATGGCCGCTCGGCCCGTTGGCAGTTCCAGTTTTAGCCTTTTGTTTTTGCCAAGAGTACTGCAAACGGTGGACTAGGCTCATCAATTGACAGGTAACCGCTACACTTTGGACATTGATATGATTAGCGACTTTTAATTTAACGCTTCTCTGATGCGCGTTAGAGCTGAATCCCGCTCGACTCCTCTGGGGCAGATCAGATCTGTCCGAGTTTGACTTTGAGCTTGGCGTTTGCATTTCCGCAACGAAATAGAAGAAAAAGGAATAAATTCAGTGCCCCGACGATAGAATACCCGGCAGTCACGGCTAGAAAATGTATTGCAAAGTCTGAAAGCAGACTTCTTACATCAATAATAAAGAGAACACATTGTACGGTAGAGTATATTTCTGATATTTAAACAATATCAAAGCAAGCTTTTATCCCTTATAAGTTGTAAAGAATAGTATTTGAATAAATATCTCTTATTTAAAGAAATATTGGGTCCTCTTACAACCAATCATTTTAGATTTAAAAAGGAAATACCTCATTTTTGTTTGGATTAGCTTTAATACACTTCTTCAACATACAAACATGACACAAACACAACATACCTCTTACTATTCCATTGCCGGGTATATGAAAATACGAGTATATGATCCGCGTAACCGAAAACCCAGGCCCGTCCGAGACCTGAGTCGTAATTTGTCAGCTTTTAGTAATAACTTTGGACATTTACCGCAAGCGACAGCGATCGCGATAAGTTTTTCAACCTGTTGTCTTGCAGCAGCAGCGCTCTCTCGGAGCAGATAAAAGAGCAGATAGCCACGATCCGCGATCCGCGATTCACAAGATACTTTCCGAGCTCCGCGGACTGCGCCTAATTGATTTTCGCATGCGACTTGACGGCCAGGCGGTTGCCTTTACCACCATCCCCGCCAGACTCTTATTTGGTGGCATAATTATTGTCACTCATAAATTGTGAGCTCGTTATTTATAAGTGAATTTGCAAATGATTTGCCAACTGCGATTTATGCTCCAACGGTTCTTCCTTGGTCTCCTTCACTCACTCTTTATGGCACCCATAAAAATGTTGAGTTGGCCAACAACTCCTCTAGAGAGACCCAATGACAAGAATTTCCAAGTTGCTGGAGGGGCAACAGCAACGCCCATTGATCTATTTGATAATTGAATAAATGGGAAAATGATTCGAGAATTCGTGCAGCAGAAACTTGCGAGGCCGCTAGCTAAGCAATTCTATTGATATTTATATAGTTTTTAATACAACTATTTATGCTATGAATATAAATACTATGCTTATTAATAAATACATGCAAATTTGGCAAGAATTCGTAACTAACAAATGTATCTTTTTATTTGTAGTTGTTTTTAAAGCCCCTAAAACTTTACCTCGATTACACAATTTTCTGGCAGAACTAAAAAACACAAACTTGGAGGTCGAACATTATGTAAATATTTGCCGCTTGTTCGGCTTTCTTATTTATTGACTTGGCTTTTTCTGGTCTGGTCTCGTCGCTGTTGCACTTTTTGTTGCCACTGAATTTCGGTTGCAAATCTTGTACATTTCGATGTGAAAAAGAAGTCAAGTGAGGTCGAATCTGGGTATGAACATTTAGTCGTCGGGGCTAATAACGACAACCTCCAAAGAGTCTGGGAGCCATTGGGGTGGGTGAGATGTTTTGGTTTTTGCTTCTCGTTATTACATGCTTTTTTCTTCGTGTCTGCATCGTTTTAAACTGTTTTCTGCTTGTTTTTGCGGCTGCTTGCCATTAAACAATTTGCAAAAAAGTAGCAATAACAAAAAATGCCAACGATTATGTAATCTGCTAGGTAACAATAAAATGTATAAACATTGGCTGGACATTTTTTATGTGTCACTTCTACTGCTTATTTGACATTTCACTTGTGCAGCTGAATCTGAGAGTAACCTGAGCTAAATTTTATATGTCTTTTTTCAAGGCGAAATATTTTGGTTTCTTGCAATGCATTAATAAAATGGTCTTTTTGAAAATTTTCTTGGAAGATGTACATTATTTTAGGTACATAAATTGCTGCAAAGAGTATATAGAAAATAATATCATATCTGCTAATGCGATGGCCTTTGTTTTCTTATTGCGGTCCTCCGATTTATTGATATTTCCATGCAGATAATGTGTGATTTTTCTCATAGACCTGCAATTGCAGCTTTTCCCAATGCTGCCGCTGTTGTTATTGTTTTTTAATGTGAGAAACTTGTGTGTCAAGAGAGCTTTACCTATTGTTGCATAAGTTTTCTGCCGTACCCCCTCGGCCAACAGTCGCGCCTCATGCCAAGCGAACCGAGCCAACCTACAACGACGTCAGCGCAACGTGATCTTATATCTTATATGAACTCCAAAAGGCGGTTTGGGCCTGCATAGAAAAGGAATGGAAAGATATAATACAATTGGGCTAATATGACAACATTTTTAGACAGCTTGTCTGCCGAGTTAAAAGGTGGAATCCCTGCAGTGGCGAAGGTAAAATGAGTTTAGGATCTCACTTTCCAGGGGACATTTCTTATACAGCCTTAACTTGACACTTTTCGAAAGAGTTTAATTGCATTTCAACTTAAAACTAAAGTATTTAAATAACTGCTCACAAATTGTTTAACAGAGACTGGGGAAGTATAGGATACTCTCCTGGCATCCCCATAAAAATGTTAATTAATTTAAGTTTTCCTTTTTTGCATTCACCTGCAAGAAAGACAACAGGTCGACCGTCGGCTAACCAAAAAAAAAGGTCCAAGACTATGCCTATGCATTTGTAATTAATTAAATCGCTTCGAGGTTTTACGATTTTCGATTTCAAATTAGAGGAGTGGCATTTAAAGGGACAGGGAGGGGAGGAGACTTTTCTTTTTGTCAATTATTTGAAGGGGGACGTGCTGCGGCAATGAAGTGAAAGTTGTTTCGATATCAAATCAAGCTGTCTTCGCTCGAAGTGAACAAATTAAGTAATTTTTCTGTTTAAAAATAGAAAGAAAAATGTAACACAAAAAAGGCATTGCGAAGCCTTAACGTTTCACTCTGTACATCAGAAAAGTTGTTACATTTTGGTTATAGAAAAACTGAAGGCCTACAATGAAAACTAATAACAAAGAGATGAGGTCCGATCATTATCACTTCACCTGTTTTTTACTCTCTTCTCTCATTTTCATTTTCTTATTTGTTCAATGCTATAATTTCGATTTTTTTAAAGCAGATCCCATTGATAATGATCTTGCGCCAGTCACTCATCCGAACTTGAGTCGTCGTCAGCCGCGTTTGGGTTGTATTTTGATTTTATTGTGTGTTCGCTCGACTTTGTTCCACCGTCTGACTATCGGTCAGTCAGTCATCCCGTCAGCCGCCAGTCTGTCAGGTGTTTCAAAGCATTCGAAAATTGTATCGAATTATATTCATGTGATCAACACAAGTAGACTTGGGGGCAACGATTATAAGGAAAATATGATATCGAGTGTTAAATGTGCAAAATCAGTTGATTCATTGAAATAGGTACACCGACCAAGTTCTCGTTGATTGACTCAAACAACTTCTGTAGAATTCCCAATTGGTTATAAGATCCCTAGCAAGGAGTGAAGGTTGCTGTACAAGTCAATACTGTAAGCACGCAACTTCATTGTCTTTAATAACAATGCTACAGTCTCACTATAGATTAATCTTACAATATATATTAAATATATACTATACTATTATTATAAACTGTAAAGCAGTTGAATAGTGCAGTGACTTACGAATCTTATAGCAAAGACCCTTTAATTAAAAGATGCATAACAACAATACTGTCATATGTCATTATATTATCGAACTAAATTGTAAGAGTCTGGAGCCAGTACTAAAATTCGAGTTCTATAATATCGTAGGGAGTAAATCATCTTTTTGTTATATTGGTCTTTGCTTAAACTGTCGCTCAGAGTAATTAACTGTTGAATTTTATTAATTAACCTTCAGAATGTATTCTGTGTGGGACTTAGTTGTTGACTTAACACTATCATCAGAGCCCCAGTTACACCTAAACTTTTACTTATTTTATGAAGACCGTGACAAAAAGTTAATAATAATTCATCTACGATTAGTAGATACTTGGGATTATTTCCTTCGAAACCTTTTTCCAAATACCAGCTCACCAAATTAGTTTTAATCTCTGACATCTCACTGAACTCGTTTGCTAAAACCGACCTAGTACTAGTAGTTAACCCTTTGTTGTTTTGCAAAGCTTGTCGTAATTAATTTTTGCAATGCAACACAACCCAAAACCATCCGAACCTCTAGATCTAGCTACGTTTATAAGGCATTTCTCTGGTGGATCGGCAATTACGGACTCATGACAGATGTTAAGAGCGAGGGGAGCGGGCGTAACCCTGATTTTAATTACATCTGGTGGATAATGGGCAGATATGCACATACAGATGTACGGCTACAGACGTATAATTTAATAGAATTGTTGTAAAAATGTTTACCGAGTGCGGTTTGAGGTTTCATTAATTCCATTTGCCCGGGCCGAGAGAGTCGGCATTCAGGTTTTATTATGTCTAATGATAATGCCAGAGAGGCAGCACAGCAAAATGCCATCTACGCACTCGCAGGTTGCCCCGACTGGGCACAGTCCTACATGATTTGCATGTCTAACGGTTCGGGTCCGAACCTATCCGAATATGGCTAAAACGTAGCTGCCAACAATGGTGAATGTTGTCTTACATCCAGCGATTATTTATTATGGCCACTTGAGACAATAAACTCAATAATTCAATTGCACACACGTGAAAGTGCAGGAGCAGCCGAACTATTGGCGAAAGGCTCGGCCCCGAAAATCTAATTAGTAATGCATTAGTTGGCCCATACATGGTGACTCGGGAAATGAGAAATGGAAACAGTTGTTGTTCGCTACCATTGCAGGTAGTTTTCAGTTTTCCCGGCGAAGCTCCGCCGGCCCCATTGAAACCAAAAGTAAAAGCTTAAAGACCCCAGTAACCGAACTTCAAAAGCTTGAGAGCCGCGCTCAAAAGAGACCACGGATCGGTGGGTGTTCCTCCACAAATGGGTCACGGCTAGATCCACATCTATATCTCCGCGGATAAGAAATAATTGGACAGTTGGGGGCTCCTCATTACACCCGCCATGACACACTTTCAGCCGTGCTAAGAGATCGTGAAACGAGAGCACAGCCTTTGTTTGATAAAGCTCGGATTGAAAACGAAATTGAATGATTGATTGATCGCTGGTAATTGAAAAGAGAGTATAAAGATCTTTGATAGCGGGAAAACGTAAGCAAATAGAGTTACAGAGAGGAGGTAATGAGATCCAATAGGTTATTAAGGTTCTAACGAAAGGGGTTTTGTATGGAAAAGAAAGCTTGGCTTAGCTTGGAAACAATAAAACTAGTCTTGTATTTGTAATGTGTTTATCAGTATGATAATTCTCTTTAATATAAAACATGATTTATCTGCAAACAAAATATTTCCTTTCTTCTTAGTTCACTGAATTCGAGTCGTCAGCAAATATACCTCCTAGAGACAGACCTAAGCTTTGAAAATAGGTACTGAAGAATCACCATCGACACTCTGGGGCAGGGCATTCGTAAGTACAATTGCCTTTGATTGAATAATGAAGCCCAAGTAATGGCAAAGCCAAACAAAATCGACAGTCGACACACACGAAAATAAAGCCCAGCTCGAGCCGATTCCAAGGCAAAACGCATTCGTAAGCGTGGCATGGCAAAAGTCGAACGATAAACAAATGCAGATATAAAGAAAAATAAAGAAAAATAGGGGGGAGAAAGAAAACATTCGAATACAAAGTAAAGTAGTTACAGTTTCGAGGAAATTACATAACTTTAGGCTGGGGCCCGAGAGTTGGCCAAGGCAAAGTCAGTCATAGCGCGAATTAATGAAGTGGAAAATAAATATAATTTACAAGGCGGGGAACTGAAGCGACGGGGCCTGCCTTTTACTAGCCGGAAAATGAAATTAGCATTGAAAAGATCGAGACAAAAGACGTTGACAATTTTCCAGAGTTACATAACCACCTCGGCTTCTTCTTTATTGTCAAAGGGTTTTCAGTAGGCGAAAGATGGAACGAGAGGAGCTCGGAGCCTGGTTGTTCTGCCAAATTACCTAACAAATTGCCAATGTCACAGTTGTTAACTCGTTTCGATTTGCTGGGCAAGAAAGCAAGTACCCAACAATAAAACAATGACTTTTGGGGAACTTTTGCGTTGAACAATGGCAAATCTTTGCCCGAAAAATGGTGTGAAATTAACATTGGAAATTTGAGTAAGTGAACTGAGCTTGCTGCGGTGAAAAGGTCATTAAACCGTTGAAAGGAAGTCTGCATAATATTTTTTCAAATACAAATACTGTGATTTAAAAACTAATTATTATTTTAGGATCAATTGAAATTAAATTTTTATATTTTATAATAAAAAATCCGTGTTATGTAGTAATAAAGTTTAGTCGAATTCATTTTACTTTACATGTCTACAGACTATGGGTTTTCATACATAAAAAGTCTTTAGTTTGAATTTTTGATGTTTAATTTGAGGAATTTAATTGTTTTTTTTTTATAGATTTATTTGAAGTTTTCCCCTGGCGACCATTCAGTTTTTCAATTTATGAACAGAATACAATCTATAGAAGTAGAAGAGGCGGAGACGCTCTTCACTTTCAGCTTTCTTCCGACGCTATTATTGCTTAACACTTAACCACCGAGAGGCCTAACTGTCAAAGAAGCGGAAATAGGCCCCGAGGAGGAGGGAACCCAACAAAGTACGAAACGGGGGACGAGTTCTACGCGTTCTCAATGAGCTTTACAGTTAAATGTGTTTATTCCATTGTATCCCCACCATTATCATACACACACCGAGTCTACGAAATGGGAATGGGTCAAAACTCCCGCTCCATTTTGGCCACGTGTGCAGCCCGGGCCCCTCGCTGTAGCCACTTGCTCGGCCCTTCCTTTCGACACGTTTTACCGATCGTGCCAATAAATCATTACTTTTGTCTCCATCTCTTTTTGCACAGCTAGCCGTATTTTGCCTGCTGCCCGCCAGACAAAGCCAATAAATCAAATTGCAACCGTCAATTGCTGTTAATTTCTTTGGTGTTGCAAAAATATTTGGTATTCATTTTTGTTTTTATTTTTCCTATATCTTTTCGGCTTGGAAAATGTATCTACGAACATATTCTTTTCCATTTGTATGTGGGTAAAATTCATAAATTATTTATTGCTAAAAAGCAAAATGTCATAAGTGTCCGTCCGCTCGTCTCTCTGGCGTGTGGACACTGTGGGAACCTTTTGGCTGCCATTTTGCTGCCTGAGTTGGGTATTTCTCCGTTTTGTTGTGTCAATTGGCAGTGGACTGGACTGGACGGGACTGGACGCTGGAGAGCCGCCGAGACCAGCTGGGCAGCTTTGTTAGTCATGAGCTCCGGGTTCCACTCCAGCTCCCTGCGAGCGTATATTTTGATGTAATGATTAGGGTGGGTTCAATAAACCCTCTCGCGGCTGGTCGTGGGGCAAGTGGCATGAATTGAAATGATTGACCTAATGTAGTGAACTGTTTGCACCACGGCTAAGGTTTGCCTTGCCTTGCAAGCCATTATTTTTAAGTGGATTAACATTTTTGGTCAAAAAGTACTTCATATTATTATATGTTAAACAAACACTGTGGAGACCTCTATAAAATCATAGACTTAAATATTTAATCAACTAAACTGTGGGATTCATACTTTTTAATAGAAACCCAACATTTATTCTGTAACTAGTGAATAAAAAGTAATTTCACGGCTTTGTCGAAGCAACATCAAAAGAGGTCAAAAGTGTGTTTCATGTCAACCATGTACAATAAATAAACTACACTAGTACACTGAAAGAATACAAAAATGGTATCCTAATTAGCTGTAAAAGGTAAAATTATAAATTAGAAATTCTTGATCAACATCAACAGTTCACTTGATCTAGCCTTGCCTGTCTGTAAATTTTTTCCCAAATACTCTACAAGTAAATAACACAGTTCTTATGAGAACTTCTTATTAAATAAAATTTAAACCTTTAAACATTCATAAATTTTGGAAAGAAATCGTACCACAATCAACCCACAGTGCAGCGTTTCAGAAATAAGAAAGCATTCCCTAGATTCTATTCTTAGAGCAACACATTTTGAAATTAATTGCTTCACATGTACGGGGAAAACCTGTTAGCGCCGTTCTGGGCGGCTTTTTGAGCCCTGGAGCCCGGCCACAAACCAAAAAGGTCAGCGTTTTTATTGACCCAAAAAAGGCAACAAACAAAAAGCAAAACAAAGGCAGAAACATAAATAACTTCAACGCCAACGCCAAGCAAAGTCCGGCGTTTATTGTGGCAACAAACTTGAAGAATTCACCCAACTGTTGATATTTCTGAATTGTCTGGGGAGAGGTCACTCAATAGACGGGATCAGCTGATAAGACTCCAGTGCCGACGTGAGCTCCCAGGGGTCCCGTCCCCCCATCTATCTGAATCGTTGCTGTCAATTTGAATTAAATTAAATTAATTTGGATTCTATGGCCTATGTTAATATGTATTTAAGGGCTCTAATTGAAGAGCCTCAGCCGATAAGGCCGGTCAAATGTTGTGGGAAAATAAATATCAAAGATAAGCAATTGAATATGTAAATTGGAAAAGTAGAACAAGGAAACTGTTGTTCTTCCTTGTGGTAAAATATTTTGATGAGAAATAAAAATAATCAACTTATTTTTCGAACCAAGTTATCTTCGCGCAAACATATTGTGAACCTCATATAATTTTTTAAAATTAATATACCCTTCCTTCCACTGAGTATACCAATTAGCAAGAAGCACAACAGCTATGGGAACAGCTTTAAAAAAATTCAGAATATAATCAAGTTTTGGTGTTCTTAGGGGCAATTTAAAAAAATGTTACACGTTATTTTTGTAAGAAAAAACGTATTCGTATAGTAACCATCGGAAGAAGGGTTTGGCAAAGATGCTGGAATATCAACACAAGAAGTAATCATAAAAATTTGCATAAGGAAAACAAAATCTGCGTGTAATAACAGTAAAAATGCCTTAAAATAAGAACAACAGAAGAATGAAGCAGCTAGGGAAGTAGAGAGTGCCCAGGGGAGAGTCGAGTACATAATAATAATATAATTTTCTATAATAGAACTCAATGTGCTGAGCGAGCGAGATAGAAGCCGAACAGACGAGTGCGGCAGCAACTGATTGAGGGAACACAACAAAAACAACAATAATAACAAGAACACCAGAGACAGAAGCAGAACATACAAACACACGGGACACACACACACTCGAACAAGTTCAACAACCTTCTTCTCAAAGAAGAAGAAAAAGAGCAACAACAAAAGTGGCTGTACACAGAAAAAATTCAAGATTGATAGGATTGATCAAAAATAACCATTGATCGATCGTGGGAAAAAGTCTGATATCGGTTATCGATAAAGATATCGAGCTCAATATCCAAGTTATCGCTAGCTTTCATATATCGAAATTTTTAAATATCGACTAACATCGATTAAAGTGTTAAAACATCGATAAGAACAGAAATATTTGAAATGTTATTTAACTCATCTGTTTACTTTTGTCGTCTATTTGTAATATATTTTTATTTCGAAGTTGGTTTATTACTTAATTTTTTTTTATTTTTCTACAGTAATAGCTAACTAAAGTAAGGCTCTTCTTTATCACATTTAATAATGTATTATTATACATTGCAAAGTTCAAAAATTTGGGATATTTTCTAATTGACCATTTTACTGAAAATATGGACATTTGAAAATTGCTGTCAGAAAAAAATTAATGTACAGGTATTACTTACATAGATATGTATGTGTATCAAATACCGATATATTGATATTTTTTGTCATCTCCATAGTGAATATTATTCGTGATAAAAAAACCGACTTCAATTTCTATAGCTTAACTATATTGAAAAATACAAATTATTAAAAGCATTCAAGATTATCAAATGAATCTCTTTTCCCTCTGTGTAAAAGCGGGGGGAGAGAAAGAGAGCGAGAAAGATAGAGAGGTCAGATGGATGGGGGATCTTGAAACGGGAGTGGGAAGGACAGGGAACCCAACGGGCCGATTACTTCACTCACACCCCACGTTCGAAGCATCCACATCCACATCCACAGCCACCATCGACATCGATGTCGATGATGATGATCGCCGCGAAGAAGACGAGGAAACTCAAGAAGTGCAGGAAGATGCGGAGGAGACGCAAAGGGGGGGACGGGGACTGGGCTAAAATTGCCAAGAAAAAAGGGCGCCAACAACAAGAACGGTACCTGGCTTTATGGCTGGAACTTGAAGGGAATCTTGAAAATTTCACAAATCAAATCAAAATAATTTACGCAAACGTTGAGCAAATTGTTTTTCTTACACACTTCCCAGATGGATATTGTTATATGGGGGGAAGGGGAGAGACCGGAGGGCCTTGTACATGCCACGAAAATCGGAGAAAATAAGTTTTCGAGAGGAAGTTGATCGTTTTTTCTCTACCGATTCGATTGGAAAACCATTCTGGTGCCTTTCAGTGCTTTCTAATTGTGAACTGCGAAACGCGTGCATTGGAGTATCTCGTATCCGATGGATACAGGCCATTCTATTACCTTGCCCCTGGGTTGTCAGTCATTTGAATTTGCCGAAGATTGCGCCATGAACCGTGTTACGAGCACTCATTCACACTCATTCGCGTTTACTTGAGTCACATTTCCAATGACTTTTTGTTCGCCGACCGGCGCGTGCAAGAAATAGAAATGACAGACAAAATGTACACACGCATTTCAATTCATATTCAAATCAATTGTCCAACTTATCCATCTCAATACACAGCCGGGCTGCACCTAGACCTTGTCAACGGATCGATACCAGAGCGTAAATTCAAAAGCCCAACTCCACCAATGCGCAATTCGAAAATGAACGGAAAAACAAAGAGAATTGAATACTTTTTCTAAGTTTTGGTAGGGTAAAAAATAAAACTCAAATTGTTTAAAATAACAAATTCACAAAGCAAACGTTATTTAACATCAATTTTAATGGGTAACTTAAAATTGTAAAGAGATAAGAGATTCACAAAAACAATTTCGAGTACAAAAAAATAGCTTTTGATTAAAATATAATTAATATAATACTGACATGTCTTTACAAACCTATCCAATTCACATTAAACAATTAATTTCTTCCTTACGTTTTGAAATAGGGATTATTATTTACGTACAAATCAACCTAAACCAAAAATGATCAAGTAAAGAAATTATGCAATTGATTGATAAATTGTAACCAAAAATCCTTGGCAATGTACTCAATTCCAGTACCCTATTTCCAAAGTGCTTACAGTTCTTTTCAAAAAAAAAAAAAACATCGCAATGTTTTCCATCTCGTTAGTGGACTTTTCTGTGGTCGCGTTGCTTTCCGTTACTTCTCATATTGCCTCAACAAGCCCCCACAGACCATAATAATCTATCTAAGCGAATTGAATGGAAATAAAGTGGGCCACACACACATTTGTCATCCGGACCCAAGTAGTTGTTACTGCCACATTTGTCAACCCAAATGAAAATGAATGAAACCCAATGAAAAGTATCGAGTGTGTGAGTATTCGCCGTATGTACGACCATATCAAGTCAAAGGCCAAGCCCACCTAACGCCTCAAAAGTGAGTCGGACTTGGAATTTCGATGTCAGACTCAACCTCAATTAGGTCTGTCGTCGTCGGGCCAAGATATAATAATCATGTTAAATGCAAAATAATTTGATTACTCAAACAAAAAAATTACTTAATTTGTGTAAGGGAATATGCGGACGGACTGGCTTTCACACGAAATTCAGCTGATGAAGCGACGACATTAGCCCAATTCGCTTTGATGATTTATTAGACTTTTTCTAGGTTCTGCAAATTATTTTTCTGTTGTGTTTCGAAAGTGGCAAAGAAAATTAATTTCTATTCTTTTCTTTTGGCGGAAGTAGGTTAATAACTAATAACGCGGCGAAAAAATAAACACGTCGAAAAACTAAAGTTCTACATTGCCGAATGCTGAAAACGAGAACTATATTTGAGACTTCTTTTAATGGAAGTTTAAGTTTTGCGAAACGAAAAACTCTTTGAATGTATAACAAATTGAATTATTTGAAATTCACATAGTAAACCATTATTCTTAATTAATTCCCGTCGTTTGTTATTTTTATAGCTTTCTTTTTTTAATGGCCAATAAAAATCGTCAATCATTTATTTTGTTTTGGCTGTCCTAAAAAGTTTCTTATCATTGTAAACTGAATTTATGTAGACCTAATGGTTGGCCATAAAATACATTTTATTGTATAAATACCTAAACATTTGGGGACTCTGGGTATTTGAATAAGTCAACATTTGAGCGAGCTCTGAAAAGCTTTTGATCAATTAAATTCCTCTAGGTTCTAATCATTAATTTATATATCACTTTGTTCATTATGTTCTTTTTAATTCAACAAACTTTAATCCAAATAAACTTCATTATAAATTGTTATGAGAGACAGCACGAAAATACCAACTTTTAAAGGTTTGCCAATTTCCAAACATACCCCTTTCTTTTTCGCATCTTTCGCATAAACGTAGAACACTTTACGGTCTTTCATACATACCTGAAACGAGAACGGGAAAAGAATCGTAGAAACAAATTAGTAAAGAGATGTGAAAACGCCGAGTACGTGCTCCAAGCCCCCAAGGTAAGAGTGCCGGAGAACTGGCTAATCACCATATGTGTAAGCCAAAACCCATCATCGGCCCCATCGGCATCATTAGCATCATCAGTGGCATCATCAACTCAACTCGCACGGACAGAGCCAAAGTTCTTATCGTAAATGATTCATAATTGTGCAAAAAGAAATCGCGTTGTTCCCCTTTGTGTTGTGTTTTGGGGTTAAATATTTGCTTTCGAAAAGTATTATTATTTAAAATTTCAACAGCGACTAGATGGCTCCGAAATTGCCTATTAGTGGCTGGCATGATAAATGATTTCGCTTTTCGGGGGAAAGACAAATTAGGGCCGCAATTTTCTTGCTGCCTTTGTTGTCTTGTGCTGCGCTGTGCTGCGGCATGCCACACACAACAATGGCAATCGGTGCCCGAGCCCAATATGGCCAAACAAGAAATATATCTAAAATATCTTTAATTAAAAGTACAAACGTACAAATTATGCAAGACGTGCTCAAATATGGCGAACACCTAAATATTTTATGACTTGATAAATTGCACGCATATCGCCAAGCCAAAAATGCCACAGACGCAGATACCCGCCACACACATATCTTAATCGGGCATATCTGTGGGCCTGTGCTGTTCTTTCACCCACCAGCGTACATGATATCGCCGAGCGGAGCTCGCCCATTTGCCGCGTTTGTCGCCGGATACCAAGCGGCAAGCAGCAAGCAGCAAGCAGCAAGCTGCAAGCGGCAAGCGGCAAGCGGCACCAACATGGCCAATTCACAACGACCCACGTACTGTGGTAGGCAGAAAACAAATCGAAGACAAAACATAAACATCGCAAATTGTGGGTGACTGGTTCGCGGATGAAGCGTTGGGTGGCTCGGTGGTTGGGTAGCTCCAGTCCACCCACCCATTGTCGGCGTCACAGCATGCGGAATCGCAATGCTCATTAAAAATGCATTTTTCCTATTTTTTGGTCTGCGAAAATTGGACAAGGGTTTTGACAATTTCTTGAAGCGCAATATCAGCATAAGTATATCACAGTAAACGCTAGATTTATTGCATGAATAGCAAATGAACTTACATATTGGTGTATGAATTTGGTATAATTTTATTTTAAAAATTTATTTTTACCCTAGCGGTAATGCCTTGCTATGCATTCTTTACTTATTCCTCTCATAACATCATTGTTTAGACAAATACTCGTTATTGCAATTGCTTGCGAATGGATTATATTTACATTCTCTTTTAAAGGTTTTTGGATTATTTGCAAAACAAAAATATGTTATGGCCTATTAAAAATTCTTTTATTTGTTTACTTGAATAAATCTTACGCCGGGTAAATTTATAGCCAAATTTTAGTAGATTATACATAAACATTAAAATAATATTATTAGATTTATAAACAAAATAAAATGTATTCGACAACAATCCCGCATTCCTTTATATATATCTTAATTAAAATAGTCCTGCCGCTCGGTTATAAATGTTTTAGTATATAACAAATAAACATTAAAAACAAAGCTCACACATAAACACACTTAATCCACTGCCTAATATTTAAACATTGTTTTACAAGAATTTAGAATATGAATTAGCCTAAAAATTTTTACCACTTGTTGAATATTTTGTAACCTTGTAGAAAAGTTCATCTAAATAATCATTTAAAATTGGGAGAATTTTACCAAAATAAGAAGATTATAAATTTTAAATTATTATTAATGTTTTAACTTTTAATTATTATTTATTTTTGTTTATAGAGTTCATATAATAATAATAAATGAATTACTCACTCTTTAGTTACTATATATGGCTAAGAACTATGTAACAACTTAAGAGGAGCAATATTTAGGTTCTTAAGCGCAAGTTCTATTGATTTACTAATAGTAAATATATATAATTTACTAATAAAAAATGTAAGTAATTGCCGTCACTTTCGACACCCCAACCCTTCCCCATCACTCTTCATTTGCATTGCAACCGCCACATATTTCCAGTAATTGCAGACTGAGTTCGCGCTTTTTTGGACAGCAAAGCAACAAATTTATTTTGCTTAAATCAAATTCCCCCCGGGGTCGCAGTGTTTCCTATTTTTTTTTTAAGGCGCGGCTTGAATTTTTGTGTTATTTCTGGGAGGGATAGGGGCTTTGTGCTGAGGGTGTCTGCGCAGCAAAGCAAAATTATCATGTCCACCTACGTAATGTAGCACACGTTGTAGTCGCCTAAATTATTGGTTATAAATAAATGCTTTGCCTTTGCCGTTTGCACCGAGCCTGTGCCTCGTTTGTTTTGTGTATTTTTGGGTTTATAATTGCCAATTTTTTGAGCATTTTGGATTTGCCCAAGTTACCCCATGTGGCAGCCCAGTCCGAGTGTCTCGTGTCTGAGACCAGCCCGCGAGATCTTCGAAACCTCCATTGTTTTCCGAAATCCGCTTCCAAGAAACAAACACAAAAGCCTCAGAGCTCAGTTTTACGCACAAAAAATCTCCGGAGACGGAAAGGCAGCCAAATTCTAAACTGCCAAATAAATGGAATGTATTTTAAATGATTTATCTAGACGCGAAGCCAAAAAACAAACAGACAGAACAGAGCATAAAACTGAAACTTCTACCTGGAAGTGCTAAAGCTTCGCAGCGCTACATTTCGTTCCCGGCTCGGTTCCCCACCTGCCGGCGGATTCCGATTGAATTTCGACTTGACTCGACAACAGCTCAGCTCAGCTCGATCACCTTGACCGCACACCGAACACAACAACAGGTAAACAAAAACAGAGAGATCGAGAGAGAAAAAATGTACACATTGCCTAAGATATGCCACGGCTTCGAGGCGAGCTAAGCCCGTAGAAGCAGCTGAAATTGTGATGGACACTTTTTAAATACTTTTTAAAATAGTTTAAAGAAATTAAAAGCAAAGTCATAATTTGAACATTAATTACTCGGTTAATCAATCGATTTCTGCAGACATTTCTGTATTATTGATTATTTTGTCACTTTGAGTTTACTTATTGTATCATATTAGTTTTAAAATATATTAAAAACATTATCTATGCTATATTTTCCACTTTCAGGAACTACAATTCACCAGCTAGAGTTTATTCTTGTGTATTCAATACCACTCACAAGACTGTTTTAGAGCTATCAAATTATTAGTCACAATACAAATCTTGTAGCCTGTAGTTTTGACAGGTGATTTTCTGATTAATAGGTTCGCTCTGATGTTTATTCATAAATGAGCGCCATAAACCTCGAAAAAACCAGACTTACACAGAAAAACAGATTTATTTACCTCGCATGTATTATACAGGAAATTAGCATTTGATAGTTAATTGCAAATGCCCGAGAGGCGTGTTGTGGTTTTTATTTTTTCAAAAATTGTGTATTCATGCCTGCCGTTCTGGTGCTAAAATATGCGCCCCAATAAAGATTTGGCCAAGAGCAGCCAAGGGGGAAGTCTGAACATCATGGCATGCAGTTGGACCGCGACCGGTCCAACAATTTCAACCGATTTGTGCTGGAGCTTCCGATATCGTGCAAATTACTTTCCAATTAAACAGCAATTTCGAGGAAGAGAAAGAAGAGCGGAGGCAAAAAACGCAAGTTGCAGTCGTGGCAAAATCATAATTATAAACTAATTTGAAATCAAGATGCCCTTCTCAACACGTCATTATTTCAGGAAAATGCCAAGGCGCGAGCGCGATCCGCATTGGAACCTCTGGAAGCTCTCCACCACCGGCCCTGTCTTCGTCTTTATCGCCGACAATCTAATGGTGTTTGCCGGTGTTACCCTAGTCTTATTCCATCTCTATCTCTTTCAAAGTGAACCGTGCCCAGGGGCAGGTGTAAAGATGCCATAACTCAGAAGATCTCACAGCGCGGCATTTGAACTGGAACTTGGCCTGCGGACGAAGGTGGCAGTGGGGCTGGAGCTGGAGCTGGAACTCAACTTGGACTTGGTCTCGGGGCATTGTGTCTTGATTGAGTGAGCCCGGGAAGAGGGAATAAGAATTCAATTATGCAGCAAAATGTCACATGGGGCGGCTGGCGAAGGGAACAATGGATGGATGCAGGAGTTCCAGACCCAGTCCCCTCTCATTCTTCGCTGATGATGGTTGATGTATGAAGTGGCAAAATCGTTGCAGCGAGCAACAAGTGGATGTGGATGTGGATGTCGACTCTTCTCGAGTTGCTTTCCTAGTCGAATGCTGACTCCGGCTAGATGGCTAGCTAGGTAGATGGCTAGATGGATGGCTGTAGGGAATGGCATGGAACTGCCTCGGCTTCCGCACAGAATTAGCTTTCAATTTAAGCAGAGGGGGCACAGAGGGGCTATCGTTTGTGTCCATAGTGGCCTTTATGAATAACAGAAATGTGGTACTAACTCTTATTTAAACCTATTTTGTACAAATAAAATAAATAAACTCAAGTAATCGTTAATTATTTGCAATATAATACCTGTTGCAACTTAAGTAAGACTTTTAGAAATGTAATGTAATTATGTTTCCGTTTTAAAATGCATATTTTAAGACTTTTTTTGAATACGAAAATAAGTTAATTTAGCTTAATAAATTAATAATAAATTCACAGATTCATTGCATTGTGCCCTCAAGGTTTGTTTAATAACTTTCCCCAAGAGAAATCGACCTCAATATTCACTTCTATTTATTCATTCAAGGGAGGTTCTAATAAATTATTAAGGTACAACTTTTGCAAAGATATTTTTTCCCCATAAAATATAATACCAAGTTAACCCCATCAAAGCCTTTCCCCCTTACTTAAACCCACTGTACTTGGCCTTTGAAAATCTCTCTTAATGAAGGCATAACGCAGAGATAGAATAGACCGACAAATGTGAGGAAGATGTCGCCGAGAGTTCAGAAACTAAGCTGGACTTCAAAGAGAACTTGACTGAATATAAAAGAGGAGAGCTTCGGCTGGTTTTTATGAAGAAATCTAATAGCTAGGAATGGAGAGATAGAGATAGAGATGAATCCGGAGCTTAGCAGAGGTAGCAGCTGCAGAGATGAAGCTGTTGGCGTTAAGAAGTCGATTTGGTTTTCTGCTGCTGTAGATGTGGCCGGTAGAATGATTGATGATTTGTTGGCTATGTATAAAGATAAGCTTGGTGGGCCCAACCGCCGCCGAACAGGGCAAAAAGATCGCAACGCAGGCAGAAGACTTCAAAGAAAGAGCCAACTTTGTGGGGCATTGTCTTGGGGTACCTGGGCTCATGTTTTTGAACGGCAGAGCAGTTCGTGCTGATAATTGTGACACGGCGTCATGCAAAAAACAAAAAGAAAGATTGTGCGGAATGGTGAGCCAAAGTGCAGACTGGCTCAGGAACATGCAGACGATGCCTCAAGTTAATTGCAGTCCCAGGCTGTCCACAAAACAATAACAGTATTCAAACATAGACCTACAAAAAGCAGTAACAAAGTTGGTAGATAAGGTCATCAGACAAAATGGAGGAATCTCTCCTAGAACTGGGATGTCAACGCAAATATATTCTACATACATATCTTGTATTAATAAAGTACATAGTAAATAACGCTTAAGAACTACACAAGTAACTACAGATTCCAAATATCTTACAACAAAACGCAACATGAAAGATAACCCATCTCAGAGATTAAACAGATATATGGCCCGTGTGGCAAGAGCTATGCTGAGCTGACTCAGAAGCAGAAGAGTTGACTTCTCTTATCTGCCCGACGTTGCTTAGAATGCGCAACAACTGGCAGCTCCATAGTATCTTGCAGGCCGTCTGCTGCAGCTGTGTCTATCTGTTAGATACGTCTTTGTTGCCTTATTTATCGGGTCTTCGGCTCCGTCTTTTGTTTTCACACTTGCACAATTGTTTGCCTTGGCCTTATCTCTATAAAGTGTTACCTTGATGTTTAACAACGCAACTACCTGAGTTTAAGATAGTCAAGAGATGACCCCAAATGCATTGGCTGGCGACTGGTGGCCTGTGACTGGTGACTGGTGACTGGTGCCTGGGAGGGTTCAATGCACTTGACTCCGCCGGAGAGCACAAATACAACTAATTAACCTACAAAAATGCAAATTTCTGCAACACACCCACTTCACATGGGAGTGGGAAAGGGGCACCGAGAACAATTTCTAAGGCAAACAATCAATCAACGCTGTTGGCCACTTGAGCACGTCCTAGGCGAGGAGGGGTTAAGGGGGCGGCTAAGACTGGCACAACGAGGATACACGAACCTTTGCCCAGGCCACAGGTGGGGGCTGCCGGAGGGGCTGGGCAGGATGGGCGCGCAAAAGTAATATTTATTATGTGTATACTTCTCTGACAAACAACACAGAACCTGAAAGACACTGCGACCAAAAGGGCAAAAGGGGAACGGAACGCGAGAAAGCCCAGGGAATGAGGTCTCCGCGAGAGGCTCCACTGGAGACCTGGACTACGCCGCGGCTTGGGTTAGTTTAGGAGTCAAGTCGAGTCGAGGGGCCTTGTCTCCCATGGCATGCTGCCAATAGCTCAATAACACCCCGGGGACCAATTGAGATCTTTTTAGTGGGATAGGTAGGCACCTAGGACACCGATGGCTTGCTGACTGAGGCAGGCCCGACAGTGGGCCAGAACTCCTAGGAAATGCATACGGAGAGAGAAGAGGAGAGCGGTGGAAGGGAAGCAAACTATATCAGAAATGGCTACAATGTTAATTTGAGTGTAAACTTTCTTGAGAACACCTCATTAGCCTTTCTAAATCGAAAAGATTGTTATCACAGATCACACTACTTTGTAAATTTCTGTTTGAGTATAAACAATACCTAGATCAAATTAGCAAATACTAGGGCTTAGTTCGGAAATGTAAATTTAAAATGTATATTAATTTTGATATATTTCCTTCTGTCAAATAAGTTTTGATTTAAAATCTCTTGCAGTCCCTGCTGCATTTCCGGCCCCACTGTGGTCACATGCCAATTGTTTTGCCAGACAAATAGACGGCCGCCGCAACAGCAAAAAGTCCACAATTACTGCCTTTGGGCCAGGGCATTTGGTGGGGTCTTAGTCTTGGTCTTGGGTCTCAGTCTTAGCCTTAGTCTTAGTGGGGTGCCCAGTCACGCGCCCGGGCACAACAAAAGAGACAAAAAAAGGCAAGTTGGGACTTTTTTCGGGGTCTTCGGTGGATTTTGTGTTTTTCAAGAATCAAAACCGAAAGGCTGCAACCCGCTGACCCGACCTGTCAACATCACACTGCCCCCCCATAAAAGTATGAACACCCTTTGCGCTAATATAATGGGTTCTGAGGTGGATGGGGACCAGGTAACTAAAATGTTCCACTCCATTGACTTGACAATGCATTCCGACATCCGTTTTGCACCTCGTCGCGTTTCCTTAGCCTTTGTTTTTTGCCCTTGCCTGTCGCACCGCCAACTACAAAGGGAATCCCAAGCGATAGGTGGTCCTACGATGCCTTCGCATCGCTTCCCATCCCAGCCGCTGCCATCTCCTCCTCTCCTCCCAGCCAATACTATGGCAAGGTAATCCGAGTGCCGTGTTAGGGACGCTTTTGCCGGCTTCATTAGCCTTCAAATCGGCGACAGACAATCCTACAATTATGGCCCAGCATTTATGCACTAGTCAAAACCCGAGGAGAAGACAGGCCGACATGGGCACACTGCAGAGCGAGAAACAAAAGCAAAAGTGCTGCTATATTTAGAACCACCGACTACAGTCGGGGGGTGACCAAGCCTGTGGGGTCCCTAGGTTGAGTAACCGCAAGAGGGGAGCGCCCGGTACGAGCAGCAGAGGGATCGGCGGGGGGATTGACTTTTCCCTGACGCCTTCTAATTGCTGCTCGGTGAGCGGAAGCCAAGAGCTGGGTTCTATTTTTACATGCACACTCACATTAGCCGCGGAGCAACTGCCTCTGCCGAAGGGGGAGCCTAATGTGGAGCAAACTCAAGGAGTGCAGACTGAGCACCGGAGAAGTGCATAATTCTCCGGCCAGAGACTGAATTTTAAATGCCTGAAAACCGGGCGGATTCTTTGATGACAGCCATAACGATGTACAGGATAATATTTTTAAAGGCAGAGAACCAGGCGCCATTTCACTTTTGAAAGGGTTTATATTTCATATTCATATAGAATTTAATAAATTTCTAAATTAATTCAAATTTAGCAATAAATAAGAGCTGAAGTTTTTTGAATATATTCATAAATATTGGAGTATTTTTGGCCTTTTCCAGACACTGTTTCAGAAATAGTTAAGCTGTCATCTCTAATATGTATTGGGTTATTGGGAATTACTTTAAGTATATATTTAAAGTAATTTTTAGTAATTCAAAACAATTGGTGATTAAATTTAACAGTATATAAGAGTTTTCAAAGACTACCAAGTGAGCTTAGTTTTTTTTTAACCACTTAGTTTGTGGCAGACCTAAACTAAAGTAAACGTAATATCGAATATTTTAGTTTGAAAACATAATTTTCATTATTATTATTAAGATGTGGTTTTTCTTCCATTTCAAGAACATTAAGAAAGTCTGTTTTAAACAGTTTCCTAAGAAAATAAAGCTAACCAATCAATAGAGCAGGAAACGCGAACAGTAGTGTCTTAGTTAGGGTGTTTAACCTTAAATCTGCCTACTTATGCCCGGCTCCACTTCCTCCGCTTGTTGACACAGTTGTTCTACCCACTGGGCATATTGACTCAAATGACTTTCACACTCAAATAGTAAACTTTATTTATTTTTTTCTTTGTGAACACTTGACTCCAACGCTCCGCTCCGCTTCGCTCGGCGCGGGTAATTCAATATTGTAACTGGAGTTATTTATAAATTAGGAAATGGGGCCAGGAACAGCTAAGCCAACAAATCGATCAACTAGTTCTCCGGTTTGTGGATCATTTACATGCCCCTCGACATATTTCACGGCTGTCAAGTGTTGTTGCCCTCGGCTTTTTGGGGGAGCTCTATCAGTTCTGGCTGTTTTTTATGCTGCGACTTCCTCAATAAATGTTTAACAATTAACAAGACTTTGGTGCGAGTGCTTGTGCAAATTTCATGGGGGTCATTCTGGCAGTTTTTCAAACATCAGTCACGCAGTTGAAGCATTCTCTCACTCTGCTCATGGGCACATTTGATTTCTACTCGCACTTAGCCCACAAAAAGCAAATTTCGCCCCGGGGCATAGATCTCTAGCGGATCCGTAAGTTTTCGGGTGATCAATTAAACTCATTCCAATTTGGCAACCGACAAGAGCTGAGCCAGAAATTGCTTTTGACAAACGCATAATTAATTTTTACATGCCGATTCGTCTCTTAAAACTATAAGCGGGAACAAAGCACGACCCTTGGGAGCTGTCACTGTTTGTGATCAGATAAAATATTAAACGGAATAAAAGATTTCTCGAAAACTGCACAGATCTGCTGTTCTACTTAAATACCAACGAGAACAGCAATAAAGCAAAAACAGATCACACACTATTAGGGTCAGATGTTTAAAAATACGTTTACACAGAACGAAAACGAGAACATCACCAAAAATATGAAATAATTATTAATCAGGGCAAGGGAGAGTTGGGGAAAAATTGCATTGAGCAGTTTGAAATATTATCTAGAGAGATGAAGCTAATCAACTATGATTTCTTTAGTATAAATTCTAAAGAGACTACTTTATTTATATATCTCAATCCCGTAATTATTTCTATATCTTTTCACCACATTTTAATTTAATTTTCACATTCCGCCCTGGTATTACTTCCTATCTTTTCTTAAGTTCTCTTTTTAAAAAACAGATTAGATAGGGCTTATCTTATATTTCAATCGAGTTGACATGTGCCTGTATGTTACCCTCCGATTCTAACACCTTAATTTGCATAGCTCAACAAAAACAAAACCCAACTTTCCCAATGCTAAACCATTTTATAGATTTTATTTTTCTTGGCTGGTTGGTTTTCTTCTATGTTTTATGATGTTTATTAAATTCAAATTCCAAAACCTATCATGGCATATAAAAAGCCGGTTGTTGGCCTCTTGGCTGTGTCTCTTCAACTCTAGCCTGGTCGGTTCAGGGCGTTGTTTTGTCGTAAAATTTTTGTTTTTTGTGACCCAACTTGGTCCCGGGTAAATACAATAAACGATTTTCACTTTTTCTTCGGCGTCTTAGTGGGTTTTTATGTTTCCTACGCCTTGATTAGTTTTTGTTATTTTAATTAGTTTTCAGTGGCATTTTTTCGTATCGTTATTTTCTTTTCTCGAATCTCGAATTCTAAACCCCGATTCCAGAGAAACGAGAAAGCGAGAGTTTTCCTTTGTTGTGCCGCATTTTTGTTTATTTTCAATATGTTGTTCGTTAGCTGACCCCTTCTGATGCTTCATTAAACGAAAGTTTCAAGATTAGAAGATCGTTTTGCCCGCAGGCGGACGATGCTTTCTGTAAAGTTGATGAATTATTCTGTCAAAACTCTTGATTTTCCGAGATTGGATCATTGGCTTCGAAAAATTGTGTCAACTTTGACAGCTTCTTGATTTAAATTTAAAAGTTAGTAAAGAAGTACAAGAGAAAAAGTTTTATAAAATTGCTAAACTTCCAATAAAAAGTTATTCCCTTAGAAAACATTAAGGCATTATTAATGGGAACTAATTTAATCAGAATATCAATTCCTTTTAACAAATAATCTTAAGAGTCCCTGTATTTTAATTGAAAACTGCAAGGCAACACACAAGAATGTCAGATTTAAATAAAGAAAATTTAGTAGATATTACAAAAATAAAGATTTATATAGCATTAATCATAGGTCATTCTGTAATACAACTTTACTCTTCTTTTTTTAATTATATTACAGTTTACTAAATAAATAATTTGAACGAGGTAAATAAATTAAACGGAACATTGTATGCTAATCTAAACATTATTTTAAGATCTTAAATAAAATTATGGAACAATGACAATTTGTGCAGTTACGTGGTATTTTAAATGAATATAAAAATTGAAACACAGTACATTTGTATCTAAATATTGCAGGAAATAATGTTCAAAACCTTTTTTTTTATATAATTCAGGGCATAATAGGTATTCTTTTATAAATGCTAATTAATTTGATTATTTTAATCAGTTTTCATTGTTTGAAGTAAACATATGCGAAATGAACTCTAGTGGTTTGTTGAACTAAATATATATCAAAGAACAGTTTAAAATAAATATTTATTGATTATTATTATTTGGTCAAATTGTTTCAGGAAAACATTTGCTGCTTATTTAGACTATTATTACAATAAACTTATTTTCTTACATGATAATGTATAAAAAAAACTTCAAGATAACACACAGATTTTAAAAAAGATATTTAACTTTTATTTGATTCGAAATATGCTGAAATATTTGTTGATAAACTATAAACTTAAATACTGCCTGAATGCTTTATAATTATTTTTTTGTTTGTCGGATTAAAACACTATGAAATCAAAACGTATAGTTTCTAAGGACTCTTAAAATATGTTCATAAGATATTTGATTTTTCCTGAAAAGGCTAAAAAGTTATGGTTTACAATAACAAACCTACAACTAATGCAGATGACTTTTCTCTTTATATCTTGCCTGGCTCATGGCATCAAGTTGCACACTTGACATTCCCGACCCGACCACCTCAAGTAATGCCTTTGGGGAAAACCCGAAATTTCCCTGCCGTAAATTATGAAAAATCAGTGCTTTTCGCACTCACTCACCCTATTGCTCTCCAAGGCGGACGCCGAGTGCTCCTCTCGCTGCCGGAAGCAGTGGCTGCACTTGCTCTTGTTGAAAATGTTCGGCGTGAATTTGCGGCAGTCGGCGGTGCGTGTGGCTCCGGCTCCCGCTGCTGCTGTGGGCGTGGGCGGCGCCGATGTTGTGGGGGCGGCGGCCACAGTCGTTGTTGTTGTTATTGTGGAAGTTGACATTTCGTTCGCTTCGCTCAAAAACAAAAGCACAAAAACGGGGCGATGGGGTCGCGGCAGGGGAGAGAGACAGGCAGAGACGGAGAGAGAGAAGGAGGGGGAGAGAGAGAAAGAAGAATGCGTTCAAGCTCCCGAAAGCTGCAGCATGGCCGAAATTTACGTTGACACTATGTATTATTTTTTTTCTTTTGCGATTCCTTTTTCCGTTTGCGATTCTCGCAAGGATGCTGCCACGCAAGGTGCTGTTACGTAACGATTCTGCAGGCCGCGGCTGCCACTACTGCCATTGTGTTACTCTCGTTTCAGCTCACTTTTCACGCCAACCGAGTTTGGGCATTATTATTATTATTTGCCTTTATCAGCAACTTAAATTTCACTGCGAATGTGCGGCACACGGGGAGCGAGAGAAATTATTCAATTTTGCTTTGCACTTTGATTCTTGGCTTTGGCACATTCACACACATTTACGCACAAAAAACACCGCAAGCTCACAAATACCGCCGACACGCATACACGCACACCTCGCACACACACTCGCTGCAAACCAGAGCAGAAGTTTGGGATGCTTCTTCTTGGCCTTGTTGTTGCTCTTCCACCTTTTTGTTTTGTTTTTTCTTTATCTTTCTCGTGGCTGTAGTTGTTATTATTTTAGTAGTCGAACCCGGTATGTTCGACTTTTAACTGTTATTATTATTTTTCGGGCTCAAGCGTTTCGTTCGCGTCTTCGTTCTTGCCAGAATATTTATATTCCGAGTCCAGATACTCCGATTAGTCAAGGGGAATTACCAAAAAGCAACCGAACGCAGTTCGTGGTTTTCGACAACAATCATCCGCCGCGTGGTACCGCTCTCTAAGGAAACATTTTCGAATTGTTTGTTTCTGCACGCGCCGCTTGAGATGCCGATTCCGATTGTGGTCTCAGAGTGAGATACAGTGGTTCTTCAGATATTTTTGGTACGGTACGTTCAGGCACAGCGTCGAAACCTGAATGAACAAGAGAAAACTTGCTTTTCGTTCGTTCGCTCAGACCCAGTGATGTCATTTTCTTCTTATAAAAAAGCTAGATTTGCTAAGAAAACAGCTAATTTTTATAATTACAGACATATATTATTAACCATAGAAAATAAATTCGATTAAATGAATAAACTCGTTAATATCTAGAGAATATTTAATACATCCTTAACAACATCCTTAAATACATACATCCTTACAACATTTCAAAACCAAGAAACGGATTATAGTTTTAAAAGGGTTTTGATGCTCGAATTCGCCCCTTGACAAATGTTCTATACGTCAGGTTTTCGAAATATTTAAACGTCGAAGTGCAAAAAATTAGGTACATGGCTGTAACTAATATTCAATTAATTTAATTGACTTTTGCTTATTTCAGTCTAATCAATTACATTTATTTCTGTTTCACTCAATCGGTGGTAACTTATAAAAACAAATTTTCTTAAAAATGTTGTGTTTATAGATAGATAAAAAATCAAATCAAATCAATAAATTAAAAATAATAGAAACAAAAGTATTTTCTGTTGCTATTTAAATTTAAATAAAAACCGTATAATTTTCTTTAAATTTTGGATTTTTTTTTAAATTTTATTTAGTCTATTTTCATTTATTAAGGCAATACGGCCGGAAGCCCCGGCTAAAGCTTAGCAGGAGCAAGCGAGAGAGAGCTAGAGCGCCAGAGGCTCTCCTTCGATTCCACCCACCACCCACTCCCATGAGAGAGTCAGAAATCATCAGATGAGAGTAGGATATGTTTTACAGAATTGAGAGTAACAGGGTTTTGTCAGTGAATTCATGGAATAACAGAAGTTTGTCAGTGAAATCCTGTAAGTAACAGCATGTTGTCGGCGAATCCTTAGAAGTAACAGAAGAGCAAGAGAGAGTATCCTAGATCAGTGATGCTCTTTTAGCGTGTCGATACTTTTAATGATTCAATGGAAATAATACTATAAAGTATTTAAGTGAGGTGTAGTAAAGCGAGATGTTATTAAAAAGCTAAAATAAAATGCATTTTGCTTTGAAGAATGCTACATTCCCCGATAGCCGCTAGTTTGCAATTTATCCCCCATTTTGCTTTTGAAAACCGCCACATCTAGTGGGGAAATAGCTAAATTGGCAACGCTGCTCGAAGCCCCGGCTAAAGAGAGCGAGAGCGTCCAGTCGCTCTCATTCCCGCCTCCCACCCCACTTCCATGAGAAGAGAGACGTTGGACGCAACACGTTCGACCGATTTTGATGCAACCACACACAACGCGTGTTCCGTAGAGTAACTTATGGGGCTCAACTTGTTCGATCGAGCATTTATCTGTACGACAGGTTCGGAGTAAACAGCTGGATTGAATGTAATTCTGAAATGTACGAGGCAACATGTGATTAGGTTCAACAGAGCAAACAACAGTTTGTTGAACATGTTTGGATGCAACCGTGAGAAAAGTTTGCCTCTCTCTGACTGTTTTATGGCACTAATTTCTTATATGTTTTTCTCTTTTCCAACTAAATCAGTTCACTTCAACATAAACCACCTACTCTTGATGTTACACAGTTAACATTAACAGGTTGGAGCAAAAATTCAAATATCATATCGTCTTTGATTTCACATTCACATTTCTTTAATGAATTTTCAAAGCAAATCCTTAAACTAGAAATATAGGTAAGGATAAGGTTATCCGTTTTAAAGTAATGTAATTCTAATCAAATATTTTTCTTTTAATAAATAAATTCCTCACACACAATGTAATCGTTTTGGGTTTAGTTTCTTAACTGCCTGTTAAAGTAAATGTTTATTTTTGTTTCAAATCTCAATTACGGAGTAAGCGGGTAACTCCCACCTTCTCTAGATATTATCCAGAGAAATGTATCTCAACATCCGTTTGTCGTTTCATGGACACACTTTCCACAGCAACATGTTGCCAACTGCCTATTTTGTTGCATTTCCCTCACTCCCTTGTTCTGCCGTCAAAATGTGGTTTCGCTTCCGACAGATAATTGATGAGTTCTTTGACTCCTCTCCGGCACTGGAAAGTTATGCTGGTGGAAAAATCAAAGCCGGCAATCATATCGCTTCACAAACAATTTGTTTACGGTTTCCCTCGGCCAGAGAACACAGGAGGCAGAAGAGCGGTAACAATAACAATAACAATTAACTGCACGCTTCATTAACAACCTCGGACAACAAATTTTCAAGTGCGAAGCAGAACCATTAAGGGAGAGGGAGTGGGGGCGAGCGAATGGAACAGAACCCTTTTCAGGCACCTGAACAAAAGAGGAGCGGGAATAAGGCGAGAGAGAGAGAGAGTACACTGAAGGAAACCAGAGCGAAGTTATTTCGTACATAGTTATTTTACGTTGTAAGTATATTTCTATAAAGATATTCGTTTTCTTTTGTATAATAGATGTTCCATTAAGTGCACAAATAAGAAAAACAATTTTTAACAATTAAAATAAAAAAGTTTACAAAACCTGGTTTACCTATATTTTATAAATTTGTTTTATAAGTTTTCTTATTAAAGTAATTTGGAAGAAAGTGATTTATTTTGTAGGCCCTTGCAACATTAACCTAATATAAAGTCCGATTTTAAAGGGATTATTCGTAGTGTGCCGTTGAAATTGATTAATTGCGCTCCTCCAGAGTTCTGACAATTAAATGGAGTATACCTGCAAGAAAAAGGGTAATTTCGAGAAGGGAAATACATTCGATCAAATATTTTGACTGAACCTTCTAGGAGGCCCCACATAATGAACATAAGGTGCTTCATGGCGTCCATTCGGGAAGACTAATGTGCGGCGCTGCCCTGAACTCAAGGGGTGGGCAGCTGAAAACCAAGGCTGAGAATAAAGTTGGAAAATAATGATTTAACTTTGTACAAAATGTGCGCATAAATACATATTGTTTATATGTCTTACACTATTGTAAAAGTTGATTACTGTAAAATAATACAATATTAATTTACTTTGGCACTGTGACACACTATGGAAGCTAACTACATCTTCCATAGAATTAAGAACTATCCTAGACCTTTTAATGAAAAGTACAATTTTTGAGATTGGGCATATAATATATTAAACTTTATTTGTTAAGTTAATTAGAGTTTTAATTCATAAGAAAAAATTTTGAAAGCTGTCTTATAATTTGAGAGAACTTAGAACTTAGAAGCATGTTATAGAAATCGTGTGAGATTATAATAAAGTGTTATCATACATAGAGACTTCCCCTATATAAATATTTTGTTATTATTTTTACTAATCAAAATTTGTATTTCCAACATTTTTGTTGCCAGAAACTTACTTAACATGCTTTAAATATTTCAATGTAAGCCCAGAAAAATATAATAAAAATTCAGAATATAATTATTATATATCTTCTTTCTAAAACATTTTGGGGTTGTTTTGCCAACCCCGATTAATTCAAATAATTTTTTAATACAATTTTCGAAATCGATCTTTAACCTCTAACACTTGAGAAAGGTAAGACAGAATACAATCTATAAGATAAGAGATTTCTTATTATTATTGTAGTAAAGTCGTCTTGATGAGAGCTTCCTCTACTAAAGTTTTCTCTCTAGTAGTTTTCAATAGACAGTAGTTTTTTTTTCACTTTACAATTAAATTTACTGAAAGGGAGAGTAGTGTAAGAACCAGTGAGTTCATTGACCACCAAGGCTACTGCGCCTGGCATTTACGGTAATTAGTTGATTTCGAATTGTGATTCGACTTCGAATCCGGCTGCCTCTTGTGCAATTGCCGAAAATGCCTCGATCGCTTTCGGTTCTGCCTGCAGTTGTTGCAACTGTTGCATTTGCCAGCTGCCTTGCAACAAAACATTGCATGATAATGGCTATGGCTTCTTTTGTGGCCATTGTTGCTGTCTTTGCTGCTGTTGTTGGTGTTGTTG
Source organism: Drosophila jambulina (assembly GCA_018152175.1). Lineage (NCBI taxonomy): Eukaryota > Metazoa > Arthropoda > Insecta > Diptera > Drosophilidae > Drosophila > Drosophila jambulina. The sequence continues at coordinate 22,406,216 of JAECXH010000114.1, read as the reverse complement.
TTGTTGTTGTAATACCTGCATAGCTAAAAAATGCATTACCGCATATCGATTTCATCGGAGAGGGACACACTCGGTGTGTGTGCCAAGCTAGCCACCGCCACCGCCGCCGCTCGTTTTGCACATTTTCCTCTCTCATTCAAATGTCAATCGAGTCACGAAATGAGTTGTCCCCCTTAACGCTCGTCCCACTGCCGGCACTCAAAATGAATTCAAATGCGGGGGACAAACAATGAAGAGGAGAAACCCATTTCCCTAAATAATTTCGGGGGTCCTTTTTAAATGCTTCATCTGACCGGTAAAGTCTAGCAGTGATTAAATTAAACGAAGGTTGACTAAAGTCAAAACTAAGTGCAGACAATTATTTCATCACATTTAGCTATGAAATCAAGCAAGAAAAGTAAGTCATTAAATATATCAAGTTCGTAAAAAAAATTTACAAAAAATGCAATGTTGTTGACCCTTTGAATTTTTTATTTCGAGAAAATAATTTGTTTGTTTGAAATTTATTTGGGGCGTTAGGACACTTTTCATTAGACGTAGAATCATAAAACTATACTCCTGATTTAGTTATTTAAGTATGATAACGTAATCATTTATTTAATATTTTTGTGATAGATTTATATTTTTGATTATTTTCTATTATATTTAAAATGTTTATTTTTGCACTAAAATTTTTATTTATTATTGTTATAAAGAAATTACCGGCAATTACAAATTTTTTTATTTATTTACTATATTTCTTACCTATTTATTTATTGCTTAATAGTTTCTAAGACCTAAATCTATTAAATATTATAATTATTTATTGACCTCAATTTCCTTTAACTTTTGTTGTGTTATCATGATGTTACAGGTATTACAATAGGTAATATTTAAATAGGTAAATACGCACAATAATTATTTATTTATTATCTACAAAACGATTTTTATTTCATGGAAAAGTAGTAAACAAAAACCTTGATCTGAATGTGCAGTAAATCTATTATTTATTAAATAATTTAAATATTAAATAAATACTCATATTTGGTATAATACCTGTGTTATACTTTTAAAAACAAAACGAATTTCTTGTCAAAAGTATGAAGTTTTATAAGTTTAAATGAAACTAAGACTAATGTTCATATATTTTATAGAACAAACAAAATAATACTAAAATCATAAAAATGAATAATAATAAATAAAATAAAAAAATATACATTTTTCAAAGTTAGCAAACAATGATGCACTTTTAATTTTTTTACACAAATTATATAACTTAAATAAATAATATTTTTTATTTAGATATATGGTAACATTTTCTATACGGGATTTTAAAGTTCTTTGTAGGTTAATTATCTATTTAAGAGCATGACGACTGCTTGTATATGTCTTGTTATAACTTAATTTTTTACAAATATATATTTAGTATTTATATACATACACTCATTTATTTATATTAGAAGTTTTAAAGTATAAAATTCAAGTAATCTAAAATAGTTTCAATTTTTTAAGAATATAATTCGATTTCGCTTTGTAACTTCCAAGATAAAATGTGTACTTATGTTCCCGGCACAAATATAAAAATGTTAACCTTTCCCGAACAATAATCTCACATGAATGCATTGACTGATAGAAGCAATTAGTCCCCTGCACTTACCCATTAGACTAGAAACATGCAACAAGAGACCCCGGCCCCGGCTTCAGCTGCGGCAAGTGCAACCGATCCCACCTTCGGGGTGTGTGACCAAAAACATGGATCACGCTTCTTGGCGGAGCACTTGGGTTAATAAGTATCTCGTCTAGCCATGCAAATCGTGAACCGAATTGAAAATCAAAGCACTGAACTTGAGGCGATCTGAGCCGACAACTCCTCACCTCCGCCAGTGCCTTTTTTTTTGCAGTTTGGTAGAAAATCTGCGCGTGGGCTGGCGCTTTCCTCAGTCAGTTTTGGGCATTTTCTCAAAGGAAAATGCTTTGAAGCCCGAACGAAATTATCCTCGCTTGGCGCCCTTTTGACAGAAAGCAAGGCCCCATTCATTGGCAATTTGGAGCGGTGTTGGTGGAGCAGAAGGGGTGGCGCTTGGGCGCGGTCTAAGTGCTGCCTATGAAGTCGGTGCTGGTCCATATTAAATTCACTGCAGCTGCAAACACTTTCACTTTTATCAAAGATAATTTTCCATATGAAGAAAAGCGCAAGCATGGGAAAACTGAAGGAAATTCAGAGCATCGAAATTTAAAATATTCGTCGGTGAGGCAAATAAAACTGATATCCATAGAATAAGATATGGCTTGTAATTCCCAATTTAAATCCTTTACTAAGTCTTCATATCTTTAAAACCTTTATTAAAACAGCTTTTTAAGAAGTTTTATTATTATAAGAATAAAATACCATATGGAATATAATACATTTCTTTATAATCTCTTAAAATTTCACCCTAAATATCACGACAGACCTACAAGAAGTCAACTAAAATGCTTCGTGCTCTTAGAAGCAAGCATTGTTTTTTTAACCCTCGGTATTAAGAATTCCTAAAATAACCCCATAAATGACAATGATTTATGCTGAACTTGCTACTAAATTCCATGCAAGACTTAACCGGAAAAACTTTTTGAATCCATGGAATATACGGGGTTGGAATCTAAAATAGATTTATTGATTTATGAAAAATGTATGATGACTTTATTCTGAAATATTTTATAGCACAATTTGGAGGTTTTAGGCACTAAAAATATAAGTTTTATTCTGAATATTTGGGAATACTTTATTTATTAAATTTTTCTCAAACAAAATTTATTTGTGAGAAAATAATCTCATATGAGAAAGAGTAAAAGAGATAGGATAGCACTCTATACCGCAATAAAGTATCTTCATTAGTTTGGTGAACAAAATGGGAAATATAAAGATAAAAATAATAAATTCCTGACACAAAATTGTACATATCTAAATAGTTTTAAGATTATTTACATTTGTTTACTATAGTATAAATTATAAACTATAGATATTTGAGTAGTTTTCAAGACATGTAAATGAAATGGTCGCAAATTTCTGCATTTTAATACTGTGCTTAAGTAACTATAATTTGTAGATACTTAATAGCATAATCCTCAACCGTTTCCAATACGAATAATTTTATAAAATTTCAAGAAATTTATTTATTTAAATATTTGTTCTACAATTTTGCGAAAAATGGTAAAACTGGCAGTTTGTTGACACCGAAATAGTTATTTAGCAAGATATATATGCATAATACAGATAGGACAACAAAACAGGAACAGATCATTGCACATAACTTATTTGTAACATTTTCCGGCTTAAACCATTTAAATGAAAACCTATTCATTCGAAAAGAGATCAATTGCAGCACTGTGAAATAGGCTTCTCCTTACAAAGGCTTTTATTAATTCTCAGGCGAGCAGTGCTTTAATCAAAGCATTTCCCAAAATTATACCTTCCTTGTATCTAACATTCAGCAAACTTAGTTTTTAATATATGCAAATATGTTAGCTTGCAACTTATTTTTTGGGGCGTTGAGGGGCGAATAGGTGTCCATAACTGACCGAGCCTAAGTCCAGCTCAAACCGAAGCCTCAACGAAAGCATTTTAGCCGCTAACGGAAACCACCTGCACACAATTTTTATTCCACACAAACAGCAACAAAAACACGAAGAAAAAAATATAAAAAACCAACGAAAAATGCCGCAAATCGACGTCTGACAGTCTTTGGTTGGTACTGGTACCAATTTGGCAGCGATTCGCGGACTCACGCCAGGCCCAGGGTGCGGACCGCGGGAGGGGAAGCGGTGCTGTGTCGGCAGGAGGGGGACCAATCGTCCATAGACCTTTTTGTGAAAGTGAAATTTTTGCGAAAAGTCTGCAAGTCGGCTGGCACTTTGTTTTCCTGCACTTTTTATGGTTCATTTTGTACCCTCCACGGCAAGTGCTTCAGTTTTGACTCAAAGCGGATGGAAAAATAGTATTGCATTTATGAAAATATCAATTAAATAAACAACACTTTGGGGTTAAGAATGTAAGGTATAGGAAAACGAATTGTTATCGAAGGCTATAACCAAATTATCCCCACGATTCTTATTGCATTTACATACATCAATTGTAAGACAATATAAATATAATATATAATATAATATTTAATAAAATATTATAATAGTAACATAAGATATTATCATATATGAACATCTTATTTAATTTATATATTTTTTCAAGTATGCGATACATGATTATAAATTTTCATGTATGTATAATAAATAATTCAAAAATGTAAAACTTTTTTCTTATTTCTATTTTTTGATTAAATCGATTCTGAAAATTTCGATCGATGTATCGTATAATTGAAAAAAAATCGATTAATAGATTATAGAATCGATTTTATTTCCAGCTCTACATTTCCAGCGATACATGTTTATCTGTATGTGCCAAAAATTGATAATCTTGCTTGATATAACCGACCAATATAAACGGAAAAAGTAAAATATTATATTATTTCGATAATATCAATGTTAAAATTCGATGTATCAAATTTTACGATATTTTTTATAGGTTCAATATTTTTTTAACAATACTGTTATTTAGTAAAAACGGATGTTATTCTGTTACTTCTGTTTCTGTTACTGTTATTTAAAAGTAAAAACGGATATTTTTCTACATATTTAATTTCGATGCAACGGACATTACTAAATTTTCGATTTACTTTTATATCTTATTAGCGCTAATATCGATATTATGGAATTAAATATGATATTTTCCATACTTTAAATTTCCATGTTTCCAACTTTACTCATCAGATAAAATTTTTTGTATCTTAATTTACTGCCCTAGTCAGATATATGCCATCTGAATTATATATATCACTCTGGGCAATGAAGTACGTATCGCTCGTTCGTAAAGTACATATTTTGACTTCGAATTCGTATTAATTTGCTAACTTGTACTACTTGGTTTTAATAAAATGAAATTAATAATATTAACTATATTAAATCAAGTCATTATTATTTATATTAACTGAAATCACTCCCTCAAGAGCATTCAAAGTCCGTTGACTTCCTCGCCAAGCGTTTCCCGCTATCCGTGTGTTTTTTCGTGGCTTGATAATTGACTCTAAGCGCGTGAATAATAACAACCAACAACGGCAGCAGTTGCAGCAACCACGGACGTCAGCGGCAACAGGCAGCTAGGAAATCGCGTTTCATTAACAAGGAAAAAGGAAAATTGAAAATTGGGGAGGGAAACACGTCACAGCCATGACATATGCCAAGCGGAATCGGTTGGTTTCGTGGGGCGAGGGAGACCGGCCGCCGCCGGACCAACGTTGCGTATACTTGTTGCGGTCGCCAAATTATCTGTTCCGAGTATTTTTATTTTTCGTCGCTTTTCGCTCGTTTTCCTTTCGATATATGCAATGCCTTTGCTGGCTCGTTTTTTGGGAAAGTAGAAGAAAAAATAAATTTCTTCTCAACAGTTTTCATTATTATTTTGTTCATTTTTTTCGCCGGCCGAGGAGTGCGACAACATAATTTACAGTTAACTCTTCATCAGCGCAACTATGCACGCAGAGTGCATGCGAGGAGTTTTCCATTTTCCGATTTTCCCATTTGCTCGCTCAGTTTTGCCGTGTCTTATGATTTATTTGACATGACAGTCGAACGAACAATGATTTATTTGTCAATGCAGCGCTTTTAATGAATTTTATTTCAATTAATTTATTTTTTACTCACAAGCGGGGGAACTGAATCGAAATTTGGCTTTTCTTGGGGTTTTTTTGTAACAAAAGCCTGATGCTGAGCCAACACGCAACTTCGACGCCCAGTTGATATACCAGAGTGAGTTTTCCTCAGTACACTGACGGAATTTTGGAGTGAATATCTTACGAACTCTTAGCTAATCCTGCCTGCCAGTCCTGAATTGTGTAGGAAAAGCCTTATAAATATTGGTGGCTTGAGAAAATGTTTCGTAAATTCCTTAAAATTATAGATATTTAATAAAGATCAAGTTCTCTTCAAGTTATTTATGAAATTTGTTCTAGGTGTATAAACGCATTGCGTGGGTCTTTGCTTGCACTGATTCGATGCACCTGCTGGTCTGACAACTACAAAAATTTACAAACAAAAAAACCAAGAACTAACCATAAAAGTAAGAAAACCGAAATTAATTATGAATCACAACTGCAAAATTTATTTTTCCCATAAAATATATCGAAATTCTTAAACTGTTGATGAACTAGAAACTAGTAAAAGTTAATTCGATTTTAAATATGCAAAAACATACAAAAAGCCTTTTGTTATGCGTTTCTTACAATAAAACCCTTAGCTACAAAATAACTATAAGTGATATCCTCATATAAAATATATACTCATATATAAGTATATCATATAGCTTCGATCGCTTATCCAGCAGCTTAAATAAATATTAAATACAGGCCTACATGCCCCCTAATATCGGGTATGCCCACTTGTATTTGCAATTCGATTTCGCAAGGGCGAGCAAATATTAATTTCACTTTTGACTGCACTTGACCCACTCTCTTTTTAACTCGAAGCGAAGTGCATCCTCTGCGGCGAGTCGAGAGCCGCATGCAGATAAATCATATAATAAGCAGAACCCAGCGGGATGTCCCATCTCTGGGTAGGCTCGGAGAAGACTTTGATTCGGTGACGAGTTTTTTCCTTTTCCTGTTGGCGGCCAAGAGACTTGGCGGAGTGGCTGCTGCTGAGTCACGGATGCAAAAGGAGGAGTGAGCATAAAGCAAATTGAAAGCCGCCATAAAGTTGCACAAGAAATCGATAAACGCAGAGCTGTAAAACAAATTAAATTATGCTCTTGTAGATTTCAAATCCGAAACCGAGAGGCAAGTAAGAGTCTGGCGACCATAAAATGCATTTGATATGCGTATTTAATTGAAATTGGTCTTTGGTCGTTGGGAAACCCACATTGGCTGCATCCACTCACAAAAATGTAACTACCAGTCAACAAAATGCAGTTTAAATTGCTAATGCAAACATAGTTCATATATAGTCTCTCTTAGAGCTAAAAGAACATACATACATTATTTAAAGGAATATAATTTTTAGAGCTCTGTTAAGAGTTTATTTTGGAGGCACAATTTTTCCCTTGCATTTGAACACAATTAACCATTTATGATTTTCACTTTTACAACATTTTGGGCATGAGGCAACCTCACTTTTTTTGTCTTCCATCGATAAAGTGCAATGGCCGACGGACACCACGTGTGTTTTGTTGTGCCGTGCTGTCCATGGTAATTTCGGCTCTAACAACTCATTTTCGATTGCGAAACAAGTGGCAAAAGGGCAAACTTCCAGAGAGCCAGACAAAAACTCAACTTAATAGGACAATTGATGGCTTGGGAGTGTTACAAAAGCTGGTAAAAAACTGAAAGAAAAAAACACAAAATGCAATTACTATGTGAGGGCAGGGACGCAAACTTATGGTTGAAAATGAAACTGACGTTTGAGTATGTGGAAATTTTCCTGAGGGTTCGCGGAGGCAAGACAATTTTTCATTGGTTTGTTTTTTAGGAAAAGAAAATCTCCATGTATTTTTATATATAACTAAATATAGAAAAAAGTCTAAGGCGCTGTCATTCTAACTCTCTCCATTTCCTTTTGTGAGACCTCATGAAATTTAGCTTTGGCTTTTAGATTGGATTCATCCGTTCCACAAATGTCTTACAGCAAATAAATGAAAACAATTAATAGAAAAAGAGAAATTGCACTGGCCTACAGGTGTGATCTTCTTGTGACTGGTTTTTATAAGACAATTTTTTTAAGTAAACTCTTTTTTAATTTCTTTACAACATTTTTTTAAACATATATTTTTTAAGAATCCATAAAAACACTCGCTATATTTCCTTGCAAACCAGTGATATCAACTTGACGAACATTTCACTTGTCCAAAACAGCTACAAAAAATGGATTACAACAAACAGAAGTTGGCCAAGTGCCTGGCGAAATTTCACATGACAGCAAATGGCAAGCGCCAATCAAAGAAGAACCCCACCTGAATATGAATATTCGATTGTATGATAAATGCACCACCGGTCAAACCACTCTATTTCACCCGCACCACCCCCTCAGCAGTCCCACTGACAGTCTTGCCTCCCATCACGAACGAAGACGTGCCAAATGATTGAATGACGGACTGGTTGACTGAATGAGGCGGCAAAAATTATACGCCTTGGGAGCACAGTGGGTCATAGACTATGCGTAAGGGAATTTTAGTTGATTTTGATTTGATTATTCCTAACGCCCAAAACTTAAAATTTATAAATTAGTGCGCTAGTCACAATTTCACAATATATAATCAACGTCTTATTGGGAATTTATTAAGCTTAGGGAAGAAAGCCTGCATCTCCTGTAATAATTACAATATTTGAACATCTCATTTCCAATTGTTAATTATAAAACAAAGCTCTATTGTTTCTTTTTTGCAATAGATGGATCAAAATAGATGACAAACTTTGAAAGTCAATTTTAAATGTAAAGTGTACATACCTATATATCTTTTGATACTATATCCAATAGCTTTTATAATTTTTATAATTTCCTTTACGACTAAGGACCAGTTTCTACTTCTACTGCTAACATTTGACGGACAGATAAAATTTCCGGTTAAGAAAAACCAAATTTTCCACCGTGTCAATGCAAATGCTGACATTTACGGGATACTATAACTTTTTCGGCTCGTAAACATAATAATAGCTGATCTTAGAAAGCCAATTGAAGGAAAAAAGAAAATAAAGCATTATTGTTGTTAAGGTAAAGTGGTTTGTGTATGTCTGCGCTTTACATCACAATTGGGGCTTAACAGCACTCTGTTATACTTTCTCGTTCTGATTAATTACAACCAATAGACAACAGATTTGTTTAACGACCAGTTTACATATCCTTCTCGGTGGGATACCTATGAGGGGCTTTAACAGTAAGTGTAGTAAACTGCTTAAAACAGGTCAACCCTTTTAGGGAATATCTGAAACTCTTGTAAACAAAATTCCTAGATATTAATTTAAATTTACATATAAACAAATTTATTGATAATTTTATTTTTTAGTTGCACTTTTATTATACCCACACCACGGTATTTCCTGTGCTTTCTCGAGTGGGAGTCAAGTGGAAGTGGAGTAGTGAGAAGTGTAAGTAGCAGTAGCCCCTGTCTCCGGACGTATCTGGCTTCTTGGGCGCTGCCGTTGGGCTTTTTTGGGCTGACGTGCGCCAAAAAATGCCAGCCCACCGAAAAATTTGCTATAATACAATCCAAACACGACTTGCACTGGGGAGAGTGATATTTTTGCAACACTTGCATTCGTTTTCATTCATTGGCGACTCGCGCCTGACGGTGTAGCGGCTGCAACCTGTCATAACATAAAAAATATGCAACTCGAGTGAGATGCAATTTGTGTTTGATGGACATTCGTCGGATTGGCTTGGTGAAATTTTGATGGTGACGGCGACGTTGATGACATTTACGGTCACAGTCGGACATTGATGTGAAAAAACGCGCTCTTTAATTAGCCGTGCACTCTCGCACCTGGGCTTTTGACTCCGGCCTGTCAGCGCTCTAGGGGGAAAAATGGCATTGGAGTGATGGAAAATATCCTACACTGCGATCGGAGCTGGCAGATTAGGCCCGGACTGTCGGCACTTGTCAGCCAAGCCCAGGCCGTGGTCCACGCTGTGAGCTGCACCCAGAGCTACGTTCATGTTTTCCAGTAATCGCCTTATGGACTCTGACTTCTTAATTCTAATTTTATGTTTATAGATGTTTAATTGATAGCAATTATAATCATGAGATAGCGAGGGAGGGGTATCTGTGTTAGGAATGGGAACTCACTATATGCCTATGATAATCTCTACGAGGCCGAACTCCACATAGCCGTTCTTGGGTTTCCTTTTCCCCATTATTCAACATAAGAACTATAAATACCCACAATATGCACATAAAATTTATTCACATAAACAAATAGAAATCTTCGGCTGCTTTGCCTTATGGCTTATGGCATAGAATTAACAAAACCCAATGAGAAGAAAAACATTTGAATGCACGTGTGTTAATCATAAATTTTAAACATGTTTCAAATGCAGCCAGCCCAGTGGCGGTTGGATAGACAAACGGACAGACGGACAGACGGACAGACGGACGGACGACTGATGGCTGGAAACGATTCGACGGCGGCGTCTAAAAAAGCGAACACGGCTATAATAAACGCATGAAAATATGCCCGAGGCGTGCGCCAATCAATTTCACCTACACTGAGAGAATTTCATTGATCTAATTTAAGGTGATTAATATTGTAATTCTAGAAACGTTAAAGGGAATTAAAAAAAATCCTGAGTGCTGAGTAAGACTCTCCTTGAATTTGGAATATTAAAATGGTTTTATTTATCCAAATAAGTTAACTGCTTTTAATTTGCAATGGTTTAAGTTTCTAAGTAATTTTGAATAAGAAAATAATATTTTGAAAGTACGAGTCTAACTATGTAGTTTTCTTTAAAGGCTTTTAAGGCTATTGAGAATCTTGAAAATTATTTACATTGTAACTAAAATAACCAATCCCCTACTACTTCGTTTCAATCCAATCAAACCATTAAGTTTTTAATTTATATATATATGTATGTATAATATATATTTCTTTTCAGGCAGAAAGATATATTTTAAATTGAAGGAAATATAAGACATATATGTATTTTTTATCTTAATTTATTTATACCCTATAGTTCTTTATTTTTTTCTGTACTAACTCTTCTTGTAAAAAATGTCAAAATTGTATAACTAACCTTATAAACTTAAAGAACTTACATTTTCCATTTTTTTGTTTGTTTATTTATTTATATGTAAAAAGGCAATATAAAACAATTTTATTATATTTTATCTGTCCTAAAAAAAAAAAACAAAATGACAAAATATATTTTACTTCTTAAGAGTTTTAATTTCAATTTTTATCTATTTAATTTCACGACCTTTAATTCTATTGAAAACTTTCTGGTCTTAAAATTTTCTTTTTGTGTACAGAATAACGCAATGTTGTCTTTGTTGTTTTTCCTTTACGCTGCAGAGGCGGCGGGAGTGTGTTTTTTATATTTCTTTTTTTTTTTGGAAACGGGGGCTCGCAACCACGTTGACTTGTCTCTTTTTTGCATAAACGCACCCAATTTTTGATGCGTATATGAGTGAGAGCCAGCCCGACTTTGGCCACATGCCAGTGCGTATTCAGTTTTCGGGCGGAGGGACTCGAGGGAAGGGAAAGTGCAGCGCGGAGCCGAGGGGGGACCTAAGAGTGGCCGCGCCTCGGTTTTTAGTCTATTAAAAGAGCTGCAATCTGGGTTCGGTGTTGTCAATTTTATTCCATTTTGCCCACTTTTTTTTTTCTTAGCCTTAATGCTGTTGTAATGGGCCCACAAATTGCCATTTTTTTCGAAGTTGTTGTTGTTCTTATTGTTGTTGTTTTTGAGGTCTTTGAGCCTGATCGTGTTGTGAATTCGAAATTCGATTTGTTTTTAGCCGGGATCAATGAAAAATGTGACAGAGCAGAGAAACTATGCAAATATTTGATGTGTGCTGGGATTAATGTTGTCTTTATCTTTATTATATTTTAAACTTATTACATTTATATTCCTGTTCAAGGAAAGTAAAAATAACGTTTACATATATAGATTGTATTTACTTAAAACTACTAAGTAATCAATCTTATTTCTCATTCAAACCAGAAAAAATATTTAAAAATTAAGGAATTTTTAACCATACTTCGATTTTTTATCTAAATTTATTTATTCTATGTGCGTTAGGTTTTCCATTTTTGCAAAAAACCTATTCCAGAAAATGTAAATAGACTTTGTTACCACAAGACATATTGAATATGCACAAATTTATTGTCAAATCTAAATGAAATATATTATGCTCTCTTCTCAAAGCTCTAGCAGCTGGTACTTATTAAGAAACTCATTTGGTTAAGTATATCATACTAGATTTAATTTTGTTAAATAACTAAATAAATAAATCAAATATTTATTCAATGTAATCATTTATTTATTGTGTATTAACCCTTCCTTTGCAATATGCAACGATTTCATTACTTACTTTAAACCATAAAGAACATACCCATAGAATTAATTTTCTTTCAGTTTATTATAAGAACTTAAGATTACAATTATACACAGTCCGTATATATCTATATTTGTTTTAAGATACTTCTTATTGACTTTGAAATATTGTTGAATATGAAATTGATTTGTTCAATAAGTAACCAGGAACTGACAACCATTCGCAAGATAATTATCAAAAGAGTTTTGTTGGTCCTGTTATACTTTTAATTTTATTAAACAAGTTCCAAATATTATAAAATCATTATGATTTATGAAATTCCAGACTAGGTCGAAAACCTCACCTTATCATAGGTGCCCACGTATCCCACTCTAATTATTAGGTTTCATTTTTTGCCGACATTGAATTAATTCTCCGCATAATTAGGCACTTTTTTTTGCAGACCGACTTATAATTATAAAGCAATTATTTTTAGTTTGCAAAAACCCTTGATGGCATTTTTCATAAATCGCATCTCTCTGCCAGAGACAATGTTAATTTTCCTCGGTTTTAAAATTGCTCTTCGCGTGCACTGGATTTTTTGTGCTGTTACCATTGGGAAAATGAAAGTAATGGCTGGTTTTTTCTAGCGATTGCATTTTTGTTGCCACAGACTGTGGACAAAACGATTTTCAGCTGGCTTCGGAGATTGCATTGGACCGTACATTTCCACACTTCGAAGCGAGCAGAGGAGAAAAATTGAAATTAATTAAATACATAAGCAGCACGAAAGCGGCTTTTCCAGCCGCCTGCCACCTGCCCCACCTGCGAGTCACTCAATCAACTGTGACGCATCGTGCACAAAAATTATTTGTCAACAAATTGGAGCGCGACCAAGCCCACAACAAGCAACTAAAAATGCAATTAAAGAAATCGAAATGGAAAACAATAAAATCACAAGAGAAATATGTGCTCCGAGCATAAACATGAACGACGAGCGTCGAGCGGCGGAGCAAAAAGCGAACAAAATATTTTACAACACTTTCGCTCGTTAGAAGCGGGCGAGCAACGTCAGTCGCTCTTACAGTCCTGCACGAAAGTCTGTGGTCTTCGGTGCTGGCTCTGGTATACACTGAGAGAAACCAGGGTTTATTGTTTAATTATTAGCTGAAACAAATGGTGTCGGGTTCTGCACTCTCTGCTAAGTTCAGGCGAAAAAAACTTGGTTATCTTCAAGTATCGAACATTTAAAGCACAGTTAAAAGTTTTCTATCTGTGAAGAGATTAGGAAATCGACCTGCTTTACTACAAATTTATCTGTTCACTATCTTTTCCGGACAGATAGTTATCAGGAACTTGTTCAGTGAGTCATTCTGCACCATTTAAATTTCACAAAAATTCCATTCTGCAGGAATTCAAATGAAATTGTGTGGAAAATAGTTTAGAAACATTTAAAATCCTAATATAAATATCAAATAATAATAACTAAATAAATATAATTAATTATAAATAAATAATAAATTAATTAAAGTGGTTCTTGCCTTACTCAGTTTGAAGGTTTGGAAGGACCCATGATGCTCCGAAATTCGGAAATAGCAGGGAAGGGAGGAGGCCCGATCATGGATCTCCCCCGGTCCTGGCCTTACTTACTATGAAAAACTTTTCCATTGCCTCGTAACTTTTTGTTTTTTATATATTCTTTCAGTGCTAAAAAAAAACAAATAAAAGTTAAATATTATTTAATGAAAATTATTAAAAAATTAAATTATTAAAAAATTAAATTATTAATTTAAAGATTTAAAATTCTTTACAGATTGAATCAATCGATTAGCACTAAAAAATCTAGAAAAGTGTTCAAAATTTTCTCAAAAATCTAAGCTATGGTAACTTGGCAAAAACGAATTAATCTTGCTCTCTTGAATAGTGCTCTATATTTTGATATTTTTAATATTTTTTAAGTATTTTTCCCAGTGTCCCCACTTGTCTCGTCTGTATGCACTCATTGCCGCCTTAATTGCCGGGCGAAAATGTGCAGCGACTGCAGCCGTAGCAATAACTGCAGGTATAGGTACCTGTATAGGTATACATAGGTACAGGTATAATACAAGCTAAGGCGCTTACCCGCAGCTCTACTCTAATTACCCTCGAAGCTCTTGGGAGCCGATGCCTCCCCTCCGATCATCTCTGATCCCTTTCCGTAAGGTTTTTGAAAGGTGCCGCCGTTGCTGGGCGAGCAAGTGAAATTAAAGTCAAATTAATCAAATTTGCTTTGAATTTGGGTTGAGACGTGGCAATTAGATAGCACTTGAGATAGTAGTTTTGAGAGGAGAAAACATTTTAAGACATATGTAGGAGCAGTTCGAATTAAAACTTTTTACAGCCAAAGGTTTAATTTATAAATATTTGTAGCTCTTCTAAGCAGCCTTCAAATATTTATATTTTGTAACAAACCATTTGATTGTCATGAAATGTGCTCAATTATAAAACCCTCAAGTACTTGAAAATTTACGAGTTTTAGAAATAACAATTCATCACTGCCCCAAGTCACTGTCCGGCGGAGTCTTGCCTCTGCCGCTGGAACTCAATTTCAATTTGCTGCCAGCTCCCTCCGCGGCCAATTGACAGCTTCTTGGGGCAGCACCTTGGCGGGACTCGGGTCAATTGGTTGCCATAAATCTTCATATAACGCCGTTGACTGCCGGCGACAGTGCGAAATAAAATAAAAATTTCATTATGATCTCTTCCACTCGATTCTTTCGATTGCAATTTCGAATTACGGAGAGAAATGTGATAAATCAAATTCTCGTTAACGCAGTGTGACGTTCAAATTTGTTTTAGGATCGAGTAGGAGTCCATTCTAATTGCGAATGCCCCTACTTAGCCCTCCCTTTGAGCCGGGGAAAAACCACCCGAAGACCCACCTGGAGGCCGAGACTGGGGTGGGTTATATCCACACACCACCAAGGCGAATCTCGATCAACTGCTCACTCGGGCGTGCTGCATCTGCGACGGCAAGTGCAACAGGTTCCGCTGCGGTGCTGCATGCAACCGATGATTAAAACGGTGCCAGATCCAAACTCTTAATTCTTGGGCATTTTCACTGAAATCGTAAAATATAATTTGCGAGGAAATTCTTTCTCCCATCCAGCCTGACTGGCAATTACTTCGTTTCTCTTGTTAATTTCGTTTTCCTTTTTCCTCCCAACCGTATTTAGTTTTCCTTCATTGCAATATTTTTATGCTGCTGCTTTTCATGCGCGACTTCACTTAACTGTGCTTTGCATGATTATTGCTCCAGTTATCGCGACAACAACAGCAAGAGCTGAGCATGAGCCACTGCTTCTGGCCAGGTAAAATTATGTTGAACAAACTGCGGCCTGTTACCAATATGGGCAGTGCACTTTCTGGGCTGTGCAGCAGGAAAATTAAACGAAAATAAAAAAAGAAGGTGCAGCAAGGCAGATCGCTTCGGGCTTTGTTGAGCAGAAGATATTTGTGTTTAGAGGCTTAGATGTATTTTTACTACAAATCTATCCTCTTTACTTAATATCTCTCTACTTGCATCCATAATTATAACATACAAATGGTTTTTGCTAATCCTTAAGCTAAGATCTTAGTATGCACTCACTTACCAAGCTTTAAAATTTTTGTACTCCAGCTTTTTTCTAATTTTACCCTTTTTGCCTTGCAATTTGAGGGAAATTCGCTGGGGCTCACCTGCTGCTCGTTATCTACAGTATTTATGTCATCGTTAAATTTGGCTTCCAGCTGCTCGAAACAAGTGCACACGAAGCGTTCTGGCTGCCTTCGCTGTCGTTGTCGTTGGCAAAGGTGTGGCTCAAATATTTAAACACAGCATAAAAATTAAAAACTAGTCTAATCAAAGACTCGAGCCAGTTCCATGTGGCGTTGATCGCCATGGGTTTGGGGCCGGCAAAAGGCTTTATGTGAGATCATTTACCGTAGGCCAGGTAGAGGAAAAATCTTGCAAGATTTATTATTAGCTATTCGTAGCTGGAAAGATTTCTGCATACGAGGAAACCATATAGTGATATTTCTAGATCCTTGATGTTCTCTGGGAAACTTTACTTAAATTATGAAAGTCCTCATTTATTCAATGAGCAAAGTTTTGAAATGACAAAAATGCAAATATGTGAAGTACTTTATTAATTTTTCGACTAGGTTTGGTTATTTAAACTCAAACAAAAAATTGGTAGCAGTACTATAACATATTGTTAATGTAACCCAAAATAATAAAGGGAAGAAATATTTGAATTAGTAATAAAAATGTAAAAATTACAGTTTCCGTATTTATTTTTGTAAATCTAAAAAAGTACGAAATTTCTTGTCTTACAGTTTCACCAGACCTGACCTTTAAATGGACTACATATTTGTGGTATTTAAATTAATATTAGATAATATTTTTAGGATATACATGAAATTTTGAACCATATATATGGACTTAGTATTAAAATGTACACCTTATATTTACAGTATATATGCACAGAATTACTAAGTTTAAAGACTTTTTAAACAAATTTTTACAATAGCCAAGTTAAGAACATGTTTTTAAGCTGAACATCAAAGTTAAAGATTTGATTCTAGACTACAATAAAATTATTAAAATATTTTTGGGCTTTAAATCAAGCTTTTTAACATATTTACTGACTCTAGTAAATTGAAGAAAACATTTCCAGGTTTCATAGGAAAACGAAGACTAAGTTTCTAGACTTTGAATACAAATTTAGACCAATTAAATCAATTAAGCCATGATATTACGCTTAACAGTAAAGTTAATGTCGTATTTCTACATAAAAAGGAAGAATATATTTTTAGACTGTATATATTTCTATACCTTATTTCTGGACTTAATCTTAAAATGTAGGTCTTACTTTTGAACTTTACATATTTACATTCAAATTCGTCGCCATATTTTAAGACTTTCCCTCAAAATTCAGATCATATTTTAAGACTTTACATCCTAATGGAAACTCAACTAGAGGATTTTCCATCGATTCAAGCTGAAGACTTCAAGCTTCTTCCTGATTTCCCGCGACAGTCAAGTTCCACTTGACAAAGATGAGTGTGGAAAATGGAGCGTGTCCCATTTATGTGTAGATTCCCCTCTCTATCTCCTTTTCCCCATCAAGGCCGTGGAAATCTGATTTGCGATTAAAGCCCCAAATGCACGTTAATCCCTGCGAGCGGATGGCAGGCTTCGTGGAAGTACTGCCACCGCGTCCCACTCTCAAACTCCCTGGCCGGCAGCAGGTGTAAATGATTCTGCCTCCGTAACATGACGTTGTCCGCGGTCAACGCGGTTTTTCTATTTTCTGCCCGGCCAATGCGTTGTGAGCCATTTGAAACTGGTTGCACCTTTGAGTCTTGCTACGTCGTATTAAGTTTAATTTGCATGGAAAACTAAGACTGGGACTGGGAAGAGGAAAAAATGGAAATACTTTAGAAAGACCCCAAGGCGCCAGCGGCTTGACACATTTCTGCGGGCCATGAGAGTGAACTTTTTGCGATCGAAATGCTTTTCCAATAGTTGACCCAATTGGAAAAGAGACGGAAAATGGGGAAACGGGGGACGCGGCAGGTGGAGGCGGCGGGATCGAGAGTGAGTGCAGTGAGGCGACCCCGGATTGACATCAATCATTGCACTATGAGACATTATTCTTAACGTCATCGTCATGCCGCCTCAGCTGGGTCAATTAGAAGTGACTCGGCAGCTTTTGGGTAAAAGCGAGAAAGAAATGCAGCCGACGGGGGAGGGAGAACCTCCCATTCGATGGGAGGAAAATCTGCAGCTAAACGACAATCGATTAAGGTCAGCCTTCACTGGGCTGGGAAAGTTGGCCCAATGAACGCCCAGCAAGTGGCGCCCATGGAGGCACTCAGTCGGTAGCCAAGCGTATCTCGACCAGATCGTACAGGGGGAAAAATATATGACAAGTGAGCCGACTTTTCCGAACTGGAATTACAGGTCAGCAAATGAACTGAAACTGAGTCTAATAAGGGTCCACAGTATCAGTCGATGGAATGGGATTTTCCCCTTGATTAGACCACTAACAAGTCAATAATTTTTAAGGATTTAAATTCAATGAAATACATCTTATGTAAAAATGTATGGTATTAGATTGTCCTTTTCTTAGAGGATATTAGTATAACCTTTATGAGCTTCATTAATAAATTTTCCCCTGGCTCAAACGATCGATTTTAACTCGGCTTATTTTAAAATGATTAAAAGTAAATAGATAAAAAAATATCTTAAATGATTTTTAATTTATTTTTAATTCAATTCTTCCTGTGTAATCATAGCCATCCAGATCGGGCTCATGTGCAGGCAGCAAGGAGCAGCCGCGCCATGGTCAAGTGGCTGCCCGATTTGCATGACCAGTCGATGGGTGTGCGTGAGGGGCGATCGCAATCCCCCAATCAAATACAGTGGGTCCCAGGAAGAGGAAGATCGAAACTAAGGCGCTTCACTGCCACAGCAATTACTGCCTCAGTTCCAACTTCTCAGTCATGCAAGCGATTTTTCCGGAGTGCATCGAGTTGGGTTTCTCCTCGGGCTAGGGAGTTTGTGGCTAGCCAAGCACAGTGGCTAAGATGATAAGCCTGTTTGCGAAATACAAGACAAAATGTACACCCTAAAAAGATTCTTGAATTTAACAATGAACTAAGGAAATTAACACAAAAACTTTGTTTTTTATATACAGATATACAGTTCCTTTGAAAACAAGCTGACCATTTTGATAAGGATTAATTAATTCTGCTTAATTAATTTCGTGGCAACCCAAGGAAAGTATAATATTCCTGTAAAGAAAATTAAATCTTAATATTTTTCTTCGTTTTCCACCCACTGTGCGCCGATTACAGTGCCTGGCACAGTGAACCACTTGACCATTCGACCAAGGAATTTGCGTACGGACAGTCTTGTGGTTTTCCAATGGCTTGTTTGAGGAAAATGTAATACAAAAAAATAAATATAAAATATATATTAAATCTGAAACTAGTCAGTCTAATTTTTAAAATGTACATTTATTTATTAAGATATTTAAATGCAAATTAACAATTTAGTGTGCTATGAGAGCCATCTATTAAGTTGTAATCAAACTAAAAAGCTTTTAGTAGCGACATCTATCGGTCAATGTGGACTATGGTCTGTGCTGCCGTTTTGGGATTTTTATAGCTTTTTGGAGGGAAACCACAAGCATCTATAACAATGAGAAAAACGCTAGATGTAGTGGGAAAATAAGCTACGTTTACGCCGAAGCACAGTCTGGCAATTCTGGTAGTTGGAGCATGTGGCATTGCCAGACTTTCCAGTGAAAGTACTGCCAGATTTTATTTGAATTTAAGACATTTTTACATATATTTTACACTGTAAGCGTGTAGAGCTGTAGTTTTTCGGTTCCGAAACTGCCCACTAGGCGTCGCACAAGAACCGACAATGGAATTTCTATTATTATTATTTTTATTTATTGTGCCATCCCCACAAGTGGACGTAATAATCTTTGACATTTTTTCAAGCTATTAAACATTAAAGTTTTAAGAAAATGCGTTTTTTAAAAAGTAAACATGGCTCTGGTGCCGATTGGGAGAGTTCCCGAAATAAAGGAGGAGGAGGAAAATAACTTGGCGTAGTTTTATTACCTCGAAGTAAAACATGTATCTGTTGGTAATTAATTTTACTTTAAAAGGTAAGGTATTTGAAAAATAAAACAAATAAAATCTTGTTAAATAAGTCGCCAAAACGTCAAATATATAGAACCAGAAAAATTAGAAGAGAATCGATTTAATTTAATATATACATATACATATGTATATTAAAACCTATTAATTTTTCCAGCCAATTGAAGCATTTATGAAAATCTTTAGTTACTTTGTTTTGGTTACTAGTGGTTACATATATTTTTTGAAGCCACTTTATAAATTAAATTTAAGAATGAATAATTGCAGGAGCATATCGCTATGAAGAGCATTCCTCTTCGGTGACTTTGTAATATTGCTTTTTTGAAAAATCTTGATTTACATATACATATAGTACATATATACTTAAGTTATACGATTTATGAGGAAATTGTAACAGATCCATTTAAAGCGTGTACACAAATTTCTTAAAATTTTAAAAGCAAGCAATGTTGTAAATAGGATCCTTAAAAAATATGCCAAAAATAAACAAAAAAAATACTAAAAACAAAAAGCTAAAAACAAATTTTACCTATAAATGTAAAGCGACCTAAAAATTCCTAACCTAGACTGTTAATTAAATCTGAAAACTATTATTCATTTTTCGGGACTCTTATTTCGTGATTTAATTATACAATAAACCTTAATTATTACTAAAATTTTGGGGGTGGCAGGAAAAGTTTAATTCTGATTCTCTGCGTTTTATAATTAGCAAGTCCATTGTCTGCTTTGCGAATTAATTAGAAAACAAACAAATTAAAGGAATGATATGGATCGAATTTTAAACAAGAAAAGACTACAAAATTGTTAAGAATACCCCGTTTTAGAGCATAGTTGTTTGTTATGTTGGTTTAATATAATGGTTATTCACTTTCCATGCATACAAAACCCTTGAGTATCTCAGTCCGCCATTTTATTTCAAACATGTTTATCTTAGTTTTAAAGTTTATTTAAATTTTTGTTTCTTAAATTCATAGGTTCTTATACAATATAATATAATTGTTATGGGAGAAAACATTAGTCTTGACATTCTCTTAAAGTTTTTATTTAAGTTCGATCAAACGAAAAACATGGGAGTTATTTGACAAACAAAACTGAAACCTTCTGAATGAAAAATCTGCCACAGCAGGAGCCCATTCGGAAGGTATTTATTACAATTAAATTAAGTTAAAATCATAGTGCAAAGCCGGAATTCCTGGGAATTTTTGCACTATTATTGCTGCTGCACAACAGGTGACTTTCCCACACTATGCATATACCCGGGACAATTCCTCAGAAGTCTCCCCCTCCTGCCGGTAAGTAAAGTATGTACGACAAATGCTCAAGAATGTTTGTTTGTGTATGCAGAGATACATATCAAATACGCCCCCATTTGCCGGGTTAAGTGAGGCGAATAATTCATGTCAATATCAAAACTCATTTACCTGCGGTTGCCTCAGTCTTTCATCAAAAAGCTTGTGAGGCAAGACCCACTGAGAAGTAGATCAAAAGTGGGAAACTGGAGGTGGGGCCGGGCAGCCCAATTGAGGAAAATGCGTTCAGCTGGAATGCCGCTTATAAGCCATCGTTGACAACACAACCTGGAAACCGACAGGCGACAGACGACGGGCGAGGGACGACTGTGTCGGAATCAGGATTTGAAATATGGAAAAGTTTTGTCTCAACTTCCAGATAGGCAAGCGACAAGGAACGATTTTAATTACTTTGGCCCAGTCATTCATTCACTTCCACTTGTTGCCCATCAGTTAAAAGTCAAAAGAGGAAGCTCTGCGAATGGTAATTCCATTTCCATTTCGGACATTTCACGCTCGAAAGGATTTTATCCGACACCGAACCCACTTCCCCAGCTGCGATGTCTATCGGCCCCTAGCCATTACAACTTATTGCAACTCCTGTGGCTACTTTTAATACACTAAATTAACTTTTTCGTGGGCCCAGCCACCCACTCGAAAGGCAAGGACGCGTACTTTATCTGTCGGTTATCTCGCCTTTTGTTGATTAATAGCTTTGCGGTAATTAATTCGCCATGAATGATGTGCACTTGTATGGAACGAGATTGGAAGGGAATATGAATGGAAGTCTAAGTTCATTATTGTAGAGCATCTATGGGGGCATTATGTCGGAAAGAGTTGTAGTCTTTTTATCAGTTCGAATAGAATCTATTACGTGTTAATTAGCAACAAAGGTGTATTTGGTATGGATGACCGAGTTGGGCATCTTTATTTACTTAGAATTATTGTAGGTTTACTTTTGTATATAGCAAATTTATGTCATCGTCATCGTTAATAATGACAAACATTTATATACATTAAAATAGTAAATTATTTTCCCTTTAAAGTTTATTAATTAAACAAATGTTGCAACCAAGGCTGCCGAGTAAGGTAAGAGTTGTTGAGATGGAGGATTGTTGTTACTTTATTTTCTAAAACCTCTAATGTTCATCTTCAAAGTATACTCAACCTTGCACATTCCTTTTACTAAATTACTAAATTGATATTTAACCGAATTGAAGACTATAACTTTCTTATAAATTTTATATGTATTTTGTTGATCCGGTAAAGACTAAAAATAGTTATTTTTCTCTCATAAATTTACGCCTTTGATTCCTCTGAACTACATCAACATTCAGTGGCTCCTTCAGCGTTTTTCTGAGCCCTCACATTAACTGGAAATTATCTCATTACATCTGCACTGACAACGAGTGTGAACTTCTGGGTTCCGGCGGCGCAAGAAACTTTATGCCCACCTACTGGTTCGGCTTTTACCAATGACTTCCGTCATCACCGGCACACTCGAAGTGTAAATTTGCATTTGCTTCTAATTAAGAGAGGGAACAGGAAAGTGCCCAGACCCGGCCCAGAGCCCGCATCGTTGCATCGCAAGATCGCAGCATCCCGGCATCTTGGCAGCTCGGAAACTTTGCATCTGCAAATGGAGGAGCACTTGCGGCAATTGCAATTTAGAATTTTCAATTATATTTATATTTTTTATGAGGTTAGCGGCTGGGTAATGGGTGGCGGGTGGCGGGTACCGGGTAGTGGGGAATGGAAACTGGAAAATGGAAAACGGAAAACACCCCTTTGGCCCGCACACACGGAAGCACTAGAAAACTACAAATCAAGTGCCACGCACGCAAATTTCCTTTAATTAAAACCAAACTTTTAAGAGCCCCTCGTCTGCATCTTCCGCACGTTGCCCCGCTCCCGTTGCGCTGCAGAGGCATCTTCACCTCGGTTACCCAACTGCAAACTACTCGGTCTCAAACTTGAGCGGATCCAAGGCGACATCATCTCCGAGTGGGAGCCAAGGTGCGGGCCGCTTTTGTCGGTCGCCAGCCTCTGGTGATTACGGCCCAAAGTTTGCTCAGGTGAAGAAATACAATTAGCGAGTAATACAAGGACAATATTAGTGCATATGGTTGTGGTAGATAGTTGGGGACTTTTTGTAGGATTCTTGAAAGTATCTACATCTGATGCACATATATACTTTATAGTGCATTTACATATTTTCTCTAGAATAACTTGCATTGTTTTTTGTTTTCAATATAATATTATAATATATTTCATAGTCTTATCTCAGCACACGTAGTCTTAGTGTAAAGAATATCTATTGTTATAAATTATGACAACAACATTTATCTGATATTAAACTATCACGAATAAGGCTCTGAGTAAGGTCCACACATAGTTTCACTTCTTGAGTTCTTAAGACAAAAAATCAACCCCTTTCGGGTTGATGAAAACCAAAGCAAAGCCTGGGAAAATCTCTTCGAAGCTTGATTTGGAAATTGTTCCGGGACAAACATCCATCAACAAGTAAAATTCAGTTTCTGCCGGAAAAGCAGTTGGTGAAAAACCCCCACTGGGTGAGGATGGGAGTGGAAGAGGCAAACTTCTCCGCCCCGAAGAAGCGAACCGGATGCAGTAAAAAAGTTTCCTAACCCATATTAAAACATATTTGCGCCAAAATATGCAGAAGCCAGGAGAGTGCAAGGAAGTTGCCGAGCGAATACGCCGTATCTCTGTGAAGGCAGGTGGCGGGCGACGGGCGGGCTGGCAGTCAATTGCTCATTGACTTGGCTCAAAAATTGTTGAGTGTCGGGTCCTAAGTCCTAAGCCCCTGCTAACATGCCAAAGTCAAAATGCAGTTGCAACGACGGTGCACAGGGAGAAAAAATATAATACAATAGTTATAAGATTAGTTTACAGAATTAATAGGTTCGGTGTAGCTTTTAAAATGGTTTATTTCTTTCATTAGTTTGATTTTTATTTGATGCTGCTGAGCATTCTGTTATTTGAATAGTTTCTCTGAGTGTACGGGATGGAGTGATGGGGTGGAGCCTCAGCAAAGTTCCCAGCACCAGATATGGAAGAACCGACTTCTTCCTCTTTGGCGTCCCATTTTTTCGGGTTTAGTTTCCAGTTAAGTTTACGTGAGCGTGGATTTCAAGCTGTGCGCGCACATAAGTTTGTGGCTTAAGCATGTGAAATTCATATGGATGGCAGCGCACACCCCCAACCCCTACCCCTCCCACCTTTCCCGCTCACCTGCATGAAGGGCATAAAATACTGGCAGGGCTAATGCATTGCCAGCAACCCTAATAACCTTAGACATCGCGACGACGCGGGGTGCGCCGGGCCGAAAAAGTCACACAAAGTTACTGGCGCAAAAAGTTTAAAATTAAACGTAGTTGGATTTGGTGCAGGGTGTTAGGAAATAAAGGAATATACATAGGTAGGTATAAGGGGGTACTCTCTAAGGTCTAAGGGTCGGCTGTCATGTGTTGAATAAAATACTAAAGAGGGCAAGAGATCACTAGCCGAAGGGTTAGGCTTTCAATGCTTGAACTGATGTATGCTCCTTTTCCCTATAAAATCAAACTCGTATTAAAGATAAAATTGTTGTAAACTCTTCTTTAAGGCCTGGGAAATACGAAAACCCAAAAATTCAATTACAAAAACCGCATTAAATAAAGTAAAGCACCACAAGGAATAGAAATAGAGAGAAAATTCCGTACCGTGCTGGAGCTAATTATGCTTATGTAAAGTGTTTTTTGGGCTGTAAGTCTAATGCAATATAATTTGAACAAAATTATTGAAAATTGACGGTAATTGAAATGAATTCAAACAAATTTGAGTGCCCGCTGCTGGGTGTCGTGTTGAGTCCCCATCAAAGGAGTCAAAGAGCGCTGAGCGTTGCAACTTTGACACGCGACGAAGAGGTCGCCGCATGAGAGTTCCCCTTCAGACTCTGCAATTTCGCAGGCCCAGGCTGGCGAAGGGGTTCATTAGGCATTTTACCAAAATTACTGCACATTTTCAGGGGGAAATTCTGTATGATTAGGCTTCAAACTAGTGGATTATTTGTAGTGGCGGCGTCTTTCGGTTAAAGCAAGCCAGCTCACTGGGATTAGCCGAGAGCTGTGGAGACAGCGAAGCTACAACTTCCACCGGATAATGTCATAAGTCCCCACTCTAAACAGCTCACTTTCCCACCAGGATTGAGACCCTGCTCGACTGGAAACAAATTCAATGAAAATAAAAATAAATTAGCTGCAACTAAATGAGCCAAATAAATTCATTTAGGGCTTTATGCGCTCCACTGAAGTACACCCAAAGACGCAGTCGTCTTTCACGTCCGCCCCTTTGGAAGGCTTCCTGGCTGGCTGCGAGGGTGCGGGCCAAGTTAAAGCCAACACGTATTGCCAAACTCGATTGCCGTGGGCGCCGCACCAAATGCAATTTCACTTCGCCCCTGTCGGAGCCGAGGGTGTACAGCTTGCAGCTGGCAAGAGCAGCGTAAAAATTCCAGCAGCAGGTGATTCCCCTTCGAAGCACTTATCTTTCGAGCGAGCTCCGTTCGCCGTGCTCGTGTCAAATGGCGGACAACTCTGGGAATCAAAGCAAACAAATAACAAAACTGAAATATTTCTTTTGATTATGCCAATGGAGATTGTTTATCGCTAGGAAATGCCACCAAGTAGGGCGATTTGTTGTTCATTTTTGCGTATGATTGTGCTGAAAAATAAATTACATAATTATTCATAGTTTGTATACTTTAAAACAGTTGCCACATTCAAAACTTATGATAATTTAAATATGTAATTTATTTTACTTACAACCAGTACCATATATCTTTCCAATTAATTGAAGTAAACAACATTCTAACATAACAAAAAACTTGTGTTTTTAATTAAAAATTTTTCCTTAAATTATGTATAACCACACCTCCTTACTAAAACATTTATTGGTGTCATTGGTGAACCGAAATTACCTCTGATCTCGATTAGAGAAACGTGTATCCCTAATTTTATTAAATCAAAACAAAAACACATTTAAATATTAACCAGAAAACTATACAAATTCATAACTCTAGTCACGCACCTGGCGCCTGTTCACTGGCTAACAAAAAAAAAAAAAAAAGTTATTCAAATAAAACCAAAACAAATTCAAAACCGGATCGAAAGAGAAACGTTCGGTCAGCATTGAGGGAAGCCCAACCGTCTGGTCCAGTGTCTGGCTGACAAGTTGCTTCCGAATGCGGGTAAAGAACCTCAAAGATATCAGCCTCTTAGGTGGGCGATCGACTCGTATAAATAGAGAAAGACGCAGAGAAAAGGGCTCAGTATCAAAAGCTGCTTCAAAGCATCCTCATCTGCTGGATTATATCCTATCAACGAATTTAATTTCCAAACCAAACATGAAGTTCCTGGTAAGCATAGCCTGTCCATAAACACTTGGCAGGAATTAAGGACCCTTCCATTTCAGGTGATCGTTTTTGTGGCCCTGCTTGCCTTCGCCTCCGCTCTTCCACAATTCGGATTTGGTGGATTTGGAGGATTCGGTGGACAGCAGCAACAGCAGCAGCAAGAAGGATTTGGAGGCTTCGGAGGAGGCTTCGAACAGCAACAGCAGCAGCAAGAAAGTTTCGGCGGAGGCTTCGGAGGCTTCGACCAGCAGCAGCAACAGCAGCAGGGAGGCTTCTTCTAGGCTCCTTTATTAAAGCTTAAGTTAAATAAAAGATAATATTATATTTAAAACATAAAACGACACAAGTATTTTAATTCATGGGGTTAAAGATTAAATAGATTTAAGGGAGCTGTTCAGAGCACCCCTGATATTTCAAGCTTATAAAATAAAACACTCGATTGTTTTCATTTAAGTTTTTTCAGTGCACATTTATTTATTCTGAGATCAAATGATTTTCTAGAGCAAACTGGTTTGAGACGCTAATTCAAAATTTTATGGAAGGGAAAGTTCAATCTTCATCTAAACAAAAATTATCACTTATTAAAAATGTATTAAATAAACGTCAATGTCTTCAATATGCACTTATAATTTCGCTACAAATATAACACCCTGTACTTTTAAAAACAAGACTATGTATTTTACCTGTAAATAAAGAGTTAGCTTAAATACCCCTGAAGAAATTTGTAAGGCACTAATTTTTATACGGAGATATATATATTTTTTTCCCTACATTTAAAACTATTATAATAATAGGCAATGTTACTAAATGAAGAAGTCACCAATAAATTACTATTTAACTCCTTTAACTTAGCTACATTGAGAAACGTGCTCATTCAGTATCGGGTTTTTGCCCTTTTTTCTCATTAATGAAGATAAGCGATTACTGCTTTATGCAATAAAAATTACATTTATTTCTTATTGCGGAAGTACTTAAATATATTGACTTCATGAATGAATGAAGGAATGAATTTGCATTGAAATTATGAAACGGTAAACAAAAGCTAGAGTAGAATAGAATATAAATTTTAGTGACTCATCGAAAAATTTGTGAACAAGTATGCGAAAAATTCTAACGTTGAAAATCGCTTAATTTGATTAGAGGTATGAATACGCCAGAAATCGTGCGACTTACGTACAGTGGGGTATTTGGGCTTAAGCTGTGGATTAAATAAACATATTATCAGTACACTAAATTATCTTGGCAAATACATTATCAAACTTTAGGACTGCTTTTTAATATTCCTTTGAATATGCTCCCTTTTTTATTTGTTTATTTGAAGTTCTGTCCTGATTCGTGTTTAAAAAATTTATGTTAAAATGTATACAAGACTCAATGACTAATATATAATCTAATATATATGTATATGTATATATGTATAGTTAAGCGAAAGCTAATGCTTGGCTCAACAAAAATAATTAAAATAAAGTAATGTTAGCTAAGTACAGTGGAACTTACAATAATCTGAGCAATAGATTATAGAGTTCTATAAGAATAGGTAGGGCTGTATATATTTGTAAATTTTTATAAAATACCCACTGTGCGACGGAAAACCTGTCTTTTCACAAAGGTTGACAACCACACTTGAGGTTTCATCAACAAAAAAAAGCCCCGCCGAAAACAAATGTCTATCATCTGCGCAAGAGGGAAGTCCGCGCTGTGCTCGGCCCGTGTCCAACCAGTTTCGAGTGGCTATAGGCCAAACAAAAAATCTGATAAATACTCACAGCCGGCGTACAAAAGCCTAACAGTTGGCTAAGGCGTTTCAGCGGCATAGGATAGGAAATTATTTGGATAAATATATAGCAAATTTAAAGTTAAAAATGAAATTTCTGGTGAGTTTGAACGGAAAAATGTAAAAGAAAACGATAAATAAACAGAATAAACTCCCCAACGATTTATTAGAAAGTAGTGCTTTGAGTTGCTGTTGTTTATTAATTTTATAAATTTTTCCTTTTCTTAAAGGCCCAAGAACCTAGCATACAATTGATACAATTTCTTCAGTAAACTAGACTCTTATTTTTATAAATATAAACAATTGTTATATTTTCTCTGATCTTTTACCATTAGATACTCGTCTTTGTGTCCCTTGTTGCCCTGGCCTCGGCTCAGTTTGGACTCTTTGGAGAGTTGGTGCGGGATGTTGAGCAATTCGGACAGCAGCAGCAACAGCAACAGCAGAGCGGCTTTGGAGGAGGGCAACAGCAGCAGCAGCAGGAGGAGGGAGTCATCTTCAGAGGTCCTTTTGGCGGCAGTGTTGAGCTCTTCCAGGAGCAGCAGCAACAGCAGCAAGGTGGCGGTGGCGGCGGCCAACAACAGCAGCAGCAGCAGGAAAACCTTTTCAACTTCTTTGGCTGAGCCCTAACAGCAAAGATCCCCGAGTAACAGTCTGAACACAACCACCTGAATTCAAAATAAAGCCATTATCTAAGCCATGAATCCAAAATACAAAACCCAATTAGGTAACCAAGGATAGTTTGACCTTTATCTGTTGAAAAGGAACTGATTTTACACTTTTGACAAGCGTATACTTACTAAATAACATAAGGAACTATGACTGAAGATACAGTGATTAAAATTCCCCAGGGATTTCTCTAGCACCCCTAAAATGTACATGGGCTTCACCAAATCAAATAAAAGCACTTAATTGATGGCGGCAGGGATCAGGGTGAATTTGCCTCCTGTTTGTAAGCGAATCTCACAATGGCTTCGTGTCAAAATCGCGATGATGGCCATGGCCAAATGTTATGGGAAAAGTTTTTAAGCCAAAAATCGCAAAACTCTAATGAGTGCTATCGTTAAAATCGGGAGACGGGAAGCGGCGGGACTTTCGGTAGCTTTATCCGAAAGCACCGAAACACCATCAAAGTCATTAAGCGGAAAACCCTTTTGGCTTCTTTTCCACGCATTTTCATTTCGCCTCGTAATGACTTCATCCCAGCCAGCCAGAGTCTTTGGGGTTTTGGTTCTGGTTTTGTTATTGGAGACAATTTCGAAGCCATTCGCCAGCCAGGCAGCCACCCACCAAGAAAGCCAAGAACACCAGGACCACGACCAGGACCGACAGTAACAACAACACTCGTAACTACAAAACAACTTTTTAATTGCAATTAAATACGTAACAAGTTTTTAGTTGTAAGTGCGACGAGCGTCCCGTGAACACACAGAGAACTTGGCCGTGCCCCCGGACGGCTCCTCCGGACTCCGGAGTGTCCATTGGTGCCGCTTATTGTTGTCGTGGCTTACCCTTATCTCTCCCCGGCTATCTGCTCGGCACTCGTATATATGAAATTGCCATTGCAGTGTGCGCCCTGTGTGTATATTGCAAAATTGAGTTGTGCGCTTTGGGGTTTTAATTGTTAATTGTTGGCTCAGCTTGCCGGGCAGGGCGGCGTTTTTGACGTCAGCCAACTTGATGACAGTCGTCGGAGCAGTGTGGCTTGGGAGTGGGTCGGGTTTTCCCAAGAAAAGCGCGCCTGGGGGATTATTCTAGCGAGGCAGAGGCTGGGACACACTGCCTGATGGAGGAAGAATACAATTTTATGGATTAGGGAATCAAGTGGCAGCCCTTAATGACTTTCGGGTTAAGTGGGGAAAGCACATCCTGAGCGGATCTTAAGTCAAATCGTCAAGTTTATTGAGGCAGACGAAGCCAATCAGTACTTAATGCAGCAAAAGACTGGTAAAATAATTCCAAAATATTGAATTAGGAACTTGAATTGTTCTTGTAACTAGTTTTGGCTAGTTTCATTAATTGCAACTTTTATGTTTGTTGGTCTCGGGGGGAGTTGAAGACTTATTTTCGGAAAGATACGAAAAGTAGACTATATAAAATAATCTGGTTTAACGAGACCATGATTCGCTAGAATACTTACAAGACTAGGAATCTCTTTAATCAAAGTTTACAATTTTTTATATTTCTTCAATGGTTTTTAAAAACATGACAGAATTTTCAATAGCTAAGAATTTTAAAATTAGTAAAGCAGCAGATGCATATTAAATTGCTTTGTCTGGTCTACAAATTTTAACACAGTTTTATAACTGCCATACGAATTAGTCCTTAGAAGAGCTTACTCAGAAACCCTCTTTCTGAAATAAGTAGTAAATGTATAAAGTCAACAAGGACATATAGTTTGATTAACATTCCATAAGCAAACTATTAATATTTATGCATTAAGTATTAAGTATAAGTATATGTTCTCTGGAATATTCATTATTATTATTTATTATTATCAGGGTAAGCACTCTCTCTCAGTAAGTATTATTATATTTCAACAGCAGACAACTTGGCCCAAGGAGCATCTCAGAAATGTCTTGATTTCGTTGATATGCATGCCATTCAATTTGAATGCAAATTAAAATATGATGAGGCCACTGATGTTGTCGCTTAACCATTTACCTTTCCCATCTAATGATCCTTTATAGGCACCCACCTGCCCGGGGCCATCGCCACTTGCCAAAGCTGTCCAGGCAACCTCCAAGTGGCTGTTTTTCTTACCTGTGCCGGGATTTCTTTTCCTTTTGCTCACTAATTTGGCCGCAATTTACATAAAGGCCGCGCGGGCCCCAAATGTTGTTAGCTATGGTAATTTTACATACCTCCTCCCGGGTTGCTTATTTCGGGGCACCAACAGAAAAAGTGTAATTTCTTTTACCATTCAACTTGATTAAATTAGAGCGAGGGAATGTGCGAGCGAGGGACTGAGTCCTAATGAGAGGCAGCTGCATTTTAGTGCCTGTCCGAGAGTATTACCCAGTCCCTGTCCGAGTCCAGCTCCAGTCCCACCATCCACTATCCACTGCCTGTATATGTAGTGACAGATGTATGACTTGGCATTTATAGTTTTGAGTCGCAATTTTCGGTGATTTATTTATGCATGAAATGCAAACAAAATCAGAATAATTACCAACAAAACCCAACTGAACTGACAGTTGGACAGACCGCCCAAACAAAGCCAGAAGTATGATGCGAGCTGGAGCGACGTTCAACGGAGAATATTGCAATGCACACAGTCAGTCAAACAGACAGGACTACAGGCAGCGACTCTTGAGCTGTCAGATGGCAACTGGGGGGGAATATTATAATATTTGCAATCCGTAAAGAGCTGTTTCCCCATATTTATGTGGCAAGAAGTTCGCTTAACGGGGCTATATGGTTAAGTAAGCAGGAGATGTGAGTGGAAAGAAATTACTCACCATCATTATAGGATGCGATAGGGATGTATGGACATCGTGGAAGATTTATATATGAGCAAAAATATATTAAGATATTAGATCGAAAGTATAGCAAAGTTTGATATATCGAAATTTCAAATATTTCAATATATCGCAAGGATATTTAAACATCATAATCATTTTATTTAGTTTATATATTTTCCTGATTATATTAAAATCATCTTTAGGACTATCTCAAAATCTGATATACAGGAGTTTTTAATATTTGTATTATCTATTCCAGAAATATTCCATTTAGTTGATGTATATTTTTGTGAGATTATATCTTAAACATCTATAGGCCTACAGTTTTGACAACGGAAACTTAGGATATTCTTTAGCAAAATTTAACATGTGAAACATTATGTCTCAACGTTAAAATATAGCTACACATATATAATGACCTTAAAATATCAATGAGTTATTGATTTTTCCTGCCATCACTAGTCTGTTATAAAAATACATGTTCAAAAAAATCATAATACATTGAAGAGTATAAGTCCCTTAGAGGCTCCCTAGATGTTATTTTCCTTTTGTGATTTTGATTAATTTTAAGTACTTTCTGTGGGTACAGTTAATAGATGATGAATTACTTGGCATCTAATATATAAAATTACCCATATATATTATATTATTTAGGGAAAGACTTTATGTTTGCAAAAGAGTATACCTATACCCGGAGACTTTCGAGTTTCCTTGCTTTTGATTTATTTTTTGAATTTCTGTGACCCAAGTAAAAGAACTCAAAACTAGAAAGTTTATAGTAATGGGATTAGTGCAGAGCTTGAATAACCGCTCACTTTATTTCCGATTAATTTTCAGAAATAAACTTGGAACTTGGACACCCTTTGGCCCAACTAGATCTGGCCATTCCCAATATTAAGGCCGCGCCCCGGAAGTGGGCTCCATCTTCCCCTTTGGCCTTTGCCATTGCCTTTGCCTTTGCCAGTGCCATTGCAGTGCAGCAGTAAAAGTGACTGCACACAGATGTGCTTCATGGCTCCGGGGCTGAATCTGGAGGCTGGTGCTACTGCGGCAGTAAGATTTTATTAGCGGTGGTATTAGCAGCGACAGCCAGAGAGAGGAGCCACCCCCATCTTGTCCCATCGCTATCCGGGATCCTGGCCGGCCCCTGCTACAGTGGTTGGCGTTGCAGATTAATGCAGGCATAAAAATATTTACAACTTTTTTATGCAGCAAGCATTTTTCGCTGTTTTGCGCGCGAGTTTTGTTCCCGGCAAATTTAATATAATTTCTGGTCGTTTAATGAGGGTCATTCAAAAGTGCTCGCCGGCTCCGCGCCCATTTTCGCCGGGCAGCCTGCGGGCACAACAAGTGTGCTGCCCATTAAGAGTGACCCCTCGGTACGGCCTCGTAAAAATTGCTTAACAACATTATGCAAAGTAAGAGATGCGGCCGTAAAGTGGAGGGCACGGCCGGTTTTTGGAGAGTCTTCGCAGGACGCACGTCTTACGTGGCACTTGAGCCTGAAACCGCGCCCACTGTGCAGGTCCAGAGGAATCCGAATCCGCATTCGGAGTCGCCTCCGGTTTTTGTCTTTCACTTAATCCCTGCGCTGGCTCGCAAATTCCAATGCTGGTTTCTGTCATCCCCAAAAGTTACTCCGCCCGCCCAGGGTGCGGGTGGCGTCGGGTGCGGCCCACGAGCGAAAGGATTATACAAATAAAATAAAAGCGCGGTCCGGGGAGGGCGAGGTGTTATAAATTTGGGACAGCAGGTGAAAACAATTTGGTGCATAAAGTTTTCGCTTAGCAGCTCAGCGCGTTGGCGACCCAAGGACCCCGAGCAGGGATATGGCTCTGACTTCTGTTTTGTGGCCCAATGCGGTTTGACACAAAACAGAGAGAACAAAAAGGGGGTCAGGATAAAAAACACCGCACACACAAAGGAGGCAAGCGTAGAAGCACAATCGGAAAAAAGGAGAATTCCCACAAAAATTACTGGCTTGGCAGGCATATTTTTGCAGCTACGACTGTTCTGACTGAACACAGCTGAGGCGCTCGTAATGTGATCATAATTCTGCCGTTATTTAAATAAGTTTATCCCGTACACAACATTTAAGGATAACACACTTTACTCTTGTTATCTTAAAGGACTCACGTCTAATTGTTGGAAACAACAAGCAGTATTCTTTTACTTTATACTTTATATATTTATAAGAATAAAATGATTTCTAATTTGAGCTTAATTTTACTATACAATGTACAGACTATGTATGCTTTATTCATTTCTCTCTGAAACATTTAAAACATTAACATTTAAATATTAATTGAGTCTGGGTGACTTAAAAATAATCAAATAATTTAAAATATAATACCCTCGCCAAGAATTTTGAAACGATAAAAAAACCTATGAAGATTCAATTAGCTCTTCTGCAGAGATCACCAGACTTAAATCGTTTAAGTCAGCCTATATATACATCCGTATCCTGATATTTTCTGGCTTACATTTTAATACCATCACGAAATCAAAAGTTAAAAGGTGTCAGAAAAATTGCTGTGATTATCACCACACTTAAAGAAAAAGAGCTGTAATGCATTTCCCATTGCCAGGTCTGCGGTCAAAGCCGCTCTGCCCATGCCAATGTGAAAGGCAAGGGAGACCGAACCGGCAATGACAGCGATTTCTCATGTTAGACGTGCCTTTTTATGTGGCTCGGAAATTAAAGTAATCATTTTTTATTGCGCGAACAAACAAAAGCATTATACTTTACTGCTCCGGCTAAGGGGGAGAGATGACAAACACAATGCAGAAAGCAGAATAGAGACGACCACAAAATGCACTGAAGGACAATTGAGTGCAGAAATATGGACAAGAGCCGGAGAGAAACCAGAAAGCGGATACGCTGTCCAAACAGCCGAGGCAGGCACAACTGAACCGCAACGTAGAGATTCAGAAATAGCATAGAAGGAGTCGGAGTCTACCTAGATCGAACAGTAGAGAAAAATATATAGAATAAAAAATATTTTATAGATCGAATTAATTATTGTATCTCAAAGGTTATCAGTTTATCAACATTACGTTACGTTTTAAAAGAAATTTAATTAAGCTGCTGGTCTCATTTGTATATTACAGATAATATATCCCTTTTTCTTAGACGGAGTTGCTTATACAGTGCACTATAGATCCAAACTTTACTCAGGTTAACCGAAGTACCTGCTCCGAGGCTCCTGGGGCACTGAGTGAGCAACCCTTACCTTGGAGGCTAGCTAAAAAAGAGCTACTCGGACAGAGCTGGCCACTAAGCTTAACCAACTGAAGTAAAGCGGATGGACTCGGTCTCGGCACCGGACCCGTATCTCCCAGCTAGCAGCTAGCAGCTCCCAGTTCCCGGCTTCCTGGTCCCAGCTCGGTGCCCGAGACTCGGACGCGACACCACTCGACTCGCACTCCCGAGGAGCAGAAGAACAAAGACTTTGGCAGCTGCGACAATGACAGCAGCGAAAATAAAAATATATACACACAAGCCTTCGGATATATTCGGGGCTGGTGTGCGCCACCCGCCATTGAGAAAATTGCATTAAAATCTATGGAGTGTGCATAGAAAGTGCAGAATGTCCTGTTCCCTCGCTCCGGCGGTGTGGGGTTCGGGGTAGTTTCAGTTTTTCGGAACTACGAAATGGCGAATTCGTGAAAAATTAAAGGAAAAAGGATATGACGCCACATTGCAACATGAACGCAAAATTGCAATTTTATTATATTTTAACAATGCACTTCGTTACGTGATTCCCACCAGGAATTGGACTCGTTCCCGCCGCACTCCAAGGGAAGCCAAGAGACAAACCCTTACCTTGTACGCTCGTACACAAACGTATATATTCAGATTTTTTCGGTTTCCTGATGGTTTTATGCATGCAATCTGAAAGGAGGACAGTTAACAGTCATATTTTATTGAGTTTTTCTTTGAATTGAAGTCATAAATTCATTTAGATTTTGCATGCTGAAAGGCATTTCGCATGTTCTTGACTCCGAAATTATTTTGGGTCCGACAAATGAACACACATAGCGGGGCTGAAGTATTAAAATATATAAAAAAGTGGATGTGTTTTCAAGAAACCCCTCAGATACATTCATTATCACAGAAACTCAGATCTAAAGTAAACATTTAATTGTTTAATTGGGCCTTTTCCCGCCTACTAATTGGCATTTCGGCCCCATTTACACATCACTCATGTTCTCTCTTGGCCGGACATGTGTTTAGACAGGTTCATGCAATTTGTTTAAAGTATTTTGTTCAACAATTAATATGCCTGGCAAAGTCCTTTCACAACGAATGCCGGCTGTTGGCCGAGAAGTTTTCTCCTCTCTTTAAATGCCAAAAACAATGACAGCCGTAAATAATACGTCTGCTCTGCACTGGCCGTTATGGTTTCTTGTGGTTTTGGCCTGCTTGGCCTGCTTTTTATTTGCGCTGGAAAAATATTATTTACACTTTATGATTTCTTTATTTAGCACTAATTGCTGCCTTCACTCGATGCCGAACCTGGGCTGGGCCTTTGCCTTGGGCCAGTGAGGAGTTACGACGATTAAGCCGGAATAGGAAAATGGACAAACGAATATGTAATGAATGTCGTAATGAATGGCAAAACAAAGAAAATAAAGTGAACGAAATGCAGGTTCAATTGGAACCTTGAACTTCTAAGATTCGTTTTGAGGCGAAATACAAATAAGAGCAGGAAGGCTTTTAAAAGGATTCTTTAAATATTACGGAGGTGTTTTTTCGCAGTCGTGTGCCTGCCATGATTGGCCCCTTGAAGGTACCGAAAAGTCAACTGACGAATTCTCCGACAACTCGTCACTGCCGGCTGGAAGATCTGCCAGGCGCAAGGATACTCGAGCGCAAGCACATCCATTCTAAGGCTCACTCGCACATGCTTGCCAGCGCAGTCAGATAATATGAAAAAGTTTTCCTTTCTCTGGATTTATTTTTATGCCTTTTGCCTTAGCATATGCTTGTTTATAGCCGCTGCTGCCTTTGCCACAGGACTTTTCCTCCTTGCGATGCTTCTGTTCTTCTTGAGCGTGTAAAGTTTATTTTTGTTACTTATTATTATTATTATTCTGGCGCTGTTTCTTGTTGGTCTTTCCCTCGCTGTGCGTCAGTTTTCGTGCGTGTGGCTGTGTATCTGCGTACTTATTTTCCGTAATTAATTTCGTGCTTCGAAACATCTGCAGCTGGATTTTTACTGCATCCGAAATTGCGCATACGCCCCATGTAATGCAGACTTGATGGTTTGCTTTCAGTTCGCGAAAATGCTGTTGGGGCTTTAAGCTCTCCGTCTGCTCCTTCCCCACCGTAAAAATGCCAATTTGTTAAACCAAATTTAATGCTGTAAAGAAATATTTGCCAACTAGACAGGGAGCTGTAGGTGGAGGGGGAGCCGTCGTGCCCACAATTGACACAACAAATTCTTGCAAATTTCATGGGCAAAATAACGTGAGCGAAACTCAACGGCACGGAGTGGGAAAACTGCTCGGAAAACTACCAGAGACGACGACTCCGAGGACGTTCCACATGAGCAGTTGGGCTTAGTTCGGTGTAAGCCAAGCCACGGGCACTTGGCTTACAGGACTCACGAGTGCCTTGATCACAGGATGCAACCTTAATGAACAAATGCTTTATTGGTAGTTTAAAACTAACACAAACTTAAGTAAAAATGTATTTGTATTTGTTAGGTTACTAGATTAACGTT
This sequence comes from Drosophila jambulina, assembly GCA_018152175.1. NCBI lineage: Eukaryota > Metazoa > Arthropoda > Insecta > Diptera > Drosophilidae > Drosophila > Drosophila jambulina. The sequence continues at coordinate 22,368,821 of JAECXH010000114.1, read as the reverse complement.
TAAATAGTTTAAATTAAGGAGAGTAACTGTTTTTTTCACGTTTTAATACTTAAGAACATTTATATTTAATTAATTTTCTTTTTTTGATATATATAAACCACAGCGGAATAGACAGTCACTGAGCCTTAACCTTCATCTTGGTGGGCTTAAGTTTCTTCTTCAATTGCATTTACCTGTGTGCCACCACAGAGTCGCGTCGCTGCAATGTAAACAACCCACTGGGAAACGTGGAAATGGGAAAAAGAGGACTATCCTGAGGAGGAGAATACACCCAGGGAAAAATCTTTTAAATTTGGTAAAAATCAAGGCACTTTCTCTACATTTCCATTATTGTCTTAATGAGTCATGTCAACGCCATTTAAAAACTGAACCTCAATGGCAGCTAAGATCGACTCTGTGACAGTTACTAGTATTTTTACTCTCAAAGCTCTTATAAAATGTTGCATTAAAATAAAGAAAGATGCATTCCCGACATTTGCTGTGGGGCAAATACCTTTTTGACTGACTTCCAAAATGGGAAATCAGCCGCTGGCGGGTGAGTGCCGCAAATCAGAAGGAAATTTGCCAAGCAGTAACAACTCTCAGGATAACTAATCCACTCACACACTTCACACTTCAATTTCCGCCAGGTTTTCTTGCCTGTCTCATATCCGAGTGAAAATTCGAAGCTGTTTGTTATTGCTGCTCGTTATTGTTGCCATGTTCCATGTCGTTTTCCATTTCGATTGTGTCACTAACATGTTGCGCTCCACGAGCGGCCTTAGGGGCTGAAGGGGCTATGAGAACTGTGGGGCTCCGGGGCTGCGGGGACTGCGGGAACTGCGGGGGCGGAGCGGCCAATGATTTGAGGAGCGCGCCCAGGCAATTTCACAACGGGCACGTATGCAAACAGTGGCCAAAAAGTGGGCGTTGTCATGCCAGGGTCTCGAAATGGGAATGTGCCAAACTGTCGGCTGCAATTTTGTCGGCTGCAGCTAGAAAAACGCATAAACAAAAAACTATGAGATAGATGTTTTCCCGTTTACTCAACACCAAGATACCCACTACAGGGACTGATAAGAGTTCAACAATAAAAGCCGTTTATAAGTAATAGACATTTTTATTTAATTTAGAAAATATGTATTAAATATAAATGGAAATAAATTTACATTTGAGCGAAGCTCATGATCAAAGGCATGGGAAATAAACAGAATTGTTTTTTAAATATACCCCTTTTTTATCTGAACAAGTCAAGCCTAGCTGGTGTAATCTAAACTCTTGGGAAAGCTGTTTCCCCTACACTGTTAATTATTTTGGCGCCTCGATGGCGCCATAACAAACACGCCCAGTCCTCAGGTGTCGAGTGCGGGGTGCAGCGTCAGACATTGGTGCCCAAACAACTAGCATATGACAAATTCAGCTCCGTATTTCGTCTCCTTGGGCTCCTGGCAGAGTGCGGAGAATAATGGCCGTGCCCTCAGTACAATTTCCGTTGCATCCTCTGTGCCACAAACGAACAAAAAAATCACTGCAGGGAGCGACGGAGGACTCCAAATCTATGCCTAACTACAAAGTAAGCAAAAATCGGAACTGCTGCAGATTGAGCTGTTGCCGAAAATTCGCTGAGCTACGACTACGTAACGCCCTCAAGTCTGAATACTGCTGAGTGGTGAATGGTAAGTGGTGAATGGCATTGAAATTGCAACGTGCTGGCAGGGCAGCTGGTTTGTTTTTCGAGTACTTCTAAGGCCATCATGATTTCGCCTGTTATCTTCCTTTCACACCAAAGAATTAAAACATTGAGACAGATATAACAGAGTAAGTCAAGAATGTGGGGATATAAATACAGAAGATTTCCTTGAGCAACCTCTAAGGTGGCACTTACTTTGTTATTTCATTATTTCATTATTATTTTTTAAAAATTATTTTTTATACATCCGGCTCGTAAGACCAAATTAAACAAGCGGTCTATAAAATATATAAAAAAAAATAATTTAAATGCAGAGTAATTATTGGAAATCTAATTTTATTTCTGTAAGTCGACTCCTTTTTATAAATCCGGCTCGAAGGACCCAACATAAAACGAACACTCTAAATAAAAAACGCCCTAATTAGCTGAGTCAGTATTTTAACAGTGATTTTATTTATTTAGGTCCTACCTGAGGTATCTAAACTGAAACTCAAGTGCTTGTCTTATTCCTGGATCAACCCATTCTAGTTCGAAGTGCGATCGCGGATGTTCCACTGCCCGATATCACTTATCTTTGAAGAAAAGCTGTGACGTCTTGCAGGAGGTCTTACTATCTCTCAGCTGTATATATAGTTTTCCTATTATTATATTATTATATTTTAAGACATACAGACAAGACTTTTGAGTAAACATTATTCTTATATGTGTGCATACTTGCTGAAGTGTGAACGGGAAATTGGCTTAATTTGTTAAAAATTTCGTTCTTTATGTTCGATAAATCGATATTCTGTTTCATTATTTAATATATCGATTTAAATATCTATATTCTATATTCTGACCATCTTAGTTGAAGGTATAATCTGTCCCAGCGATCCAGGATAATTGATAAAAACCTCATGTATTCCAGTGTTTAATTATTTTAAAAGTTATTTATACAAACATATTCTTTATAATTTATAATTAAATTCGATATAAAGATCACGCATTATAGTTCTTTATCTGTATTGCGTAATAGTTTAGAAGCCCGACTCAGTCGAGGCAAACACATTTATAATACTTGTGCCCAGCTACGTTATGACACTGAATTTTTCAACTGCCTCCACTCGAGGACAATGAGAAACGGGAACAGTAAGAGCACGGAAAAAATCCGACTTCTGGCTTAAAATATAGCGCGTTGAATACGTTTTTCGCAGCATTCGTGTGGCATTTAATTAAATGCATTTTTATTTTTTAAATTTCACCTAGCGTCACATAAAATATGCGGAGAAAAAAAATGGCGGGCACCACAAGAAACAGGTGTAAAGGGGAGACAGTGCAAAAAGGTGTTAATGGTGACTATGAAATTCCATTTGCATACACACTCCGGCTACAAAAAATAAAATACCATAAGCATAGTTCCTAGAAAAAAAAATACGACGGCGATAATTTTTAATGCAATTTTACCTTTTTGCGTTGCTGCCTCTGTTTTTGTGCCCCTTTCGGCTAAATAATGGTAATTAGGCGTGGAGAAATCCATTAGCCCTGCCCGGTCGGATGCACTCGCCAGAGGTGACACCCAACTCTTAAAATTCAGGGACTTCAGGAGATGCACAAGTATCGAGAGCTGGAAATCTTGGAGCGTTGCTCCAAAAAATGGTAATTTTCAAAGTCATAGGCAACGTTTAATTCTAAAGTGATTATACAATGTAAGCTAAACTAGCGGCGTCAGCCACCGCAAGATGATGAGTTCAAAAAACACATGTACCACACAAGCAGACAAAAAGGAAATAAAGGACAGTCCAAGCAACCGATGCCATTCGACGTAAGGGTTGCCATGCGATAGTCTCTCCCTCTCAATCCATTCTACATTGCTCCTTCCATAATACACACTGATCACAGTGACCGTAACGGCTATTTTGCTGATCGTCACGGCGCCTCGCTCGATTCGGTTCATCATCCAGCTCCCAACGCTGCTCTGCCAGGGTCCCAAAAAGGGTTTTTCACAGAACCAGCTGTTGATCAACTGCTCATACCTGAGCTTGAACCGTATGCGCCAAGAAGACTCGTGGCTCTTTTGCTGGCCGTATATGGTGAAGTACTTGGACTTCATGAACTGGGTGTGACCCTGCCTGATCCAGCTCTCGACCACAAAAAGCTGCTGCCTCTTCAGCTCCAGATCGATAATACTTACGGTGCGGCAGTACCAAGAGGGATAGCGTCCGTTCCGCTCGATGCCCAAAGCCAGACGGGTGGGTATGTGGACAGTGCCCCTCGCTACCTGCATCATGTTGGTGGTGTTCCGCAAGAGTTTCGGGTGTTCGGGGTCCTGGGTTATCTGATATATGTTCTGCGGCTGATGTGGCGCCTTCAGGTAGATCTGGATGTTCGAAGTGGTCCCCGCAAACTCCTGACCCCCGGTCACAATCACGAGGAGTATTTCCTCCTTATTCTCACGAAGCGGGTCCATTTTTAGTTTCCCCGTACCGCACCTTACGTAGTTTATAAGTTTTCGATTCGCGGAAATGGAGCCGAAGCTGTAGACTACAATGCAGATAAGCAGGAAGAGTAGTAAAAATAGTAACAAATATACGGTCCATTGAGTTGACAAAACGGCAGGAGCTGTCAACTTCACGTCCTCCTCAGGTATGATGGGAAAAACACGGGTGGCCAGGATGCCCAGAGTGTGGCAGGTGCAGAGCACCGAGATCCCGTTTCTGTGCTCGAAGGAGGTGTTGCAGTATTTGGTAGACCAACCGGGCCCAGTGGTGCGGTTCTTGAAATGGTTGCATTGGTGAATTTCCAGCAGTATCGAGTAGTTCAAAGGCCGGACTGCCACCGTTTCCACCGGCTTATCTCCTTTGGCCCTAGTGTGCATGTTATCGTAAACGCCTGCCCTGAAAATGCTCACAAACGCCTCGCTGCGCTGACAGCCATTGGTCATCCAGACACGTTTACCCTTCATCGCGGGGGTCACAAGGCAGGGGTTCTGAACGCGTTCCTTGGACGTCGGCCGCCTGTGCAACCGAATATGGACATAAATCGGCTCGGAGCAGTTCACAATCCACACCGCCAGCAAGTCCTTGTTGTCCAGCATCTGACTATAGTAATGGACTTCCGAGCGGTGGACTATGGTGCGACTCATCGTGAAGTTTCTGTTGGCTTCGTCCTTGATGAGTTCGGTAATGTCCGTCTTGTACACCACAGGGTTTGCCAAACGGGGCTGATTGCCGACCCAAAGGAATCCTCTACGGCTGTAGGCGTGGATTATCAGTACGCGGGTTTTCGAGGGCATGATGTACGGGTACCACCAGAAATTATTGCGGTCTTCATGCTGGGAGATGATTTGGAACAGAATGTCCTCATGGTTCAGTTTCGCACGGAGCTCATCTAGAAACTTAGCCGATAGCTCCAGTTCGTGGCTGTTGTCCATGGTCTTCATGGTCTTCTTGACCGGGCCATTTGCCATTGTCGGTTCCATCTGGTACGAAATGCCGCTGAATAGCACAGACAGGGCCTCATAATATGATTTATCCTGCAGGCTAGCCAACAGGCCTAGCAAATACACACACTTGTACAGGAACCACGAGGCCATCATCCAATGGTTAATTTTAACGAGGATCAGGGGATCAAATGTGATATTGGCACGGAGGGATATTTTCTCTAAGTTAGTGCTCTCGTGATCGTAGGGCATGGACATGGCCCTCGAATGCGTTTCAAGGGGATTTCCCAGGATGGTCATGTAGAAAATGTGCATGGCCGTGAGCGAGGCGTAGGCATCCTGGTGCAGCTGGTCGCGTTGGAACCCAACAACCTTGAAGATGCGGCTCATTCGCTTAAAGATTCGCCTCAGAACGTGCACTTCTTGGAATTCGATTGGCATCAAGTAGTAAATCAGTTGGATGGTCAGAACGCCGAGCCTTTCAAGTTGCGGAACCGAGGCGGCCTCCGGCTTCGTCAGACTGGAAAATATTAAGCTAGCTTGGTCAGCGTCTTGTACATGCGTGGCGGCCGCTAAAGATCGACGCATTGCCTTGTTCCAGAAGCCACGCTTTATCAGATCGTCCATGTTGCCAAGAATCTCTCTAATGCGAACTTCGGGCTTTGCTTGAACCTTGGCCTTGAACTTAAACTTCTTCACGCTCACATCTAAGGTCTGTCGAGCGCACATATCAATGGCGTCGCAAACGGAGACTGCGATCTCTTCGGTCTCCAGCAGGCACGCCTCATACCTGGCGTACTGCGATTGCCCGATGATGCCCATTGACGGGATCACGTAGCGATAAAAGAGGGGTCCAAATGGCGTCTCAAAGCCCCTGCAATTAATCCCGAATGTAGTGACCACCTCGATGCCGGAGGACGGAGATACAGTGCAGCTTCCCTTAGGACCCTCGTTCTTGCGGAGTGTGTAGAAGGCCTCCGCCGACAGCTTGCTCCGTAGCTCCACCCTTAGTCGAATGGACAGGGTGCCGTGACGATAGTGCAAGGCTACAAACTTCCTCTGCGACAACCGGGTTTCCTCCGAGTCGTCATTCGACGTTCTCACCCACCACTCATACCGAACTATCGGCTGGCTGCAGTCCTGGCACTCGGCTTTCAGGTGGACTCTGTCGACCGGGGCGTACACGCCGTAGGCGCAGTTGCGCATGCACCGGATGTCGGGCGTGATTGTCTTGGTGGAGACGCCCAGCAGCAGCTGCCTGGCAGTCTGGATGACGCCCGGGTTCTCTCGTGAGGTCACGCTTAGGGTGAAGTTGTACTGGGAACCCTCTCTGAGGGCATTCTCCGGCAGTTGCATAGTGGGCCCTTTGGTAGAACATTTTACCATATAATATGTAGTTTAGTGCTCAAGCTTCAAACTATCCCTGTCTTAGGCGTTGTTTTTAGGGGAAATTTAAAGATATATAAATGATAAATGATACATGGAAAGAGGTTCAAGGCTTAGCCGGAATAACAAAAGTTCAGGAAAAGTTCGAAGCTCGAGGCCATATCCCTACCACAGTTAAAACTTACTTACTGGTTGACATATGTGCTTGGCAGTATCTGTTCTTCCGATCGTCATTGCTGCTGCAACTCCAGACAAATTTCATAGTGCCAAAGCCTTCGTTCGGTCTAGCCAGGTCTGTGGTCCGGCTGCCGTCGAGTATGATTTTCTTCCGAACGTCCGCCTTACGCCGCTCATTGCCCACAATTCGGACATCGACCTTGGGAGGTGTGTACCTCAAGTAGCACTGCAAAGGAGATTATCGACTGCTGGGTAACACCTTTGGCCGGACGAAGTCTACTCACACGAGCTACCGTAGGGACATCATTTATTTTGACGCAGGCCCGCAATACTAATGTGACTCCCGTTTTGTATACGCCATACGGAGGCAGGCTCAGAATGAAGTGTTTAGTTACGCTCACATGCCTAATGAGATCTGTGGAAAAAGGCTCAGGTATATATTGCTATATGTAAAGAACTGGAGAGCAACAGTCGAGTGGTAGTCCCTGATAACTAAAGCTTAGCAGATAATTAATTAACTGATCATAAAATCAGGACAATCCATCTCGGAGTGTTGAATCACTTTAAAAAAATTCAAGAGATGGAAAAATTTCAGGTACAAGGCTACTTCGGAAAACATCTTAATAGGAAAACGTTTACGTTTTACTTACAACTCTCAAAAGTATACAAAACTTGTTGTGTAGCCCCTAACGATAGGATCTAGCTGTAATGTCATAAAATTACGCTTCCGAAAAATAGTTACCAATGTAATGTGGCAGCCCTTACTTTTCTCCCGCAAGTCATAAAAGTCCCATCGGGTTTGGCCATACTGGATATCGCCACAATCGCCGGTTACAACTGCCATGAAAAGCTGGTGACTCCTGCTCCAGTACGCCAACGGGTACTCGGGATCCTCGCAGAAGGGCAGGGAGAACATCGGCATGCAGGCTGCTCCTGGTGGCCTTCGCACCTTGATTTTCCTGCGCACCTCGGCTGCCAGCAGCCTGCTTCTGTTCGAGTACGAACTGACCCTGGCGATGACGAACTTATGATGGGACTTAAAAAAGGATGCTCTGGCGCGGTAGAAATAGCAGCTCGTGTATGTCAATCCCTTGTGTATAAGTCTACTTTTCCTCAGTTCCGTTGCGAAATCGTTGGTATACTGCCACTCGTTTGGTTCGGTCCCAGGCTTTGTCACCACCTCGTCGATGAAGTAGTCGTTGGTGTCCACCGTGAGGTTCAGCACGAACTTCTCAACTCCCAGGGTGGGCATAGTGGCGAAAACTGAGTACAGCCTGCCAAATAGTGGTCGCTGACTTAGGAAAATGTCTACTTTCAGTGGATACTCGGCACTACGCCGTTGGTATTTCTGAATGCTTTTCAATTTAGGTTTTAGTTTTGTGAAATGTGGTCTGCCTGCTTCATAGCAGCTTATATTTGCGTTGGGCAAAGTGCAAGTGAAAATTTCGTTCGCTTTTGATGTGTTTTTTCCACAATTCCGGTTAGAGTCCTGGCAGGCAGAGCTACTCGTAGTCCGTGGTTTTCTGCCGAAATTGTTGACATTGTTTCCATTAGTTAGTGGATTTTCGAGTCTGGTTTTCTTGCTGACCTTCCGGTTCTTATCAGTGCCGAAGCCACGACTTTGATTGAAAGCGGGATCCCACAGGGCTTGAACTCTCCTCCTTTCTTCCTCGTCAGCCTTTATCTTATGGGGCATACCCAGATCGGAATTTTCGGGCACTACTATCGCTGAGGTATTCGCACCTTTCTTTAGCTTACTTCCAGGGCTGGCTACAGTCCCATTGCCATTTGCCAAAAAGCTACCATCCAATAACGACATCAACTGCGTTCCATCGTTGGCCATGATCGCTAATAGGGAGGTAGTCATGAGGTACAGGAACAACGGCATAATTCACAGAGACAGCTTGACGAAATATTTAATATTTGCCTAATTATCTCCATTGCGGGTTTGAGTTTGACTCAAGGAGCAAAGTATGCATGGATTGTCCCCTGTGGCATTCGGGCTGTCACTGGGAATGCCATTCGCATAATTGCACAATACTTGAACTGTGCTTGTCAGCCAACATGACATTTCACCGCAGAAAGTGTTCGTGTTTCTTGTGGCAGATTTTTTCAGCAATGTCCCCTCGTTGTCCTTTTGTTGTTATACACACACATGTATGTGTTGTTGTTGCGCTGCTGCCTACATAATTGTTTTAATTAATTGCGAATTGTGTATGCAGCGAGCATAAAGTGCACTTCAAATGTGTGAAAGGGAACAAAAGCGCGAATCGCTTTTCTGCACAGCTGGTAATTTATTGACCACAACAGCATCCCGCTTCCAGCATCAACATCATCAACAAGAGCGATTACAGAACATGGCTTAAACCCAGCCTCAAGCCGGGCCAAAGCCCATTTCCATTTCCAATCCCATATAAATCAAATGAAATTAACCCCAGGGAGGGAGCGTGCTGCCAATGGAGTGTTGAATTTTTATAAACCACAAAAACAACGAGCATTGACAATAGACAATCATACTTTATTTACTATAAACTTGACACAGTCATAGCTTTTCTATCTGGTCCAGGGTGCCGAGGCGAGACAGGGCGACAATTTCTTAAATTGTCTGAGCAAATGAGAATGGAATTGAAGTGAGGGAAGCCAAGGGGAAACCCATTTACAGGAGAGCGCACGTCGCATAAAAAATAAGGCACTGGGGAAATAGAGGAATCTGAGTTTTGTCTTTTTCTATGCAAAAAATATTATATTCTCTCACTATGTTTAAATCGGATATACTGTTAGGGAAGTTACTTAAATAGGGAATTCTGTTAGCTTAGATTATCTAAATTTTATATATAGTTTTAAGACAACTATAACTTAGATTTAAAAGCGAACCCTACATATTAATAAAAATATATTAATTTAATTTCGTTCTATTTGTTATTAGATATTATACTTTTTCATTTTTCATGCATACCCTCCCAGCAGGGTATCAAAACTTTAACAGTAAAGAAAGACTCGACGAAAAAAAACAAAGAATGGAGCATTTTACGATTTAGCATGTGTGTACCCACTGCGGGGCGGAGGTTGGGGCCTGATGAACCAGCGGACGGACTCACATGCGGACGGAGGAGCAGCAGTGGAGGACCGCCAAGTTCAGCACTTTGGCGCGTCAAGTGCTTTTCATTTTCCGAGCACGTCGCCGCGTCATAAAACAAAAACGCATGAAGCACAACGGCCAGGGGGAGGCGGTGGCACGTTTAGCATATATATTTTCACACTTGCAATCATACTTTAAGCAGGGCGGCACGCACACACCCACCACCGTATCTTGGCTAGGGATGGCAGCCCGACGGAAGTTTAAAAAAATCACAGTTTTCAAGACACATGAGCCTTAAGGTCCCTTACAGGTCTAAAAAGAAGTGTAACCAGAAATTTTCCTTTCTTAAATTGAAATCTAAGAACAGTAATGCTTTAATGCGAAATAAATTAAGTAAGAAACGTCTTCTTAAATTATTTACCTATGAGATGAACTTTATTTTTGCGAATAACGTCATTAATTTTGTAGTTTATTGTAATCTATTTAATTCTATTAATGTATAGGAAATATACAGATTTGTACACTGGTCGACATTTTATTTATATTCCTTATGCACTAGAATATCAGATCATTGGAAGAATTTCTCTAAGCCTGTTTTTGGGTTATTGTTTCTTATTTTCAATCTTAATCGAAAACTACTGCTATTATTAGTTTTGGAATATGTAGCTTTTAAATATTATATTATGTATATTGTCTTATTCCATTTTAAATCAGTAAGCCATGTCTGGTAATTCCTAGACAGCTCAAAATAATTTATTATTCCGACAGTTTAAGCTAAAATATTTCAAGTGCTTTTAATTTACTAGATTTTTTATTTTTTAAAAGTCATTGCCTAATGTGTTTAACCACATGTTTGTATTTTTAAATCTACTTTTAAGCTTAAAATAACCCAAAGAATAAACTAATATAATTAAAAACAAAAAGTTCCCAACTGATTTAAATGTAGTACGAAAGCATGTGGGTACATATGCTCTTTACTGATACACTAAGTGAGCTATTTTTAAATAGTTTTCTGTTTTGTGTCACCCCTAAGTCTCTCCCACTGTGCTCCATGGCGGTGTCCTGGAACGAGGACTTTCTCGTATCTTCATTTTCACTCGCAGGCAAAAGCCGTGCCATAAAAGTGCGTCGGGATTGTCGCCAAACTTTTGCTTTCTTTACTCGCTCTTTTCAGTCCTGTTTGCTTTCGTGGGTGTGATGATAATAATTTCAAGAGGTATTCGACCGGGGCGTTTATCTTTTTGTTTCGCCTTTTTTGTGGCTTACTTTGTCCTTGGGCTTTGGCTCGGCTTAATTAAAATGTCATGGACCCCGTAAGGAGTATATAATTACTGAAAATGGCAAAATTTGATAAACAACACTAGGCGACACGATACTAGGCTGTTTCATTGGAGTATTCCAATGAGATAATTATTTATTAAACGCCTATCAGGATGTCTTACACTTGCCCTTCAGTATATTGTGTTGAGTAGTGTAACATAGAAAGGGATAAATTAATATTAATGCGAGGCGGCTAAAAAGTGTCTCGCAGTCGTCTAATAGATGTCAACTCTGCTTTCTGCTCGTCGGCCGGGCTGACATTATTAACTGAATCGACTTTCGGGGGCTGGCAAGGTGAGGAGGCTCGGCCTTAAAAGGATTTCGCTGGATGTGCCATAATTTCTGACACTAATGACAGATAATGGTCTCCGAGTTTCGTGCATTAAATATTCCAAATGCGAAATAGTTGCGACGCACGTCATTATGCTCCACAGGCGACAGTTCGCAAGTTCAAAGCGCTCTGGCGCAACGTCATCATCATCCTCCGGTCGCTATAATCATCTCCGGATTGGATCGAATGCTTAATGGAACTGAAAGCAGCGTGAAACCATTCTGCAGCCCATTACCATTTCGGCTCATCCACTCCATCCATCCATCACTCTCCTGAAAACTCTTTATACTCCCAAAAACTTTCAGCTGACGCTTTTTCGGTGGCTCCAGAAAGAGTTAAGGGTGTTGCTGTGGGTGCGAGGACTGCGGGGGTGAGGACTGCGGGGAGTGACACAGGGTGTGAGGGGTTTGTTTTGGACTGGTCTGGTTCCGGCGGTGACATCTGTTTCGGCCACGTTGGCAACTTTGCGTGCGGTTTGTCTCCGGTCCAAAGTTCTCGGCCCCTACACCCTTTAATGATCCATGCCGCAAATGAATTGCAGTCCAGTTGTAATTGCTGCACTTGATTTGCGGTGAGACTTGAGGGTTAACAATTATCTGCTGACGTCCGTGGAGACGTGGCTAACGGAGTTCCTGAAGTTGGCACTAAGTAAACGACAGTTGACATACTGACCAGACCTCAGGGACGACTCTGGGAACTTCAACTGCAGGCTTCAGGGAGGCTGCTAATTTGACAAATGGATTAACTTTTTAAATGCAAGCATTTTTTATGGTAAAGACTTAAAAGGTGAGGAAACTATATACATATATTGTTTAAGGAATTTAAATGAATTTTGGTTAATAAGATAGTGAATAGAATATATATTTAGAACATCCCCCCAATTGGTGTTTAATATATAAATATGGTATTTAGACAATATTATTTGTACTAGAAATTGTTATACAATTGCAATAGGTATTTAAATTCAAGTCAGAAGTCAAAGCTCATTAAGGGTTTAATCGAAACTCATTGTTAATTTCCTCTATTGTTTGGGAAATTGAGCATTTTGGCGAGAGTCATAATAATTATTATTTTAATTCAAGGGTAGGTAAAAGTGCTCATATGAAGTTCTATCCAGAAAAGGTATTTCTCACAGTACTAAGTTTCTTTAAATGATTGTTCAGAATACCATCATTTATTTAAAAAAAAATTCAAAGAAGAAAATTCTGGATTACTTTGACTTTTCGCGTTTTCCGCACTAGTTTAACCACTTGTTTAACTACAGGGACCATGATTGATATTCCTCTAGATTTATCAATGGTTTAACTCTCAACTAAACCACGAAAATGTGTCAGCGGCAATTACAATAATCCGTGGCTACCACACACCGTCACTTGGCCGCGCCCACACCATCCACATGCGCATCCGCAGGCCACGCCACGACCACCCTCATCCTGCACAATATCAATTATCGGGCTTCAAGTGTCGCTCAAGTGTCACGTCAAACACCAACACAAGCTGCGAGCAAAGAGCATAGGGCATAGAGCGTAGAGCCCCGAGCAGCTAGAGCCCAGGAGCTGAGCCCCGCGAACACATATGACAATCCAGTTTCCGCCCAGAGGTTGGCTGCACTTTCCGCCAACGCCATCCGAGCATCCGGACCTGGTTTCTGGTCGCCTCCAATGCGGATATGTAAGCAACATTTTGCGCTTTTGACTTTGATTGATTACAAAAGCAATTGAGCATATCGACGCGAAAAAAAAAGAATTGAGCCAGGCACTGCTAAAGAATTAACATAAATAAAAGGCGCCTGGGACCGACACTTCCATTGACAGCTTCCGAAAGCGAAGGGCTGCGCAATTAAAGGAATTCAGCCCTCGATTTCCCCACCAGCTTAATAGGGGCCTTGCCTGTAATTTTCATCAGGGCTTGATTTACCCAATCGTCTGCGGCTGCGAGATTTCGGAAGGAGTCCTGAGACACGCCTGCCATTAATTAGCGCAATTGAAATGGGTCTTGCACGCTTTGAAAGCCTAATGAAAATAAAATTGCAATTAAATTTAATTGATAAACTAATCAACAAAGGTCGACAGGCGTTGATTGATGGTTCCTGCTCCAGGCTGGAAATATTTTTTCCAGGAATTTGGGGTCCTCAAAAAGAGTTTCAAAGATGATTGGCACAGAGTTTAAAAGCGATTATTGTGATTTACTCCTTATGGGAATTCCTTTATTGGGAAGCAAATTATACTTAGCTAGTTATACCCTTGCAGGGTATTATAATTTCAGTCAGTGAAGGAGACAGTTCCGACCCTATAAAGTATGTATATTCTTGATCAGCATCAACAGCCGAGTCGATCTAGCCATGTCCGTCTGTCCGTCTGTCCGTCTGTCCATCTGTCCGATTATACGCAAACTAGTCCCACAGTTTTGAAGCTATCTGAATGAAACTTTGCAGGTAGTCTTCTATATGCTCTCACTACTCTATATAAGTCGGAACGGGCCGGATCGGACTACTATATCATATAGCTGCCATAGGAACGATCGGTAAATTTTCAGAAAAAATATTTTTACTTGTCCAATTTTCAACATATTTTCATATAATTTGAGAAATGGCCATTTTATATTATTCTAGAATTTCGGTTTTAATTTGATCGAAATCGGGCAACTATATCATTTAGCTGCCATAGGAATGTTCGGGAAATATTACGTATACGTAATGTTGAACCGAATTTTTATATGTATTAATGTTGTATACAATTCCTGTTAGTTTTACTTTCCATTTGATAACATTTAATAAATTCATAATGATCCAATTGTAAGCTGCAAGGGTATACAAACTTCGGCGTGCCGAAGTTAGCTTTCTTTCTTGTTTTATAATACAATACATGTGTTAGTTAAAGGACAATATCTTTAATGATAGTATATCATTCGAAATTGTACATTTCAAACTTAAAATAATTTGCAAGCATTTATGAACTGTGCATGCAATGTGTTAACTTCACTTAACGTTGAAGGCGTGCTGAAACCGAAACTAAACTCCATCCCTATAGGGGATACCTTCGAATAAAAACCCATGTGGAGTAGTTGGCAGCTGAGGGCGAGTGCACGGACATACGTGTAAAATGGTAACTTAATGTGCGGCCATTGCTACAGTTTGCCTTTTGCTTTACTTTTAATTACCAACTCAAATTACACGCGCAGACAGGCAAAGCGGAACAGCTGCTCGACTTGTACTTGGCAGCGGAGGCCGGAAGGCGGGGAGCGGAAAGCGGAAGGCGGACAGTGCCGGGGAATCGGGATAGCAATTGCAATCGCAAACCTTCTACGAGTCCGAAGGCAACCGCAGGACTCCACTGGCTACACACACCGTCTCCAGGCCATCGTTTTCTGCACATTTCATTACAATGCCATTGTATTCAAATCCTATTATAAAGCGTAAAACATGCCACGGGGAATGGGAGTGAGGTGGGGCTGCCATTGGAACTGGTAACGGTACACTGACAAAAAATACGAGTAGTACCGGGTGCCTTTATCAAAATGGTTTTATTTTAATCTTAACATGTGCTTGAATGCAATATTTTAATAATGTTTTGGGTGTCGGTTGTTATATGTACACCCATAAGGCTCTAAGGAATGTGTCACCTAAATCATTATTTCAAAAAGGAATAAGAGAAGGGAGATATACTATTTACTACTATTTAAATTCATAATTTAATTTCATAATTTAAGCTATGGGCGTTATAGTGTCATATTTTTTATGTGACATATAAACATATAAGATCTTATTAATTTGTTGTTTGTAAAAGACTTTTGCTCATTTTAATCTTCGGGTTTAAGTGTCATTAAAACCCACAAATAAAAGTCAATCAGCATTTTTTTCCTAGTTACTTAAATAGTTAGATTAAGTTTTACATTTTTGTAATGTGCTATATACGGTCTTACAATTTTCTTTGTAATAAAAACTTCATAAATTTTAGCTCCGTGTTGAATAGTGTCTAGCCCTGTGTCGGCTTACGATTATGACTTTTTAGCAAGATTTCTTATACAAAAATTAAGGTAGTGTCACAAACTGATCTTTGCATTAAATTAATCTCTATTTTTCCTCTGTGTGGCAACCAACATAAGGACAGGGTGGCATAGTGCTGCGCCCAGGACTCCATGTTTGCAGCACGTTTCCACTTTCGCACTTGGTAAACATAAGTTGCCCACGCACACACCCAGGCGAAGAGATTGCGTCCCGTCCGCCACACTCCATAAAATAATTACCAACACCAGGGCAGAAGCAGGAGCTCTCGTTCAACGGTATCTGCAGGGATGGGTCCGGGCGAAGAGGCCGAGGAGGGTGTGGCTCCTCGGGAAGGATGGAGGTGCATGAAGCCGGAAGACTTCTATTACAATTGCCGCCTAGCGAGCTATGGAACTGGGCGCCACAATGGGAAGAACAGTCTGGCTGGATCCCGAGTAAAATGGCTCGGACGTTAACCCATTGTTGACTATAAATTAGCTAAAGGATATATATACATAAAAAATATAAATATTAATTATTTACTTACGAAAATCTGTTATATTTTCTAATAAATAAATATTTTTCACTAATTATTTGACAAGAGAGCATAGTATATTCATTGAAAAAATATTGGAAGAACAGAATTAAATTCTACTTCTTCTACTTTGTTTTAAAGAATTCTAAATAGAAAGATACTATAAATTTGTAACTATGAGCTTTAATAGTAAAATATTTCGTTGTTTTTTTAGGAGTAACTTAGGAATTCAAAAATTTAAGAAGTATTTTTAAAAATTAGAATTCATTCCCTCTATCGTCTCCGATCGAAAAAAATATAATAATTCCACCATATAAATTTAAAGATTTAACATTTTAAAGAACACAAAAAATACCTTAATGGCAAAAAACTTCATCAATTCGATATTTTAGCTTCTGTCATTAGTTTCGATTCGATGTTGTAGAAATTCCAAACTTTTTTGCCTGGATTTTTGACCAGTACTTAAGCGCATGCGGAGTTGGCGATTTTAACGGAGGATCAGCGAGACGAACCGTGATGGAAGTCCCTATGGGACACCGGAACATCATTTGCGATGGCTGCCAGAGGGTGGAGTTCCGAGGACGACGCTTCCGCTGCATGCGCTGTACGAACTATGACCTGTGCGGCGACTGCTACGACCAGCGAATCGAGACGCAGGCGCACAGCATCGAGCATCCCATGCAGCTTATCCCGGATCCCGGCCAGGAGGATGGCCTGCAGCTCGGCAGCGACATGCTCGAGCTGGTTCACCTGTCCAACTGCTACACCTGCCCCTACTGCGGCCTCTTCGGGTGCACGGCCAAGGAGCTGATCAAGCACGTGTACGACCACCACCGCCTCTCCGAGGGCTACGTGGCCTGTCCGATGTGCGCCAGCCTGCCGGCCGTCGAGCTGCTGGCGATCCGCAACCTGTCGCGCCACCTGCTGCTCAACCACATCGACCAGGCCAATCAGCTGGAGCCGGACACGCCGCCACTGCGCCGGATATTGACCAGAAGCCTGCAGCGCATCCGCCGACGCCGCCAGCAGCCACAGCAGCAGTCACCAAGGGAGGGTCCTGCCATCCTGGCCCTCGACGAGGTCGCCCTGCCCCCGGAGCCCCAGGATCCCACGGAGCACGAAGAGAGCCTTGGCTTCAACATGGAGCCATCAGCCAGCAGGCTGTCCGAGGGCTATCTTCTGGGGCAATGGGTCGCGGATCAGGAAGCCCGCTGCCTGGATGCAGAAAAGTCCGTCAACCAGAGGCGCCGGCATGCTCTCTTCACTGAGCAACTCCTACTATCCATGCTCTGTGCCGAGGAGCTGCAGCTGCCAGAGAGAAAGCGGCCAGAGAGGGAACGGAACCAGAAACACCAGCAGGGGCTGTCCACGGTCATGTCTCTGATGTCCTTGCCATGGACCAGGCTGAGGCAGGCCTCCCAATGGGAGGGCAAGAGATTTCTGAGCTCCTCCGTGGGTGAACTCGAGGTGGAAGCTCTACGGGATCACACGACCTGGTTGGAAAGGGCTACGGCAGGTACAGAGGAGGAGGCCATAGACTAGAGGCGTTTAACGGGACTGGCGGAAAAGTGCTATATATATTATTGTTTTCCTTTTTATTCAGGACCAGACATATATTGTTGGGGTTTGGTCCATTTTAAATGCGAAATCTGCAAAATTTTTGTGAAAATTATACCTTTAATCAGTTTAATAAATTATTTATACATATATGTGTATGTACATATATATTTATTTCTTTATGCATTGGTGTCTATTTATGTGTATTTGAAGTATACGAAACGTTGGAAACATTTCGAATTATAGGAACAATATATGATTCTGTGGAAAAAATCTTTCCTGAGTTGATGAAGTTTTATCAAAACTAACTTGAAAGATAAACCATAAAGAAAAAATATTTAATTTCATTTGATATTTTTTATTTCGACATTTTCTGAAGCCAACTTTCTGAGATTATGGCAGGAGTCCTTTACCATCCGAATCCTCCTTGCTGCTGCTGTTGCTGCTGGTCGCCGAATCCACCTCCGAATCCGCCGCCGAATCCTCCTTCCTGCTGTTGCTGTTGCTGTGCTCCGAATCCACCGAATCCTCCTTCCTGCTGCTGCTGTTGCTGTCCTCCGAATCCACCAAAACCTCCTTCTTGCTGCTGCTGCTGCTGGTCACCGAATCCACCTCCGAATCCGCCACCGAATCCTCCTTCCTGCTGCTGCTGCTGCTGCTGGTCACCACCAAATCCCCATTGAGGAGACGCCGAGGCCAGGGCAAAAAGCACAACGAATACAACCTTTGGAAAAAATAAGGAACAATACATCAGTCCTGAGGTCCTCCCATGTATACTCCTCTTAAATACTCACGAAAAAGTTCATGCTGCTGATGTTTAGGCTAATGTTTGTGGTACTAATGCCACCTCCTGGAAGCTGGGCTCTTTTATACTGTCTAGTAATCGCGTTGTGTCGTCATTAGCATAAGGGTTATTAAAGGTCAGCCACAAGCAATGAAATTCATTTTAGCATAGACGAAAAAAAACTAAATAATATATAAAAATTTCCACAGGTCTGGACTGTCTGCCACTGATTAGACGACCTCGTCCAAGACGGACAACCCTAGAAACTGACTCATTGAGGAACTATTAGGTCTAGTTGGTGTAGTTGCTATCTGGCAAAAATATATTTGACTTGCATGCATTGGAAACGTGCTTTGTTTATATTTACAATCACAAAATATATATATTTATGCTACATATTATTATGTTTGTACTGAGTTCTGCGAAATTATTAAGTCTAAGTATATTTAAAGTTCAGTTTTTACTTATTTAAACCACTGTAAAAAAGAAGCCAAAGAGTAGTCTACAATTTCAGTATAATCAATGAAAAAAATTATTTTAAAAATGCCCAACATTATGCCATAAAATAAATTTAAAAGCACAGCTATAGATCTAGCTTCGAGTTAAACAAAAAAATTTATAGTAGGAAAGTTTTGGTTGCAGGTCTCGATCCTCAAACTAATTTTAGCTTTGTCGGTATTTTGTCACGTTCAATTTTTTGCCCTCTCATCACAACAAAATAATCTGGATGTGACTATTCAAATCAGGGGATGGATTGAATTAGAAAAAAATATTAGCTATTTAACAAAACAGAAATCTAGTTTCCACTAGACAACTTTTGTTAACCGTTCCTCGGCATCCCCCTGGTTTTATACCCTTACATATGTGATCTTATTAGTTACAATTTTTGCAAGGAGTAATTTCTGAATATTGGTGACTCTAGGATTTTATGTATTTTATATTATTAGTTTCATCCATTTCTATATAGTTATTGCCATTATTTCTGCATTTACATAACTCAATTTTTTACTCTTCGATATTATTGTTATATATTTACTTATTTTATTTTTTTGGCTAACAAACCTAAGAGCAAACCTGAAATTCCCTTTGTAAAGGTATATAACAAAATGATGAACTCTCATTTGTTTTGTTTTCATTTTTTGTCACAAAAAAACAGAGCATGATTGGCTATAAAAAGGCCCCACCGCGAGACATAAGTAGTTAGTACATTTCTGAAACTAAAAAGAAATCAACTTAGCAAGCAAAATGAAGTTCTTTGTAAGTTCCTGGAAGACTTCAAGGAAAAGGACCTACTTAAATTTGGTTAACTACTCTTGTAGATCCTCTTCTTCGCCTTGATCGCTGTGGCCTTGGCTGCTGGGCGTGGTCAGCAAGGATTCGGACAGGGAGGACAAGGCCAGCAAGGACATGGTCAGCAAGGATTTGGACAAGGAGGACAAGGCCAGCAAGGACATGGTCAGCAAGGATTTGGACAAGGAGGACAAGGCCAGCAAGGACATGGTCAGCAAGGATTTGGACAGGGAGGACATGGCCAGCAAAGTGGACGTGGCGGACAAGGTCGCCATTAAGATTGATTAAAATGAATTGACATATAAAATACTAAACCACACTGATTAAATCAAATAAAATGTTCTTCATCAATTACTTGAAAAGCACGAGCTGGTCTTTGAATATAGTTCTTCCATAGGTTTTGATCAATTTAAAATGGGATTTCATTGATCGCCAAATCAAAAAAAAAAAATAAATAAATAAAGCATTCATAGCAGGACTTGAAATTGTGTTGATTGATTCATTTAAGATTTTAGTACTGGACATAATAAGAAAATTACGGATACCAATCTTACATGAATTCTTGATTCTGTCATTGTATAAGCTCTCTAAGTTGGAGCTGTTTTTCCCAATGCCTTGACGTCATGCGGGCTCTAGGATACATTATTTCTACCCAATAAATTAGAGAATATAATAGTTTTACTTTAATGCTCTCAGTTTAATTTAGTATTACTTATATATTTTTGCTATATTTTTTAAAACTAGATTAAATAATGAGTCTTGGACAGCAAGTTTAACACAAAGTTGAAAAGAAGCTCAGAGGGTTTTAAAAAAGACAACCACGTTTAGACGCCGGGTTAAATTTTCGTAAAAGAAATAAGTAGAATTCCAATAAAAGCGAGAAAATTATTCAATATAGTATCTTAGCAGTAACAACAATTTATGTTTTACCATTGAATATTTATTTTTAATAATTCTCCTGGCAACAAGTGCATTTTTATAACAAGCCAAAAAGAAGGCTTAATAATTAACTGAATAAAATCGATGCCATAATTTAACTTTGCCCAATGTTATGCTATTAAAAGTAGTATTAGAAAACATAGGAGCGTTGGGTCTAATCAGGTCCGATTCGAAAAAACAAATTAATAAAAGTAAAGTTCAAGTTTATAGGTCTTAGCCCCTGAACAGATTTCATTCTTGTCGGCGTTGTGCAGTCTCATCACAGAAAATTAATCTCTGTGCGCCAAGTGAGTATTCGGGGGGAATAATAATCATTAAAAACACATTTTGAAATACAGATTTGATTGCTTTGTTTTTCTTTCAGAGCAAACAGTTTATTGATCACTGGCTATATAAAGGCTTTGTCGCCGGACACAGCTATGTTAGAACGTTTTCCGAAGCGCAAACAATTAAAAAACCAAGCAAAATGAAATTCTTCGTAAGTCTCCTTTGCTGCTTGTGATTTTTAAAGGATATAGCTAACCCGTTTTTATTTACTCTGACTTCAGATTGTTTTCTTCGCCCTGATCGCGGTTGTGTTGGCTGGCGGATACGGCCAGGGTGGACATGGCCAGCAAGGATTCGGCCAGGGAGGACATGGCCAGGGAGGACACGGCCAGCAAGGATTCGGCCAGGGAGGACATGGCCAGCAAGGATTCGGCCAGGGTGGACATGGCCAGGGAGGATTCGGCCAGGGTGGACATGGCCAGGGAGGACACGGCCAGCAAGGATTCGGCCAGGGAGGACATGGCCAGCAAGGATTCGGCCAGGGTGGACATGGCCAGGGAGGACATGGCCAGCAAGGACACGGCGGACGCTACTAAAAAGGATAACCTGCTTTATGACACTGAAAAATAAAATACTAAAACCGAGCTCGTTTTGACGTTTGTTTGTTTTTTGGATTTCAGACATTTTTTAACAATCTTATTAATTACTTCAAATTAATCAGTTGGCGCTTCAGGCAATACATTTTACATCTACATTTTTGAAGATTTGAATTTTTTCAGGCTTTCGTCTGAATACTTTGATCAAAAGCTTCTGGAGGGTTTAATACTTTCGAGGCTCGTTTTCGATCCTCAATGTAATAAATAAAGGGACGTGATAACTTAATGTAATTTATTTTATATGTAATTTAAATATTTTTAAAGTGTATTGTCTGACCCTTAGTTTAATTGAGTGTTGTCTGTATGGCAATCGTAGCGAATATGTGCAATTCAATGGTTTCCAAGAATTTTGTTATCTCAGCCTTATATATTTTACTTTTTTTGCATGTGACTCTTGTATAAATACGGGGGATTTGTTAAATTTTATGGGCATTTGCAGTGTCAAAATGAATATACTCGTAAGTAAAATAGGAAGGTACATTTTTAAATTTTCTCTAATTATTAATTTACATTTTCTTGAAACAGGAAATTTGGATCACTCTTTTGAGTCTTTCGTCCGTTCTTGGAACCGCCAGGGTGAACTGTACGAGGGAAGCGGTGGGGGATCGTACGAAGAAGGCCTCTTCGGGGGACACGAAGAGCCAGGAAACTGGAACAATCCGGGACCTGTGCGAAATCCTGGAGGCTGGAACAATCCCAGACCATGGCAAAATTCTGGAAGCTGGAATAGCCCCGGACCTGGAAGCTGGAACAGTCCCACACCATGGAAAAATCCTGGAAGCTGGAATAATCCCGGTCCTGGACAATATCCTGGAAGTTGGAACAATCCGGGAAACTGGCAAAATTCTGGAAGCTGGAACAATCCCGGTCCTGGACAAAATCCAGGTGGAAATACTGGAGGAACGGAAGCGACACACAATTCTGGTAGCAACTATGAAATCATAGATCTCAGGGCTCGTTCGTATCCCGAGCCGTATTTCTATGGACGATAATTAATTATATATTTCAATTTTTAATTAATTTGTTATCCCATTAAAACAAGATTATCTTAATAAAATCAAGTAACATGAAAATTTGAGTTGAAATAGAGTATCTTGTAACTTTTACTATTTTTATATTATTTATTCTATTTTATTTGGAGAATTTAGTCAAACTGATTCGAAATGTAACAAGAAAGAAAGCTAACTTCGGCACGCCGAAGTTTGTATACCCTTGCAGCTTACAATTGGATCATTATGCATTAATAAAATTTTATCAAATGAATGAAGTGACAGGAATTGTATACAACATTTATACATATAAAAATTCGGTTCAATATTACGTATACGTAATATTTCCCGAACCTTCCTATGGCAGCTATATGATATAGGTGTCCGATTTTGATCAAATTAAAACCGAAATTCTAGAATAATAGAAAATGGAAATTTCTCAAATTTTACGAAAATATGTTGAAAATTGGACAAGTAATAATTTTTTTTCTGAAAATTTACCGATCGTTCTTATGGCAGCTATATGATATAGTCGTCAGATAGTCTTCTTTATGCTCTCACTACTATATATGTAAGTCGGAATGATCGATAAATTTTTTAAGAAAAAAAATTATAACTTGGCCAATTATCAACATATTTTCATATAATTTGAGACTTCGCCATTTTGTATTTTTTTAGAATTTCGTTTTTAATTCGGTTAAAATCGGACTACTATATCATATGGCTGCCATAGGAATGTTCGGAAAATATTACGTATACGTAAAGACTAAAAATTTTTATATTTATAAATGTTGTATATAATTATATATATAAAGTTTGACCTTTCATTTGATAAAATTTTATTAATCCATAATTATCCAACTGTAATCTGCAAGGGTATAAAAGCTTCGGCGTGCCGAAGTTAGCTTCCATTCTTGTTAAAGTGTATTTTCCGACCCCTAGTTTAATTGAGTGTAGTCTGTATGGCAATCGTTGCGAATATGTGCAATTAAATGGTTTCGAAAAATTTCGTTATCTCAGCCTTATATATTTATACTTGTTTTGTATGTGACTTTTGTATAAATACGGGGCTTTATTAAATATTATGGGAATTTGCAGTGTAAAAATAAATGAAAAAAAAATCCAGTTGGAAATCCAGGAAAGCCATTTTACAAAAAGTTTCACGATATATTTTTCTTTCACAATACTGAAAAGCTTAAGAAATATTTTTTTTTCAATAGAATAAATAAAATAAAAATAAATAAATTAAAATAAGTTCTTTATAATAATTTCAAATAATATTTGTAATTTATTCTTCAAAGATTTTATAAAATTTTTAAATTTTTTTAGCTAATGATAGCGTAATCAATTTAAAAAAAATTAATTTGAGGTTCATAACCGAATTTAATCTAAGTGTTCAGCATTATTGCAGACCCGCCGGTCCTCTTTATGTTTCCAAAAACTTAAGTATAAAATCAAAGGAACAATTTAAAACTGGAAACTAAGGAAAAGAAAACATAAAATAATGTGTTGTTAGTCTTCTAATGATGCAGATTTAATCAAACAATCAAAAACTATTTACGGAGAATAAAAAATCTACGGATTCCGAATATTGTTTCGGTGGTTTATTTTGGTTTTATAGTTGTGATTAGAATTTGCAAAACAGCAGTGGGACCCTAGTTCACGGCTCCTGGTGGTGGTGGGGGCTGTCCGGCACACCAAGGCGTGCAGGGCGGCAAAGTAGTGGGCGTGGCTGGCGCCGGACGCGCTGCAGCCCCGGCAAAGAGAAGCGATAGGAACAGAAGCTGGGGAAGGTAATCACAAAAGGGGTCAATAGATCAGATCAACCTAATATGAAATAATTATCAGAAAAACTTACACAGCTCTTGATGTCCATTCTCGAATGAGGATTTGTTTTGAATCTCGTCGAAGCCTCTGCTTGTTTATATAGCAACTGTTCGGGCGTAGAACGATTGTTTCGACATTTGTTTACGTTTAAGAAATGTTAATGTGCAGACAAAAAAATTATTATTATTATTCGTTATTAATTTTACTTTATAAGCTAATGAATTATTTTATTTTAAGTTTTTTCCTTTTACTAATTTATTTATTTTGCTTAATTATTTAAAGATTGGGTCAATTGAGTATTGTTTTAGTTGAAGTAATCTTTTCGAAGTGGTTAAACCGGAACATTTTTTATTTTAGCTTTGAAAATAAATTAAAATTAATATATATTTTAAGATTGTATGCATAATATCTTTATTTTTGTTCAAGTAGTTAAATTGCAAAACATAAATTAATTTTCTAGTGAACTTCACAGTCTTGCTTTACTTCCTAATAAGTTCAAATCTAAATTCTTATCACCTCAAGCTAAATACTTTTTTTTTGCTTTTGACATTTGGTCTTAGGCTTACAAAACGCCAAGTGGAATGGTGATTAAAACTTTTAAATGTACTAGAACGTTGATACTGATATATTTTAATTTATATTAATTGTTGTTAATAAATATGTACATATATGAACTATATTTAAAATACGAAATGCAGTCTGGCGCTTTCTGAGAATATAGTTTCCTCAACAGGCATTAAGCTAAAATATCTTGAAATTTATTTGAGTAGGCGGTGAATGCAGTGTGCAATTGCAGGTGTACTACAGATAGCTCGTTCAAGAGGCACCTTCTGGTCGCATGCTCGAACCTTGGCTCACATGCCTGTGCTCCGTAAGGAGGTTGAAGATGAAGTCAAGTGCATAAGGCCAGCCGGCCAGAGCCCCAGGCTCCACTGGGTCAGCAGTTGTTGTATCTGGAAGCTTCCGGTTCGTCACTCCTATTTAACGCTGTGCTGGCTGGGGAAACTGCGGAGGACTACAAACAATGTGCAGTCATTGAGCGCAAATGTGCCAAATAATGACTTGCAGGCAAGCGAGTGCAATTTATATGATAAGCAACCAAAATAAATGGCAAGCAATTCATTTTACTTAAATGCAGTGTGTAGTGCAACAACAATTTCCGACTTCGGTGCCTTGTTTCACCCCTTTTCCAGGTGAGTCCCTCTGCGAAAAATACTTGTTTTACTGCTGCGCACGCAGCATATATCAAAAATATTTTTTCTGCCCCGGTTGCAGTCTAACTTGATTTACTCCGGTGTTGCCTAATGAATCTGACAATAGTAATAGCAAAAGAAATGAGAACTTTTAGTGCATGAACGACGGGATGGGTGTGGCGTAAACTCTCGAGTTAAGCTTAAAAAAGGGGGATTTAATAGCTGTCTAAATATTTTGATAAATCTCCAAGTCATCAATTACAATTAACAAAATTTAGTTTAATTTTAATAAAAACTGTTGATAAAAACTCGAATTAATGAAGCCAGCATTAGGGGTGTCACACAACAAATGTCTGCATATTAAGTTAGTATATATATATTATAATATAATACATTTACTACACATATGTATATAGAGTTTAGGATCAAGAAGACTGTCATGCCGAATAGCAATTCTGTAAAAAGAGCCTTTACTAGGGCTGACAACGAGATACAATTCCGTGGTCCATACGGCCCCTATTCATATGCAAAATTAATACTGACTAGGAGGACTGCCGATTGGGACTTTGACTCTGGAAAAGTTCACGTCTTGGCCTAGCTCTTTCCTGGGTAAGGTAGAGGATAACGGATACAGAGGAATCTATGCAGGATACACACACATTTACTACCCTAACGAAAGGATGCAAAAGAGCATTGTCTAAGGAGCTGCAAAAGAACAGCTTTGATTCAAAGCACATATAGTTGGAAATCACTTATATTTAGCGCGGTTAAAACAATTTGAAAACATGTAAAATATTGTTTTGAATTTTTATAGTTAAGTAATAATAATTTCAGTGTTACTTATACAATGTAACATCATACAAAGTAGCAAATACACCCGTTTTTGTGGAGAGTTTTCGTGCAGCAGCGAAGTGCAACACATCCGTTGACCCGACAGCTATAGCTGAGCCCACCTGTCCCATCATCACTCTTCTCCCGGCCCGGTGCTCCGCACTCTCCGTGGGCATGTGCTGTGTCCTTCATTGTTGAAAGCTGAACCTTGGGAGCAATCAGTGGATTATGCGCTGCTTTTGTAAAGCGGGCGACGCGTCGCCTTCCCAGGCGACCTATGAACTGGCCCATCCCTGGATGCATGCAACTCTGTTTCGCCCCTTCATTGTTGGCTGTGCGCTGTGCTGAAACATAAATTTAACTGCGAGCTCATGGAGCCGTGTGACAAGGCCGCAGGAATTCAAAACAAAAGTTGCAACAAATACCAAACACGCCATAAAGACAACAACAGCAAATACGTAGACATAAATTGCAGGCTTGGCCACTCTCGGCCCATCTCGCCCTGCGAAAGGCAAAAGGCAACCCTTTCTGTCTCTGGCAAGCAAAAAGAATGACAGGAAGCCGGATGTGAGTGCATGCCTTTTGTGCATGCAACGAATTATTCAGTTGACACACAGGATGTGTGCTTTGCTGTTCATGTTGTTGCCACTGCCGCTGGTTGCTGGTTGCTGGTAGCTGGTAGCTGGTTGCTGGTTGCTGGTTGCTGGTTGCTGCTATATTTGCTTGCTTTTCTCGGAGGATCTGGGCCTGGAGCCTAGTCCAGTTCCCCAGTATTTTTTGTTAATTTCGTAACCACGGTAATTTGTGAAAAATTAACTCAACAACAATTAAAAGCTCGATTTGGCTTACTGAATTTGAATACCCTTCTTGAAAGTGTTCGATTATTGCATACTTTTCTGTAATAAAAGTATATGTATAAATCCAGACAAGTAATAATTAAAATAAATTAACTATATTTTATATTATAAATTGTACAGATTCTGATTATTAATATATTTAAGTTATTTGCGCTGTGAGCTCGAAAATGTTGTTTCCCTTGCCTAAAAGCCTATTAATTCATTTTACAATAAACTATTCCTTTAGGGCTCCCAGATTGTTTTGATTTATATATTCATGTAATTTATATATAGAATATTTGAGCCTTCGGCTTAGCATCGGGTATCTCATAGTCGATGTCTCGTTATATATCTCTGAACACAACTTTTTGTTATTGCGCAAATATACGTGTGCTTTATGATGATTGTTATTATACTCGTATAGGAAATACTGGTATAAAGTGCGTGGCTTCCTCCTTGAAAGCATTTAATTTCGGTATACCCACTTATACATGTGAGAGCATTTTTTTAAAGCAATTTTTCAATTTTATGGGGCCAAAAGGCATAAATAATGAAAGGCAACCGAGGCTACGCATGTATAGGGTCCTGCCTCGAATGGCTGGCTGCGGTGAAGAAGAGTAATCAAAAAGTGCGTGCTAACTAAATTGTTATTGCTTTCAAATGTCACGTATCATTATCATAATTTTTTTGCTTGACATTTTTAAGTAGCTGCCATAAATGTTTATAACTTCTGCACACAGAAAGTGTTTCTATTAACTGCGGCCCAAGGCCGCCTGCCTCCCGGACCATGGACCTCTTAACATTATTGGACCCGAGGGACGAGCAGCAGCAGCACGGCAAAGGCGGCCACGAAGGATCCAGGACACACACGTACATAGGCACCTTGACATTCATAATTCATAATTTATGGCTGCATCCGAAGGAGGGCTCTTTCCTGTATGTATTTTAATTCAGCTGCTGAAAGGTGGCAGATGGAAGATGAACGATTTTTGCCCACCTGGAGGTTATGATTAAAACAAATATAATAGCTGTTTGCGGGAAAAGAGGAAAGGCAATCAAGGGCCTTAAAGCTATCGTTAAACGCAAAATGTATCTGTCAAATTAATGCTAGTGGCCGGTTGAAATTGGCTCATGTTTTATTATTTTGTATTCAAAATAATTTACATATTTCATTAAAACATTTTAATGCTACAATGTGTCTAGACGTCGGTTTCCATTTATGGCCTGACAATATGTTTTGATTACTTACAGTTTGCATGCATATATGCATATACATATATGTAAATGAGCGAAGTACCACGCAAAATATGAATAAGCCAGGCTGCTTTATAGAAAATAAGGGAAATTAAAAAGAAAAAATTAGCATGAAAAACTTGCCCTACAAACATTAAAAACTAATCAAACTTTTAAATACACTTCAACCGCAGCAGACTTAAGATTGAGATATTGCAGGGGGCAAGGACAGAGGGCACTGGAGGGGAAGTCCAGAACAATTCGACAGGCGTCTTAAGAGGCATCCGCATCCGCATCGGCATTGGCATCGGCATCGGCATCGACTTTGATTTGTTGCCTCCGTCGCGTCTCATCTCATCTTCCCCGCAGACACCGCCGGCCCGCTCTTTTTTAGCCCTAACTTTAGCCGGACTTTTGCCTTGTTGTCAACGTCAACAGAAATTGATTGCTCGCCGAGAACACCAGCCTCAATCTGCAGTCTCCGGGCTCAAGCCGGGGATTTCGCCTGCCACCCGCTACTTATACCCTATTGGACTGCCTCTGTGGCATTTTCATTTCATTCGGAGTTGAGTTTACTTTGCGCCAAAACTTTTACGCAGAGAGCTTCTGAGTCTCCGTCTCTCGTTCTCCAGTGAATTATCTTTAGCCAGCGGACCAGGGAAGCCTACTCCCCGGCCAAAACTTTGACACAGTTTAGGAACCAAAGTTTAATGGAATTTGTCTATGGCATCGCCTTGCCCCCAGACTTCCGCTCGCTGGCCCCCCTTCCGCCGGGCCACAAAAATAAATAAGAAAGCATTAAACTTCTTTTTAAAGCAATTAAAAATTCTTTAAGACTACGGAACAGTTCTGCCTCTGAGACCTGACCCCCTAAAAGTCGGCTTTTCCTTGTGGAAGGCCGCATAATCTGCGATCGTGAGGGGTCTCAAGAGGGTACGAGAGTTTTCTGTGGAAGAAAACAAGTGAAGAACAAACGCAAGTTTCGGGTTTTTAAATATTTATCAACGCTATAAAGTATGCTACTTGATCGTGTTATATTATATTATATTTGCTTATATTTTAAGTAGCAAGCACGTAGTATACCATGGCAAATTTTACTCTAACAGCCAAATATTATTTCCCAATAAGTAAGAAATATATATTAAAAATCTTGAGATAATAAGTATATTTTGACAGATTTAATTGAAATATTTAAATGATTCTTCATTTTATCATTAGGGAACTAAGAAAAACCCTATATTTTAAATTTATTTAATTTAAACAACCATCTTTATGCTTCCTTTAATTATTATATCTTTGTAGTCAACTAAAACCCAAGAAGTAAAATCTGTTTAAGAAATGTAATTAAATTATCTTATTTATAGATTCAGTTTTACCGCCCTACCAATATTCTGTTGAGCAATTCGATAAGTGGAATATGCTTTGAAAACAATTGTTTATCTAAATTAATTAACCCCGGATTGTTTGCTTCCCATTGGACTTTTTTGTGTTACGCTCCACGGGGCGTATGAACAACGCGGCGGCTGGTTTATTGCTTACGCTCCCACAGAGAAGGCACAAAGCCCACACGGACACACAAATACCAGGCATCATTATCAACACTAACGCCCAACATACACACTGGCCCGGAAAGTGAGGGGCGGAGAGGGCTTGGAGGGAACTGGTCTTAACTACTTTCTGCACGTCTGCTGATAAAATCGATAAATTCCTTTTCGTAAAACGAATTAGGAAACTAATTGACTTGGATTTCGCTTAAAGAATCTCACATAAATCGTTAGCTTAAGCGTGATTCTGGCAGTCGAATGCGTTGTTCCTGGTGCCCGGAATCGGGGGAATTTCTTGGGGAGTCTTTAACGTTTGCCCCAATTGAATGGCAAGCGAAAATTAGAGCAGCACTTGTTTGTGTTTCGCAACGCAACGGTTTTCTCCCCATAAGGATTTAAAATTTTAATTATAGTCCGTTAAATGTCATTGAATGTGAAACATTTTCGCCCTTCACCCCGCCATTCCGATTGCTTTGGCTAACAGCTCGTCCTCGTCGTCCGCGCGGCAGTCGGCGCCCTCATTGAGCGCCAGCGAAGCGTCGACAACTAACAAGGCACAAATATTACGTTCACATTTCCTGGCTCCATGCACTTGCCCTGCAATTTGATTTACAACAAACACACATGCTGCTTTTTATGTACCTGCCTACCATTTAACCTCAGCAATTTATACCTATCTGTGCAGGCATTTCATGCTCGGCTTATCTGTGCAGACGCTTAAACACCTGAAGTTGCGCTAAAAGGAGCGCAGGACTCGAATATTTGCACTGTGGGAGAGGTCTGCTCTCATCATAAAAATCTACTTTAAGGTATTTGTGGGACAACCTCTTGTTAAGAGCAATAAAAATTAATACTTGAGTTAGTAAATTTTAATCTTGAAATTACGTTGGGAATATTGTAACTAAAGTTTTTCCTGATTTTGTAAATTAAAACTTAAAAAAATAATAGCTTATGAGTTTCAAAATTCTGAAGAATATTGTATTAAAAATTGTTAATCATCAAAGTAGAATTAATGAATTTATGGCTAATTTTTGATGACATAAAAATATTGAAATAAATTATTGTCTGGCTATTCCTCTAGTTCTGAAACTAATTCTTCTAAAATTGTATCTAAAAATACTTCCCAATAATAAATAAATATCAATAATTCATGTTTTCAAAGAAGTAAAAATAATTATTAAAGACAGAAAATTCACACACTCGCTAGATTGTCTTATTTATTAAAAACGTAAGTAATGTAAAGTGTGCGAAAAAACTTCTCAGAAAGTTTTCCAGAATAGTTTTTCATATTTATAAATTCATATGCAGTTGCAATTTCTTTTGCAGTCGTGCCGCTGAAATTTCAACAAACATGCAAATATATAATTTTAATAAAGTGGCGAAACCAGGAGTCTGTTAGACTTTCCCACTACCGCTGCTCATCAAAATTCCCTCAAAAAAAGGGAACCTGCCACTGTAAGTCACCTGACAACGTAGAAGTTGTCGTTGATTTTACAAGTACTTTTATTGTTCCTGTTGATTTTGTTGTTCATTTGCCCGCTGGCGAAGGCGGAAATGGATGCTCTTGATATGGTCTAGAGCAGGAAGCAGGAAAATGCGAAATTTGAAGTGAATGTCCCGCAAAATATTGTATTGTACATCTCCTGTTTTTATTACACTGACGAGCAAAACTGTAACACGAGTTGCATATTCCGACTTTAACGGTCAGTATCTTCTCTCCTATTTTATGTATGATAATAATCTTAGTCTTGTTTTGTTGCTACTATATTTGACTATCGCTTGTGAAAATATGAAACGATTTGATCATCTGGAATAAATATGCCGAAGCAAAATGTAAAAAAAGTCAATTGTTACAGTTTTGCACTGGGGTTATATATTAAACGAAAATTTTATTTGAGATTATTTTAATAATGAGTCCACAGCCCTTTTGATTTTTTTAGCTCCGTTATGCGATTTGGCATACTTTGGGTATAGCGTAGCACCATTTCAGGAGGAATAGCGTACCAGACGTCCTTTGTTTTTTCCCACAGCTCTATCATTCCACTTGGAGGGACTGCATATTTTGCCAGTTGGGATTTTACATGGCTCCACAAAATTTTCTATGGGATTCATATCAGGAGATTGCGGTGGCCACTTCAGCGACTGAAAATTTTGCTTTTCTATCCAATTTTTTACCAATATCGAAGTGTGTTTGGGATCATTGTCTTGCTGAAATATGACTTTTTTAGCAGCAATACCCATATTTTCAATGACTTTTGGAAAATTTTGTTGCAAAATGTTTGAATACTGTTCCTTCCGCATTATTCCTTCAATTAAGACCAAGGGACCAACTCCGTTTTTGTATATACAGCGCCAAACCATTATTGAAACTTTGCTGCAACTCACGAAAACTGGACGGTAGCTGATTGGGATGCTGTAGGTCATAAATAATAACTTAAAACATTTAAAAAAATTTGGTTTTTCAGGTTATATAGTCAGATGAAACAAAAATTAATCGTTTCGAGTCAGATGGACGCTCTTGGTATTGGACTAGAGATCCCACAATCCAGTCACCAAGTAACGTGAAGCAAACCGTGAAGCACGGTGGCGGATCAATAATGGTTTGGGGCTGTATATACAAAAACGGAGTTGGTCCCTTGGTCTTAATTGAAGGAATAATGCGGAAGGAACAGTATTCAAACATTTTGCAACAAAATTTTCCAAAAGTCATTGAAAATATGGGTATTGCTGCTAAAAAAGTCATATTTCAGCAAGACAATGATCCCAAACACACTTCGATATTGGTAAAAAATTGGATAGAAAAGCAAAATTTTCAGTCGCTGAAGTGGCCACCGCAATCTCCTGATATGAATCCCATAGAAAATTTTGTGGAGCCATGTAAAATCCCAACTGGCAAAATATGCAGTCCCTCCAAGTGGAATGATAGAGCTGTGGGAAAAAACAAAGGACGTCTGGTACGCTATTCCTCCTGAAATGGTGCTACGCTATACCCAAAGTATGCCAAATCGCATAACGGAGCTAAAAAAATCAAAAGGGCTGTGGACTCATTATTAAAATAATCTCAAATAAAATTTTCGTTTAATATATAACCCCAGTGCAAAACTGTAACAATTGACTTTTTTTACATTTTGCTTCGGCATATTTATTCCAGATGATCAAATCGTTTCATATTTTCACAAGCGATAGTCAAATATAGTAGCAACAAAACAAGACTAAGATTATTATCGTACATAAAATAGGAGAGAAGATACTGACCGTTAAAGTCGGAATATGCAACTCGTGTTACAGTTTTGCTCGTCAGTGTACCTGCCAGCAAAGTAAATGAGCTCAATTTATATGGAATTTGCTAAGGAAAAGCACGAAATTGTAGTAAAAGAAACCAGGAGTTGACTAATTGCAACAACTTTTCAGAAAGGGGATATTTGGCTGGGAAACTGCTAAAACGCATCCTGATTATGCTGATCTGAAAATACATACTCCGGATGCATAATAGTCCTTATAATTTTATTTTCCTCGTGCTCAAACGGTTGAGACTTTTTATCCATTTTTCTGGGCAGGGGTCAAAGCTCTCAGCAGGGTTAGACACATACCCTTCTCAAGTTCAAAAAATTTATTGTTTCAATAGGGACAAGCGACACATACAGCACCGAACAAAATAGAATAAAACCGATATAGTAAAAATTGAATTTCTATAAAAGTTTCGACAGCATGCAAAGGACAAACTTTGTCCACGGACTGGCGCTTATAAGGACCGAAGGTGAGGGGAAGTGGTAGGATCACATACGCTACCACGCCCAGCAGTCGGCAGACTCAGGAGTTGGCAAAAGAGTTAAGGAGCCAATCACCATGTCCTGCTCTGTCCTTCACTCAGCGTTGAGACCAATCGCATAGGGATGTATATCGAAAATCAACCGACGTAATATATCGGCAAAGACATGACGACTTACAAAT
Source organism: Drosophila jambulina (assembly GCA_018152175.1). Classification (NCBI taxonomy): domain Eukaryota; kingdom Metazoa; phylum Arthropoda; class Insecta; order Diptera; family Drosophilidae; genus Drosophila; species Drosophila jambulina. The sequence goes on along the minus strand of JAECXH010000114.1, from coordinate 22,335,024 downwards.
TTCTTTATATTTTTTAAACTGATTTTATTTTAGGAATAGACATATTATTGCCACAATAAAACTGTATAGTATCATTGTAATTATTTCCCATTGTTATTTTATTTATTTAATTAATATTAGATATTTACAAAAGTAGATAAAAATCAAGTTTAATGTGCACTGCTTTATTCTCTTAGCTGTTGCATTAAAACCTGAGATAATTAAGAGTGCTCCTAATCATAGAATACACTGCAATGAATCTAGTGCAGATTGCACTATAAGACAAAGGTCATATCAATGGAAATATTTGTGTACTGAGCGAGCCAAGAGCTCGTGCACATTAAACAAAATTAAGTATTTGATAACATCGATAATAACGTAGTTGGTCAAGCTTTAAATCTTTACGATATCGATGTAATGACATTATTGCCATCCCTAATCCCGTTTCTTTTCTGCAGTTCCGGTTCCTTCCTTCAGCGGCCCACAGAGAGCGCTGTCAACACTTGGACTTCCGGTGGCCGCTGCCACTGCCATTGCCACTGCTGCTGCTGCTGCTGCTGTCAGCAAAATGTCACCAGCATGCACATGGAATCGCTTTTCCCAGCTCTCCAGTATTTGATTGGGTCTGGGTTTGCGATTGGCCGCCGCCATCCCGCCGCCCTTCGACTCTGACATCCTGGCTGAATGCCTGGCCAGGAGCATTATTTGCTTTTATTTCTGCAAGTCAATAGCTTTGGCTTTGGCTTTTAAATTTATCGACTGACGTTTGATGCGCTTCATTTAACTTGGAAACATTTTTCAACTCAAATTCCTCAGCCCCTCGTGTCCCCCGTTTTTCAGTTTTAGAAAATACATTTTCACCGCTTCGCCGTCCCCCTGCTCGGTGCTCTCTCACGGCGTAAGTTTTTTCCGTTGGATGGCAGATGTAAAGTGTCATTAAATTCCATCGCATCATTGACGCGGCTGAGCAAGTAAATTCAAAGGGCTGTGGAACAAATTTAGTAGTTAGCTAAAAAAAAAACAATTTCACTTTATAGCTCTGATTAAAAAATTTCAAAATATCCTGTAGAGAAACGAACTATTGTATTTTGCATTACGGTTTTATTTTACTGCAAGTAAACTGATATCAAACCTTTGAACTTATTTGAAAAATCTATAATTAAAATGTTGCTTACTTTATTTAAGGGAAAGAAGTAACTTAAATTAAAAAAACTTCTAAAAATATATTTGGATATGTATTATATATATTTTTGGCTATGACTATGGCGTTGGAGGATTTTCAAGAGAGTAAAAAACTTCCCATAGGCGAAATGCAGTGAACTGCAAAATATATATCTCCATGGCTATTTTATTTTCTAGTTAGCTGCCATATTTATTTATTTTCTGATGCTCTGCTTGGATCTACTCCACCTCGATCTATCTTTGTCTTTCGAACAGTAGGACAAGAGCGTGTCCCCCTTGCACTGAATAAATATCAAGTAAATAGTTTTATATATATTGTTGATAATAAAATCCAGCAGGACTCGCTTGAACAGCCGGACAATGGCATCCGGTGGAGCATGGGAATGTATGCGCTAGGATGAGTCCTTGGATAGCCAAGGGACACTCAAAGCATACGAATATTATCAACTTTTATTAAAAGAAAAATGTAAAAGCTGAAGTGTTGATTAATAATTAAGGATGTTTAGGTTTCTTCGTTAAAAATAATTTATAAATCACTATATACTTACTAAAAAAGCCCTTTCAAACTGTCAAGTGACATTATAGCATCGGAAGGAGGGACTCGATCAAACCTAGTTGATTAGGGAACGGGCACAAAAGCCGTTAACACGAGATAAACCTTTGACTTGGCTCTCAGCCCGCCATCTCGCTGGGCTGCTGTATGCAGCCAAGTGGGCGTGACCGGCTTGTAATAACTTACGCCTTTCGACACAGATTAAGCCGGCATAAAGACAATGCTGGAATCAGGAAACTGCAACGATGACGAGGACAGAAGTAAACTTGGCCAAAGGATTCCATGACCCCACCCACATGTACCTACATATATGCGTGTGTGGGCGGCCTGTGCAAACCGTCGCCCTTATTGTTTGCCCTGCTCTGTGTGTGCGGACCAGACAGTCCCCTGCCCACTCTACCCCCAGTCCTTTTCCATGCATTTTCCATACCGAGCTCATTCAAGCCAGTCTGCTGCTCATCTTCATTGTAGATGACAGCCTCCATTGTCCTATGCCGACTCCTGCAGCGACAGCAGCTGTATTTTTAGCCGCCCGAGACAGAGCACCCAGATCACACATTACGCAGAGCAATCCCCACATATTTTCCCATTAACTTGTTCTTTTTGTTCTTTAAGCCATAGCTTTGTCATAAATTTCCCACAAACTCACTGATCTATGGCAGCGAAAGAGAAAGATCTAAGCGAAATAAGTTTGGCCTTCAAGGATATGGAAATATAATGGAGCATTACTAAGTACTATGCATTTTAATGTATAGATTTATGATTATGACGCCCGAAAGAATGCGATGGCATTGTCAAACGTTCAAGGTATTGAGATCACCTAATGTCAAGTTTATCACTTTACACGAATTTTCCTAATGCTATTTGAGTAAAGAATTTTCTTGTTATGCTGCAGCCTTACGTTTCTTGCATTTTAGTAGTGGGCTTCGTTGAGACAGCTCCATGCATAATATGAATTTTACTCCAAACGAATCGACTAAAAGGAAAATTCTATGCATTTTATATCGTGCTGGAGGGCATCATACGATGAATGTAAGTCCACGCCTTATACATATTATACATATGCAGATGGAAGCTTCATTTTGCCACATACACGCGGAAACTGAGGCAAGGACCGCTGCTGAGCCCTACCTATGCTCATTGCGGATCTATAGCCGCTTTCCCCGGTCCTCTGCGCAGGTCTCTCATTTGCCATTTCCCAGGGAACTCAACATGTAAATAGGGTTAGCATGCGACGTCGGTGGGCGACTACCCTGTTGCATAATGCATTCTCTGTCTGGTTAAGAAATGACAAACTTCTGTACATCCATTTCGGATTCTGGGCGAGGCATTAGTCTCGCTGGCTAACGCAGCAACGCATTTCAGAAGGCAATAAGTGCATATATTGGTAAGTGCAAATTCTGAAGACATAATTTATTTTAGGAACTAGTAGCTTATAAGTAAATTATCGTGCAGTCTGCATTATTATAGAGAAGGAGAAAATAATATTTAAGTTCTTGTATTTCTTATGAACTTAAAACTAAAAGCTCGTAAAAGGAACATTAAATATATATATATCTATGATTTAATATTTGATGGAGTGTTCTAAATAAATATCTTGTGTATAAAGTTGGTTGTCGAAATTCTACATTTATACCTTGTTCAGCTATTAAGCAAACCAAGTTATATACAAGAAAATATTGAATCCTATCTTTTAAGCAAATTGTCCTAATTGTGAGGAAACATTCGAACTCTTGTCTAAATCCCCTTGAATTATAGTTAAAGGTATAGAAAGAACCAAACCCCATTTTCTACACACGCAATATTAGTAGTACAGAGGCCGGGATGCCCAGGAATATGCTTATATTAAATCTTTAATTTTGAAGTTCCTAATATATAAAGCATGAGCCTGGCAGATTACTTTTACGAGTTACCCAGCCTCGTTTCAGGGGCATTGAAGGTATCCTGTGCCACGTGCAGCAGAAGCCAGGGAAGTAGTGGGGCGAATGTTGCAATTTCTGTTTTGAAATTGGCTTATTTGGGTATTTTTTATGCGCCCGACATTCAACGTGGACCATGCTGCAGGGGCCTGTAGTCCATGGCCTTTGTTTTGTAATTGTTTCGAAACTGGGTGCACGGTCCCGGGTGCCGGGTGCCGGGTGCCAGGCAGGCCGGGATACAGTAGGCAGCGAAAGTTAACGTCATTGTCGTTCCCGAACTCGACGACGTTGTGTCGCTGTCGTTGGAAAGACCAAAGGAAGAAGGGCGACATTAGCGGCAACTGTTTTGAGTGCCGCTTCCCGTCGGTCTGTTCTTTATCGTTCCTGCCAGAGAATCGTCTCCCTCTGAAGCCCCACCACCCACCATCGTTCGCCATCCGCCTTCCGCCATGCGCCTTCCGCCGGCCGCTTTCAAGTGGCATTCGAGTGGCAGCCATTGTGCAGCATTATGATGAAAGTTTGTGTCACAAAATGCAAATATTTGAAAGGTAATTGAATTTGAACTTTGCCGCCCGTCGTCCTTGGTTTGCTAGTTAGCTACTTTGGCTGCCAGCCACCGAACAGTGTACAGCAGGCTACAAGCGGGGGCGAAACTCTGTATCGATATGTAACCCGAGGCCATAGGAAATCTGTCTAAGAGAGTCTCTTTTTCTGAATTAAAAACTGCCTTTTTAAAATCACAAATTTAATTTATAATGATCTAAGTCGTGCTCTTGGTTAATTTAAATTATATGGAATCCGTATGTTTTGGATAATTATATGATAATTAATTGATTAAAATGGTATTTATTTGAGAAGAAGGCAGGGATCTTAAGGTAAGTCCTAAACTTATGCATAGCGAGTTCGATCCCTGTAGCAGGCACTTTCTAATTTTATCATTGATTATTTTAATATACTGTATTAATTAATAGTCTATGTTATTCTAATGATATTGAGATTGCAATTGAACAATCGTTCAATGTGTTTAAAAGCCACGAATTACTTTTCTCGGTCTTGTGACCCTATTTATTTTCTCTGTGTTCAGAAGAGATAACTTTAAGTACCCGATATCGCGCCTACAATGGCATTGAAGTTTTGATAGCAAATATTTGGCGAAGAGCTTACATGTTTTATTTATCCAAGCTGAATGGTCAACACAGCCGCACTCGCTCGCCGGCTGTCTCGTCCCGGCACTCATTTGTTTGTCGTGCAAATTATATACAACATTTGCACTCATGATGGCATTCAGTTTCCATGTTCCGAGTACAAATGAAAATCCATACAAGGCCGGAAAACACATCTGCTCTCCCCTGTCCATGTTATGTGCTGTGTTTTGGGGCATGCCCCAGGTGCAGTGAACAATAAATTTTGTTGAAAATAAACAATTATTTGGACATGATTGGCTTTTTGTCATTTTTTTTTTCTCTCCAAGTTTCGAGTGCCACCTTATTTCTAAACTGCCTTTATTGGTGCAAACCAATTTCAAAAATTAAGAAACTAAATAAATATTGGAGACATGGTGGCTCAGTTATTTCCAGTTAACTGTGTATCATCGAAAACTCTAGCTATGCTGGCTGGGCTGATGCCGAAACTTTTCCCAAAGGAGCACGTCAATCATCAGTGACTCTAGTGCGACAGTATCCGTGTCCATTGTTCGAAGACTTTTGATTGAAAGAAAAGAACGCGACGAACCAGCCTGTGTCCAAGCAGCACAGATTGATGGCTACAGGCGCGTTTCCAGGGCAATCACAGTCAAAAATGCTTTACAATTGACAAGTAATCGAGGCGACGAGTGTGTGCCCTGGAATTCGACGCAGTCGCGTTCAGTTTTTTACGGCTTTCGGCGCGTGCGAATTTCTAATTTCATTAAAATTTGCTCAAAGGGATGGCCGGATGCCCGGATGAGTGCTGGAGCCCAGACGTTGACAGAAACAAATCGACGCGATAGACGTCAAACACATGGCACAGCGGGATTGTGGGCGGCACAGCTTTGGCAATCAGAAATCCCGGATCAAAGTGGAAAATCGATTTTAATTGCAATCTAGGCGCAAAAGCTTCGGTCCTCGATTAGCGGTCAAGTGGGCGAGGGTCCGACGTTCAGGGGACAGTAACTGGGCGGAAAATGAAAATGCGAAAATGCAGTCCAAGGTAAAATGTGACCTTATTTTGATTTTGTAACCGACTTCCAATGCAGGGAATTTCCCTTCTGTGATGTTGAGACTATTAGATCCATGATTAGCGGGCAGTTTTTGTTTATGTTTGCTAGTTAAAAGAAAATTAAACATTGTATTTTCTACATTCTTAGTCTTACTGTCTTACCTCTAAAGATTTTGTTATATTTCTAAAAATGTTTAAAGTGCCTAACAGTTTCGGATTATCACCCTTTTTGAGTCGTTCTGAGTTTGTATAGTTGGCGGAGCTTTGAGCTCAAGAGATGATACTCGTTCTCCTTAATTTAAGCACACCCTTCTCACCGTTGCAAGTATAAAAAAAGAGCTGAAATCAGTAAAAACTTACTTAATCAGTTCAGCTTTTGGATGAGAGACCTCCGTATATATTTTCCCGATCAACTACCCATGATATCTACGTCAGTCCAAGTGTCAGGGGGCTGGAACCAGTATTGTGTTTTAGTTTGGGTATACGCGTAGACCCACCCAGATCGGTTATATTATGTTCTCGACCTGTTTTTAGTTTTCTTAAATTCTTGACTATTTCTTACTTCAAAATTGGTTTGACTCAGTGGGTCAAAGGTTCATTTATTCGATTTAACCAAAATTATGGCGGATGCGATGAAGTCTAAGGTCGTGGCTCTTCTGACACTGTCCAAGGTGCGGCAGGGCTTGACGTGCGCGCTGCTGAAGCCGCTGCGCACCCGGTTGCACCACACTGACCCAAAGTCCTACCCCCACTTGCCGGTGCGGGACGATCTCAAGCCCATGGATGTGCCAGACAATACTAAGGTGTACGACGCCTGCTGGCAGACGATGCGTCGCACGGAGTACAAGTGCCGCTCGGACGTAGAGTTCAACATCCCCTCGTTCATTATTGAACGCAAGAAGTGCCTGAATGATCCGTGCGCCAACGATGTGCAGGCCTGGGACCTCACGCACTACAAGCCCCAGGACATGTGCAAGCGCAAGTATCCGCGCACCTGGGACGAGTGCGTGGTGAAGTGTCGCAAGCGCAAGATGCAGTGCGTCCCCTTGCCGCTGAACCCCCCGCGGCGCCCGCGCTGCCCGGTGAAGAGTCGTTGTCCGGTGAACATGTGCGTGCTTGGCAAGCTCGACCTGGACCTCGAGAAGTGCGACCTGATGAAGCCCAGCCTTTGTCCACGGTTCAAGATGCCCAACTGCTGTGTGGAGGCCCGCGACCCTCCGAAATGCAGGCGTCCCTTCAGGGCCGGTCTCTGCAGGAGACGGAAGACGAAGTACCCGAGCTTCTCTGAGTGTTGTCACGAGCCCATTCCGGGCGTCCCTCCAATCGAGTGCAACTGCCTCATAAAGCCGTCTATCTGCGAGGTGTGGAGGCATTACCGCAAAAGATTTTAATTAAATATTGACCTTCTAAATTGTGGTCCTAACGAATAACAACATTACAAAGTTATCAATAAATGACATCTATTCAACTAAATGGGTTGTGATCCAACACTTTACTTGTGGCTGACCACAATTTTTTGTTTTCCAACAGCATTAAATGTAAATGTATGTACTTTTGTTAGATATTTTCCATGCAAAAATTTTTACAGGAATAGGGATCTGCATCATTCAGCAACATATTATATTTAACCACAATATTAACTCAACGATCGGCATCATTACTAGCAAAGGGGGTTTTTGCTTTGGTTAAGCGTTGGTACGGCATCGTAAAAAGGAAAGCAGTCTCTTTAAAAAAGAGTATCGAAACTCCATGGATCCGAAGTAGGAGGATAGTCCTAATCCTATGACATATCAGATTTAACAATGTTAATTTGTAGTTACCTAAAAACTTTTTAATTGGAATAATTAATTTTGGATGTTCTTTGTTTATATAAAGTCTTAGCATTCTAGTAGCGTTTATGGTATTATAAAAATGGAAGTTTTCCCATAATATATATTTTTTGTTTCTTTTTATTATTATATGCAGAGTCCTATATGCTTTTATAAAGCTTGTCATCAATTGAGCATTTTTGCACTACATATTGTATATTTTATTATTAACTTGGAAAGTTATTTTTTAGGTAAAGAGTTCGGAAATTTTAAATTATTAACAAAACCTTTTAACTTCCACAACAACGGCCTTACAATTTTTTAATGCTGGTTTGTTTAATCTCAATAAGGTTTGTTAGCTCCACAAAAATTCGCTCGGATCATGAATTTTAGTTTATTGTTCGCTCGAGAAAGATAACGCAGTATATATTCGACCAATAGAATATGATTATGATTATGACAAGATTTTGCCCCCAGAGACCGACTTATAGATGTATATTAAGATTGTTATTTAAGTAGTTTCAATATTTATCAATACTTTTACATTGATTTCTAAATATTATCTATGCCGTGATGAAACATTTCGTCGTCTAGGGAAAATAGTTAATGGCATAATCAATTTCAAAGCATTTTGCACCCCGCATTTCTCTGCGTTCGGTTTTCCCATATTGCATTTTCGTGTACGGCAGCGAAGGACCAATGACCAGGCCAATAAATTCAGCCAAAAGCGACGCATCAATAAGCCGTTAACTAGCGGTAACAATTTCTAATATATATACGTTTCGATTTCCCTGCTTTCGTTCCCTGATTTATGGGTCTGTGATGTCTGCGATTTTTCAAGTTCTGGTAATTTGATTTCTGCTCCCCCCAACCGCGCTTGAGCCCTTTCAATACCTTTTACCAATTTGATTTGTATCTTTGTAATGGAATTCGTATTTTTTTCACGGGCATTCTCACCATGTCTGGCAATCTGCAGATACAGATTCGCAAACTGCTAAGGCGAGTTGCACTTGTGCGAGCATGTCACGCAATCTGGCGGCCAAGCGCCCGTAACACTTTCAGAGCAATTTGCACATAATGCTTAAGTTACAGGTAAAAAGTCACACTTCAAATAAATGCACATTATTCTGCATACTCTCTATATATGTATATGTAACAGATATTCCCACAAGTATGTATGGTTTAGAAAAAGACAGTTTAGGTTCAAGATGGGAAAGGATTCAATCACAGAATTTTAAGAGCTTACAATTCATCATATTGTCTGGTATTCCGTTTAATTACTAAATCTATCTTGTCACATCTCAGAGCTCCCTTCCCCCTGAGTTACTCATATTTGGACACTGCCTCGAAAATAGGTTTTACACCTTATCCTCATAGAACTCGGGTAGGCCCGCCGACCGCCCCGAGATGATCTCGAACACCGAAGTGCCACACAGCGGCGCAGCTGCTGAAGAGCCGCAAGCACAGGTGATGGTGGAGGAAGATGGGGCCACGCTGCACCTGCCCACCTACGCTGATCGGTACACGGACATTACGCGCCTCCTCCGCCTTAAGTTCATCGCAGAGGTGTGCCCGAAGTTGAGGGTGCCGGCCCTCAGGCTGGCCATCGATCATGTCAAGACCACCTACAACGTCAAGCTGTACGACGAGCTCTATAAGTCCCTCTGCGGCAAGGAGGGCCAGGACTCACCGCTAAAGAGTGCCGAAGGGAGGGACGAGGAGGAGGCCAGCACCTCTAGTGGCATGCGGGGGGAGGTTCTGCCCTACGACAACTACTGGGTGGAGGACAACATGCTGGAATCCTCCCTGCTCCTCCAGGAGCTGGACGCCGAGCTCCACTTCAAGAAGTCTAATTCGAGCAGCGCCCATGTGCGTCGCGTCCTGGAGGAGATCGGGGACTACCACGAGAAGATCGGCAACCTGCAACTGGCCGTCAAGTTCTATGCCCGCACAAGGGCCTACTGCACGAGCAGTGACAATGTGATCTCCTTGTTCGTCCACCTGATCCGTGTCTCCATCCACATGACCAACTGGTGGCACGTGCTCACCTACATTGACGAGGCCAAGCAGTACGCCCTGGGGTTCGACAACCTGTCCCAGGAGGTTCCGGTCCGCTTCAGTTGCGCTGCTGGCCTGGCTAACCTGGGGCTGAAGAACTACAAACTGGCGGCGCAATACTTCCTGGCGACGCCCTTTGGCCACTACGAATACGACAAGATCGTGGCCCCCCAAGACGTGTGTTTGTATGCCGGACTGTGCGCCCTGGCCACTTTCGAGCCGGAAAATTTGCAGGCAGAACTCCTCAGCTCGGAGGCCTTCAAGCCGTTCCTCCTGCTGTCTCCCAAGATGAGGAGCGCCGTGGCCAATTTTTGCGAAGGGCATCTCAAGGTCACTGTAGTCCTGATGGGCGAAATTGAGTATATCCTTCGACTGGACGTCTATCTGTCGCCCCATGTGGATGCGCTCTATAAGCTTATCAAGGGCAGACTGCAAAGGGAACCAAAAAACATCGACATATCCTAGAAAAAAAAGGTATAATATAAATGTCATGGAAAGCTTAGAAGGCCTAGATAATAAATTCCAAATATTGTCTTAAATTGTTTTCAAATTGTAAGCACTTTTTTTGGATACAGAACACTTGCTATCTAGCAGTTGAAAATAGTAATAAGTTACATAAAGGCACAACATTATAATACTAACTATATTTAAATATTCAGTTAGTTCTCATATAAATTACTACTACACTAGCAATATTTCATTGTAAATTAAAATTGTAGTAAACAAGGCATATTGAAAACACACAAGACTAAAAATAATTACATTTTTCCTGTGCTCAGTGGAACGCAAGAAAGAACTTGAAAGCTAGAAAAGAACAAAAAATAAAATTGAACAAAGCTCTAATTTTTGAACGACTAAGAGTTTCCCTTTAGGAAGAGAACCTAGTATTTTAAACAAAAACTTAAACTGAAAAATATACAAAATCATCGTTGAGTTGATGGCAATGCATTACATGTACTTAGTATTCGTGATGATTATCAGATTTATCAGCCCTGCCTATCTGTCCAGCCACTTGATATCCTTGATATCCTGAACTTAAGTACCTTGTATCTTATTATTACAATATTAGCGACTGCAGTGCAGCCAGAGCTCAAAGGGTGACGAAGGAAAAGCGAAGCCAACTATGAATTCAGGAATGGAGCGGGCTAAGGGGCACAAGTATTGAGCGGAAGGGAGACAGAAAGTGCACAGTTCAAAAGATTAAAGTGAAATCGTGAAATATTGCACAGTTGAAGAGATTTTTATGAAGCCCTGAACTGGGTCTCAAAGGAAGTGGGGTGCAGCGAAGGTGGGAATTGGGCGGCTTGCACTACGCTAACGAGCTTAAAGATGAAGCGCAAAGTGCACACTGAAATTGCACCCGAAGAGTACTCAGGATATATACCTTCTCCTTCTGCCTGCAGCTCAAAATTCACGGCAATAGGCGATGAATACCACTCGAATTCCGGAAAAATTAGATAAAAGGAAAATTGCCAAGGGCGGATCAGATTGGAAAAGTGGAGAAGATATCAAGTTACATGAATCTCAATGTTCTTAAGAACAGATAATGTATATTCTTTAGTTACTAATAGTTCATTTTTATATAAGAAAGATGTTACCTCATTGCCAAACTGAACACATCTCATAGCTATTTTCACCATTTTTATTAAGAACACAATAGTTTTTATATTTTTCAAAATGATTCTTTTATTGAATACTAATAGTATATTTAAAAATCAAATTGTTTTATTAAAAAACTAATTGTAGAGTCTAGATTAAGGGAGTGTAACATGTAAAATAGGACGAACTTCAGCAAGGGTTCTGTTTTAATATTCATGAACTTGTCGACAATTTTGCAGCTTCAATTTATATCCAGTTGGAGAACTGTAATCCAACTTCCGAGTTGGCAATTTGATTTCATTTTTGATCAGCACACACAATGGTCAAAACGCTGGATTAAAAACCAACAAGAGCTTTGTGAAATACCAATTTTGGGGCTGAGAGGGCCACCTGAGCTGGAGCAAAAGGGAAGAAAGCGGGAGGAGGGCACCTCTTGGAAGTCGTGGAAACTTCGGCCAGACATTGTGTTGAGTAATTCTTTTGTAATGCGGAAGGAAGCTCAAAACAACACAGTGCACAGCGACTTCCGGGGGAAAGGAGAGCCAAGAAAGGGAAAGGGGTGCGCAAAAACTATAAGACAAAGCGCAGGACTGACCTACGTGCAGCCGAAGGGGCTGGGAAGGGTTAGGGGGTTCGAGATAAATTGCTGCAGTGTTTAGTTAATACTTCTCTGACCGTCCTACGCCTCGGCCTTTGCGTTCAATCCTGCAGGATGCTGGGAAACAGCGAGGCAGCCTTCCAGCTAGAAACAGCGAACAAGAAACAGCAGCTGGCCCGACAAGTTTATCTTTTGTTACATTGACTTCCGCTAAAAGATACTAAACTGGAAAACATTCCTCGTCGCTCCCGCCCCGCCTGCTGCACGCTTTTTCTTGCAGTTCTTGCAGGTTACCGTCAAAGTCCCGGCGCAGGAAGAGTTAAGCTCAAATTAAAACGCAGCTGGGCAATGGCCTGAAAGGGCGCCGGCAAAAATCATTGTTCTGGAAATAGATCTCTAATAAAGTGCATTGTTCCCATTAAATCTCCTTTGCCATTGATAGAGAAACTAAAGCTGGCTGAGTGTTCAAGCTCCAAAGGGAGCCCGGGAAAAATCCGTAATTCTTTTACATACATTTTCGTTCGAAAAACTATCGTTGAGCAGGGACACGAACACCTTACTTGCCTCAGAAGTTTTATATTGTGTTGACATTTAGATACCGCAAATGCGGACCAAGCCCAAGCCGGATTCTGTGAAATGGACTCGCCTGACCTGAAGCCTAGCCAGATCGCGACGATGGTGCTGACGGTGGGGGCGGTGAGCGCCGCCACCTACTTCAGCGGCCAGTGGATGCTCAGCCTGCTAGACCCGCACTGCAAGGTGCGCAAGAGGGCCAAGAAAGTGGCCGAGGAGCAGCTGCGCAAGCTGAACTCGGCGGCGGGCAGGGAGGAGCGGAAGTTCCGCACCCAGGACCTCAACGAGCACGAGGTGATGATCGCCGCGCAGCTAGTGGCTCCCGAGGACATCGACGTGAGCTGGGCGGACATTGCCGGACTGGATGCGGTCGTCAACGAGCTCCGCGAGTCGGTGGTGCTGCCGGTGCGCCACCGCGACCTCTTCTACCGCTCACAGCTGTGCCAGGCGCCCAAGGGCGTCCTGCTGCACGGACCGCCCGGCTGCGGCAAGACGCTGATCGCCAAGGCCATCGCCAAGGATGCCGGCATGCGGTTCATCAACCTCGACGTGAGCGTGCTGAAGGACAAGTGGTACGGCGAGAGCCTGAAGCTGGCCTCTGCCGTCTTCACCCTGGCCGAGAAGCTGGAGCCCTGCATCATCTTCATCGACGAGATCGAGTCCTTTCTGAGGGTGCGCGGCAGCGGGGATCACGAGGCCACGGCCATGATGAAGACGCAGTTCATGATACGCTGGGACGGCCTGATTAGCAACGCCAACGCCTGCGTCCTGGTGCTGGGAGCCACCAACCGCCCTCAGGACCTCGATAGGGCCATTCTGCGTCGCATGTCGCTCCAGTTCTATATAGAGGCGCCTCGCGACTGCCAGCGTCAGGAAATTCTGCAGCTAATCCTGCAATCCGAGCAGCTTCACCCCTCGGTAAACCTCAAGGAGCTGGCCCGCCTGGCCACCGGCTTCTCAGGGTCCGATCTGCGAGAGCTCTGTCGCCACGCGTTCATATGCCGCATGCGCCAGACACTACACGAAAGGGACATATCGGGGTCGAGCCTGGAGGAGACCGAGGTCGAAGAGGAGTTCAAGGATTGCCAGCAGCTGGAGATCCGCATGGAAGATCTTATCAAGTCGCTGATGACCATGAAGGTGTCAAAATTCCAGTCGCTAAGTATCTCCGCCGAGAAGGACCTGGAGCTGGATTGAGGTCACTAAAGAAATTTTAGCTTTCTTCTCTATTGACGTGACATAAATTTTTGTTTAGCCATATTAAAATTTTAAATAGGCTTAGAAACAATGGCCTGAAAATCAATAGCCTAGCGAACTATGTAGACTGAATCACTCGTGCATTCCGCCATCGCCTAATTTCGAGCAGGACTTCGTTATTAACCTCTGGCTGGAGCCGGTCTGAAGGACTGCCCTTACCAATATTTTCCACATTTTGGGGCATGCATGAAGGGACTTTCCTGCCATGCGGGGCAGCGGAAAAACAGGAGAAAAAAAGGCGAGACTGCAACCAGGAGGCTACGAAAGAACAGCACAGAGACCGGTGGCAACAAAAACTCAAAATAACAACGGCCATGGCAGAGGCAACAAAAAATCTTTTATGTAAAATTGAATATTCATAAGTTGTTTCACAGTAGCGGCTGAAGTCTAACTACAGGCCTCGGTCTCTGCGCTTGTCATACTCTTCTTGAGGGTAATTTGATTATCACCATTAATTAAATCATTTATAAGTGCAATGAAAACTGAGGAATCTCTTCAAGGAGCCATAAACTTCTCTTGAAGTCAAAGTCAATAAGAATTCGTGTCTTGTTACTGGAAACTTTGTTTGAAAAGCATTGCAGAAAGGAATTATAGTAAAATATGTAACCTACAAATGTTAAACAAGGTTGACAGTTAATAAATTTTATAATTTTCAATATATATTTAATATTTTTAAAGTATTCATTGCATTTTTGTTAAGTATTTCCAACCAACCTTAGATATTTACAGGCTCTTCCTCGATTCAATAATTTATATAATGTTTCTAAATTTAAATACCCCCATAAATTTACCCATATTTCACTTTATTTATTTTGTTTATTTTACCTTATCCTTAGGGTAGTTAATATTCAGTGTTCGAAATTAGGTCCTTTCCTCTCATTGGGGCTATTGTTGTTGCCTTGGACGCGCAGTTGATTGTTTTTGTGTGCAGTTTCGTTTGGCTGAGTGAGCCTGCAGACGCCTCCCCCACCCACAGAGGAGCCCCTCCCCCCACCACGCACATGCACACGGACACACATGCAAAAGATGCCGTTGTTTGCTATTTTGTCATGCAAATTGTATTTATTGCGGCCAAAAACCAACAACAACAGGCCTCGGCGAGAGATAAGGGGGCGGGGCCTGCGCCCCAGCCCATTGTAATTGTTTGCTATTTGTCATTGTGTGCGCGAGAGCGAGTGCGTTAGCGTGTGTGCATGTGCGTGTGTGTCCGGGGGGGTGATGGGTGTGCCCCAGTGAAAACAAGAAAATTGACTGCCGTCGGTGGCTCGCAGACCTTGGGGGAGATTCCTCGAATTCCTATGAACTCTGCATTGACAAAGTCGGGAATGTCCTTTGCAATTATGCAAGGGGCGGAACCTTTGTTAGGCTTTTGACAGACGAAAATATATTTTCAATACATAACAAGAAGGAAAAAGCTAAGAACGCCAAAGTTTGTTTACCCATGCAGTTTATAAATTGAATCATTAAGAATGAATCCAATTTAATCAACTGAAAATTAGGTTTTTATATTTACAGACTTAAAGAAACATTTTTACGTTCGAGGTTTTGCATTGACCTCTACGATCGTTTTTCTTAACAATCGATCCTGTGGCATCAAAATTCTAAAATAATAAAAAGTGTCAAAATTTTATATATGTACATATATGTTGAACAATATCGGAGATAAAATTAGTTTTCAATTAAAATCCCCTATGGCAGGATATAGTAGTTTGATTATTTAAAAATCAAAACTCAAACCCTAGCATAATACAAAAATTTAAGTGAGATAGTTTTAAAACTGAACGACTAGATTGCATAGAATCGAAATCATGGTCGGATATAGCTCCTCATGGTCCAGATAATATTTGAAAATTCTTCTAAAAGTATTGGTAACAACTCGTGCACCTCATAAAAATTATTCATGATCTATATATGGTAGAGTAACTACTGCCTTTTCTTTTTCAAACAAAGAATTGGAACTGAAGCCGTCTTGATTCGCGCGAATTTCTGCAAAGCAAAGAAGCCTTATATAGAATAAACTAATTAGCATTAAATAAATTGTGAAGGCCTTTGCTGTAGAAAATCAAAAGTTTTGTTAATGAATTAACAAGGGAAAGCCATTTCAGCACATAAAGAGTAATCATTTCTAATATTTAAGAAATAAATTCCGATATTAATTGCGAAAACGAAACAGCTTTATCTTTCCGAATGAAAAAGTGAAGCTGAGCGAAATGAGGGGTATTTAATAGGCCCCTGGACCCGAGATTGTACAAACGAAACATTGAATGTTTTAACAATGAAAAGAAGTAATTAAGCTGACTTCTGCAAGCCGAAGATCATATACTCTTGCAGTTAACTGTAACATTTTCAGTGGTAATCTCTGGTTCTTTGAGGAACCTTGTGCGAAAATTAGGCAATTCTGAAAAAGTAAAAACTTTTATAGTTCTCAGTAGATGAATTTATAATGAGAGAATAAATATATTATTATAGGAGTAGCCTCTATCCTGCACTGCGTTTCAAGCTTTTGACTAAGTTATAATATCCTTTGCAGGGGTTAAAACATTTATATAATAAGCAAAAACATTAAATGTCTCGAATAAAATTAGAATGTGTTAAAAATTAATTTTCCCAACGTTCGTAGAAACTGAAATCACTTCTTGACAACGTTGCAAACTTCTAAATAAAATTTTAATACTCTGCAAGGTTATAAGAAAGACATTGATAATCCACTAATAGCTTAAAGCAAACACGGAATAACTTTAAAAAAATATATACAGGAACAGATATTTTGTATACTCTTTCAGGGAATTTTACCAAAATTTTATTCCGTTTTTATATTCTGAAATTATGAAAATATAAAAGATGCCCAAAATCCTTAAGCCCCAATCAAAGTCGTATAACGATACTTTTATTAAAAGTAATAAAATATAAAGAAAACATTTGTTTTACATTTTGTTTATTTATTTTAATTATTTATTTATCTTATTACCTGGATGTGTAATCAGCACACTAGGACTATACTTCTTTTATTAACTTAAAAATAACAAAGTTAAAAAATTAATAGGACCGGAATATATTTTTCCGAAGGTTTTCGATGCTCTTAATTCGTCAGGCCTTTGAGATATTTCAACTTAAAAGTAAACAAAATCCTTTTTTTTTTTTACATTTGATGTGACATTAAATACTTTACTTTGAGTATTAACTAAAGTAATTTAATGAAATAAAACTATCATCTAGATACATTTCTTTATTGAAGATATGTTTATTATATATTTAAAAGATACAAGCACTTTGGAAATTCTAGCTTTTCTTCCCCGAACCGTACCAATCAGAACATGAATATCTTAATAGCCGCCTCATTTAGCACTTAATTGTTTGCTATTGAAATTTAATGTGCATGGCACTCACTCAGTCGAGCATTTTTTGTGGTATCAAGTAATTTTAATTTAAATCCCTTAAATCCTTTAGTTGACTATTTTAATTACAATAAATTCTGCGGCCATGCTCTTGACAATTAGCACGCCCTTCAGAAGAGCACTTCCTTTCCTTAGCTGTGGAATAAATTCATAATAATCGTTATTTATGTCATTGGTCTCACCGGCAGACACACACGTTTATTGATGACAATTATGTGAAATTCTTTTAAGTGGAATGACAAAAGTTTATTGAATTATTAATTAACTGCAATTGCAGCATGCAAAATGTATATTATGGCTGTCATCAAGAGGCTAGGAGGGGCCAAACACGGACAGACTGGCTCTGGAGTGAATTGAGCATCATTAAATTATTTTAATCTCATTCATAATTTAATTGATTTAAATGGGGTTAGCGATTTCCCTGCCCCTCCGCCCTTATTAGCACACTGCGCCGGCAAAATGTGCAGGCTTAGAATAATTGATGACGTTTAATATTAATTACACTCTGCAATTCAACTTGAAACCTTTAATTGTGAATTTCAAACGCCGTTTTTTCCCGGCTCTCGACGCTTTAACCAATTTCATTAGCTCGCATTAATCATGCACCGCATGTTAATAAATATTAATAATCCTGGACCGGGAAGCCAATTGCCAATTTTAGCCTATGAAATTTCCGGAATATTCTGCATAAAAGTCTACTGATTTATGGCGTGAACAACAAACACAACAACGACAAGTCCATTCAACGAGTTGGTGTAGAAAAAATCATCAGCAAATAGCAATTAATTATCTAGTAATAACACGAATTCTTGCAGGTTTTGTCAATTAGACGTGTTGATACCCTAAACAAGCATTGGCACAGATAGAATAAAGTATAAAGACTAAAGAATAAAATGCAAATAAATGAACGTAATAGCTTCACTCACATAAGTCTCTTGAAGGCCTGGATAGGTATTTATATTTTTATAGCTATGCTTCTAATTAAATATGTTATGGTTTTAAAAGTATCTTCAACGAGTGTAGTATACCAAATTTGATTGCATAAGAGGGTATTATTTTCGTGGTTCTTCTGGCCATTTGTTGCATTCGTTGCAACACTGGTCATTTCACCCTCTTGGTCATTAAAAGCATCTGTGTGCCGAAAAAAAGCCGGGGAAAACTATAAACCTCGTTTGAAGAGACACAAAAAAATAATACGAAACAAAATGAAAGATGGACAGGGACAGAGGGGATCCCGGCCACGAAAGTCTTTTGAGGGAAATAGTAAAAACTGAGCTTCTGCCCATGACCATTTCTATTTCCTTTGGCCATTTCTAAAATTTGCATTTTTCATGCCACAATGTATATAAAATTCATATTTATAAATCTTTTAACTGCACACACAAAACGCAAAATGGGACACATCAAAAAGCCAAAGCACAGACAGATGAGAAAAATGTTCAAAAAGGAAATGAAAATTCTGAAAAAAGGCAAATAAAACCCAAAGACAGGGCAGCGCAGGTTTATATTATTCTAAATACTCTAATGTTTGTGATGAGGTAATCGAGTAAATATTTTAAATGTTAAACATATTTTAGCTATTCATAAGTGACAGGTTTTTAAATTTTTTCGTAAAATACTTTTGCTAATTTAAATCATTCATTGCTGAAGCTGAACGTGTCGGTGAGTGTAAATGTGAGTACACTTGAGAAGTGTATGCAAGTAACTGAAATAAAACTAATACAAGACCATTCAAATTCACACTTTTCACATAAAAAAGAGCAACAAAAAAATAAAAGGATATAAAAATGTGTTGCAAGTCAGAAGTGAATGAATGAATGAATATGACTTTGCCACACCAAGCAGAACACAATAAAACGCTAGGACCTCCCAGGGCAGTGGACTATGGGACCAAAAACCACATTTATTGGCGAAAAATAAAATGAAAAACTATATTTACCAAATAACAAGCTTCGATGTATTTTATTTAATTGCCAATTTTCTTTTTTATTTTCTAAGCATTCAAAAAAGTTCAGTTTTCTTTTAAAGAAATATCAGGAAGGTAAAAGCTCTTTGACAAAAATTTCTATATATTTTCCATGAATTTTTTTTATTCATAAAATTTGAATGCCATATATTGATGTTTGGTTCCAGAGTACAAAGCCAGCCAGTGTTGCCGATAACCTTTTTCCAAGCAAATAAAACAGTTATGTCTGGTACGCCCAGCCTTGGGCGGAAAATTCTTTATCGTTATCTAATAAGAATACTTCGATTGATTTATAAAATAGACTGGTAAAATAGAATATAAATTAAAAACAAAACTCATTTTAAGACTATATTTAGGGACTCGACGAAACATTTGAGGTAAGTAATACAAGTTATATAGTATATATTAAAATTATATTATAAGTTATATATAATCGTCATAAAAATATAATTGTAATAAATAATAATACTTCAGAATATTTTCTAATAAATTTCCTAATAACATGACAAAGTTGATTCCATTATAAATATATAAGGCTTGGAAATTTTACAATTTTCGCCTTTTGTCAAGAAAGTAATATTATTAAAACTAGATGTTCATTCATTCTTTTGCATTGATTTTATCTTAACCACTTATCAACCAAAAATCAAACCGAGTTTAGATGCTCAATAGTTCCGTGGGGTTTATAAAGTGAAGACATCCTAAAGTTTTCATTTCCGATCTTTTGCAAAATTCCTTTCATTTAAACTTTAAAATCCTATTGGAATTGTAGGTGCTCTTGGTGGAAAAATTTTCATTATATTTGAAATTGCTCGGTGATCTTTAAATAAAAATATTAGATCAGGCTGTTATTTTCCAGATATTAAACATTGGTTTCGAAAGTATGCATGTATGTATATGTATATATGTATTTATGTTCAGAAAAAGGACGAAGTGACAGCACTGGTGGTACAACTGGAAAATTCGGCTGGGAAGGGAGGGAGGGGCAAATGAAAAGGGAACGGAAGTGAAAAAGGCGATGGGAATGAGACACCTCTGCACGGCGCTGTGATTTTTCATTTTGAGCCGGTCCCCGACTGCGTTTTTCTTCAGGCTTCTTGGGCAACAGTTGTGCCCGGCCGGGAAAACTCGACGCGTGCGGCATGCAACTGCAAACTGCTGTATTTCTAAAAAAAAAAATGGAAAATTCTGGCTTATGAATAGAAAATAAGTTCTGAGCACTCCGGGGGTTTTCGATACAAAACTATACCAAAGAAAAAATATAAACTGTTGGCCGATATCTCGTGTAGACGGAGTTCGATCTTAAAAATGAACTAAACTCAAAGGTTTATTTTTTTAAAGGATCCTTGTAATGGCAGTTTCTACTTCTAAGAAGTAAGAGTTCTTTTCCGGATGTACGTCTGCAATATGTGCTCTGTAAGTGTGCAAATTTCTGAGCTACTTAAACATGAACAAATTTTAAATGCGTTTAATATTCCTCTTCTGGTAGTTCTGTATTTTTTTGCTGAGGGCAAGCATCTCTGGCGTTGCCACTTTAATTTCTGCCTGCCACTCGTTTGCAAAAGTTAACGTGATGTTTTTAACCAACCGCGCACCCCACACACACCCGAACACACATATCCATTTGCCACTGCGTCCACCTTCGAGGCGTTGACGTTGCATTTTTGCCGGCATGCGAAGCGAACTTTTCGGCTCCTAAGTTGTACAAATAAAGCGGAGAAAAAGAAGGTAGGAAGTCGGGGCCCCCATCAACTTCTTGGCGGAGGGCTGGAAATTTTCGTACACCGCGTTTCTGGCTGCGGATGACGACTATCTCTCCTCCAGTGCCTGTCGCTGGCATTCTAATTAGCGCCGTCTTGGAGCCGCCACTTCCTCCGCGCTACCGTGACTTCTTGGCCCGATCACAGTGCACTTCGTTAAATGCGTGCCAGTAACATTGGGTACACGAAACAATTATGCACATTTACGCGCAGCTCATAAAAGTTTCCGTGTGTGCTTATGCGCGGCGGAAAGGCTTTCAGCACTCCCGCCCTGGATGCTGGCTCTGGCAGGGAGCGTTGTGTATATCAAAGGCAGCTAATTTCAGTCAACAAGGTAGCTGCAGTACCTCCAGTGGCTCCAGTACCTCCAGTGGCTCCAGTAGCTCCACTAGCCCCAGTAATGGGAAAAGAAATATGGAGAAACTGTGCTGCATCAGCTCATATGAATTAGAATGTAAATTAGTTTTTCCGACAGTGACTAACTTTGTGCTTCAAACTTATTTAGGGTGCATGTTATAGTACATCTTCAGCCTTCAGTTTTACCTTAAACAGTTCCTCCCAATTATCATCGTTAAGGTCGATCGAAGCGAAATCAAAAATGAATTGCATAAAAGCGAATGCCAAATAAGCGCCTTCTCCCAATCATTTTCACCCCCCCATATTAACCAAAAACTTGCAGGCACAGCACAAATTTTGCGCTGACTTCATTAAAAAACAAAAAAAAAATAAAATTACAAAAGATACAGAAAACACAAAAAATCTCTGGCGGAAAAAGAAATAAAAATGCAAGCAAAATGAATGAGTCTGGACCACAGAGTACACGGGAAGAATGGCATCGATTGAGTTCAATTGGGGGCATCAGATGAAGAGGAGGCAATTGTAAAATGGTCAGACCATGAGCTAAGCCAATAATCAAACGCCGAAGTTGGGGGCCCGAGGAGTCTGGCAGGTGGTTGGGGTGGAGCCAGGGCGGGGCGGGGCTATGTGGTGCGGTCCAAGGGGCGGCAGCTAATTTATTACGAGCATTTAACAAGCATACTCCTGGGGTTCTCTCACGAGCCCGCTTTGATTTATTAGGTGTTTGGTTAAAAAAAAGAGAGAGCCGGCAACGAAATGAAAGGAACCCAGGCCGGCAGGAGCCGGAGCACGGACTGGAGCTGAGCCGGCCAGAATCCAGAGCCAAGACCAAGGAGGGAGGCGGTCCGGATGGGGCCGGCTGCGAAATTCCGAAACACTAATGTGAATGTAATTTGTAGTTAATGTGCTGTCGGCTGGCATGTGGGCGGTCCCTGGTATTCGGGCATTTTAATTGTTCAAACAAAATCCGGGTTCGGCGGATGCCTCTGGTTCCGGAGTTTTTCTTCCTAATTCTTCTTAATTTCTTTCGAGCCACGCCCAGTTAAGTGGATGTTTTTAGCTTAAAAGGTAAAGCAGGTATTTTATTTCATTTTTTTAAATGTATCTCTAAAATTGTTAATCTTCAAGGCAAATTCCAGCAATAGGTACTGATGAATGTATAGTTATTTTATATTTATTTATCATTTTTAACAGATAAAGTTTCAATATTGCTTACAGGGCTAATGCTTATCTGATTTACTTAAAGGAACCTATTAACTTGGAACATGCTCATTTTACCACCCATAATGATCAACAATCCGTCTTTATGATTTCCTTTAAAGCGTTAAATTAGGTGGCAAGTTCCTTTGTCCCAGCAATGATTAACCCCCAGGGAAGGCATTCACCCAATTTTCGTATTCTTTTAATGGTCCTCCTTATTGTTTCTGGTCTTCCTTGCTTTTTGTTTCTTTATTTGCAACTGGCAAATGTTGAATGCGAAATCACATTGTTGAATTTCATCTCGCTTTGTCCCTGTCGCACGGCGGCGCTCCCAGTGCAAGCCTTGGCATCGACGGCCATTAAAGGTCATAAATCACAACATAGCATAGAAATAAATCAACCCTTTATTATCAACAGATCGCAATGTTTGTTATCGAAAGGGTTATTTATAGTTCTCCTGGGAGCGAGGCAGAAAGAATCCGACCCGGCCGGCCGAGGCGTCCGGAATCTGTGAATATATTTAACGGAATTAACTGCGGAAGCTGCAGTGCTCTCAGAACGGGTTCAAGGTTGAAATTCGATGACCGAATTGCCTACTTATCGGGGGCTTTGGCCCTCTGTGGCTCTGTGTGCCTCTGCCTGGCAAGCTTATTAAGAAAATCGCATTATTTGCCTGTACGAACTCAAGTATCTTTCCAGTGCACTAAACACTCAGGACGCTCTGACAGCGGCAAAAGGAGCTTCATTTGCTGGCAATTCAAAGCCTGAAAAGAGACACACTAGTGGGGCGAAAGGCGGGGGTGTGGCACGGGGAGGCTGCACATGGAAAATGAATACGTCATTAGCTGCATGAAATATCCTGGCAGGCCTGTGCACGGGAAAAAATTAATTTAATGTTAATGTTCATTAAATAAATACACACATTTTGAAAAATTTATATTTTCTTTCTATCTATACAAAAAATATACTATTTCTTATTATTTATTTCTGTTTATTTCATTAGAAAAGTCCTTACGTTCAGGCGTTAAATTATAAATAATCAATTTAGGGTTCGTCTAGGATTTACTTGACACTTAACACTTTTACACTTCACTCTTTTCCAGTAACAATACAAATTTAGGGTTTCTTTAGCGAGAATATTTGTTGAATGTACTCCCAATTAGCTCCTTTCAGGTGTCTATATACCCAAAACTTTTTTAGACTTACTTTATATGTTTAAATGAGAATAAATACTGTAATTTCAAACACCTTGCTGACTTTTGCTAACCAAAATTCTTTCTCTGTAGCTTTCTGCACACGTAAATAGGTACCCATACGGCAGCTTCAAGTGGACAAAGCCGACTAAGTGGCTAAAGAACGAAAACCGAAAAGGAGGACAGAAACATCATAGCTCCATGGCTACTTAAACAGCTTAGGTTTGAGGGCTTATGCAACTTGTTAACTAATTACGTGCGCAGCAGCCCAGAGTGGCATTAAACACATTCTCACAAGGGGATAATAGTATGTATATTGCCAAAAAATTATTCTATATCAATGAATCTTAGTCTGAAAGAATAAAAATATAACTACTACGTAATAAGTTACACAAGAGGTATTATACTTCAAGGGTTAATAAATAAATATAGAATAAGTAGCTCTGTAAGACATACATTGTAGTATTCTATTAATGATTAATATGTAATAAATCTTTGTAGCTTAAACCTATTATTTTCTTGTATATAAAAAGATACTTATTTATTAGTTAAAAATTATCACTTTAACAGAAGTATGTATTAGGGTTTATTGTCAGTAAGCTTAGATTAATGATTTTGATTTTTGATTTCCTGTTCATTGTAGTGTATCATTGCTAGGAAATTTATTCTTTTCAGTTACTGTAACTTATAATTAAATTTTAGCCCAATTTCGGGTATCTATTAATCTATTTAAGAGGTCTGCTTGGCAGATTAATAACGTAATTTCCTGTGCGTTTCCTGATTACTTGTCAATGTTGCACCAACACAGCGAGAATGTTGCTGATTCGTTTTGAAGACAGTTTTCAGTAACAAAATTTGTTACTAACAGAAATATCTGATTTAAAAATAAGCATGATAAAATCAACAGATATATATTTATATTTTCGTTTAAAATTTGATTTGGGGTCTTCTTGCAAAATGAATGTTCAAGTTTCATTTGAAATGTCGGGTTAAAGATAATGAATTCACCCTAAAAAAACAACAAATAATTGAAAGAGACAGTAAGAACAGGATGTAAAGGGAAGAAGGCTCAGAGACAGAAAACACAAAAAGAGTAAAGCAAAGAAAAAGCCATTGAACGAAATAAATCACACCTTTGTCACTCAATGCGAAAAACGTATTTTTCCAATTAAAAGCCAAAGAACGATTCTCTGCAAATTACTTTAACCTTTCGTCGGCCACCGGGTCGCCGACATGTAATTAGTTGACAAAGGTGTCTGTGCTTGTTGTTGTCGCTAGGCTGTGCCCGGCTTAATTGAATTTTTATCTCCGCCCGATGTGACTCCGGCCTCGTGTACTTCAAAATAAGAAAGTAAATAGCGAGAACAAGGCTCAGGTATCTGAAGCTTAAAATACCCTTTTTTGGAATCAAATAGAATTCACTCCTTCACAAGTCCAAGCTAGAACTAATCGCATTCCCGAATTCGGTTTGAATTTGTTTTTTGGCACCGAACACTTTGAATTCAGATTTTTAAATGTAAAGAGAAATCGCACTACCCAGCCAGAAGAAGAGAAAAGAAAGGATTCGAAAAAGGAATCTAAATGAATAATACAATATTCGGTAAAAAATCTCAATAGCTCTGCAAACGAATTCAACTTTATGGAGGCCCAGGCTGTATACCTAAAAATGCCTTCATTAAAAAGGTGGCTGACCGTCTAATAAACCCAAATGAGATGTGGAATACTTGTGACTACTACTAACTATGAGAACACACTTGCCTTTCTGGATTGCTTTGCTAAATTTTCAAGCTATATATATTTATAATGGTGTAAATTAAAAAATTCTCTTTGAATATGTTTGCTCAAAAAGAAACAAAGTCAGAACAAGAACCGGTACATATGTTGATTGTTCGACATATTTGTGAAATTATTTCATATTTATATTATAAAAATAGACCACTTAGGCATTATAATCTTAATAATTTCTCTGTTAACAAAAAATGTCTTGATTCCAAACTAATTCCTTCTCA
Source organism: Drosophila jambulina (assembly GCA_018152175.1). Classification (NCBI taxonomy): domain Eukaryota; kingdom Metazoa; phylum Arthropoda; class Insecta; order Diptera; family Drosophilidae; genus Drosophila; species Drosophila jambulina. Next base: position 22,309,422 of record JAECXH010000114.1, on the reverse strand, counting down.
TTCCTTTGTGGCAAGGACCAGGTAATTGCCATTTTTATTTTTAAACCAAGAAGCGTAGTTGCTATTGCCATGAACTTCGAACCGTCAAGCCCCACCTTAATATATCTGTTTGTCAACATTGTTGATTTTGCGCTATTCGCTCCTTTGTTTCGCATTTTGGAAGCCATTGTTGCCGACTCTTGTTGGGGTATGCGTTGTCCTGCCACAAACGGGTGGGGGAGGGAGCGGAAGCGGGAACGTGGCAGATTGAGGAGTGGCAACAAACCGCAGCAACGTCAACAGCATAAGCCGATTGCGTGGAATTTCGCCATTGTCCCCTTCGATCTCTCCCAGGGGATTTGCTGCTTCGCATAAAGTCAAATGATAAGTCAATTGTTTGGCTTGAAATTGCACGAACCCTGTTTTGTCACTCAGAAAATAAGTGTATTCGTCGGGAAATCAACTTGAAGTTTGGATTTAATTTCTTATGTGTCTTGTTATGCCCATTGATCAGCCACATCCTTGGTTTCTGGGTGTCTTTATTTTTATGTGCCTGTCCATCTTGTTTTGCTTGATTTGTTCAATATTTATATATTTTACTTATTTGTTATTATTGATCCTTTTGTAATTCTCTCAGTGTGATTATACTCGTTAGAAGGGAGTGGCCGCAGTGTATGCGAACAAATGGAAACTATGGAAATAAAAGTGCAACTAACTGCAGCTCTGGACTCGGCCATTATTAGCCGCATTTAGATTCAATTTGTGGCCAGGACGATCTAATTATTTATTATCCGGGGCCCTGCCTCTGTTTGCGCACCAGTTCCCTCAGCCCTTCGCAGCTCCTGCTCCTGCCTCTGCCCCTGCTCCTGCTCCTTCTCCAAGTCGAACGCGAGGGCTTTTATGGCCACCAATTGCGCCTAAGTAGGAAAGCGGAAACTTTACGAGCGCTCCTTGAGAGGCCGCCACTCAAGCTGCTCCTACTCCGACCACCCACCAATTCAGATTGGCATGCAAGCCAAATGAAGTTATGAACCTGGCTAAGAGAGACGAACGCATGTAACTTTATGGCCTCGCATGTTTCTCTTTGTGGGCACAGAGAGTAGGCACATTTTAATTCACACTAGCTTATAAAAACGAAAATAAAAGCTTACACAAAATAAAAACTTCTTAAAGGAAAATGTATATAAATAATATAAATTAACTTATATGCAGTTGTTACACTTCAATACGCTTTTAATAAATGATTGTTGCCTGAGGAATGATCGATCCCAATAGGGAAGTCTAGAAAAATCGTAATACCTTTGTTATACCATAAACCATACACCTTAAAAAGAAGAATAGTATTTAAATATTAAAAGGCAACATTGCAAATAAAATTTATAAGAATTGTACGCCAAATTCTAGGCTTCCCGGTCTCTAAATTTTTTAAACCGCCTGACCGGCTCAGTGGTGCTGATACCAATTTTCCTCTCCCATTACCTTCTATAAAAATGAACCCATTGCTCAAAAACACAAATTTCTTTTTAATTTAATAAATAAATTAACACAATTTTCCTTACTTCCGGGTGAGTGTATTGTCTTCAATTAACCCAAACGTTGCGTGACTGCTTATGGCGAATCGTAAGCTGATTGCCAGATTGAGCTTCCTCCTTGCCAGAATTCAATTCTCGGTGCTCTTCGGCGCCAATGCTAAACGTTTGCGGAGCAAACAATCGCCATGGGAAATTATTAGAGACAAATAAATTAAATTTTATAGCTTGGGCGCGCTTACACGGAAAGGAGGAAGTGACGGCCCAAATTTGATTGGCGATTGTTTGGGGGCAATTATAGATTTAGTTTGCTTGTTTTCAGGGGGCTTTGAGGGCTTCAGCTGGCCAACGGCGGTCGTGCACTCTCGCCCCCCTCCTGGCCAGGACAATGGGCACTTCAATTTCCTTCAGCTCCATTTATGGCTGAAACATGCAAACTAAAAGTTAAGTTTTATGCGAACTCCGACCCGGCAGAGCCGCTCGACTCGATGGCGTTTAACAAAGTTATTGGCCTGCTCTCTCGGCCGCATCGCAGCAATCTTGGCCATCATCAACACTCTGTCTATCCGATGCCCCACGCTCCTGGGCCCTGCCACCTTTTGTTTTTTACAAGCACTTTGCAAATATTTATGGCTGAAAGCAGCGCAAACAATAAAATCATAAACTGCAGCGACGACGTCTGCGTCACAGGACACAGCTCGCAGGACACAGCGGGTAAATCGATTTTTAAAATGAATTATGTTTGCAGATATGCAATACGTGTATATACGTATATATTTATGGACCCAAAGTATGTACACCACATCAAACGATGTTCTGAGTATCGTCTACATAAGACTGCCTGTTATATATATCTTTCAACATTGTGCAATTTATATATATAAATGTTGTTCTCTATAGAACTACAAGTTTTTGTTTCCTGTTGAGAAATTATAAAATTAAAAAACACTTTAAATAAATTGGTGATATTAAAAGGTGATACTCAGATCACATAACGGAATATAAGTATGCTGTACCCTTCAATTCCTCTTAGTTAATAGATTTTCATCATATATGTACAAGTGCAGCAAACGTTTTACATATACAACCCATTTAATGCATTCTTTATTTAAATATAATATTTTTTAGGGCCATTTAATCTGATGAAAACAGAATAACAAACAAGAAAATCCCATAATTGGTTTATATCGATTTTAATGAAAACGCATTATTTACTTCAACCCAATTATCTTTATTAATCAGAAAGCTTTAGCCTGGCAACAATATTTAAATGCCTTTATCTTTAGCCACTTACTAAGATATATAAAATAAATGGGTAATAAGTAGCCTTCAGCCTTTTCGCGTATTTTGTTTCACTTTGAAGCCGCATACCGAGTACATTCCATTTTCGTGCTGTTTGTCCTGCACTTTTCCACCTTTGTTGGCCGAAAACCTCAATAGGGCAGCACACATATAGGTGCCTCGACAGTGCCTCATTCACATTGCTGTGCATTTTTAAAATTAGCTAAATATTTTGGCAGTGCCTCCGGCAGTGTGGGTCCTGCTACTTCGTGACCAAACAAAACGCATGCATTCTGGAGCCCTATTTGCTCAAAATGTTGAGTGCACAAATTGTGCCAAAACTGGCAACAGTTCTGTCAGTAGTTGGGCAAACATTTGCCAGAGAAGGGGAACTGACATTCGAAAGGGGTCCACATCGATATTAGCAAGCGACACGGTGCAGACTTTAAATACAATAAAATTCAAATGTTCAAATGTTTATAATGTTTATTAAGAAAAAGAAAATTCATTTACAAAACAGCTAGACTAAGAAAGATTACGAAATTTAGACCATAGTGTTACACACTCTGACCCTTGTAATTCTATGATTTCAAAAAAATGGAAAAATAATGATAGCATACGTTTTATACACGCGTAAATTTCCAGTGCACTTTTCGATTAATATCTAAATTCAAGTAAGCCAGTTCGAACACATTTACAAAATTTTTCGCCACTATTAAACTAAACTTGTAGCCACGGGGGATTTCGGTGTGGGCTCAACCCATCATTAAAAAAAAAAAAGGGAAGAACATAAATGAACCTGCACAATAAACCGGCATCAGGATATATATAAATGCACTTCCCTGCTTGGACATATGCCGTCTCCACTTTTCCGAAGAATTGTCGACTACAAACCCTTGTAATCCTAATGAATCCAGCACCTATTTATTTTTCATTGTGGGAAATTGTGCAAATGCCATGACAAGAGTTCGCTTTCGGGAGGGTCGAATGCCACGCACACACGTAGCCGCACACTCACACACTAAAATCAAGACCCATGTACGAACGGGATGGCACTGTGTGTTCAATTGTTTAAATGTGCTGTAACAACATTGCAAAAAACTACACACATCCAAAAAATACAATTAAAGCGAAGTGCAACGAACGTGGAACGCCCTCAGTGGCAATAGGCCATTAAAAGATATTAAAGGGAAAATAAATTTTTGGGGGAAGTCTTGAAAATTCGAAGTAAGTTAAAATATTTTTGTTCAATATAATTTGCAATATCATTCTTATAGTTTCTAAGCTAAGGTTTACTTTAATACATTGTTAATATAGTAGCTTGTACATTGTGAAGCTGATCATCAAAATTCAAAATTATTCTATTATAACCTCAGTGCATTAGTTAACTGGTTGTGCTCACAGATTGGTAAGGGTATTCGGAACAAGACAGATACCGATGTAGGTCCACTCCTGGCTGTTGTTTGCATACATCAGTCCGACTCCATGGGAATGGGCAAATGAGGCCCAGGCCGGGCTGGCTGGGTGGATGCTGACAGTTAGACAGTATTTGCCATTGTTTTGCTTGTTACTGTTCCACATGATGCATTGTCTCTCATCAGTTTAATTAGTTGGCAATGCTTTTGCTTTTCTCCTGCCGACGACTCGCCCAACTTTCCTGCCGGCCTGAAAAACAAAAGCTTTGGCTGGGAATAAAAATAACAGTTGTTGTGCATTTTGTTCTCGCAAAATATATATCGAACTGCTGTTCGGGAGATGACACATGTTTGTATTTATTTATATGTGTTCACTTAAATATTTTATCGGGGAATATATCTCACACATTTTGATGATGAATTACAGAAGGGTAAAATGGCTCTACGTCGGTTAAGAATTTTGAAATGCTTTTAGTTGGTAAAAAGTAATGAAAGGTAGACTTATAGTACTACTATGTTATGTTTAAATAAAAATAAATTAATTATATTTCATGATATTTTCAAACAAAATTGTTCAATGTGTTTTTGTTTATCGTAATTAGGAAGAATTCTCTTAAAAATTTTCTTTTTAATTGGGCCATTAATTCAGAAATCCCAGAAAATGAATATATTATATAAACAATTTTAAAATATAATACAGTGAATAGGTGTACAAAAATATTTATTTTACTTAAATTAGCTCAAATATACTTCGTATTTTATATAGAAATATTTGGCTTATTTCCAATTATATTTTTATAAGCAAAATAGCTGCCTTTCTAGCTCTGTCGATTTCAAATTGAGAAATATGAAAAAACAAGGCAAAGGAAATGGAAAAGTTTTGCCAAAATTCAAATGGAAACTTGAATGCGTTCATAGACAAAAATGTGCATTTAATGGATTTCTAGCTTCGTCTGAGGGCAATTCAAAAATTGGCGTGGATCCGTTTTAACTGCCTCGTTAGCAAAGGCATCCGCGAAGCAATGCTGAAATCGAAAACGTTTGCCGGGGGAAGGCCACCCGCCTCCCCCAATCATCGGCATCATCATCGGACTACCCATGGATTTATCGTTTTTATGCGCTGGAAATCACATTAGCCGAGCGTAAAACCAAAGGAGCGCATAAAAATTGTTCGGCAACTGAGAGAAGAAAATGCATGGTAGCCTAGCTCGAACTCCAGCCGCGCCCATCCCGGTACAGGATAGTTTTCCGCCAAACAGGGTACTTTGTTGGGAGGCAATACTCTCTATACCATACTTTACCAAATTTTCCTGTAAGCAATCAGGCAACACACCACGTTTTAGCCTGTAATTGACTATTTAAAACCTTGTGCGTTGTAACATCTTTCAGATTCTTAAGCACCCTGTTTCCAGTGAGCCGCACTTTGCGCCTGGCTTAAAATCATTCAGACAGTGAGAGGTAAAACGCAGTACAGCAGTGCCAAGCTTGGGAGCAGGGGAGGCGGCGGCGACCCTTAAAGCAGACAACGGATAGAAAAAAGTGTTTGAATTTATACCAGGTTTTCCCGCTCCCCCACAGCCCGCATTCGGTACCTCTTAGCCTGCCACGAAGAAAGTGCAAGCCGCCGTTGACTAAGTGGGTGAAAAGCTCGGGCTGGCGGTTGGGTAGCACATGAAATATGAGTTAAGAAAATTGATGACAAACATTTCAGCGTTTATTGCATAAAATTACCATAAAATATTGCCTGCAAGTAGCTTATTCTCTATTTTGTTTTAAGTTGGCTGCTCGTTAAGAAGTGGTCCTTATCCAATAGGACTTTGAGACTATACAAAATCATAAAATACCTAAATATATTTTAGGGTTTGTATTTATTTTAGTTTATTTCCCGATCAAATTTGGTTTTTTGTGCTGAGTGTAATTAAAGATGATAGAGGTATGCAGTTGCCTTTTGCTGCTATGCGATGGCCATGTCAAATTTATCACTATACTCCCTTCGGTAGCCACTATAAATTGCTGCTTTTTGCCGGCGAAGATGGTAGCTCTGGCATCCTTTGTCCACCCCTTTACCACCTGCTCGTTACTTTCTGGCCGTTATGTTCCGAGTCCTGGACAGCACCGCAGGCAACATTATTTGACGTAACCAAAGTAATTTAAATTTTCACCGCCCCAGGAGGCAAAAGGAAAGCACCAAGTGGCACTACAATGCACTCCAAGGAGTTGTGGGAGTTGGGTGTCGGGCGGACGGGCACGGAGCGCAGAAAGGTCTGGTTGCTTAAGCATATTGTAAATAGACAGCATAATGAGCTACCTTTTGCCTTTCAGGACACTCAGGTGGAAATTGAGTGAACGAAGGCTGAAGAGTAATTGCAGAAAAAGCATTGAACTAAAAAATAGCTGGGACCTGGTTATCTTAAGTTCGTTATGAAAGTGAAGTAAGACGAAATCGCCGAAGATTAAAATTCTTGGAGAAGGAAAAATGAATTTATTTGGTCATCTCAGAAAAAGTTTTACAGAAGAATTATTGTAAAAAGGTTTTACCGGGAAAACATATTTCAGCTTATTGTAATATTTTAACCTTACATTTGATTGAATAGTTATGGTTAATTATATTGAAAAGAACTGATTGTTAATATGTTCATTGAGGATATTTCAAACCTAGTCTTTGTAAATGAAAACAAGAAAATATTTAGTTAATTGTTTACACTCTGAGGTAACCGATCACAGTGAAACCAAGCGACATACTGACCGTTCTTGTTATATATATATAGAGAATCCATATCTTGTTTGGTGACATTTGTTTATAAATACATAGTCAGACGAGATTATATATAATGAACAAAACAATAACGTATATATGGTAATGCTAGGAAGTTTTTTGTGTGACTATAAAAGTATGATTTAAATAAATTAACGAATTAACAACAAATGGAGTTTCAGTTCTATTCAAAACTAAACCACATTTTACTAAAGTTCTCTAAGTTTGTTCGATATTTGTAAACTTTTACCTAACTAAAATAATCCCTTGTATACTCTTTATTACCTTTTGTAAACAAGTCAATTAATTATTATAAATATTCAACGCAGTATCTAATAAAGAAATAAATTCAGCTGCACAGCTCAGCTCTGTGATATACTAACTCCCGACTGAATAAACCTTATTTACTTCCAGACATTTAACATGTTTGCATTGACATAAAGTTGCACTGAAATTCACATAAATTTAGAATGTATTTCGTATTCAGTAATGCCATAATTTAATTTAGTACCGCAATCAAGTGGTTCAAGCTGAAAACGTTTATTTTTTGCGGAGAAATGTTTGGAAATTTGAAATGACAGGAGGCGAGACCCACACACCCCGCACCCACTCGCACACACGCAGGCGGTGATGGCCGGAGGACAGACAGGGATGGATAGTCCTTCAATTTGGGTGATCTGCTCGTAAATTGGTAGCCAAGGCAAACTCTTTCCCTATATTCAGTCGTAAAGCCAACGTATGCAAATTTCGTATTCACTTTGTCACACATGCACACAAATAGACAAACACACGTCCCCTTTATTCGCACTCACACAGCCGCAGTCGCCGGCACACACTTGTGCATTCATCATCAGCCACATCATCATTTATACATTGTATTTGTCTGTCGTAGTCGCTTTGTTGCTGTTGCTGTTTGTTGTTGTCGATGTCCTGCACCACATAAAACTGCTGACATTTGTTGTTTCCAATTTGGGGCACTGCAGCCACACCGAACCCCCTCCGGCTCGCAACGCAATCCCCACGGGCGCAAAAAAGTTGCAATTTTTCGGCAAGAGCTTAACATTAATTGATTTAGAATTTGTGGAATTGAAATTATGTTGAGTTGACATTTTGAATGCGATTCATCTGACTGGATAAAGGTTTCTACGGCTGGAAATACGTACATATAATGGGCTGGATAAAGCCCTTTATTATTCGAGTAATAGAAACACATCCTCGAGGGATAAATCATAAGCTCCTCTTTAAATTACAATCAATAATGTATCAATTAGCAGAGGTTTAGGTAAAGTAATATAACACTCAACTACAATTTCTCAAAATTGAGTTTAAAACCTTAATGTCAGACACATTCGAATATTTACTGCAAGTCCACTAACAAAAAAGTACCATGATGGAAATATAGTGTTGTGTATTAAAATTAAAAAGTTGTTTGCCTAAGACTATCTTTGAAATAGTGAGTTCAAATAAAAAGTGTTATCTTTCAACATTTTCATTTATAATCTTCCCCAAGAACAAACTGTATTGATTAGCACATGAAACAACCTTAAAAGTAAACACTTCCTTAATATTAATGAATTTCGAAACTAGCAGCCGCTTGTACAGTTTTACTCTCACACGAAGGGGGCCATTCCTCTGTCAAAAGGCCACAAACTGTGCTAATTAGCGCAGACAAAGGGCTTGAAAATTTGAAACGAACACTCCAAAGGCACGGAGTTGCTAAGGCGCGGAGGAAGAAAAACCAGAACAAGTTCGGGCGGGAAAGAAAGGCCAGAAATACGTATGTTTCTATATACATGTGTGGCGGGAACAGTAGCAATAATTACAACCGTTGGCACACAAAAGACTTCAACACAAATACACACACAGAACACACACTGCCGGGCACATGCATGGACAAAAAGTGGAAACATTACGCATACGCCCCGGTGCACGTCTGAACCTTTTGAGCCGCTGCTGCTGCCCCTGCCGCTGTTTCTGCCTCTGCCGCTGCCGCTCCTCTTGTTGTTCCTCAAACAAAAGCTCCGGCATTCGGAGATAAAGAGAATGGGCCCCTCAGTCTCGGCTCGGACAATACGTCTGAGGGAAACAGAGGAGCGCGACAGAGGAGCCCCTGCGTTCAGCGGATAAAAGCTTATTTACAAAGATTGTGTTAATGCAGCTCGCGGCTATGCAGCACGGACTTTTGCGGCGTCATTTTGGAGTCTCCGGGTGCAAGTTTTTTCCGCAGTCACGGACCCGAGCACAGAAATTTATATGTAGACAACATAGTAATTGGATAAAATGTAAATAAAAAGACGAGAGATGAGCTCTATAACATAAATTAAAATGGGAGATAAGTTTACTATTTATTAATATGTACTTATATCGGTAAATAAGCACATTTATAGTGGCATTAAGGATGTTCGAAAATAAAGATATATCAATTGTTATTATCTTGTTGTAAGATGCGATATATCATTTATTCTTACGCCTATTTGGTTCGAAATTCTTACAAATTGGTGTGGTGCCTTTTAATGTTCACATCTTAATGTTGAATCAGATGTTTTTCTACGCTTCAAGTTTCCATGTATCAAGATTCGATAGCTAAAATTTTCCGATATGTTCGATATGTTCATAAAATAAAATATATCTATGGTGTATCGATGATATAAATAACAATGTTTTACAAATAGGCGCTGCTTTTCAATGACATAGATATTTTAACTTAAAATTCGATATTTTAAGCTTAGATATATTAAATTATAGCATATTTTCACTATTAAATTCAGTGTTTTATTTTTTTTTTTGTGTACTAATAAGACGTCTTCCCTAGGTATACATTTTTTACCAAGATTTGTACAGACGAAATATAAAAAGCAAATGGCAAATAGAATATCTTAATAAAAGTTAAGAGTATCTTTTACCTTGTACATGCTTTTGTCCTTCGATTATAGTTATTTCTCGCTGGTTGCGGCTTCCGAAGTCATTAGGCTGCGATATAAATACAGGCTACTCCTGGAGTATCTTTGTGTATTACATCGCCCATTACACCATTTCTTCTTGTGCAGTGCCTCACGAACTGTTGGGTGCTTGCATTGTGCGTATAAATTATGCAGGAGCAGCATGGAATCCATAGACGAAATCTGATTTTCTTGAAATTTGCATTTGCACCTAGGCAAAAATGCGAAGTGCGGAACCAAACCAAACCAAAGTCGGAGAGCGTCAACGAATCACGTTCTCCAGGAGCATCCATGATATAGTGGGCCCATCAGAGGGCCGGAGCCTAAGGGAGGCCCTTCCACCCGTGGAGATGCCTAAGCTTAAGTGCCATTAGGCACTAGCACCGATGGCTTCTCCCTGCTCCACGATCCCCCTCTCCAGCTCTCCCTCGGCAGGGACCTCCGCCTCGGGGCGTGCTACAAATGTACATAATGCATATTTAAAGAATTGGCTGGCAAGTGCCAGAAATCGAATATTTTAACCAGGGAGCTCTGACGGGCTCTCTGTAGGCAGCAGCAATTGCTTGCAGCAGGGGAATATCCCGTTGGGATGCGAGCACTTGCCACTTACGGGCAAATGGCGACGATTCTCTCTCGTTCATCGCTCTCAGCTCGCATTCTGGCTAAAAGTGTGGAATACCTTGAAGGCTTTAAGTTGGCAATAACGCTAGGCAAGAGTGAAGCGACACAGACACTGATTAGTATCAAAAACAGGTGATAAAATGGGCTAAATAGTGCATCTAACTAAGAATTTAAAATAATTATAATTATTCAACTTCAACACAAATACATTATTAATTTTTATGTAAAGTTCAAGGGTATTTCTTCCTTTTATTTAGTAAAAAATAAGAATGTAACTATGACATTTTTCCAACTGTATTTCATGACATTCTTTTACCTAAAATTTAAAAAAAAAATCCCTCTAGTTCACTGTAGTTAACTCTTTACCTGATGCTCGTTTTGAACGCGGATTAAATACTATTCGATGAACATAAATTCACAAACATTTATACCTCACCATTTATTGCCCCGAGTACTAACTTCTTTACTGCCTTTTTTCCATGCCAGCCACTTGAGTAATTAAATTCAGCATCGACAACCAAAAAAAGGCTATTCGGAAAATGGGAGTGGCATTAATTCTTTTGTGGCTTGACATTTTTGCGGTTAAATGAATTTAAAACGCGCAGTGCAGCGCACAACTTCACAGGTGCCAAATGACAACAACAAATTGCCCGATTGCCTTTGCTCCTGGCCAAAAGTGTTGTTCTTTCCCGCGCTGCCGTCGACGATGGCGATGTCGACATATGGAAATGCTGATGGATGCATGCGATGGGCGTCGAATTCGAGGGAATCCGCTGCCCATTGATATGCAAATTGAAAAGACAACTGAAACAACATAACGAGCGGCGACACAGGCAAGTGGAGATGTATTTGTGGATATTTATGAAGAAAAATTGAAATGCCCCGTAGAAGTAATGCCTTTGCAATGTACTTCTGGACCGCCGGCATTTATAACAGTCTATAAGTAAAATATGCATACAAATGTTTTAGTTTAACCAGAACTGCGAGCCTAAATTTATAATTAGCCCAGCTAATTTAGTTGTACATAAAAAACACAACTGTTCAAGCGAGAGTTTCACGTAAATCAGTCTCAGACGCCACTTTTCCTGTGAAATTTTATCGAAAAAATGTTCAGTTTGCCTCACCGTTGCCCGTCTTTGACTGCTGAACTTAAATCGACACGACTGGCATTTAATTTTCGCTGTCTACGGCCTGGCACATGTGTCCCTGCCTACTTTAATGTAATTTATTTGCAGTTGTAATTGCTGTCGGGAAAAAGTTAAATTGAAAATAATATGAAATCGTATGCAAATTGTATCTTTAATTGAATCATTTTAGGGCAGAGACTGGTTGCAACGACAACGTTTTACGCTTAACATTTATTTTCAATAATTTGCACTTATCGCCGAATCGATATAATTTAAATCGGTCCATTGAATAATCAATAAACAAAGTCATTATATACATAGGCATTATAGTATATTGTAATTATTAATGAAATGAATTAATGCAAGCCAGCAACTATTTTTCAAGAACCTACCTCCGAGTGGCTCTATTTTCAGGGAGGATTAACCGACATCGGTTAGGACATACATAAGCTCACAGAGTGCCTTCCACCATGCGAAACCCTTTTAATTTTGTCCAGGCAAAAACAAAACAAACAAAAAGACACACTGTTTTCACTACTCCAACCTGCTGAAACTAAAAACACAGAACTAAAAAGCTTTCCGTTGCCGACTTCCTCAGAAAGTTCCATCTTTGCATGATAAATGCGGCTTTTTGATGTGTCCGTGTGAGAGCGAAGGATTTGCTGACAGCCTTCGGTCCCGTGTTTACGTGTGTGCAAATTGTGTGGTGCTTTTAAGGACTGACAAAACATAACGCGACATGCTTCATTTGCTGAAAAAACAGGAAAAGGAATTCCTTAACTTCAAGCCCATCAACCTAAATGGGAAGTTTGTTCAACTCGTGCCCTCTCCCAGCCATAAAACTTATCACGTCAACAAGTAGAATAAAGTAAATTCCTCATGTTTTATGCAACTAACATTTAAAGACAATTTTTTCAAGCAAATGATTATATTTTTGGATACTTTTATTGTTGCGTGCATTAATAAATCTCATTTTATTTGACTTAAGTCTATTTAAGTCTCGTATATACATAGGCAAGTATACATTATACGTCAATTTAAAAATTTAATTTTCTTTATACAATTATATATATTATTTTAATCAATTTAGGAGCACAGGTGAATTTTTCCCTCCTACATTTTTTCAATTCTCTTGGCAAGAATGGCGACAGATTTATTCTTGGCACTTGTCCGAGTTTTGCTCGCTGAAAATTAACCCTTAGCGGCTTACAGATTAGACACCAGATCTTAGGGCTGCCAATTGTGTTGCCAAGTGTGTGAACACGATTAAGTTTAAAGTAATTTTAAGCTGTAATCATTTTATAATCTTACAAAAGTTTACTGGAAATTTAAATAAAGTGTTTTATTTAATAATAACATTTTCTTTCATTCCAAAATGAGTTATCCCTCTGTCTCACCAAAAAAGGTTTAGTCTGGAGTTTAGGATTAATTAATAAAACACTCTGGCATAGGAAACCGACAAATAAAACCCGGTTTTAAGTAAAGCCAATTTGAGTAATAATTGTTTAATTTCTAAAATATTTTATATAATTCATTTAATTTTTTATTGTTGTTATTATAAAATGTATGCAAGTTCTTAAATTTTCCTAAATTAAATTTTACAACGCAAAAAAGGACTTCACTTTTATTTTTATTGTTTAAAATCTCAGTTTATCAAGCAAATAAACTATAATGACAAAAGTAAAATAAAAAAATCACCGAAATCTTAGTATTGCGGAACTAACCATGAAAAGCTACCTTGTGCTCCACCGCCAATTCTGGTCCTAGCCGTGACTTCCTTTCACTGTTTGTTATAATTGCTGCAGGGGTTCTGGTCCTTGTTCGTGTTGTGATTGGAATTGTCACGGCAACTGCAATGTCGCAGATATGGCGTTATCGTTCCTTCGGAAAATCAGAGGGTAAAAGTCTCGTTCTGGATTTCCTCACTGATTTTTCTTCTGTCTTTTTTCACTGCTCGCACACTCTGCGTGCTGTTACAATTTCACTTTTGTTGCAACTCGCGGCAAGTCAATTACCACATGCTGTTGCACTTGCGTCAACATTTTCCCCTTGTTTTCCACTATTATTGTCTAGGTTTCTTTTTAGTTCAGGAGTTTTGCTGATACTGTATTAGCTGAAACTAGTATGGTAGGTTATGAAAAACTCTTCTCCAAAATGATGAATATTTACAATTAAAATACACCCGTCTGGCTTTTAATAATAAAACCTAGAAAGAAAGAAAGTTAACTTAAGTTGAAAACGTATAACAAACCTATAACATATGTTAACCATCATTAACTCACACGGATTTCTCTCTTCTAATGGCTTGAGATGCTTTGAAAATTCATTTGAAAATTATTATCCTTGTCTCCGATTTTCTGCTTCCTGGCCCTCTATCTATCACTCACTAATCTGTCACGTAAATGTGTAACGCTCCCTTGATGAAAATGAGAATGATGAACCAGCATTTATATTTATTTATTCTGCACACAATACATATCTATATCTATGTGGAGCTTTCCATTATGTTATGTAAAGCAAAAACCAAAAAACAAAATCTAAACCAGGCAAAGGGAGAAAAGGACGGCGGCGGTCGGAAGTACAGCAACAGAGAATCAATTTAATTTTACAATATCCGTTTTATACCTGAGACCGGCGACGTGACCAATTTACGCAAGTAAGAAATATTTTTTTATTTATTTTGCAGGGAAATCAACATTCGCTCGGCGGTTGTCTGCTGAGAGACAAGTAGAAAACTGAACAAAGACGCAACAACATCTGTGCCTTGTAATAATAGGCGTTTAAAAATAATTAAGTAATAATTTGGTCTCGTTTTAATGTCTCCTGGTACTTAATTTTATGGTCTTTCTCGCTGAAATCGTTAAAATAATTCTGCGAGGGTAATTCATCCACTCATAATTTTAAATATTGTTTCAGAAAATATGCTGATATGTCAGACAAAGGTCAAATATTGTTTGTATTACCTAAAACATCCTAGAATTGTTCAAAACTTAGCTAGAAAATAAGATGAAGATTTGGTATTTTGCTTAACAAGAAAGCAAGTCAAGTTACAAAATGAGTATGTGACCCCTCTTCGTCTGTTGTCTAAGGTCCTCTAAGACCAGCGTCTGTTGGAAAATTTCTGGAGTGAGCATGTCATGCCAGGAGTAAAGTCTGCTTCGAGTCTCCTTCCAGCTCAATTAACGTGCATCCAGTATGTCACTCCACTCCCTTTGTATCTTCCATCGTCTAATCAGCGCCTTTGTTGGCACTTTCACTTGTACTGCTCCTTTCTGTGCCGGGGATCAGACTGATGCACTCCGGCAAAGATGCTTTCGATGGCTCTCCAGCACACTCTGGGCCCCCGGCCAGCGAAGGTGAGTCGAGGGGTGCATAGAAGGCCCATTTAAGGGCTGTTAGCCCCCATTCATCCCGCCATCAGCATCCGCCATACCCTGGCCTTTTTCGCCTATTTTGCACCTTCTTCCCGGCACTCGACTTCGCTGCTGGCAGGGAGACAATGTCAAAAATTCATAATTGAACAGTTTCAGCCATCGAAGGGGGACGAGAGGAGGAGGAGAATATGCATGACTATATGCAGATGCGGTGTATGTGCTGGCCAAGTGCTTTTGGGAAGAGCATTTGGCCAGCTGAAAATCTTCGTCGTTAATAATTCAAGAGCTTTTAATGCCATGAATATTCATCAAATTTTGAGCATGATTTGATTTTATTGCGTATTTCCTATGACGTGGCAAAACGCAACACCCCCGGCTGGAATGGGTTAACACAGGGAACAAAGAGATAGAACATTTAGCCCTTTATGCCTAGCTGGTTTGAGCGGAACGGAAGATGGTAGGAATAAATTCGTTATATTTTTAATGGATTCGTTGTAATGCGGTGCCTCTGCCGATTTCACGATATAAGCTTAGTGTGCTGCAAAAGGATTTATTGGTCAGTGGTTTAGGGAAAAAACGAGAAGGAGATGGTTTAAAACTTATACACTTCTGTGACTGTAAAAAGAGTGTTCAAAGTACATTTTAAATTTTATTTGGGCTGTCTATATGCTTTTACGGTGTTGCTTTAAATATTGATCTGTAGAAAGCATTCATACTGTTTATGTGAGGGGCCACTGTGCCTTTGCCGCGCACAGAGCTTTCGCTCTCGTCCGCGCCCGCCCCGCTTGTGCGCTTACGCTCTCGGCCTCCCCTGTGCCCTCTCGCTCCGGAGCTCGGGTTGTGACCGAACTCGGCGGTCGGCCGCCGTCGATCTCCCACGCTCGCTTTGACGAAGCAAAGCGAGCTAGAGCGCGGCTTTAGTTTTAAGCTTAGAGTTAGTCACATGTATGAAGCCAATTAAAGCGTATGAAACTAATGCCCACGACGCCCCCGCTTCTTCTTCTTCGTCTTCGTTTGGATAACTTGGGTTGTCCAGTTCTTTCGCCTGCGCCGTGGGAAGTCTTGTACCCTGCTTCTAATCTTGGGTGGACTAAAGGCCCCCCTTCAAACATTGGTCCATCAGAGCCGGATCAGGAAATTCTCCCGTCATCTGCCAGCAGTTCCCGGCCATTTGTCCGCCAAAGATAAGTACGAGCCTTTTACATTTTCTTACTGCCGGTCTTCAGCAGCGCTACGAACATTCCATTTCGTCCGCACTGCTGTCAGACTTATTTTCCGTGTCAATTCCACATCCGCGAATTTTCCTGACACAAAGGCAGTTGAGAAATTTATATTTCTCCTTATCGATTTTTTTTCAATTCGTCTCCGTTTTGTGCGCCGCCATATTCCTCGCCGGTCTTCTTCCACCGCTGTACATCAACATATGTACATACATATATATTTTACATACATACATTTTCGGCGCAATTTGACCGGCAAAAATCCGCCAAGTGAAAAGTGATTTTGTGTGGTGAAAAAGGCATAAAAAATATCGGCCAACGGATGTGCACTGTTTTCGGGAGTTTCCCTGTTCGCCGGACAGTCCGCCGTGGTCGCGATATTTTTTTCCTCATTCTGGAGTGTGCCAATTTGTCGCCACATAATTTCTCTGTCCTTTCAAATTCAAATACAGTCCACTTCTCGACTCTCCACTGTGCCAACACATGACCACACATACATATATTTTCTGCCTCCGATTTCAGAAACTAACCTCCGCTACGAAACAAATATAAAATACAAATTAAAAGCGAGAAAAACTACAACATTACAAATCGAAACATTATTACAAAAAACACGGGCGGGAAGGCGACTTAGCCGCTGCAGCAGCCGCAATTTTTTTGTGTTGTTGCTAGCTTTTGTGTTCTATTTTATTGCGCTTATGCATGCACTGCTTTGCCGACGGCATAACAGTGAGCTCTCGGCTAAGGTTAATATCCACCGTTCCGGCCAATTAATTCATTTTGGATACATTTTTTTTAAACAAACACACGGGCGGGAAGGCGACTTAGCCGCTGCAGCAGCCGCAATTTTTTGTGTTGTGGCTAGTTTTTTTGTGTTCTATTTTCTTGCGCTTATGCATGCACTGCTTTGCCGACGGCATAACAGTGAGCTCTCGGCCAAAGTTAATATCCACCGTTCCGGCCAATTAATTCATTTTGGATACATGTTTTAAACAACAAAATTATTAATGATTTTATTTTGAAACATTTTTTAAACTTATAAATTAATTCTTAAATCCAACTTTTCGTCGGTCTCATATTTTTCCTGACTCGACTGAAATACAAGCAAGCTCCACGTCCGAGCAGAGCGCATATATAGACACCTTAATTTACATATGTATTTGGGTTTTTTTGAAAACATCAAGATCGCGTACTTTCCTGCCTTCTTTCGATTCTCAATTCTGCTGTCCAATCCGCATAGGGCATCATCCGCCCACAGCAATAGTAGCCGAGTATATTTTTTCAACCCGTGATTTTAGCGGATTTAAAGTATTTGCCGCCAAGCACCTTCTGGATTTTCTTGGCCTTTCCGCTGCGCTCAAATATCCCGATTTTCTTCTTTCCAACGGGCTTCAGCGGCCGCCTGTCATTTGTTTTTTGTTGGCGTGATTCTTTTTGTGTTTTTTCTTCGGCGACGACAAACTTGTCGCGCCGAGCATTAGTGTGACCGTCTGCCCGCTCCGTACGAGACACTTGTTGCTCACACTAGGCGACACACGCCAAGCAAAAGAATTCGATTCTGAGAATGCCAACGGGAGACGACAAGAAGCTGCGTCTGACCCCATCTATCCGTTTGGAGAGGTCCCAATCCGCATCTCCGCGCCCCCTTCGTCCGAAATCAAGCGCTTCCGTTTCCAATCCACGGGCTAGTAGCGACAATTCTTTAAATATCAGCCCAGGTCCATCGTCAAGACACACTCGATCGACAACAAAAATGGCTCAAGCCGCCATCGATATCGCCGTGAGGAAGTTCACTGCCACCACGGATCGTGTGAGCCAATTTGAGGCCAACATTCACACTCCAGGCACCCCAGAAACTACCAGGCTCTCCCCCATCTGTGTCAAGTGCGTCGCGATCAAATCCGAGCACTGTGGGAAAAAGTGGAGAAAGATTACGACAGTTGTTCTGAGCTTCTTGCGGCATCCGTCGAACCTTCAGATATAGGGCTAACACTCCAGTCCAAATATGAGTATTGTTTCTCCGTCTACGAAAAGTGTGTCGCCAATCTTCAAGAGCTCATAGAGAAGGCCACCTCTCAGTCCTCTCAGGCTTCCGCCACCATCCAACCGTCCATTTCCACTGGCTGCCGTCTACCACCAGTGGACACCGAAGTATTCGCTGGGGATTATCTTCGATGGCCCACCTTCAGAGACCTTTTCACCGCGATTTACATCCAAAATTCGCGACTTACGCCGGTGGAAAGGTTGTTCCACCTTCTGTCCAAGACAAGTGGCGATGCACACGCAATTGTCTCAAAGGCACCGTTGACAAACGAAGGTTTTATTTCCGCGTGGAGAAGCCTTACGGATCGCTTCGAGAACCGGCGCTTGTTGGTTAATAGCCAACTGAAGATTTTATTCAACCTTCAAGCTGTCCCCCAAGAATCCGGGGTCGCCTTAAGAGAGCTGCAAGGCACCATTCAAAGCTGTTTAACTGCCTTACAGATGTCCTCGGTTCAAGTCGAGGCTTGGGATTGTCTCCTAGTGTATATGGTGTCCTCAAAGCTTCCCAAAATCACACTTTCCTTGTGGGAGCAATCCATACACAACAAGGCCGAAATTCCAACTTGGAATGAGCTGGACGGGTTTTTGACAGAGCGCCATCGTACTCTGGAGGCCATCGACGACGTCCGGCCTAGCAGTTCGGGGCAACTTCCGCCAAGATCGGCAACTGCAAGTGCCCCACCGCGCAGGCTCAACGCGTATGAAGCCAGGGTGGCTCCAGCATCTAAGGGGTGCGATCTTTGTTCCCGAGAGAACCATCCTATTCGCTTATGTCCGCGGTTCCTCGAAATGGATGTAAATGGTCGTTCCGACTACATCAGAAGAAAGCAACTCTGCTTGAATTGTTTTGCCCGAGGCCACCTACAGCGGGACTGCACTAGTCCCCACTCCTGTTTTATGTGCCGTGGCCGGCATCATACTCTTCTGCATCGCGACGATCCGGTCGCTACCGTTTCAAGACCTTCCGCTCCTTCTAGTCCACGACCCGTTCCCGTTGCGACACGCGCAGCAGTTTCTGACGACCACGCGAATTTGCAAGTGTGTTTTGCGTCAGGATCAAGAGCTGTCCTGCTCGGCACGGCGATTATTAATATCTGCCATCTTGGTCGCAACTTCGAAGCCCGCGCTTTAATTGATTCTGGTTCCGAAGCAACATTTATTACTGAGCAACTCTTCAACCGAATCAAACTTCCATTTAAGCCAGTTCAGACCCAAGTTTCCGGTCTCAATGACACAGTTGCAGCCCAATCCACGAAGTCTTGCAATTTTTCCATTTGCGCTCCCTCCAGACCCGGGCTGAGTTTGGAAACAAATGCTTATGTTCTTCCTCAACTAGCCGGAAAACTTCCATCATACCCCATTCCAAGAGATCTCCTGAAGGAGCTTCCGAATCTCACCTGGGCGGATCCGACGTTTTTCGAGAGCTCCGCAATTGACGTCCTGATAGGAGCTGATATTCTTCCGTCTGTGCTTCTGGGCGGCTCCAAGAGCAGCATTCTGGGCTCTCTTCTGGCACAAGAGACAATTTTCGGATGGGTACTCACGGGCCCAGTGTCCACGACAACCGCGCGCACCGTATCTGTGTTCTCCACGCGAGTTTCCTATACATCCAAGGGTCCGTTGGGCAGATGTTTTGCCACTCGCAGAACGGCTGCCTTTGAAGGCAGGCGTTCCAAAAGCACTCACTCCTACCGGTGTCGAGTCTGCAACGGAATCCACCCGCTTCGGAAATGTCAACAGTTCCTCAGGCTCAATGCAGAGAAGAGGTTCCGCGCGGTTCTTGACAACCGCTACTGTTCGAACTGTTTGGCTCACGAACATTCCGAGGGAACCTGCCGCAGTGGTGACCGATGCAAGACGTGCAATAAGCACCACCATACGCTCCTGCATATGCACGAACATCAAGTGCATATGCCCCATTCGCAGCATCGGGCACCTCCGTACTCCTAAGTCACACATTACAGACCATCACTTATTCTATATTTTCTTCATTCAGACCAGATCCGAAGTATCCACTTCCACCCAACGCATCCTAGTTAAAAAGCAGACGTACCCGAGGTACCGACTCCTACCGTTGCCGAGTCTGCAGGGAGATCCACCCTTTACGAAAGTGCCGCCGTTTTCTTCGTTTGAGTGCTGAGAAGCGGCTACGGGCAGTTCTCGCCAATCGGTACTGCCCCAGTTGTTTGGCCCACGAGCATTCCGACGGAGCGTGTCGGCGAGGAGACTGCTGCAAAACATGTGGCCAGGATCATCACACGCTACTGCACCTCCCCGATCAACCGTTGGCTCAGCGCCGGTCGCGTCAGGAGGCGCGCCAGTTGCCGGGCGCCTACCCGCGGAGTTCTACAGCCGCGCCACGACGTGCTTCAACCGCTCCTCGGCCCTCATCCGCCGCTCCACGGCGCGCTCCAGCCGCTCCTCGGACCTCCTCCGCCGCTCCACGGCGCGCTCCAGCCGCTCCTCGGCCCTCATCCGCCGCTCCACGGCGCGCTCCAGCCGCTCCTCGGACCTCCTCCGCCGCTCCACTGCGCGCTCCAGCCGCTCCTCGGCCCTCATCCGCCGCTCCACGGCGCGCCCCAGCCGCTCCTCGGCCCTCATCCGCCGCTCCACGGCGCGCTCAAGCTGCTCCTCGGTCCTCGTCCGCCACACCACGTCGTGCTTCGGCTACGCCGCGGCACTCGTCCGCCGCGCCTAGGCAGTTCTCCGCCGGCCGTCCGAGCAGCTCACCGAACACGGCCACCGCTCCGTCGCTGTCGTCGTTGTTGCAGCGGCATAGCGTCAATCTGCTGCCGACGGCTCTGGTGCGGATCCACACCGGGACTCAGTTCTTCGACACGGCGGCACTCATCGACCCGTGCACGCCTACGAGCTGCGTCGACGCGTCGCTAGCGTCCGCTTTTCGACTGCCTGCCACCAGCCATAAGGACGATAATGTTGCAACCCGAGTGATTGCAAGGGGGGGGAGAATGTTTATGTGAGGGGCCACTGTGCCTTTGCCGCGCACAGAGCTTTCGCTCTCGTCCGCGCCCGCCCCGCTTGTGCGCTTACGCTCTCGGCCTCCCCTGTGCCCTCTCGCTCCGGAGCTCGGGTTGTGACCGAACTCGGCGGTCGGCCGCCGTCGATCTCCCACGCTCGCTTTGACGAAGCAAAGCGAGCTAGAGCGCGGCTTTAGTTTTAAGCTTAGAGTTAGTCACATGTATGAAGCCAATTAAAGCGTATGAAACTAATGCCCACGACGCCCCCGCTTCTTCTTCTTCGTCTTCGTTTGGATAACTTGGGTTGTCCAGTTCTTTCGCCTGCGCCGTGGGAAGTCTTGTACCCTGCTTCTAATCTTGGGTGGACTAAAGGCCCCCCTTCAAACACATACAATAATCATAATAATACCTTAACAAAGATTTTCTTCTATAGCTTTAGCTCAATTATAAATTTCTGTAATGGTTTCCAAACACTACACAAATTCGTTTACCAAAACAAAGAAATATACTTTCTAGAGAGATCTAGCAAACTTGGCTAGGTGGCGATGCAGCCCAGTAAACCACTTATTTTACGGCCTCACGTCGGTATCCTCCTTGTTGCCAGCTGGTCAAACAATGTAAGGCCCAATTTCAGCCAAAGGCCATTCTGGCTAGGACACTTTTTGTTTATTTTTTAAGCCTCCTGCTTTGTGCATCCAAAATTTAGTTGAAAGTGCAGAATAAAATATATCGATGCGTATCGATTTTCTCAATATCAAATAGTGATAAACGGACAGAAAATAACTGCCTCAACCTCATTCGGCTAATCACTCTGATTGCTTTGCGTATTCAGTTCAGGCCCATTAAATGGCTATTTGCTTATCAGTTCCGTGTCAACCCACCGCCTGCCCCGCTCCCTAATTCGCCGTGACCCTTGACACTCACTCATCAATGGCTGCCTGTTGTTCGGGGCAGAGTCAAGTCGCTTCGGCCGGGTTAAAGCCCATCCATGCATGGGCTACGTGAGCAAAGTCAGAATGTCACCAGCTCTGGTGCAGGGCGAGGGACTTCGTCAAATGAAATCAAATGATTTGTCGTGCAACTGATTTATGTTTAATTTATAGAGCATACTCCAAGGGGCAAGGCCTGACCGGCATGCAAATAAATTTCGAGCAGACCCAATCCGATGAAGACATAAACTCAACTGACGGGGCGCACGAGGCCCGGCCTCAGAGGAAAATTCGGGGTAAGAGAGAGACCATTCGGCAGGGAAGAGAGAAAACGCTGGCAAAAGAGAGCTGTGAGAGCTGAGTATGGAGAGCTGGAACCCGTTGACCAAGTTTCTGCTTGCGGTAGGCCCAAGCACAGACTCCGGAAATGGCGCTGCGGGGAAAGCCAGAAACTGGAGCAACAGTAGCCGGCTTAGGGAAATTTCCGTATAAGAGTTCTGTGGCAAGAGAGAGCAACGCTTTTCAGGAAAGGCATAAATTTATAAGACTTCAAAGAGGAAATTTGTATTTATATTTCTTGTATTTGGTTAATGGAAAATACAAGAACATTCTATTACAGAGTAACTTTGCAAATACTTTACTGTGACTTTCATGCATTTGAGAGTGTTAAAACTACCTTTAAAATGCATCTTTAAATTCCGTCAGTATATTCCCCGATGCATCTCACTGAACAAATTATAGAAAACACAAGTATAAACGTTTCTAATTCGAAAACCAATAGAAAGCCACAGTTCCTTCCCTTCGCCCAAGCAGCATAGAAATCAAATACGAATGTCCTTGGTGGGTCTGGTGGGAGGTATGGCAAATCAACAGTGCCAAATTCGATTGCAAATAGTGAAACACATTGTTCTCGAGTCTCACTGTTTCGCTGACAATTTTTTAGTTTTTATTATTTTTCGCCCCGTTTCGGGGAAAGACAGGAGATGGCGCGGCAAGGGGGCGAAGTGTTGAAGAGACGGCGATGGAGGGTGTGAGATGGCGTCGACACAGTGGGAATTTATTGAAAATGCTTCGATTTATGCTTAGTGCGATATTTGCATTTTGGCTGACGAACGGAGCGGCAGCGAATGCAACAGAAATATGTTTTCAGCTCGAAATGTGTCTTTGGTGGGAAAGGGGAATCGAGGGAGCTCCACAGGAGGCGACTGGCTGGATATAGCCAAAACAGGTGGAGGATGTCACTGGGGTAATACCTTTGTCTGTGATGACAGAATTGATAAAACCTTGAGCTATGCATTTCAAACGAGCAATTCTAGATATCCGAAAATGGGCTTAATCACGATAATGGGATAAGCCCGAGATACTTTGTGTAACTTCGATTATTGTTTACGTTAATAAGAAATTTTAGTGACAATTAACACTTATAGTCTTATTTGTCAAGCCTATGTTAGTATATACTTTATAAAGTAACCAAATATAAAAAATATGCATTAAATATATACTAATTTTGTTGAGTTCTATGGCAATATTTTCTACTTTGCCCAGGAAAAAAAATATATATATGTATATCTTGAATATGTTTTGCGACCTGAAAAATTGATTACTTTCAGAGCTTACGGATATAAAATACATTTAAAAGCTTTAAAATGTATGCAGCTAGTATAATCCTTTATTTCTGAAGTTTTTACACCGGGATTCCATTAAAATCTGTTAATATATTTAATGAATTTCACAAAAACACCGAGCATCATCAAGTTTTATAATGCCTTGGAATATTATAAATTTTTAATTTTTTTGGTAATAAAAAGTATACCTCTGAATAAACCTAGCAAAGGCCAGAAAACAGAGTAATCGCGTCTGTACAAAATCCATTCGGCTTTGCGGCTTTTAGAATTGAATGCAAGAGATGCCGCAAACAAATGAAGTTGTCACACACCACATACATATGGGCAGACCGCGAAAAGCCGGAAAATGGAAATTGAACTGGCGTGCGGAAAAAAGGCCAGGTCCTGCAGCTAGCTTCTGGCCAAGGAACCGTCCTTAATCTTCTTAAGTGAGACTGTCCTCGAATGGAGCACAGCTGCTCCTGTGCAGAGGACGACAGTCATCAGCGCGAATGAGAATGTGAGTTGGTAATAAACTAGGCCAAGGAGGCAACAAGTCAACAGGCTCTCGAATGGCTCTGTTCTGGCCAATTCTCCGAGCTTCCCAATGCTATTCACGGAGCGGGAATGAGCTTATTTCTGATTTTCTTAAAGGGAATTCAAGGTATGTATTTGATTGATTACCACGAATTTGCCCAACAACTTTCTCGACTTGTTCAGGAAATTCCCTCGACTCCCCCTGGGAATCATCAGCACACCATTTGCCGTGTTCTCTTATTTCATTCTTTAGCAAGTCGAATGCGTTTCGGTTTCTGCTAGCAAATTGGCATTGGATGGAGACTCGTCTTGAGATACTCCTTTCCCTTGGAGCTGTGGGGTATATTGGTTTCGCGTGAATATATAATAATGTGAGCTGAAAATGTATTAATAAAATGTGATGTGTAGAAAGTACTAAAGATGTGATATAAAAGTATGAAGATTTATTTTAAACTGTACTTTGAGTCTTAAAACTCACTTTATAGTTGCAAGTTTTAAGCAAATGTTACTTGTGCTGGAAATATTCCTTTACGACACCATGTCAGCATGTCCTAGCTCCAAAGTTGCACTAATGCTTAACAAAGTGCCCAAGCAGACTGGATGAACGGGTATTCCGGAGCTGGTATCCTTCCCGCTCCCGGTTTTACGGCTTTGGGTTTCGTCTCAGGTAGCCCCAGCTTTGCATGGGCTTGCCAGCAATGAGAGCAGTGAATGTAATTACTTTAATGCGACCATTTGCCGCTTTAGTTGCTGATGTAGCTGCAGCTGCTGCGAGCTGCTGCCTGGCCGAGATAAAGATAAACTTTTGCAATTACAACGAGCGGCGAGAGTGAACGGGGCAGCAACGAGCCACGCCGCGTGGGGATAAGGGGCGCAACCCGATAACATCGAATCGAGTTTACTTTTGTGCGTTTCCCATTGGCATTGGCTAATTAGCTCGCTCGCCCGCTCCCTCAACCCCACGGTGCGCTCAAATAACTTAAAGACCACGCTCAACTTAAATTATGATCGCCCAAATGGACTCTGCAGGGAGAGCCTTTAAAAAGTTTCCGGCAACTTGCAAGCGTTGAAAATTGTGCCGTTAACATATGCAGAGCCTGAAAAAAGTCAAGCGGAGGAAACTGTGCTCCGACTTAGGTTGTCCCGTCTAAATAAACTTTTGATGACTTTTTGAAAGTTTTACGGTTCACCAGAAGTAGCAGGCAAATTACACGGCCCAGCCTTACTTGCCAACAATAACCGGGGAAGTACATCCACTTCCGGAACGAGTCGCAGCCACAAAAAGAGATAAAGTTTAAAACCCACTTCACCGCGCGTCTTAATTTGATCGGATCTTTGACCCCCAGCCAGTGGGCTTAAAAAATTACCAAAAGCCGCTTCTAATTTGGGAGAAACCGGAATGTAATGGGGCATAGTAGGATGTATACTAAGGATTATGTTGTATGTATTAATGTTTTACACAGACATTAAGATTAATTCAAGAAATTCACAAGGGTGGATTCTAGTGGCCTGATTAAGAATTCTTTCATTAGTAAGGATTATTTACCGAACAAAATAATTTAGAAAATCATATTGTTTGAGGCAGTGGTTTAAGCAGCAAGGTTTTCGTTGAAAAAATCTTTAAAGATTTATTTATATGTAGGTAAATAAATATCTGTTATATCGATTTTTCTACATATTTCTACACTTGAGAAAAATAACCAAATAAATAAAAATTAATTATGATTGAACCCCTTGAATTCTCACACCTTTTAATAAAATAGGATAACAAAATCATAAACGTATTAGGCAACTCACCAAGATATTTATTATTTACCTTACCAAACACTTCCTTTTCTGGCTACCAAAGGCTCGAAATACACTCAAATACAGAGTTGATGAACACAAATCCAGATTTAGTTACCCTTTTTTTCAATATTCCGCCAAAATATGTAGATATGGTCCGGGTCTAAGCCGCACTCCGAAAAGCAACCGGCATACAGAAGATAAACCCTCACCGTAGAGTCACATGCAAAAATTCGTGGGCAATCCGCCGTTTTTTGCCTGCTCCTGCTGCCCAGTGGCCAACCAAACATTTTGTTTGTGCAAAAATTTGTGTGATTTCCCCACGGAAATTGATGATGGTGTTTGCTGAGTCGCAAACGTGTTGCCGGAGTTAAGCGGGGAGCAGTTGGGCCGGGGCAGCGACAGCGCTGGGCCCACCTACAGTGAATTTGTCATTTCCAGTTCTAAACGTGCGGACAAACACTGAATCAGTAGGGCTCGTGGGGGCGGGCTCCGTGGGGTCCAGGAGGGACGCGGGCATCGCAGAAGGATGTGGAGCCCGGGAGCCCGAGTCAAGGCGTGCCAATGGCGATCGAGTGTGCGTTGCTTCTAGAGATGCCAGCGTGATAGGGATTAGGCTTTCAATAATTTAGGAGCTGATGATTTATATCTACCTGCGAGTCCTTGAAGTCCTTGTAATTAAAAAAAAAACATTTTTAAAAAGTACATTAAGATTTTTTTAAAGTTAGCTCTAACCGACTTTTGGAGAATATCTTCAGGCTAACAGTAAATCATATTTTTTTGACAGAACGGCCTTGGTTTTGTACAGGTATTATAAACTTATAATAGTATCTATAATATATAATCATTACAATTAATCATCAGAATTAATCATTAAAGTGCTTTCTAAACCGGAAATCGGAATATATCAATAATGTCTTTGAAAGATCTCAAACCCTTTTAACTTTTATGGGCTTATCAATTTGTCCTTTACTAAAACCAGACTCAAATTTAAACCTTAAAAACATATTACACATTCCTAAAAAAATCTTACAAAATACCTAAGGCTTAGAAGAACGATCACACTATGTAAAAAATCTCGTGTTATCGACAGACTCCTACGTACAGCTCCATGCCACGTGAGTCACGCTCGCAGCTGGTAAATTTGTCGGCACGGCTGTCAGCAGCCATGACAACGGCCAGGAGCCGGGACTCCACTCGAGGACAGGAGCACGGTGCGTGTCGCTTTAACAACCCGGAAGTTACATGCGATGTAATGAAAAACGACAGGGCGGAAATCGCAGTGGGTTGCCGGGGCCCCAGTCCGGCTCGGAATCAGGGCCAGGGACCGGCCCGATCCGAATGAGTTTGCTTTAACGCTGCTGGTATTTATAGACAATTGGTTCGTGATTGTTGACAGCGCTCAGCGTTGCGCTGAACTCTCCATGGACCTGGTCATCGTCCACCATCGGCCGGCAACTCCACTCCACTCGACTGGCTATTTTTTGCATGCCTCATAAAAATGAAACGAAATATCCAACTGGCTGTGGACAGAAGCTGGCTCGGAGCACAAGAGCCGGTTCAAGTGAGTGGGTTTGTGCACTGCATGCAGGAAATGGCGGCCAGTTGGCCATTTAGGCAATTGAATTAGGCCCTGCAGCCCAGGGATAAATCAGGGGAATATGCTGCTGATATTAGTTGAATATTCGCATGCAACATGATCCGTTTTTCAACGCTAGAAGCCAAAAAGCAAAAGCTGGTCTTTAGAAAGCTATTGTTTTTAGATTGGCTTGTTTTTGTTTATGTTCTGTTCGAGCATTTTATAGATATACCTAAGGGTTACACTGGGTTGTCATAGAACATAGATGAAGCCGTTTAAAACCAATTAATTAAAATAAACTAAGTCCAGAATGGAAAAAAACCAAGAAGGCTTTGTAACTTAAATCTTAGTAACTCTTTCGAAATTCTGGCAACCACAATACATTTTTATTACTAACAAATTCGATCATTTTCCTTGGCAAAAAATTATGGCTGATATTAATGTGAAAAAAACAAAAACTTCCGGAATTGAAACCATGCAGAAAAAAATTGAATCCCTTCAGAACATCAGCAGCAGTTCTGTTGAACCAGAAAGTCCTACAAATGAGCAACTGGAGGAAATTGTGAATAGAACCTTAGATAAAATTGTATCTGTTTCCCGTGGCAGTGACTTGAATGTGAATGATGCAGTTGAGTTGATAACGCCCAAGGTCAAGTGCGAACTCTACTTGAACGACGAGCTCATTAAGGACATAACGTTCATGAAAGATTCCCTAAATACATATATGAAACAAATGGAAGTGGTTGATCAGGATATAGCTGATATATATCTGGATCTGCATAATATATACAAGAAACTTGAACGGTCCGATGGCAGCAGAAGGTTGAGCAGTGCAAACAGGGAGAAGCTATCAAGACGCGTCCAAGAATCCGAGGACTTGCAGAAGAGATCTCGTCACTATCTGACCAATGATGCCAAGGAGTTGAGTGCCATGCTGGTAGAGCCGCCTCAGGAACCCAAAATAGACCTCAATTAAAGATTCAAAACAATAATATTCGAATAGGGATTATTCACTACAAATCAATGGCTGCAAAACTTCTGTTAATGATGCTTAAATAAATAAATTACAAATAAACTTTCATAAGAAATTCATTACATTTCTTCGGATATTAAAAAATGTCTCTACTTCCTATGATTTGAAGAGAGGCCTATTTCCTTCAGTTTAAAATATTAGGAGAATTATTTCCTTTCTTATTTGTAAATGAAATATATAAGTAAATAGTATTTTGTTAGTGCCATTAAGAATTTAATGGTAAATCCATATCCCGATTACCTTAAATCAAGCTCGGATAACCTGAACATCTCTATTTCATTCTTTTCAATTGCCAATTTTTCCTGCTTGGGGTTTTCTTTTTTTTTTTTTTTTTTGTTGGATATTTTGTTTTGTTCGTTCGATTGCTTTGTAAACAAAGCAAAGTGCAAATTTATGTGGTAAGCCACTTGAAATCGAACATTTTTCCCATCAGAGGAGGTGCCCCGAATGCAAAGCTCTGATTGTTACTCAAACTGTACCTTGAACTGTATCTGTATCTGTATCTCACAGTTCATCCTGCCCGAATCCGAGTCCGCAAGTGTTTTGCGAATGTAAATGTAAATGTTGGCAAAGTGGCAAGTCAGGTGGCTGCTGGATGTTACACTCTTCCATTCCATTAGCCTCAAGTTAAGGCTTTGACTGAGCTGATGATTGTTAAAATCGACATTTACATTTGAGTTTGGACTGACAAGAGACACGGTGGCAGGGAAGACATCACTTTAAATCATTTGGGTTATATTAAAGGTTGAAACCTGTGGAAAAATTATAAAACACTGATAATTATAGTTAAGTAATTGTATATTGTTTCAATTACAATAACTTTCATTTGTGGCTGAAAGATATTATATATATGCAAGTAGTAAACAGAAATTTTAAGTAGTCGCTATTTAATGGTATAAAAATGTCCGAATATATATCAGAGTACATATTGTGAGTCGCAAAATTGCATTAATGTCAGCCCTTCTATACATAACATTTTTAGTGAATGAAAGTCATTTTGTGTTTTCCCCAGGCTCTGACAATCCCTTAACGATTTAACATATGAAGACATTGATATCCTCATCGCTTGCTGTCATTGTTTTGCCCAATCGAGGTTAATTCGATTATCATCAATCGGAGTGTGGTTGTTCCTAATTGATTTGAGCAAACGCTGCAAACGAGATTAATTGATGAGTGGGAAACCGGAGTCGTGCCAAAGCCCATGTCCCTGTGCCGGACAATTCCAGATGCGTCCTCCTTCCAGGATTGTTCGAGTATTGTCTTTTTTACTGCATGAAGTTGTGTGCACTCAAAATAATAGAGCACGGCAGGACAGAGCGCAAATAAGACCCAGGACAAAACACAACTGGAAGCTCGGAACCTCGGGAGGCAGGAGGCGGGTGGCAGGAGGCGTGGGGCGGGAGGCGTGGGGCGGGAGGCGGGAGGACCCGAGGACCTCTGACTGCTGCAGCCTGTGTAATGGCAGCGTTTACTCAATTTTAGTACGTAGTAAACGTATTTCTTTTATAGCCCCGTAGGTTATTTGTGCATCGCTCTGACTCGCTAGTACGCTAGTACGCTCGTCTACATTCCGGGATGCGAGCGCACTCAGACAAACAATTCAGAAAAGATATATATCCCTGACACAATAAACGAAGTTCGTTTCCTGAGTGGCCATTTTACTGCGAGGCCTTTCACTTGGAGCATCCAGGAGTGCCTGCTGCCGGCTCCCGGCTCCCGCCTCCTTCGTCCACCACTAACCACTCAACCCCTATCTTGGGGCCAGAACTAAGCAAATATTCGCACACAAATATGATGAAGTATCGGGGGGCCGGGCGTGTTTGTATTCCTGCTTCTGGTTTGCTTTTAATTGCTTTCAAGTAAACAGAATGCCCCTTGGTAAATGGGAACATAAATATAATTGCCAGGTTGGCTCGCAGTCGCATTCGCAGTCGCAATCCCATTCGCATTCGCATTGCCTTAAAACTTCCACTCTCGAGGCCATGTGTGACGTGGCGAAACATTTGTTTGCCCAGCTTCCTCCCACTTAGCCGTGGGCCTGCTTGTGCTTAGCAGTGCCGAAGGTGTTATTTAATTTAATGTCCTGATTTGACAGATTACATATTTACCACTCTGTGGTCGCTGTTGTTCGGCCATTCGATTCGACAGCTCAGCACAATTTAGCGCAAATCGAATTAAAGTCAACAGAACCGTGATTCTCGGGTTGCCATTCAAGAATGTATATTCTAGTAGCAGTTTATAGGTTGGAATTCAATTGTATTTACTAAACAATGCTTGCTGGAAGCTTTGAACTTAATTTATAAACGAAAACTTAAATAATTAGGAGAAACATCCAAGTTTTCTAAGACATATGTTTGGTATTTCCTTTAACCTATGTTCCTAACATGTGAATGGAAATGTCAGTTCCCAGATAATAATACATTATTAGCTGGCTGCTGAGTTCTGCCATTTAAAATCATTTACATTTAATTTTGTTCAATTTGAAATGTTCTTCTTGTATTCCAGTGTTCACATAATGTAAATAATTTTTTGTTGCACTGTGTTATTTGCATAAATTCCAAAATCAGACCGTAGTATGCATTATTTTTTCTGTTGCATACTTTTTTGCCCTGCCTGGGATTTACGAGAGGGTTGGTCAAGTGGCAGCTGCATTAGGCCATAAATTTGCCAAAAAGTAAACAGTAAACATTTTATTGTTGCCTTTCAATGCGCAAGCGACTGCCCCTCCGTTCAACTGTTTTAAATAATTATTTAACATTTTACATTGTTTAGCTCGCGTTTTCCGTGTCGCCATGCGGGTGTGCCGATGCGACGCGTCGGGGGAGGCTTTTGTTTGTTGTAAAGATTTGCACGATTTGCATTTGTGCCAAAACGATTCATGAATGATTCATGTGCGCCAGACCAGAAGCAGATGTCGACAATACTCATCCCACTTCGATTTATGCATCGGGCACGTGCCAACGGTTTAGCGGTGCTGACGGTGGAACTTTAAAAGGATTTCAGATGTCGGAACAAATTTTCACGGATAGTTGAAATGAGTTTAAAGGATTGCAGCTGTTTCCCTGGACGCTTTTTGTTAAGCTATATGGTTTACACAAATAGATAATAAAAATGCACAGAAAATTAATTCGCAGAACATTGGTTGTAAATTTTAATGTGAAGGTTAAGAAACTAGTCAGCATATATCTAAAAAACTATTTAAAATATTCTATTTAAAATAATATTTAAAATGATGAAAAATATCTTCCCTGCTCAACGCCACTATTATCTTAAGAACTTTTCTATTAAATATTTATTACCAAGTCTCTTACCCATGCATACCCCAGGCCCTGCAAATGCCAAGTTGAGATGAAGCCCGCCTGACAGCCAATTGCGCCAGTCAGCGTCGGCAAATGCAAATTTAATGGTCTATGAAAAAAGGTAGCCAGGCAAATGCTTTTAACCACATCCGCTGCCATTAGCCCACCGTCGGATCCGTTGCTAAACAACAGCAGCGACGGAAAATGGAGAAACCTGAATAACAATGGGAAATGACGGCATTGGAAATGCGAAAATCAATGCGCATTAGTGGACGGTGTTATTTCATCTTATTCTACCAGACAATTGGCAGAACAGCGAAGCATCCTCTCTTCCTTGCGATCTGCGCACAGTGGCCAAAAAACTCCAACGAAGGCTGGCTAATAAAGGAAAAATAGATAAGACATTATTTTAATAGAATACAAAATCGTCAGGTTTGCTATAAACGGCTATAAATACATATACTTAGCTCTCCAATTTTCAGTAATTTTTACCTTAAAAAAACTAAATATAATTGTATTGCCAGTGCATTTTGAAAGTAGTCAAAAAAAATTATCTTAAAATGTTCCCAAAATGTAAACTTTAAATTATCTAAAGGGTACTACAACTTAGTGTCAATATACTGATAGACATAGCAGGTAAAGGAGGAGGAAGATCTTGGAAAGTATATATATTCTTGATCAAATCCTGTATATATTTATTTATTTATGAATAGTCGAACAGTCTTGAATGTATCTTTCATTCTAGTTTTAAAATTAATCAGATATTTCTTTATTGATAACTCTTCTATTTTATAACTGAAAGGGTAAGGATCTGAGAAACTTTTCTTTAGGGCAAATCTGATTTCTCTGCGACAATAGTTTTACCTGTGACACGAGAATCCTCTAAGGGACTTCAAATGATGCTTACTGTGTAGGGCAAATTTCAAAAGTATTGCCTCTACTGTTAAGCCATGGAAATGGCATGGGCATTAATCAGCGCTGATGAAGGTGGGTATGAGCTGCGTTTACGGTAATTGTACTGCTCATTCCCGCTCAGATCGCCAAAAATAAGGACAACCGCAGTCAAATATGAGCTATGGCACGAGTCACAGGCTCAAAAACAAACGCTGAATGCCGGGAAAGCGACAAATTCTCGTTAGTTGCAGCCCACAAGGGGTATTTGTGTGCCTCATTGTAGCCAGTAATAGGAGTTGCAAGGGTATACAAGGACTGAAAATCAGGAGTCCCACTGCGCTGATATTCTATCACTAATAATTTGAAATAAATCAAAGTCCATTCTCAAAATAAGCATTTACATTTACACTAGAATTAATTATATTGTAGAAGAATATATTTACAAAACTTGTGCAACATCTGGTCACCAGGTCACAAAGTGAAAACTTGGATACAATCGAATGATAAGAGTGGGAGTTATACTATATGGTACAAAAAACGTGGTGTTCTTGGTGTGTGTTTGTTAAATTCCACGTTATTAATATTAATAACGTGTGTGGTCTCGGAGCGTGTCAAAAGCAAATTTTTCTTTTAAATTAATGTAGAAGGCTTTGGGTACCAGGTACCCAGCACATTCTACTACAGCTTTCCTACTTGTTTTGCTTTTCAAAATGAATTCAAGTTAAAGAAAAACTTTTGTCAGTACATAAATCTCAGTAGACATAGTTGAGATCTGAAGTCTTAGTTGAATATTTTCCCAGTGTTGATTCTTTTTAAAAATTCATAACTAATTTCCAAAGAGAACTGTGAAAAGGCCGGGTATTCCATAGTCGGAGATCTCGACTATGGCGTTTTTCCTTTTGGCATTTGCTGCCGTGTCCGACATGCCGTGCAATCCCAAACTCGCACACAAACCCACTCACAACTAGACACAACCACACACGGCACTCATCGAGGGGCAATGCATTCAAGCGCAAATTAAGCTTGACAAGCAAAAATTAAACTGTATATCTGTGCGGGCGGATGTATCTGCTAGATATATTTGTCCGTCCGTGTGCAGGCACGTGTGTTGGGGCCCAAGTATCGTCGTGTGTTGCTGCATGCTTGTTTGGCAAAATATAATTTCTTCATGTTCAGTTCATTAAACAGAGCAAGCCAACTTGGAAAAGCACTTACCATGAATAGATTTTAAGGGGTTCGACTGCGATACGGCTCGGAAAGAGCCAAAGGAGGCGGGAGGGAAGCGGGGAATCTTTGGGCAAATATGCAAATCGCAAAATGGAGCGATAAAAGTGATATATCACTGCAATTCCAAATGAACTATTCGCCTGCTTTGTTTATATTTGTGCTATATAAAGATAACCAGGTTTCTCTGCGCAATTACGTAATTTGGGTATTTACCTAGACGCAAATACTACCAGCTTCAACAACACAGTAAAAAATATTTAATTGGGTTTACAAGAACGACTAGACGAGTTATCAATTTAAACGCTTGCCAGTCGATAGCCCTCTCAAGGCGCATTAATAAAGAATCCTTCAGATATCGCCAAGACCCATTCAATAAGAATGCAGATAAAAGGTTGTCCAAATAAGCCCACAGCATAATATTCCATAAACTCACGAATGACGGGGAATCAGCCACTGCAGAAATATGTACTTCTTTTGTATTACTCTTCGGTTGGCCGAGGAAATGACTGGCAGAAGACATTGTACCGAGTTAGTGGCGTCAAATCACTTAAACGCTGGCAAAACAAAGGCCAAATTCATGGCCAACAAAAAAGAAGGAAAGCGCCAAGCCCGATTTCCATTGCCAAAAGCAATTCCCAACAATGACAGCCACAAAATGATGAACTCTGCTTTTTGGGGGTCGGTTGTCAAATCAGGCACTTCTCCTACGTAATGTTCGCGGATGTATATATATACATATATATATTTATGTTCCTATACCCTGTACTATCGGAGCACTCAGGTATATTATATTCAATGCAACAAAACATTTAGAAAAGAGTATACCGGAATTATTATTTATTTAAATCATCATGAAAGGCCAAACATTTCTAGGTTAACATTATTACTTAATAATTATCTTAACATTATCTGAAATATTTCCAAAACATAAAGAAATACATATTTTAAAGGCTAATACCGGGTACTTAATGGTCGTGACAGTCGACGTTTGAGCTCTTTCTTGTTTCTTTCAGAAATTTGATACTGAGCCGCATTAACTTTGACATTCGCATGATTATGGCCCTTGAGAGATGCCTCTCTCCCTGCCTGCTATCTCTGTGACTTTTGCACTTTGACGAAGTTGATGAAATTAATATTAGACCGAGCCCGGTGCTCAATATGCTCTCAGCAGAAGTTGCAAGCTCATTCGCAGCCTACTTATCGGGGCCGGGCTATTGATAGGCAAACTCAATGCCAGCATAAGTGCATGACTCTGAGGCTGTATAAATAGCAAATGGCCTCCTAGGAGTTGAGTCCACACTTTTTTATGTTTTCCTTTTAGCAGAGATTAAAATAGTCTTAATGGCAGTACTTTGAACGATTGAAACAAACAGAAGAGGAGGATAGTGATAGGAAGAAAGTATTGAGACTATGTGATTTAGTCTATGAATTCTGATTGAATTTCTTACCTTTAAAATAAAGTATATAAATAAAATAAACTCTACTTGACAAATCATGTTTAATTTAGTTACAGGACACTCTGTATAATAAATAAAATATATTTTTAACAGAAGATTTCGAATAGCTCAGCAAAGCAACTAGATAGCGACTAAAGGCTGCAGTTACTAGACATTTTTATCAACTTATGTGTATAGAGGTCACGAGTTTTAATGTAATCATTAAAAAGATTTATAAGCATGTAATCTTCAGAAAGTACTTGACCCTATATGCCTCCCTAAGTTACCTATTAATTATGTATTTGTGTCGCTGTGATGCCACATTTTCTATCCCTTTCGGCTTCCGCAACTAAGTGCTCCAGTTCATCGGGCTGCAATTGCTTTGCCTTGATTACACGAACTCTTAAAAACCTTTTCTGGCATTGTGCCTCTGTAAATACTCAGTGCACAAATCCTATCTATATGCAATCAGCAAATATTTATTCAAAGAACCCGAGCCCTCCCCACGCCCAGCCGATGTATATCGAAAGGATGTATTATGCAGGCACTTTTGTAGGCAAGTGGAAATTATGTCAAAACAAAACGTGCAAGTCAAGTCACTCGTTAGTCTGAGAGGCATTTCAATTAGAGGCTTGCAATGTGGAAGACGGTGGAAAAAACACATCCAGAGAGCACACAGAAATGGGAATTGCGAGCACAAAAGTTCAACTAATATGATATGCAGGGCGGCGTCGGAGAGGTGGAAGAGGAATCTGCAGTACAGAATGTGAATGGCGGTGAAAAGGGTGGCCTCCTACGCGGATTCCACTCTATATCGCTGCACGGAATCTGGAAATATTAACGCTAAACGCTGGCTATTTAATTAGCGATTTTACTTGTCCAGAAATGTTTAAAAATGTGTTGTAACGTAAATTGTCTAAATCTTGTTTTGAAGATCCTGTTTGCAGTTCATATTCTTTCGAAGAATAAATCGTTATTCAAATATTTTCGTATAATTTTTAACAAACATTTTTTATTATATGATGAAAGTGTTAACTAATTTATTAAATACTCAAAATAATATAAAATAAATATTAATTTGCATATTACTTTGAAACCAATATGCTATTAGATATATACCAATTGCCATTTGATGATATTATGTCCAAAGTGTGATATTGTACTCTTCCGCAAAAGGGTATCCCTCATCGACCCTCATATTTTTGCAAGCACCGCAGAATCGCTCATCTCTGCATTCGAATTTCTTTTCAGTTTTTCCGTGCATATGTCTGGGCAGCATTTGTAAGGATTTTCCATGTCTCTGCCATCTTTCTTTCGTGCTTAATGTGACTGTGTGTGCGCTTTGCAAGTCGACTTCATTCATTCATTCAAAAAAAGTTAATTCATAAATCGCACAAAGCGCGCTGATACGAAAGACGTACACATGGCAACCCTTATTGCATGCAAAATGCATTTAGTCGGTAAGATAAAGCCGTGCCTGCAGCCAGGGGAGGAAGGTTATATATGGGGGACTTGGCACCCGCCTCGCTCCCCCCTCGTTTTCCTGTTCAAATAAAAGATTTCTATCAGGTGGCTCTTATGGCGCATAAAAGTACTTAAATTTGTTTGACTTTTGGCCAGATCTGGGCGCTGGATGGAGGTGTGCGGAGGCGTGGCCGCTTGGAAATTGCTAAGGCAACTCACGACCCTCGCAACTTGTTTAATTTTTTACCCATCGCCGAGCACGACGACAACGGGAAAGCTTTGTTTGCGAATGCGTTTAGCGAGATTGCTGCCCAGGATATGGGATACGGTTGCGAGGTCGGAAATGTGCATACAAAAAATTATATGACATTACCGAGGGTTGCTACAAGGCACTTAGCGTAGGAAAATGCTATATATCTAAGTAAAAGGAAAGTGCCAGCAAGGGCGTGTCTTGATGTTTCGGAACAGTGTTTCCAAAATATAGTTTACCATGCAGCACAATTTCAGTGTTAGGTTCTTTGACTGAAGGGAAACGTTTGGATTAACCCACGCTGACCTGACCCCACCTGCCTGCAGTCAGCCATGAAATTGAACGGTTTCTTGGAGGCATTTTCAATCAGAAGGCGCGGCTAAGGGAGCGTGGCTAAACAGCCGTGAAATGGGTGACAAAACCCTCCTCAGCTTTGCCAAATGCACTCGGCTCACATGTGACTTTATCAAGACCTGTAAACTGCTTATATCTCACCACTTCAGAGCCCTCCCAGCCCCGGCTGGCGGGGAGACGGATAGTGGGCGGCGGGCTGAGGTGGGCGTGGTAAAGTGACGCATCGACGATGACAACAACAGCAACAATAAGGACACTCGAGGCAGACAACAAAATGGCGCAAACGCTTCTTTTGTTGGGCGCCAAACTTAAGGCTTAAGCCTTTCCAGAGAGCCAGCGCCTGAGGAGGCAGTACGTGATTTTATCAAAGGGAAAGCCAAATGGAGATCTGAGCAGCCTCCATCTGCCACCTACCTCCCGCCCAGCACGTCCTCTCCCTCCTTGCCGCTCTTGACACTCTTGGGCTGCGTCAAAATATGCCGCAATCGGGCTGCAAAACATTTTCATTTATATTTAAATACGAAACGCAACAACGGGGGAGAAGTCCATGTTGAGTTCCTCGACTAACGGATACTTACTATTTAACGTTTATTAAATTAACTCTTTATTAAGTGTATTATTGGGGAAGCATTTTAAACATTCATTAGTAAGCTAATTTCGTTTCTTGAAGCTTCAAGGAACACACGATGTTTCATCAATATATTCGATTTCTATCGATCTTTTGCACATCGATAGTATGTGTATAAGGTTGCCGTCTATTTACATAAGCTTCCACCTCACCGATATATACATTTCCCAAACTCGTTATACCCTCAGACTCAAAGAGGA
The DNA here is from genome assembly GCA_018152175.1 of Drosophila jambulina. NCBI lineage: Eukaryota > Metazoa > Arthropoda > Insecta > Diptera > Drosophilidae > Drosophila > Drosophila jambulina. Next base: position 22,270,942 of record JAECXH010000114.1, on the reverse strand, counting down.
TCGGGATATGAAAAGGGGCAGCAGGGGAATCTGTATCTGGAATGGAGATGTGGTGGAGATGCGAAGGCAGGGGCTGGGCGGTGGAGACGGAAACGGAAACGCGTTTTCGATTATGTTTAGCCGCTTTTCGGGCAGCTTATCGACGCCCACGCATATGGGCCGCCCGCCCCTGCATTCCATATTTATAGCGCAGCATGATTTATTATAATTTTATGCATGAATCCCGTTCCGACCAAGCTGGGTGCGTGGGCGTCCGTAAGGGAGCATAACTAAGGGGCGTGGTCCTTCCCCAGGTGAAATGAGTTTGAACGATTACGACTCCATCAGGCTCCCTCTGTGTTGTCTAGCTTGACCTCTTTTCTAGCAAAGTGATTACTGACAGAGTGACAATTCAATCAACTTGGTATCTGTGCTTTAAGATAAGAATCGGAGAACCAAGTTAAAAAGTATCATTTTAGATAGCTTTTGATGGAAAACACGGAGCGCGATAGTACCAGATAGATTCAGGGGGAATACATTTTGTTTTTTAAGAACTCCTGATTTGTATGCATATTTCAAAAGTTAATCCGTAGAAATGTATTAATAAATATTTACTTTTTTACTGCTGATTTCAAGATTAAAGCAATACGAAGGCGATAGCTTCATTCTCCTGTTCAATACATTTATAGCTACCAGAAAATATGTGTTTTTTCTTCTACTTGAGAAACACCTCGATTTAAACAATCAAATTGACAGGTTAGAGATCCGCAAACTGGTCGACAGGCTTTGCCAAATGAACGAATGTTGTGCATCATTCATACAGCACCTGTATGCAGCCCCCATGAATATTTAAGTCGGCCAAAAGCATTTGGCCAAAGTGAAATCTGGGAAAGTGAAAGCGAAACGCCTGCGGACTATCGAACTCAATGGATGTGCCTGGTTCGATCTCGGGCGCGGCTCCCCAGGATCCCCTTAATGCTCTTATTGTTGCTGCCGAGGCGTCTGCTCATTAATTCATACGATGGCACTTTGCTTCATTGGCAATTCAATTGCGAACTCGCAGGAGACACGGGGAAGGAGCGCGGCCTGGTTAAGTGCCAACTTGCTCACGTATGTATTTGCCCAGGCCGCCCATAGACCGCAATGTACGCCGTCGCCCGTCACCGAAATGACCATTTTGTTTATGCATGCATAATTGCTTATTTCGCCCCGACATATACATACATTTTGCAACACAGTCAGGGCAATGGAATACAAGCAGGAGGGTGGGAAAAGTGGTTTCCAGTTTAGTTAAAGGTCAGATAAATCAAATTACTGGGTAAAAATAAGAAAATTCTTCTATTCTTAGAAGGAGAACTATTTTTGATTGAGACAATATATTTACAACCTTCAGTTCAGTCATTTCTTAAATTATGTGTTGGTAACGCTTAATTTCCCCTAGCAAATCTGTTCTTAAGTAAATACACGGACCGAACTCACTCAGTCCTGCTTTTTTCCCATAAATAACCATAAATAAATATAAATTATCTCGCATTAGACGCATACAGCTGGGGAAACGCACACAAAAACAACAGCCGCGCTGACTAATTAGGGTGCATTAGTCAACACTTGCAGACCGGTAGTTCATTGCCAAATCGAATGTAAAGCCTGCCGATAAGCGACTGGACTGTAGGACTGTAATTCCGTGCCGATAAATAGGCCAGGACGAAAGATACTGGCCGGGGGAAGGCGCGATTATGAATGATAAGCAAAGAAAATTCACACAATTACGACAATTGCTCATACGACCGGCCACGCCCACAGTCGGACCGCCGCCCACTCGTCGCAGCCGCAGAAACTAACGGTTGTAATTTAGGAAATTCAATTATGTCCCCACGAGAAGGGCAAATCGAGCAACTTTGTCAATTCCTCTGTCAGCAGTGAAGCGTAGTGGAAGCGGATGAGCTGAAGGATGTCATGGGCCGAACTGTGGTTCGATGGTTGCACAGTGAAAATGGTGAAGATCCTGAATTTTGCTGAATTATCAAAATGTTGTTGATAAATAATACTTTTCAATACATCAACATTTTGCGTGCTTTATCGATCAGTGTCAAGGAGGAGCGTAAGGTTGATTTAAAATGTCTTTTTTAAATAAATAAAATTTAATAATCAAGTATGTTGGTTAAAATATATTATAAATTTAGTACGTAGATGGGACCATAAATTAAATAACATTTCCAGATATTAGTTTTATATTATCTAGCTTCTACATTTTTTTAAGTTTAATTACATCGAAATATCATCTATACCATATTTTTGGTATGATAATGAGCGAGATATTTTGATCGATATCGGACGATATTGGAGTCTTATCGGACGTTTTATCTGAATATACATTTCTACGATTTTGTTTTTAAAAATTTAAGTTCATAAATATATTCAATCAAAATAAAGGTTGACTTAAAGTATATAAAAATAGAGTTATGTTTTAATACTTTAGCTTATATATATATAACTGCAAGTAATTAAAAATGACTTCTTATTTATATTATTTAAGTTTTTATACCATCTGAAATATATTTAGATATCTGGTAAGTCTTCAAGTGCCCCCTTTTTCTTACTGTGTGCGTTGCTGGGTAGCGGGACGGGTCAATCGAGCTGGCCGAGGTCGTCCTTCCCACATTGCATGTAATCAAACAGTTTGCGTAGCAATTTTCGATTATCGTTTGACTGATTTCGTGTTAAATCAATTAAGACGTTGCCGTCCACGGGCCCACAGTGCAGTCCGTCTGTGCGGCCTGTGTGCCGTGCCGTGCGCCTATTTATCTAGTGTCCTGTCCGCCGGACGCACGATTTAGTTGTCTTGGGTCGCCCTATTGATTGGAGCTCCTCCAAGCAGGGCTCGGCGACCGAAATAGATATTACTTTGTGCGACGGGCTCCGGGCTCCGGGCTCCGGGCTTTCCGCTCGCCCCTTTGATTTGGGACCTGAAATTTGCAATTTTAAATTTATGAAAAATGTTTTTCTTTACTTTCCCGCCAGTCTTGCCAGCTGCCAACTGCAGAAGTTTTTGTGACCAAAAGTAAAGTTTGTCAAAAAAAAAAAAACAAAAACACGATAAATTGAAATAAAAAGAAAACTTTGCTTTGCTTCATTTTGTAGCCGCATAAACACTTTGAAATAGACCAAACTCCGTGTGTTCCAGAAGGGAGGAGCTGGAAAACTTTGCTTTCAGTAAATGGCCGTTAACAAGCCGAGAAGATTGCAGCTGAAAATTCAAATTGAAAATTTTCAGCGTTGGAAATGCTTGCTTATTTATATTATTTGTTGCCTAAAGTGTGCTGGCAAACTATAGTTTAAAGCAAAGAAGTATGATTAACTTTAACTAAAATATAGTTAGATTTAAAAATAATCAGATAGGGTAAATGTTAGTGCTTTTTTAATAGTTTGGATAAACACAACAAAAATGTAAGTGAGCAGAACCAAGACTTTAGCCTTAAAAATAAATGACCATCCATTTCTGTCATGTCAACAGGCCATTTGATGAAAGTCCCACCGCTTCGGAAACGACGACTCAATGATTTCGTGTTAAATTAATTAAACCCAATGCGTGTCCACCAAACATTTGACCAGTGAGTCCGATAGCGAAGTTTTGGTAAATGGAAGCAGTCATAAATCGAAAAGGCCTTGTAATTGGTCGCGATAATATTACGCGGCTATTTGTCGACCATTTAAACCCTACCCTAGTAGGTGGGATTTTTATTTGATTTTTCCTTAAGGAAATTGAGTATTAAAAAGTTCTGACATTACCAGATTACAAATATTAATTGGAATTAATTTAGCATCAATAGTGTTAATCGAAGTAATACCAAGAAATATATGTAAGGTACTTACCAATTTAAACTATTTTCTAGTTTGACTTTCTTTTGAACCGCACCTATTTTTTATTACTAGAAAAATGTATTAACATACTCATTAATTAATTGCACTATATTTGAATGCATAATTGTGCCCTAATTTTTGTGTGAAACTAACAAAAACAGGATATAGCGCAGTGAAAGGTTTTTTCTTTAATCAAAACTTTCAATACGGAATATTCTTTTTAATTAATTGTGGTTTTGTTGGTCATCAATGAAAAAGGTCGTTTCAAAAATAATCATTTATTAAAATAAACACACTTTTTAGGTGTAGTGCGGTCAACTATTTCTGAATCAGCTCACCTTCGATTTCCTCCCCGGGCATTATGTTCCGGCAAGTCTCTCTTGATTGTTTGCTTATTCGCCGCAGCAGCTGGCCAAATTCCTATGCCACGCCGGATGCATTCTCCACGGCACACACACAGCACACACACGGCGGACAATGAATTTTTATAGTTTTCCCAGCCATTGGCGAGTAATTAAATTTAACGCTTAAAACAACAACGGACGGAGGAGAGCACACAAAAAGTACGGGAATTGACCACGCAAACAGAACGCAGAACTGCAAATGCAATTGTTAACGGCAGCCGACAGTTGGTTTTGCAAATCGTTTGACAGGCCAGAGGGAAAAAATTTAAAAAATGTATAAATATAAACGCGTATATGTAGAATAAATATTCTGCGGTCGTGTGCGCATTGCACACAAATGATGCATAGAGCGAAAGTATAAGCCGAATCGCTGCCGGGGCGGCAAAGGTGGCTGGATGTTTTCGGATTTAAATTGCTTGTGAATTACGTGCTAAATGCATGTGGATCCCCGAGTCTACAAAGCCTTTCAAAGTTGCGGTCACTGTGAAATGATTATTAATACTATTGCCATTTTTTCCTCAACACTGCTGCTGGTTGTTTATTATTAATATTTATCGCCGTTGTCGCCTTTCGACTAAGGGGGATTACTTGCTTGCCCTAATGGCGCGGGCGTTGTTGGTAATTGGAATTAGCCGCATGGCCTGACATTCAAAAAGTGTCATTAAAATCAATTGGCACTGACCGCGGACAGTGCAAATGCATATTAACGTGTCTTATTTGAGTTGGAATTAATTTCTGTTGAACTAAAAAATTGTAACTAGGGCAGTGCTTTTTTTTTTTTAATTGTTACCCAAGGTATGTAGTTTAAAGAGTAAATGCTTGGTTCCTGAAACAATTATGCCCTCTTAAGTAATAAGAAGATACTACTAAATAACTTTTCAACACATTATAGACTCTCCACTGGTAGTTTTTAATATTATTAAATCCCTTTAATTTAATTATTTGCGTGAGAGTTCGTGCTAGTTAAAAATTCGGTGGAATGTTTAACATCATATATTACTTTACCACATTTTAAGCCAGAATAATATCAGTTGGGGTTTCTTAATATAACATTTAATTTTAATGGAATTTAGTTGTAGTTGTTGTCCTTTGTTACCGAAACTTTAAGGAAATTTAAGGGAAGGATTCGAATCAATTTGGACCGACACAAAATAGCACGAATTGCACTTCATAGAATAATTACACACCATTTTCGTATGCGAATTAAGAAAGGTAAGGCATGGGCGAGTCCCCCAGGTTCCACATCCCCTTGTTGACTCTGTTGCCGCTGCGCTCGCATTGGCCAAACAATGGCCGCTTTTATTGCACTGCATAAAAATCATTAATTACAACAAGTCTGAATGAAATTTAAATGTCGAAAAAGGAAAGAGCCAAATAAGCAGAGCGAAGGAAAGCGGATGACACAAACGGCGGGGACGGAGGAGCGCAAATATTGAAGAGCAAATTGAATTTTCATATGCGGAGCGCAAAAGGTAAAAATGCGTAAGGGTGCGGCTCCACCCACGGCCCACGGACCACGGACCACCGCCCACCGCCCACCACCCACAGCCCGCACATGGTCCGAAGTTTTATTTTATTTTTGTTTTCGTGCAGCGCAGCACTTTGGGATGGCCCCTCGCACACACCACACACACACCGCTCACACTCGCACAACAGTTTTATTTTATGGAGGTGGTGGGCACAGCATTTTTGCTTTTATGTTCGACAGATTTTCGTGTTGGTATGTGGAACATGCTGATTCCCAGTGATTACAATTGTTGTACTCCTGGACCTAGCCTTGCGCCCACCGCCTGCCTCCCAGGACAAAGCCCCGCTGCCAGGAGCGGCGAAAAGCACAGCACAGACAGATAAATAAAAAGAACAACAAACTCAGAGTTCGTATGGGTGTAACAGGCTTGCGAAATTTTCGCACACGAAACACTGGTAAAATGGGACAAAAAATATTTTTGCAAAGAAAGTGCAAAGTGTATTGGAACCCTTGATATGCTGTAAAAAATTATTAAACACATTCCTTATGGATTTTAAAATAAATATATAATAGTCTTGTTGAAAAGCTTGAATATATACAATACAAAATTGCTTTGATATGTTATTAACCCCAAAAAATATTGAAACCCTCATAGTCTATCTAGAAGTGTTTCTAAAATAATTAATTTAATAACTATCTTAGTGTCTGCTTTGCAACAACTTATTAATAAAAAAATAAATAAATGAGGGAAGAATTGATTATGTTAGGATATTCAATAAAGTGTAAGATACATTTTCTTAAATCAAAATTACGAACTCCCATTTCTTACCTTCAAACACATCTATCCCTTTACACAGTACTAGGTATTCATGCAAAAAAACAGAAAACTTGGAAAGTTTTTTTATGCTGCTCGTTACAATTTTCGTGATGTTCTGCTGACAACTCAACAGAGATCAAGTTATTACATGTGGGTGGGCAGGCGGGAGATATAGGTATATAGATATGCAAAGGGAGCCGGTGGAAGAGAGATAAATGTAGGGGGATTTTGACGCGCTTGCGGCGCTCGGGGTCCAGGCCGAGATCGAGACCGAGACCATAGCCGGGCCTGAACCGTTGACAATTAAGGTGAATGAATATTTTAATATTGGCAAACAGATTACACATGTGGGCAATGTGCACAGGCAGTCGTGACTTGTATGTCCTTCGATGGATGAAACTGCGGAAATTCGGAATTGGCACGCGGAGCAGGGGCTGCAGAGACTAAGGGACGAGGGCCCTCCGAGTAATGGTCCAAAATTTAATTCAATAAAATTGTTGGCACAATACAAAAGCAAGTAAAACGAAGCTCTCGGTCAGTTTAAGATATATATTTTATTATTTACACAGCGCAGAGAAGAGATGAAACGCGAAGTTCGCTCTTAATGATGGTTTTTATTTTCTGTATTTATTTGCCTTAAGGGTCTTTAATTAAGCGTCAGAGTTGGCGTCCGTAATTTGAGTGAGTAATTAATTAATCATAAAATTAATTTAAGAAACAAAGAAGCATTTGTCTCAGTTCATACTTCTTAACCGCTTACGAAATTAATATTTTAAAAATATTTGTTTCAGATAACTGACTGAATAAGTTAGTTTTACATTTTACGATACCTTTGTAGATACAAATTTTTAACTTTGCTGGCTTGGTTTTTAAAGTATTATTAGACCATAACAATCCCACGAATTTTGATAATAAATATAACTTAAGGCAATACAAAATAAATCTTAGAATTTAAATGCTTTTAAGTCAGGAGTCTGAAGAGTTAGCTTTTGCATTTCAGCAATTCATATAATATACATATTTCTTAATTCGAAAAAATCAATTAACTACATTAACTTATGCGGGTATTAAATTACAATCATTTAAAAAGTATCATCATTTTAAAAAGCAAGTTAAAAGTTTAAGTTATAGTGTTGCCTTACTTACCTCATCATTTAGCTGAAATCCGAAGGTTGCTTTAAAGCCTCTAATAAAAGCATAAATTAAATAAGTGTTTAAAACGGTGTCAGAGCCGTACTATTACTGCATTTTCTTTTTAAATATCCCCACTCTATATTTCAGGGGCACATTTAAATAAATGAATCTTTTTAATTGGTTGCATTTTTAAACAAGCCTTTAATTTTTCCGCCGACACTAATTCCCCCAGCAGATTTATGGAAGTATCCTTGTCGAGAGCAGACCAACAAGCTCATCAACTGCTAAGTGCATGGCGGAAGGCCGGAACTGCTGTCCCTTTTAAAACGTCAACAGTTGAGGGGAGGACGAGCTCACCGAGCGAAAGAAGGACCGTGGCGGTGATGAGGACGATGTCCATGTCCATGACGATGATGGGGCGTGAGCTCCTTCCTCTGTGGGGAAGGGTGTGCAAGGAGCGGGATGCGTTCAAATGGCAGATTAATTTGCCCAGAGAAGGAGTGAAGGGGTACGTGCCGAAATTCTAATCAAAATTGCCGCAAAACAGCAGTTGCAGCAGGCAAAAATGGATTGTTTCAGGACTGCACACGGAAAGTACATGTGTTTGCAGGGGCCTGCCTGTCCGCGTGTGCGTGCGATTGAGGGGAAATCAAAAGCGCTTTGGTTGGCAGTAAAACTTGATGAAAATCGATTTTAATTACAAAGTCAAAGCGCGTAATTGCTTTTGCACCTAACTCGAGTGCCGAAGCACTTTGGTGCAATTTTTGCATACTATTTCCAGCTGGACACCGGATGGACTTGGCAGCTCTTCGGGCCTGGTCCGAATTGATTGGAGTTGCCTTCTTGACTGATTTCGAAAGAATTACGCTTTCCGGCGGGGCATACGAAGAGATATATGTATTTTCAATAGGAATATTAAACAAAACAGAAAAGCGAACTAAGCCTTTCCACTAAAGTTGCATCACGTTTCAGCAGCTAGCTTGATTTAAATAAAATTTTACTTTCGCATATTAAAAAAGTTTTGCATTTTTCATCTGAAATAAGAAAAGTTTTTGGGTTGTGCCTCCGTTTATTGCCTTTCTGGCGTTTTTTGTTGTCTTTTTCGTTCTCATAGAAAAACGTCAAGGCTTTCAAGACTTCAAATCAGAGGTACATAGAAGAGTTCTTATGTAAGGATCTCTATTAATTAATTACTTCAGTTTTTACCTCTTTTAATTTTTAAGAAAAATCAAATAAGTTTTTAAAGAATAACTATTAACCGATTTTAGTTTAAACATACACGAAACTAACGAGAAGGAGCTGACTTAAAATCGGTCCTTCCTGCTAAACTTTGCGTATCCTCGACTTTCAGACAAGTTTTCCGATGCCTTCCAAATGTGGGGAAAACTAAAAGAACAGCTTCCAGCCACTTGGCAAACTGCAGAGCAGTTAGCTTCCCCCGCCACCAAATCGCTGGTCTCTGCGTAATATTTTATGTTGAATTATGGCGCCTATTGTGTTGGTGAGCTTCTCGGGGCGTGCCATTTGCAACGTGTTTTATTTACAGACGAAGGCGTGCAAAAAATTAACACCAACACTGCGGGCTCGGGACGGGGAGTGGAAGCCTAAACCAAATGGCTGTGCTCAGGTAGAGGTAAAATAACCGAGAAAACCGGCAGGCTGTGGTTCCTTCGCCGGCTCTGCTCGAACTTGCTTATGAAGATTTATGTGATGTTGTTCTTGCATCGCTGCCTCCGCCAGACAGCAGCCAACAGGAGAAGGAGCCAAACTTCTAAGTTCTTATACTCTCTGCATTCCCAGCCACATGCATTGGTTTATGTATTTTGGAGATCGTTCTTTGGGTATAGCAGAGCGGCTTGCTTGCAGTTCCGGGAACACTTTTCAAACTGTTTATACTGTCAGTCAAGCTAATTAAATTAATTTGCAAATACTGCATACTGATTTTAAGTGTAAAAAACTTATAAAAATCGGTTTGTAAATTTAACAAATTATTCAAAGGCATAAGAGGTTTAGTATGCATATCACGGATTTTAAAGTTATTTAAAAGATTTAAGAATATCTTAATTATATATCGACGTAGTCCCCGATAACATGTAACAAATATTATATTATAGTTTAAATGGTTGATGATCCAATATGCCTTTCACGCTCTTGACTAGGTAAATATGTAGGTACTCAGGTAAGTCTACCTACCTACAAACTAAACATGGTGACATTAACCACATTTTTTTTTTACGTAAAAGTCTTTGTGTTTTTTATCGTATAGTTTTTAACACAGTATTATATTTTTTATAATTTGCAGTTTTTCAGTAAGTGTTCAAGTTTATGAACTTGGACCACTAGGTCCCTTTGAACTAGAACCTTGTGCCTAAAAGGGCTTTGATCAGAGGTGTCTTAGCCACATATTTCTATGCAGTAGCTTAGCTTGTTTCAAAATTCGAACAATTTCTGCTCGATCTCTTCTATCGAAGAACAGAGAGTACATTAAAAAATTAAATAGTTGTAGAAATTCTTCTGTGCTGGACGATATCAATTTCAATAAGTTCCAGGTCATAAACATGCCCTCAACTTAGGTGGCCCTCAACCGGAAATCCGATCTCACTCACATTCACTCCTCCCCGTTTCCTGCGACGCTCCTTTCCCTCCTGTTTATTGGTCCTTTCACACGGAAGTGATTTGCGCTTTTGTCGCTGCCACTTTCGCCAGCTTCCGCTTTATTCTCTTTTTGGCTTTTGATAAATCCATTGCGCCGTTGATGTCAACGATGCGTCGTCGTCATTGAGCTTCGCTTCGAGCACAACTCATTGTCGCAGGAAAGGAGCAGTAGGATCCCAAGGATTCGAGGGAGCGGGCCAGGGACATTGCCGGAGGAAGCGGCGCAAAATTGAAGCTCTCATTGGAGCCGGCTGTTGTATTGGCACTTGAAAGCGTGCGATAAGGAAGTCAAATTGTATGGCAGCCCTCAACAATGGGCGCACTCTTCGTCGTTTAGTGCAGCCGAGGAGGCAGCTCCTAGTCCCGCCGCACCTCCCAGAGCTCGAGTGCATTGTGCTCCGGGCACTTCCGCCCTGCTCTTCGCTGCTTAGTTGCATTCCTTTGCAGGCGGAATTCTGTAGTATTGTTTAGCAAGTGTCTGTAGTGACTTAGGTAGGTAAAACATTCCACACAAATTCGCTGTTAGTGAAATATGTCTCGGGCTTGCGAATGCAAAAAACAACATTCTAACATTGGAGTATGCAACGCCTCCCCTCCGTCCGAGGGGGTCAAGGAACAGAACCCTATTTGCACTCAAAACTGATTGTGTCGATTTCCAAGGCTGCTGCAATAAATCACCCGCTGGCTGGCACTTTATTAATTCACTATTAGAGCAGAGAAAGATAGAGTTCAACAACGATTGTAATTAACTGCCAAACTAGAATCGTTATCCGCCTTACCGACTTATGAATTCCCGCTTCCTACTGCCCCACATACACATGCTCGCCTGTATGTGCCCACTTGAATGGGAACGTAAATCATTTTAAATTGCTTTTTGAGCATTCCTAAATGATTCGACAGCCTGCCAGGACCTATCTGCCCCCTCTAATCCACGTGTGGCCACAATCAGGCATCGGAGTCACCTGTCCCACTGTTTTTCGCTGTATTGTAATAACTTCCCTTTACCCTCTGGGTACAGGGTACGCCTTGAGCGTAGAGTCATTTCGATGTCGTGTGAAGTTTTCAAAAATCTAAATTGAAATTATTTGCATGGAGGGCAACAAAAATTCGCAAGTGCCCTTGAGTCTGGGGGAAGAGTTCCGTTGCAAACGATTCGGCCTCCAGTACGATTCGCCCTTCAGCTTTCTACGATCTCAAGTTGGTTACTTATCCCAATCACGATGCTTTCACCAAGTCTTATCCAATCTTTCAGTGGCAGTCAAAGCCTAAATCGCGATTCTTCCTGGCCTACCGCTGCCTGCTGGGTGCCTGTTTTGGAACCGGGGTCATCACTTATACGGTGACATACTTTCAGGGGGGTCATTGTTTCATCTACCTAACGAATTGGTCCTTTTATATGTGCGGAATTACCAGTGTTTACGCTGGTGTTCTTCAGACAGTATATCACTTCCAGGATGAATCGTGGGGTAACTTTTGAAATAACTACTATATTCAACTTTGTATTGGTTCCTTCGCTTTCAGTTCCCCCGAGTTGGGTGATCAAGAGCTATTGGGTCTGCTTCTGGACCACCCTGTGTATAGAACACATCGTGGCGCTTGCCTATTGGGGATTCATATATCCCAGCGATCGGGTACTAACGAATCCCACATATGTCTCCGACTTCTATAACCTCTGGACCCATGCAGTGCCGCCTATCGTCTTCACAGTGGATAATTTCGTGGTGGCCCAGCCAGCCCGGCTCCTGCACTTTGTCTACCCAGTAGGCTTTTGTCTAATCTACGTAGGGTTCACGCTCATCTTCTACCGAGCAGGAGGTCGAGACCTGTAAGAACGGCGGCTTCCATTCAGCCATCATGAATAATATCATTTCCTTTCTAATTTCAGGAAGGGACATACCTACATATATCCATTCCTGAACTACTCTAAGCCGGCAAAAGCCGTTGCATTCATAACTCTCACGATGTTTGCGATGGTTGCCTGTTCTACCCTTCAGTATGGAGTGTATCGCCTTAGAACATGCTTGGCGCGCAAGTTTGGCAAACTTAATTTGGACAATTCGAAGGAATAAAATAATTAGTTTTTGTCTGGTATTTTTGATGATTTTAGGATAAAAAGGAATATTTAAATTATTAATGTAACTTGATTAAAGTGGAAAGAAAGGAAATCTAGTGTGGCCTAGTCTTTGAAAGATTTTTTAACCAAACAAAACCCTTGTTATCCTAGTTTACTTGGATAACCAGATATGAGAGAGAATTTAAAAATATGTTTTATTTCATTGTGCATATCAGAGGACAAATCGTGTTTGGTTGTTTACTTCCCTCGCACGTGCTTGGAAAATTAAAAACTACTTGTGGTACTGTAGCTTTATATGTAGCTTCTATTTGGTATTTCAACCAGTTGTATATAAAATGCTCTCATGCTCACGATGTATAGTATATTTCTCAAAAAAAAAACAAGAAAGAAAGTTAACTTCGGCACGCCGAAGTTTGTATACCCTTGCAGCTTACAATTGGATCATTATGCATTAATAAAATTTTATCAAATGAATGAAGTGACAGGAATTGTATACAACATTTATACATATAAAAATTCGGTTCAACATTACGTATACGTAATATTTCCCGAACATTCCTATGGCAGCTATATGATATAGGTGTCCGATTTTGATCAAATTAAACCCGAAATTCTAGAATAATATAAAATGGCCATGTCTTAAATTATATGAAGATATGTTGAAAATTGGACAAGTAATAATTTTTTTTCTTAAAATTTACCGATCGTTCCTATGGCAGCTATATGATATAGTCGTCCGATCTGGCCCTTTCCGACTTATATAGGAGTGAGAGCATATAGAAGACTTCCTGCAAAGTTTCATTCAGATAGCTTAAAAACTGAGGGACTAGTTTGCGTATAATCGGACAGATTAGATCGACTCGGCTATTGATGCTGATCAAGATCAAATATATATACTTTATAGGGTCGGAAATGTCTCCTTCACTGCGTTACAAACTTCTGACTGAAATTATAATACCCTGCAGAGGTATAAAAATATATATATATCAGTAGCTAGGATAACCGGCAGAAGGATCCATTTCCGAGACCACTAACGTCATTCGGGACTTAAAGCCAACTATTTGCCACCTCAAACAGGGGTAAGTCTTCTCTCGAGTTGCCTAAAATCTCCCCCGTCCAGAATTCCCTATCAGAAGGATTTCCAGCTGCGTATCCTCCCATTCGCGGACTTAAAAGGGCACCCTTGTTAGTAGTACGTGATCAAAAATGCAAATAATTATAAAATTAAACTGTGCGCAAAGCCAAGAAGCCAAGAGCCATGAACACAAGGCGACACAAATATCCCCCGCACTCTCCTAAAAATAGCAGTCAAAACCTTATGGGGTTTCTCCTTTGAAACCGAAATGCGAACATAAATTCCAAGCATGTTTGAGCGGACTTCGCTGGTGACAAAAATTTATTTTCGCCACGCACGCAAGCAAACAAATTAAATTGCAAATCCTTATTAGCTTCCTCCACATGGAGAGAGCAACAAAAGCGGCGACGCCGTAGTCGAGTGCTCCGACCAGTATTTACGGCGCTGGCAGTCAGCTTTTTGAAATTATTTCTCATTTTCGGCTGCGATTGAAGAGAGCTTGTGTGTAGAAATTTATAAAACTGTAGTCAAGATTTCAGAGATGACGAAATAGCTGGAGTGAAGAAATCCATTTAAAAAGCTGTCAAAAGGTATACATAATAGTAATACGAAGTGGAATTAGAACTATAACCAAATGGAAAAGTAAACTACCGAAACATAAATAATATTATATCAGGTTAACTCCATTTATAATCAAGAACAGAACATAAAGTTAGTGAATAACTCTTACGGAATAACGTAGTAAGGAGTAGAAGAGTTCTTCCAGAAAACTTTTACGAAATTGAATTAGCGCTCGCTCCCAAAATGGTTCGGCCAGTTCCTGGGAAGCTGCCACTTCCAAATGGCCCCTTCCCCTACGGCCGGGTAAATATTTACTCAGATCCCACTGCCACTCCATAGTCCTCCACAGGCTGCTCTCGTTTGCACACGTCTCAGGTAAAGAAAACATTCTAATTCTATTCAAATCAGGCTCCGGCCTGGGCTCATCTCCTGGCCGGGGCACCTTTCCGAGCACTTTAACAGGGGCTGAGCGGCTTTTTGGATATTTTGTTTGCTCCCTGTGTCCAGTTATTGAATTCCACTTGTTTAGCTTGATTTTGTTGTGCTCCATCCTGGCGCTGTGGCTGTTGTTGCTGCCGTTGTTGGGCTGAGTAAACGTTGCAAAAACTTTTGCGTGTTAACAACATTTTTCAATATAAGTTGGCAAACTTTTTGTGCCCCGTACACCCTCACACCCGTGCTCACCCACATGGCCACACAACCTGCACATGTTTGCCAAAGCCAAAAGTAAAAGTCTACGGGAGGCAGCAAGTCAAGGATGTCAGGAGGTCGACCTCCTTCGTCCTGCTGTCTGTCTGTGTGCGCTGCAAGTGGCAGCTAAGATGATCAAATAAAGAAAAACTCTCAAGGGTGTTTTAGTTAAAGAAAATAGAGAAAGGAAAGTAACGAAACGATTCTCTGTCCCGATTCCCCTGTGCAAGTATCTGCCGCTGTTCAGGTGAAACTTTCGCCTGATGAATTGAATTGTTGACAAACGAACGAAGCGGCAAAACAGAAGGAAATTGTGTTTATTCAGTCATGTTACAGGCTACATTCGGGCCAACCACTATCCTTGGCCGCCAATGCAACCTGATTTTTGTGGTGGCATTCATTCCTTTCAATTCATTAAGAGGCAAGTTGAGAGGCTGCTAGACAGGTCGGTAAATTATTATTCCAAGTAGGTCCATCACTGCCAATATTCAGTAGAAGTAAATATACTGTGTGCTACAGAAGTCACTTAAAAGGGGGTTATAAAATTATGGCAATTTATACAATTTGAAAAGAATTTTATACATCTTTTATAAGGTTCATAAGTGATTTTTGAAGAACCCCAAATAACCTTTCTTTTTGAGAGTTATTTCAAATATTCCAGTTTCAGATTATGCACAATGTGGCTGTAACCTATCTGCAATTTCTCTGAAGTAAATAGAGTTTTAGCTAATATATTTTTTATTAGTTTCCTTAAAAATTGTAAAAGAACTATATTTTTTATTACGGCATTTGAATAATTTATAATTTTTGATATATCATATTTGGACTGATTTCTGCATAGAATTAAACACTTTTTTAAGGGCTGCGTTACCCATATTAATTTTGTTACCACTCCTCTTCCTTCAATGTTGCTTTTACAATTCGAATTTTTGGAACAACTTACTTACCTTTACCTCGTCATTTATACATCGCATTGTGATAACGAGGGCCACTTATATTTAGTTGTTGTCACTCGAAGCTGTCACAGCTTAGCCAGTACATAATCCACCCACTTACCAGCCCTACAAATTCCCAAAAAAAAGTACGTCCAGAGGTGGACCATCCGCCCAACAAATTGTCTGATGAAGTGCACTTTGCGCCAAGAGTCAGGGGGTTGGGTGAAGTGTCGGGTCAAGGGGTGCCATATTTGCCAACTGCCAGTAAAAGCGGACTACAAAATATGCTTAAATATGCATTATGCTCTTATGGACCCAGCGCCAAATACAGGAAACTGCCATGGCAAACAGTGCTGCCAATATTCTGGCGTCTTTTTAGAAGAAGTAATTTGGCGTAATCCTAACTAACTTATTCGGGTATTTCGATTAGATTAAATTAATTAAATTATACAGTTTGGGAAACCAGCAAATTAAATTAATCAAAGACATACAATTGCGTTAAAATATGCTCAGGTATAAATATGGCAACAACAGCAAGAGCTCTTCAAACATTTTAAAGTAATATAGTTAAGCTTCTTCCCTAAATAGGAATAATGGCATCATCTTCGGCTACTATTAGCATCACTGAACGGAGCAGAGCAGGTGAGGAGCTACAAGAAAAAGGAACAAAAACGGAGCGGAGCGAGCAGAACTCAACTCAAACTCGACTCGATTGCATGTAATGGCACTTAAGCTTACAACTCGTGGGCCTGTGTGTGGCTCTGGCACAGGTGGAAATGTAAATGCATCAAGCCCGAATCGTTCGAGGTGGTCACTGGGTTAGGATTGGGGCAGATGATACAGGACCCATGGCTGGAACTGGTGCCGGACTTACAGGAGGCAAGCAGACGGAGCCGTGCAATTTCGTTCTGTTAAAAAGCATTTTCAGTCCTTCGGCACACACACCCGGACACGCAGTTTTTGCCAACTTGTTTCGTTTACTAATATTCCGTGCAATACCATTTCCCCTGCCACCCTGAACTTTGGAAGCAATTCCATTGGCCCAAAGAAAAAACAAAAACAAAAATTGGAAACGAAAATGGAATCGGAAAAAACTCTTTGCCAATTTCAAGGCAAATCTACGGCTGTCGGTTTTTTCTAATTCCCAAAAACATCTAAATTTCTTTCTATTAGTAAATATCTGGCAAAAAAAAGAAGTATTACATTTGTTACCAACAATTTTAACAAGAGTTTTCTGTGAAGGTTGGAAGGCAACGCATTAGGTTTTCGAAAAATGCGAGCGGAGCCCTTATTTTGATGCAATTTTAATTATTGAAAAAAAATGCGTTTGACCAATTCACTCTTAATTACTAAACAAGCAGAGTTCAGATAAGTGCTCTGAATTTCATAAATATTTACTGACAGAAGAAGAATTGCAAAAAAATACCTGAATAATAGTACATTTATGAGTGTTTCTTTGTAATGAATAATGCTTTTAATACAATGTCATAGCCGTATAACATCTAATGAATATTGCTCTTATTGCGCTGTTTTACTCTTCTATAGTGACCAGTCTACAGTGAGCTTAATAAGCAATTCTTATAAATTGGTAAGTGTCCATATCGTAACTAGGGAGTTAGGGGTTTCTTAGTTTAACACAACCTTTTCCATTCAAACGCACAGTGGCCCGAAATTCAAATATATATAATAAACCCAAAGAAATTAGTAATTTAAATTAAATAAGTTACGAATTACCAAAAGTTCAGCATTCAACAGAAAAAATCCTAAAGTAAAAAATTTAATTAACATTATATTATTTTATTTACATATTATTCAAAAACAATACCACAAAGTAAAAGCTCATATTTTATATATACATTGAATCTAAAAAAGGTGTAAAAATTAATTCCCCCGAATTTTGTTGTTATCCAAAGCCCCACTGTGTGGCACGGCCTTCGCTCTATTGGCGTAGGCGCTTTGTTGTTTTAAGGCATCGTTTTGTTGCATGCAATATTTACACTAACAGTTGTGAAAGTTTGCCAACATGTTGAGCATATTGCGTTCTGTAAACAACGGCGCAAACGCCCGCAAATACACCTGCCGCAGGCGGAAGGACGCTTGGCGGGGCTCAAGGGGAAGAGAGCTCTGGGCGTTCTCCATCTAACTGTTTATCCAGGCGGGGGCGTGTTTGGCTTTAAGTGCCGCCACTGTCGTCCAGCGGGATGCAAAATGCGGTTGTAAGTTTTAATACCTGCCACTCGTTGAGTAGAGGGCTTTCCATATTTGTTGCAAATATGAAAGTTTGTGCAACCCTCGAAAGTACATATTTTCCCCATCAAATTTTGATGAAAAATACTGAAACCTGAAACTGAAATCTGGCTCGGCATAAGCGTTTTATGACAGGTATCACAAAAATCGCCATTGAAAAGCTTACAGAAAGGATGCGCGAACGTTTTCATAAAATGTCCATGTCTGTTCTCAATTTTCCAATTTTTGAAGTTGTCAGAAATCAAACAGTTAATAAGCTTAAAATAAGTACAGAGATTTTCATGTGGGTGATGTGATTTCTACGAATGCTGGGTGCATGAGGTCTACTTTAGAGTGTCAATACTGATATCGAGTATCCCTGTATGTTTCGATAAAGATAGGTTCCGACCGTCGTTACTTTTCTCAGCATTCAATTAAGAGAGCCTTAAAGTTGAAGGGATCCCCCTTGGGAAGGGACAACAATGTGTAACCAATCATTTAGCTGACCTTTAAGGCGACACTTTCACCCCAAAAACAAGAAGATGAACAGACCCTGGCAGAGGCACTCCATTATTCCCAGTGAGTACTTCACGCAGCAAACACATAACCTCACAGGCAGGGAGCATCCACTAAATCGTTTCGGACACTTTAACTATCCGCCGGGATGACCCGGAGAGCCCCCCAGAACAAAGAAGGTGAAGTCGTGCGCTCAGTGCCAGGACGGAGCCGGGGCCTGTGGGTGGGGCTCCTGGTCGCAATTCCACGTATGCGATTCTCCAATTCTATTCCGTACATATGTTTGCACAGACAATTCGACCGGGTGAGAGCGTGCCGGAAGTGCGGGGTGTGCGGAATATGTCCTGCGAATTCGATACCCCCGAAACTGAAACTGGACAGTTCGCTCGGAACTTTTTGCTCCTCCCAAGCAACTCGCAGTCCCCATCATCATCACTCCCTGTAGGAGAAAAACAACTAAACACGGTATAAAAAGTTGGTGTCCGGACTAGTGGATACCTAGTCCGGCATAGGTATTAAAGGGTAATATTCCGATTTTAGTAGTTCAGAGTTGAGTATATAACTTGCATTTTAACGCTAACATTCAATATAAATTTACTACCTTTAAGAGTTGATCGTGTATACTGAACAACATGCCCTACCAAAAATATTATGGGGTATCGGAAAAGCGACAAGAACAAGCATGGAGATGGCTGCTATTTTCATTTGACCAATACGTGTTTGGAAAATTAAAACTCTTTGCAGAGACGGATACTGGGATACTGGTATACTGGGGGATTGAAAACGAAAGTAGGACCAGTGTTGCTTTCTGTTTTTGTTTGTGTCTCGGGTTACGCTGCAGAATAAATGCTTCTCCAATTGGTTTTCTCCGAATGCAACTCTCATTGTTCGTTTATCATAAACAATAAAACTAATTTTGACAAGTTTGGAGAGTGAAACCGGCAGAAGAAGAAGTGGGCAACATTCATTTATTTTCCTTATTAGTTTTCCTTATTTCAATAATATCCCGCCACCGGAAATGCGAGTGTGTGCTGGGGGCCGAGCGTAAAAGTTTCATAATTTGCATGGCATGCATGCTGGCGCCATCTGCCGTCGCCGTTTGTCATAATGCCGCTGTCCAAACAAGTCCAAAGTGCCGCCCGTGATTAATTTTGCATCGTGGAGGGGCGATGGCAGCTGGTCCACCTTCACGAATAATTCAAAGGGCGAAACAAAGCTCAAATTTAACGTTCTACAAAACGAGTGTGTTTTTCTGACAATTTCAATAGTTTGTTTGGGTCACAAAGGCCTGAAACATGAGCTTATTAAAGATTGTTGGACAAATCGGGAACTTGTTGGCGTAGAAAATTGATTAATTCTGGTTTTTAATTAATCTGTCAAGTAAAATAAGATATTGAAGAGTGAAATCTAGCGTTATGTTTTCTAATAATAACCATATTATCGTTATTGATATTGGACTAATAGATTATATTCCACTTTCATTTGGCAATTCAAAATCACATTTCTATCGTAACTCTTCCGGGAAAACTCTCACCGATTTTCATGGCGCCTGAAGCGGGACTGCAGGGACTACAATTTTCGCTTTAATTCTGCTGCATATAGTACACTTCAACCCTGGTTTTCAGGATTTAACAATCATTTTTTGCTCGCCTGTTGGTTGGGAATGAGAACGTTGGCGACTCAACGGCCAGTCATCGAGAAAATTATTCACACAATGCAGATCCTCACTCCATGACGCGTACATTTTTTAGCCAAATATTGAATTTCTGCTGCGGGTAGAGAACAACAATGAATCAGAGACAAAGAGGAGTGTATGCATTAAAAAGGACATAACAAAAAAATGCTCATATATGTGATTAATAAATATTTTAAGTCGATTGTATACCCTAACCAGTTAATTCAATTTAATATTGATATGAATTTCAACTTATATAAGACCTTTACAATCAAGGTTTTTGATAATAGAATCCATTTATATTTTACGTAAATATTATATATTTACCTAAAATACAAACCCTATACAGAAGCCTGCTATAGAGCATGGCCATATGAGTTAGTCCCTATTCAATTTTCTCTAATTTTTGTTAAATATTTTCCCACCGTTTTTTCGGGGATTTTTTCCGTTCGAAGTGGCAAATATAATGAATAGCAACATAAGCGTGATGAAGTAAATACAATTATTGTTCTCTTTAAAGGTTCAACAATGTTGATCTTCCTGCCCGTTCATTCGTGGCCTCTCTTCACGCTCGATAAATGCATTTGTGCATATAAATTGCTTATTTATTGTTTGGCGACAGCGAATTTCCCCAATACCCTGGCTCGATCAGAGGGCCAGCAATTTTTTTAATTGTCAGTGAAAATGGCTGCACATCCAGCGGCTAAGGGAGCCTGGAATGGCTTAGGCTCAGAGTCACGCAGTCACAGGAAATTGTATCTAAATTGAATTTGTGACTACCCCACGCACACGTGTGCTTTCGGTACTGGGTGCCCCGCTCCTGTCCCATGCCCCATGCCACACGCCCCGCCCGTGTGCCGTGTTCCGGCATTAGCTGACGAGAGCCGAGAGCTGGCAGCTGAGAGCATAGAGCCCTACATTAAAAGTACGTGTCAAATTAAATTCTCCTGCTGCAAAAACAATTGAATATCATGCCGGGTTGCGTCGTCAGACCGAGATCCGGGGAGGATATTCCGCCCCGAACGAAATCCGTAGCGTTTAGACGGTTAGTGGGTTTGTGTGCCGCCTGATTTTATTTTAGCCCGAGCTAAATGCCACAGATTTATGTTTATGATTGCGGCATGCCAGCGTCTGCTCAACTTGTTGGGTGTCTGCCGGAGCTCCAACTTCAAACATTTTCGGCTAAATGGGAGAAGCCAACATTTGCGACCCCATAAAGTAGGTATGCATGTTCGGCTATAAATGGCATGAGACTCACAAATGGTACGTATTTAAACTATGGCTCCCATATCGGAGAATCCTCAAATAATTCGTTATGAAATGAGAATGTATCGGAGAGGATGGTGGCTAAATTCAGATACAA
Source organism: Drosophila jambulina (assembly GCA_018152175.1). Lineage (NCBI taxonomy): Eukaryota > Metazoa > Arthropoda > Insecta > Diptera > Drosophilidae > Drosophila > Drosophila jambulina. The sequence goes on along the minus strand of JAECXH010000114.1, from coordinate 22,249,509 downwards.
TTATTAAAGTAAATACTAAAAGGATACAAGTAAAACCTTTACTTAATTATTGTTTAGGTAACAAATTTATTCAAGCATTTCTGGAATCGATGCATTTATTAATTAATAATCAAAAAATGCTTTGATTTTCTTGATCCAAGAACTATATTTCTATGTTTAATCCCCTCAGCAACAACAAATAAAGAATTACTACAAAAATACAACTGTAATAATAATTATTCTCCCCGCTATAAATGGCTTCACACTTGTTTAGCTATTTGGTTTACAGAATAATTAACTTTTTGAAGCATCAGCCACTAAGCCCCAAACTTAATAGTTGTCTTACTGAAGGCCTTTGATTTCTTAAATTATTTTGTAATTGTTTCCCCCGTAGAGCTCTCAACAGATTGAATCAGAAGGCTTGAAGCCCTTTTATGCCCAATTGCTTGCTTAAACCACGAGTTTCGTCACTATCCAACTTCCAGGCCAACAATGTCCGTATGTGCTCCTCCTTTACGGACTGGGGGAGGGGCTGTTCCTCTTGTTCTTGTCGCCAGCGTTGTTGTCGTCTAGTCACGTCTGCTGCTGACAAGCGTCTGTTGTGCACAGCGCTCCCCATATCGAATGTCCTCGGCTCCCAGGAATGAGCCGCCCACTACTTATGTACCAGCCAGCGCCCAGGACTCCCCCACTGCAGGCAGGCTGCACTGCATGGCGCATTTTGCGACGCCATTGTCCTGCTGTAGGTACTATTTTTGTGTCGCACAATTTACTGCACTTCCTGGCCCGGGCAAACAACAAAAAACAACGTACACCGGGGACAGAAGGAGCTCTGCAGGGCCAAAGGGGCCGAAGGACGCGCGCATTGTCTCGATAATTACCCATGTCCCCTGGTGCGGCGACGGGGCCACCGACTCCCAACTCCCAACTCTGGACCCCCGACTCCCTGACTGCTGACTGCTGACTGCTGACCCTTGGCCCCGTTTCCTATCTATCAACAACTTCTCGAACAAAAGTTGGGCACGTTCGCCACAGACGGAGCGACAGGACACGGCGAGGCTAGGGGAACAGTCCACCGAACTTCCAGCTAGGACATGTCAAAAATACACTCAGTGGGCCCACTTCAAACCGCTTAAAGACAGTACAGGTTGGGATTTGAAAATGTTGAGACATTCAAGGGCTGCGACATCTCGAGTAGTTTTCCTTTAAATTGCAAGCAGAAACTTTGGGGCCACAATCTTGACTTGCATTGAAATGTTTCATGTAATTTTATTGCTAATATAAATCGCTGAAATTATATTCTTGCGATGATTTCATAAAGTTTTAAAGGTACTCACAAGGGATTTCTTGGCTTCTATAAAAATACATTTGATAAGAAATTGCTTTGTTGTGCTTTTTTTTTAGTTTTGAAATTAAAAGGATAAGACGATGATTAATAATAATAGGTTAATCTGTTGGTTTATGCTGATCACTTTCTACTCCTTAAAGACTAGACATTGTTGTACATTTTTATCGATTTTTTAGACTACAATTGAACTAGTTTGTAACTAGATATCTTTGAAGAAGTTCAAACTTTGCAATACAAAGCATTCGTATACTCAAGGATGACTTAAGACTCCGATGGCACTCTTTTTCTATATTTAGATATTTAGGTTCTGATACTTATGTTATATTTTTAGTATACATGCAATTCAAATACCAAGGTATAGGCAATTGCCAAATTTGTTGGTTATCTAAGCAGCCATATTCTAAGAAATGGTCGGACATCAATACTGAATGATGTTGGTCCATGAAAGAGGCTTAAAAAATGGCTTCAAAGTCCCTTTATGAGGGATTCTACTGTACATACCGTACATACTGTTTATATATGTTTAATATTTTTGCGTAGAAAAGGCAATTTAAGCCTGTTTGTGTGCTGGCATTTGTCTGTTGTCTCCATATCAAAATCATAAGCCGATTATAAAGGCAATTTCTATATCATACGTTGTTCAAGTATTTTGTAAGATTGTGTGTATATTTATATTGCTGCTGATGTTGTTGTTTTCGATGTGCGTCGGCTTTCACATTCGAACTCTGGCTTCTGTCAATTTATATTTTTATTATTTTTTGCGATTTGAGCCCTGCAACCAATTTATACGCCAACTCCCCAGTTGCCATCAGGTTCAGACTCCCGCCTTGTTAACATGCTAAATACTATATAATGCCTCTTTATTGGGGAGGGCAACCTGTTATGTATGTGAAAAATGCAAACATTTCCCATGCATATCAATTTTATAGGTTTAATAGTCACTCAAAGAAAGAAAGTATACACCGGAAACTGTTTTCTGTCAGATAAGACACAGTTCATATATTACAAGTAAGAATCTGAATGTTTCAGGGTGTCACTTTAGATTTATGATTTAAGTAGATGAACAATGTAAGCACTAAACAATGTATTCATAATTAAAATTACCTTAAGAAGAGCCAGAAAGTTCCTTTTAAGGAAAACTGATGTAGGAATTTTGCCGTTGGCCATGTCAATGGCGCAGCTCGGACTGATAAGGAGCGAGAATTCCAAAAAGACGAGACCACGAAACACAGACCAGGACCAGGACCAAAACGAGCGCCAGGACCAAGACCATTTATAACAAAGCGAGCTGACAGGGAGTGTGCTGAGCAGAGGAGCGTCCTCCTCCCGCTACTATTGTGATGCAAGAATTAATGCACCAGACGTGTCGCAGCAGGGAGAGAAGGGGTGAATAGGGCCTCCTGTCACACACAAAGGACACTCGCCGCCGAGGAGTGGAGGAGTGGGGCGGAGGCTCACACAAAACAAACGATGTGGTTGCAAATTAGTAGTAAACCACCAACTACATCAAGCGTGAGAGATCCAGGGCTACCCCGGCCCGGCACCCGGGGGGAAGTGGAATAAGTCAGCCCAACCACTCGGTCGGGGAAAAGTGCCACGCCCACGCTCCCAGGACTCCGCACAAATAGAATTATTCCGTGCGTCCTGCAGGCGGATGCATGACAGACAGGAGACGAGCCGGAGCTGCAGCACAGAGAATTTGAAAGCCGTTTATGTAGCCAGTCTTGGTACACTCTTTCCCAAACAGATTCCTGAGGGGACATACATTTTATAGGGTACAGGCCACGGGAACCAAGAACAGCTAAAAGAACGAATGAAAGGGGGTATCGCCCACGCCTTAAGTTTATACAATCTTGGTAAACTTTACCAGCCGAGCCAATTTAGCCATGTTAACGACACGCTGAATATCAAATAAAAAGTAATTTTTATGCATAGTACTTTAAACTATCGAAAAATATTTTAAATATTGATCAATATTTGAAAAAATATAGAATTCATCTGCAAAAAATAAAATAAAAGTGGTCAAATATTTTAAGTAGAATATCTATTTATCACACATATAACGCAACGTTAAAATATTGATTAATATATCGACTTGCTTGTCACATATCGGTAGATTATCGATATTTCTATATTTTCTGTCATCTCTAATAGAAAAGTCTTATATGTGCTCTAGGTGTCTGAACCAAGTTTATTATCTTTGCGATGGATTCCAGACCAAGAGTATCTGCAGCTGCATCTGCAATCCTGTTTTTCCTCTCCCAGCATCGCCTTCTCTGGCGAGTTATTGTTGCCTTAGCAACTCGTGAAGTGAGATGGTTGCTGCTCCTGCCTTCGGTGCTGCGTTTACTGGGCAGTTGTTAGTGGGCAGGATAACGTGTGACAAGGCCGCAGGAACGCTGCCGCCCGCATCCTAGGGGAGTGGGCGCGATGGAGGAGCAGGAGTGTTCGGAGCAGGAAGTACCGGATGTCACCGGATGTGGAGCTGGCCGTGTGTGTGTGTGTGTCTCATGTCGTGTGACTTTGGTCATGGTTATGACTCCTGACTCCGTCTCAGGTGTGCCCCTTGACTGTGTCCTTCCACCTTTCCCTTCTGGGTAGGCGAACCCCTCCAGCAATTGTTCCTTTGCTTAGCCGCGCTGTCAGTTAAATGTCAACAGGATGTGTGAAACTACAATAATTTGTTAACTTAGAGTCTATTGCCTAGGCTGCATTAGATTGCCATATCACTCTGAAGACAGCATCCGAAGTGTGATCTACACCCTCCTGTGATTAAGGTACACCAATTAGCAAATGATTGGTATATTGCTACGTTTACCCACATCACTAAACAACTAACCTTAGGTGTATTATAAAAACTTTAAAGATTTCCAATAAGGAATACACTCTTTTCCGCTTATTTTAGGCACAAACCTCAAAATATTACATTGTACCACCCATGGATTTCCTCTATTTTCGCGACATATACACACTTTGCAGCCGGGAAGCTATTAGCACGACTCAAAGCAATAATTAATTAATTATAGGAAATGAAATGCCGCAAAGTTTCTCACCTAGCGAGTGAATTTCCAAAATTCCAATTTCCCACGCCACGCAAAAATGTTGGGCACATTGCCAAGTGCCACCTGTGTATATCCCTTCCCGATTCCCTCGCTTTCTCTATTATTTTGTCAAATGTATATTTATTACCGGAAATGTAAAACAACATTGTTGAGGCCTGTGCCGCAGGAGTGGGGCTGGTGGGGAACGGTGGGGAGACGGAGGAGCCACGTGAATGGCGACCGAAATGACAGCGGTGGCAACAGATGCCAAATAAGGTGGGTTGGCAGCGGGGCTCGGGATTGGGATGGCTGCCCTGCAATGGACAATTTTAATGGGAAATGATTTTAATTGATTTTTCGCTCGACATTTTGTTATTACAACCTAAATGAGATTTCTGACTCTGAGCGAATGATTGTCCTGGCGTTGTATGGTTTAAAATATTAAAAGAGGAAAAATAAGGAGCAGTCTCAGCACTCTATATATTTTAATTGAATTTCATTAATCGGGTTTTTTTCATATGCTCATCTGTTAGTTGGTTGAGTGAATCATATCGCATATTAAGTATTTTATTAATTGATCAAAAATTATATGCTAACTATAGATATTAAAAATAATTTAGTTTAGTTTCTATTTAAATAACTTCAGAGCTAAAAATTAAGCTACTTTTGGCAAGATGAAGTTTGTTTGATGCAGTTTGAATTTGAAAAAAGTGTACTAAGAAGAGAGAAATAAAACATTTATTCCTATGTAAAAATACCAATTTAGTAATGGTATTAAAAATATTATTTTGAAGTTTCATTACATTTAGCTGTATTTTCAGCCTTACAGTTACAGTTCACTGGTTGTTTCATTTTCCTCCTCATTTACATATTTTACCTATGACAGCTATATAATATAATTTACCGATATGCATAAAGTTAAACGTAAAGCTATTTCTTTTATTTTTTACATATATTGTTATAGTTAGTATTATTTTGAATAGTTTTACCAAATTAGAAATTGTATTTTTCCCATTACCAAGTATCACTGAAATGGAACCTTTTTAATAGTAAAAAGGGGCTGCAAGGACAATCACAGTTGTACGCTGTCAGGATTCGCCGTGGCGGAACTTTTGGAGAGGCGTCCTCCTGCGTTTCCGTGTTTTGGGTATTTGTTCAAACAGATGCTGCAGTTATAGCTGGTGGTTGTTATTGTTGCTTCCGTAATGTGTTCTCCATCGATTTGGTTCACTTTTTGTTGGGAAATATATTTTTCGGCGCGATTAGAAAACAGCAGCGTGCTTTATCCTGTCATGCCTACCCGTTGAGGCATGTTATAGGCCAGCTGGCTCTTAAGGAAATAGTTTTCGAAAGGAAATAAAGGCGTTTAACTTCATAAGAGAAAGGTATACAAAAGTATATAATATTTCTGAACATAACAGGTAATCAAACCCAGTTGAAAAGTAAGCCTTTATACACACTTATTGACGTGATTTGGCTAAAAATATCTCGCCAAAAACCACAACCACCTCTGGAGCGTAGCGGTATAAAAACAACTGAACATATGCAAATTATATGTAATTAAAATGTAAAAAGTTAGAATAAATGAACCGCCACTGCCGAAAGTGGTTTATGCACCACCCGCGAGCCACTCTCCATGCTAAATTTCGGTGCGACCGCAGTATATATTTATAAACATTTATCCGAATTTAACGCGCAGCCTGCTGTGCTCTGCGCAAATATATGTGCGATGTGTATGCGAACGGGATGATATCGTCGTTTTGGCCAGGGGCTGCACATCCGCTTGCGGCGCACCACAAACGCTGCGGCTGCTTGGGCGATACGCCCACAGCAGTATCCTCCAGATCCTGGCACCGCCCGTGGCTCAGCCAACCGATTGCCTTTTGTTGCAGGTTCGCGTCAACAAACAAGCAGAAATGTCAATGACCATGGACCGTAACATTTATCAAGCCATCAAAGCCCTGATTTTTACCGACATTCCGGGGTCTCTTTTATTTATTTCGTAATTAAAAGTGAGGACCCAACGCTCCGGCAGTTGATCTGGCTTAAAATGTTTAAAGATTCTTATATAATAATAAATTCAATCATTTCTTTACGAGGGCTGTCCAAGTTGGCACGCAAAAATATATTTAAAAAAGATATAACAAATTATTTTCGTATTTGTAAACTTCTCTGCTAAACTAAAACTTATCTAAAATTTAAGTCTTGTAATGAAAATACGTTTTTACGTAGCGTCACTACATTTTGTGTGATAGGTATTTCAAATTGGAGGTGTTAACTTCACTTCAATTATACTTTGTTAAGAAAGATTTTTGGGTTCGATGAATATTTGAAATAAATATATAATAATTACGGTGTTTCCGCAAAAATGTCCAAGGTTGTGAGGAAAATTAACGTTTTTGTCCAAGTGTTAGGCCTGTTAATGCTCCTGATTTTTGTGCTTTTCACTTTACTTACTATATTTAGGATTAGTGAGCCAATAAGTAATTTTATCTTTTAATTTAATCAAAACTTATTGTGCAAGAGATTGCAATAAAAAAAGTATTATCTTTTGTTATGAATATAAATAGTTAAGAAGTGTTACATGTAGCGGAGATTTAATTTGTAAAGTGTAATAATAAATTCTTAGCTTTCTAGCTTGACATCAGGAATTGTTTGCAAGCCTTTTGGTTGTTTGAAAAAGACAATCAGCGAATTAACAACAACCGAATGCAGTCCACAATGCATATAAAAGCAAGTTCTGCAAGTTGTGTGTGCTTTGGGCACTATGGAAATTCAATTACTTTATTTTGCTGGTCTTCATCCGATTTTCGCCCCCACGCCCATATGTTTGCTCGCCATGTGCCAGCCGCAAAACAAACACGGCCAGCAACCCTGCATCCCCGTTTCCCCGTATCCCCGTCCTGGCACAGTTGCAGCACCTGTCAGTTGCTCTAAACACCAAACATTTTCAAGTTCCTTTTTTTACACGCTCGCGAAATTACGTTGAAATTTTCACCCGGCGCTGAAAGAAACGGCAAAGGCAGAGCGGAGGGCGGAAAGAGTGTGGGGAAAAAGAGTGTTTGAGAACAGGAAAAATGGCGGTGTGCAGACAGGAAAAAGGAAACCCATCTCTGGCCCATTTCGAAACTTATGCCCATTGCACACATTTGCGGCTCTTCGCATGAGCGCGCAACTTTTTCTTTCTGCGAACTCCCAAGAACTCCCAAATTTTTTGCCCAGTCCCTTTTCTGGCATTCTGGCGGGTTCTCCTTTGGTCCATTTCTATGGCGGTTCGCTTTTAGCTGGAAATCTTTTTTGCCGTATCCAGGGGTATCTGTGAGCTGCAGCAGAGCTACATTTGGAGATGGGAGCGTGAGTGGAAAGGTTACTTAATGGCAATGTAAGGAAAATTGTGTATGTTTCTTTGGCGTATTTCTAATTTTATGGTTTTCTGTATTGAGGAAATCAAGAACTGCTTAATTAAAGAGTATAAGTTAATTTGATTTTATAATATCCAGAACACTAATCTTAATAATGAGACATGTTTCTTAACCTCAGATTAATTTTAAGATATAATTTATTTAATTATGTAAAGCTAACATTTGAATAGAACAAAAGAAAATCTTATTAATAAGGATCATTAATTTTTGTTTTACATTATTCAATATTACTATTAACCTGTACGAGTATATATATGTACATATGAATTATAGATAAGCAAAATTTAATTTTCCCCAATTGTGAGGTTACAGAAAATTAATGATATTAATATTGAAAAATGCCAATTTCTTGTATTGTCACATCCATTTCATTTAATTTATTTTAAATAAGTTAACAAATAGTTTATTTACCTATTGCTCAATGTTGACACCTAATCTGAACACCATTTGGTGTAACTTCTAATTTTAGTCCTACAGGGAGAACTTTCTGCTAATAAAGCCCAGACTATACTACTCCTGCGTTGCCAGAGCAGAGTTGGAAACGCACTTGTGGGAGCTTGTCTTTCAATTACTCACTCAATGCCATCCCTAATTGGGGATTAGTTCCGGGGCCAGAGGAGAGGACCTCGTCTTCCCAGCATGTTGCGGGCTGTTCGGCAAGAAAGACAAATGCGTTTGTGAGCATAGGCAAGAAAAGCGGTCTTTGGCGAAGGAGGAAGCCCGCTGACTGGCTTCTGTCTATGTTTTTAGCTTTTAGTTAAATAGAACTCTATTTGGCATCTGGGCCTGTGTGTGCACTTTTGCTGCATTTTGCTACAGTTTTCGGCACTTGGACTGATTGGCAAATGTCAGACCTCAGAATGGAGCGAAGAAATCAGTGGGGGAAAAGTGTGATATTCGAAAATGGTTTTTGGTGAAAATCGGTTTGCCTTACTGCCTTAGGTGCCACTATTACAAACCTTTCATTCAAGGATACGCATCTCTTTTATTTTTTTGATATTTTTGTAAGATAATATCGGAAGAATACACTAGTATTTCTAGAAATTGATAATTAAAGACAAAGTGGTCCCATATAACTTTTCATAAATTTTTTTAAAACTGAAAGTCTTAAAGACAGAAATCAATGTAGGCGGAAATGATAAACGGATATGAAAACAGATATGGGAAAAAATAAATAAGCAAATGCCAACAGTGTTACTTGAGTCCTATTTCTGAAAAGCACTGCATCCTTTTTGGTTTCGATTAAAAAGACACAAATAAGGCCCGATCTCGTAAAGGGATTCATTTCACTTATCTTTGACAAAAACGAAAATGAAAAGTAAAGTAAGTTCTATCCGCATTTTAAACAGCTAAAAAACTTAATTATGTGGCATTTACAGTATGAAATAAACCTCCTGTTGCCTTTCGGGATAATTACGGAACACGAAACAACAACACAAAGGCGATGAGGAAACAAAAATGTCGCCCAACAACAACAAATAACCGCAACTACTTAGCAACATTATACACTTCCGTGCCAGCATCAGGATCTGAAAAACCGACCCAAAACGTAATTATTGTTGCGGTAAATGCCAAACCCCCACTGCTGCTCGACCACAGACCAGGCTTTTTCATTTCTTTATAAAAAAAGTAAAAGTGAAATATACCCACTTGATCGACGGTTGAGTACTCATTAATTTCATTTTCATTTTAATTAAATGTGTTTGCCCACGAAGTGGGTATTTAATGAATAATATATTTAAATAAATATCACGTCTTAATATTGTGATAATTTCCTTAAACGCCAGAATATTTTAAGTGTTTCCTGAATAGTCAAATATATGTGTTGAATTATTTGTATATTTTTTAAATTATATTAATAATGTATTGTATTACTTATATAAAACTTTATGTAGATTGTTGCTCATTATTACAGGCTTGAGCATGGCTTTCTCTCTACGATAAGTCTGGTCTCTGGTAATCTTAACAGTAACTTAATGTTTATATTTTTGCTGTGAGTCTTATAAATTGTATATTTAAATTAAAATCAACTTTTCTAAAAGTAAAACATGACCCTACCTTTAATACATAATGATTTGAAAAAATTTGTAAATAAATGAAAATCAAAGTATAAAACCATTAGCTATTGAAATAATTATATGTTATATTATTTCTAAACAAACTAAAACTCAGGCCAAATTAGTGTAAACTTTTTGGGATCCTGTTCCTGCTCCCAATATACCCTTGCTGTAGCCAATAGAGGTGTAAGAGAGAGGAAAGAGTCGGAAAGACAAGCGGACCGTGGGGGTGTGACAGAGTGCGAGAGAGTGGACGCGAAAGAGAGGTGTACATGGCGGCGTGTCGCGAAAATTAATCCATTTGCTGTGACAATGACTTTTATGCGGTTTCCAGCAACGCGGCGCCGGCAACCGCCATCGCCATCCGGAATCAGCGGCCTGGAAGCTACCACTGCCGGACAGTTGGCAAAGTCAAGCCGCAGGCCGAATGCGGGCAGCAGGGTGGCTACGGCAGGGGCTGGCGGAGAAGCCCCGAAAGAAAAAAATGCTGGCCGCTCCACAATGCTGCTGCGACATGTAAATATTTGGTGACATTTATAAAAAATGCTCTCGGACAGCCGCGAGCTTCCCATTTTGACCGAGCGCGAAGCCTTATCAAAGCAATTATCTCTAAGATGCCTCGTCGTCGAGTTTAACGCCCGTCTTCCTCTCCTGGCCCTAACGGCACAGTGGGCACAAGTCTTCCTGAATCTGAAGCTATGATTTTAAAAGGGAGAAATTTACAATGAGGGATTATAATAATAATATAACAATTTAATAATTAATATTCCATTCAAAATTAATCTTATAATTCCAGATTTATATGAGTTCTTTAAAAATCTAGTTTGGATTAATAACAGTTTACTATTTCTTTAAATTCTGCAGGAAGTTATAAAATAAAATCTTCAGCTTGGTCTTTGACATTAGACAAATGCAAAAGAATTATTGAAAAATAATTTATAGTACATTTAACATAAATTGTAACATTTTTACACCAGCATATATAAGTTACACAAGTTTTCATTACGATATATATTAATTTTACTTTTATAACTAAACGTTCTGATAAGGTATGTGAAGTTATGAACAAAATCCCATACATTTTGTCACCATAGGGGTTCTAAAATCCCCAAAGAAGTACTTAAAATTATTAAAAAATATATAAGATTCGGTATCTTCAAAGTAAGTTTGTGTTTCTTTTCTGAAAGAACTTTCCTAAAGGTATTTTTAAACACCAGTGTTTTTTTTAGCATCCCAAAACATTCGCTCTTTTCCCACTGTGCCTCGCTGACAATGAGAGAGACCGGCGTCTGCCGAGGTGACCCTTCGCCTTCCCTGCCGACCGCTTCCATTGTTTGATTTGGAACAGTAACGGAGACAAAGTACATAGCATTTTTCTTGATTTTCCCTATCTCTCTCCCAGCCACCATTTTTGCGGCGGATTTAGCAAATGCCGAAAATTGTCAAATGTTGCGGTCAATTTGTGGGGTCAAGGCGAAGTGGAGCGAAACGAGGTGATTTGATGGGCGGATAAGAATGGCTAGCTTTTATTTCTATCTTTTGATATGCATTTGGAATTAATCAAGGTGATACGCTAACTAAAATAAATATAAGTTATAAGAGAATTTCTAAAAGAATTAACTTAAATAACTTAACATAATAAATAAAGATATTTCCTGAACAAAATAAATATTTAAAGGATTATTTGAATTCATTCTTATCAAGTTTATTGGCAGACTTAGGATTAAAACAAGATCTTTCGGACTTTATGTACATTGCACCTGGTTTTTCAATGGCTGGATCAACCGAAAATATTTTGCTTGATGGCAGCCCAAATACCCTTTCCCCGCTTCGGGGTCAGATCGTTCTCGATTTCCTTGTTGTACTGCTCACGGAGCAGAGGGTCGGTGGGCCCCCAGTTCTTCTTCGGCGAGAAGGCGCCTCGGATTTTCTGGCCCAGAGACTGACCCGGGTCTCGGATAATGGCAACAATCATCCAAATCGGCAGTTGCAGTATGCCGAATGCGGTGATCATCCAGCCAATACCTAAGAGGGAACGCCATCAGTTTGTGTTCCTTTCGAAGTTCAACTAAACTTACTATACGCCCAACTGGGGTAGACAATGTTGTTGTAGGTCAGTGGCTCATACGTAGCATAGAAGTATATCAGAATCACGGTCATGATCAGTGGGGTGAATATGCTCCAGCACAGTCTCCAGTAGAGGCCGACCTTGCGGCCCAGCATGAACTCGATGTCCTTGCACAGGCGATCAGTGCCGTAGATCCATCCGATCGTGTACAGTTCAGCGATTCCCAGCACCAAGGCTATCATCGAGGCACCGAAAAAGTCCACTAAGGTCAGCATGTATTGGCCGCCCTAGGGAAAAATGGGATAATGATAATTCAAAATCTCAGAAGAAACTTATCAGATTGAGACCTCCAACTCATTGAATGAATTTTTCCCATTGAAAGCCAAAGTGTATCCTTAATATCTTACCGGCGTTATGTACATTAGACCAATCACAAAGCTGACAGCCGCAATGAGCAGCGAGCACTGCCACTGCTTGAAGTTGGGGAACCGATCCCGGATAGCGGTCACCGAGCAGGAGGTCATGGCTATATTCGATCCAATGCCCAGCACGAAGAGCATGAGGAAGAACAGCACCGAGAAGATCTGGGGCAGCTGCTTGAACTTGGCGATGGCATCGGGGTAAGAGATGAAGGCCAGTCCGGCGCCGCCCTTCACCACGCTGCCAATGTCGTCGGTGCCGATCTCGTGGGCCAGGTGGCCGAGAATTCCGAATATCGTAAACCCGGCAAGCAGGGAGGTCATCGTGTCCAGGGCCGTCACAATCGAAGCATCGCGATGCACATTGTGACCGAACTTGTTGAAGGAGGAGTACATGATGATGTTGCCGAAGCACACCGACAGCGAGTAGAAGCACTGGGTCACGGCAGCGTACCAGACCTTCGGATCCAGGATCTTGCCCCACTGCGGCTTGATGAAGTAGTAGATGCCGTCCAGGGATCCCGGCAGGGTCACGGCTCGCACCAGGAGGACGCCCATAATCACGTACGGGAAGAGGGCGAGGAAGTACGAGGCCTTACCTGAACTCTTGACCCCACGCCGAATAATGAGGAACACGCAGGCCCAGGCGACGAACAGTCCGATGACCAGCTCCCAGTTGGGCAGGCCGATGCCATCCTCGATGTTGGGCTTCTCGTGCAACACCTCCTTACTAAAACGATTGAACGGGGTCGAATTAGCGGACTTATAGCCAGGTCCAGACCACCACCAGTTAAAATGAGTTAGGTAAAAGACCATCACCGATTCCATCCTCATGCGGCTGTGACACCCACACATTCGCTGCCTGAAAGAAGCTGTCACATTTGGAAAGGGAAAATTTTGATACCAAATAATAGCTTTTTGCTCAGATTGTTTTTTTAGATCTTGAATACATCTCTATATGTGGGAAAATATTAGAAGTCCCAGCTAGCGTCACACCCGCACAATTCCAGAAACTTAGCACTTACACAAAGTACCACTCCGAACTGGTGATGAGCCGATCGCTTTGTGATTTTTCTGAGTAATTTTGCGGGCGCTGATCATCGCTATCCACTTGAGACCAATTAGGTGCATCGGGGGCTGAGTTTATGCAGTTGATACCCCATTCCTCCCGGCATGTGGCCCAGGGCAGGGGGTTTTGGAATGACTCAAAGAAATATCGACCAATAATCGCTACCAGGGCGGCGTAGTAAGTGCTGAGCATAAACACCTGGAAGGCCTGACCGGCTCCAACACCTTTTAATTTCATTAAAAATAGTTTAGGAAAATAATAGGTTAACACAAATCGAATGAGAAAGCGTAATGAGTTATGGGTTGACTGGAAAAATAAGAAAGATTCTTGGTAGATACAAATTAAATTTGTTAGTAGATGAATAAACTTGAACTGAGGCTGTTGACTCTGTTGACCATTTGCAGTTGATTTTGGTGAAGAACACAAAGCAAGAAAGATTATAAACATTTTTCAATAAGGCATGCGATTAAATCACTTGAAACATAATAATGAAATGACATTTCACTTAAGAATTGGTAAATTCATACAGTTGTGGGTGGGAAAGTATAATATGTTTGTCTCAGGATGAGTGCAAAATGAAGACTTATGCTAAAACAAAAGTAGATATGAAATTTAAGTCAATTTAACTTTTGAAAATATGTGTATTAAGGTGCAACATATTTTTGGAATCACATTTATTGCCTAGTGTTTCCAGTTTAAGGTGAAGGTTTTACATTGTTGTGATTGAGTGATTCAATCTGGGCCGATGACTGCCCATATTGACAATTGCACTGTCGGGGATGGACGGAACCGAACCCGGCTCTGTTTGGCTGTTGCAATCGCAGCGGTCTATTGCAGTGCCACACAATTGATGGCAATATAGGCGCCATAATTGCCCGGAGAGGGATGCGGGTGCTCATTCAATTAGTGGAGCAATAAAGCGGACGTTCTGCGCCTTTGTCGTACTGGCCATAAACTTGAGTTCGCGCCGGGGTTCGCGATAAGATTACCCACTGTGCATACACACACTACCCACACACCCACACAAACAATACCGAAAGAACCGAAAACACCGAAAACATGCCGCTGCAACACCACTAACCCACAATGACACAGGTCCCGGTCCAACCACAGGGAAAGGGAACGGGATTGGGTACGGGAACAAGCCACTTACAGAAAATACAACTCGGCGGAGGCCACCGGCTTCTGCTCGGAGAACCTCTCCATATCCACGGGGCTGGCCAACTGGGAGGTGTTGCCCAGGCTGGAGGCCACGCAGTGGGACTGCCACTCCGGCCGGCACTCGGACCAGGGCAGCGGCGAGCGGAACGAGTCGAACAGGTAGCGCAGGGTTATGCCCATAATGGCCACATAGTAGGTGGTCACCATGGATATGGATATCACCTGGCCGATTCCGACGCCTACAGATGCGGTTGTTCATGGGATATACATATGGGACACGCAGGTCGGTTGATGAACAGAATGACGGTGTACTTTCTGCCGTTCGCCGTTGCCATGCTCTTGGCTGAATGGGATAATACGCTTTTATTGGGCCCTAACTGATCGCTCTTTACAGTGGGATGCACATTGCTTTAACTGATTTTTGGAGGTTTGTTAAGGTAGCAACCAAATGTAAAAAATAGGATAATAATTAAATATATCTGTACTTTGAAATATACTAATATGTAGCTTTAGCCGAGATTCGGCTTTCTCTTTTCTCTTTTTGCATATCAAGAACATAAAAGTGAATTTAATTTTGAGCCCAGAGATTACTAAGGTATTTTCTAACTTCAAATACTTTATATAATAAAAACTTCAAGCTTATAGATTAGCGCTTCAGACTGAAAAAGAGCATGGCGACCGTGAACCTACTACAACGTTCTCACAGGCACTCACCTTTCATGGCAGGACACAAATCGAACACCTTTACCGAGCCGCGGCTGGAGAACTGGCCAATTACCATTTCCAGATAGTAAATCGGTTTGCCAATCAGGAACAGCACAATGAGATATGGAATGAGGAAGGCGCCGCCGCCATTGTCGAGGGCGGTGAAGGGGAAGCGCCACACGTTGCCCAGGCCCACGGACATGGCGATGCAGGACATGAGGAACTCCACACCCTTGCCCCAGGTGGCCCGCTCCTCCGGCAATTTGCTGGCCTCAGGATCGTCCGTGTTATCCCGGGAAGCAGCAGTCCTAGCCTACGGAACGATGATTAGTTGTCTCATGGATTATTTGCCGGGGTTTCCTACCGAAATGTCCACTGTGCTGGCGGTGCTGCGTCCGTCGTCGCCCACGAAGGCTGGATTTCGGTGATTCTTGTGGGATGCGTCCATTGTGGCCTGGAAAATGTCAGCAAACCGTTCTATTAGCGAGGAATTGCGGAGCAGAACTAATATACACTTTTCGGGAGTGCTTTGCTGAAGCTGTATAACTGACAATCAGAGACGTCCGACGGATCTTGAAGATAACAAATGATGTCACTATCACGAGCCAGATAAGCCCAAGTGGCTAGACTGATCTAGAGAGAGATGGAGGGATGCCCTTCAGATACTCAAATTATGGCAGTCGTCTGCCGTCATGTTTTTATAAGCGTATTGCACAATAAAGCATCAAAGTTTGGGAACATTTTTAGAAAAGAAAATATTATATAAGATGCTTTAAAACTGCATACTAGTCTTTACTAATATAAGGCTTTAAATAAGATAAGCAAGTGTTTATACATATATTTCCCTTACTCCTGTAAATTCTTAAGATATCCGATTTAGATCCCGTAGTCATAAAAAAACTTATTAACAGTGAAGTTTTTAATGTTAATCATAGTTTATTAGTATTTGAAGATTATATTCTCTTATATATATACAGTAAATACTGTAGTTGTGAAATACTTTTTGCAAAATAACTTTATTAATTCCCTAACTCAAAATGGGGTCTCTATTGATTTGCGGAAAGTGTCTCCTGTTGTTAATAATGTGACAAAATTTTATAGCCGAAACTTATTCCATAAACAGATTGCTATCGGGAATACACGTGTAACAAGTCTTCTAAGATAATGGTGAATGAATGGCTATTATCCAATACCAATAAGTTCGGATGACATGTAATTAAGTAATTCACCTTTATAATATCAGGAATTCCAGTCTTTCTTTTATTTCAGTAAATTAGAGATAGAAATGTTTAAGTACTTAACACATTGTTGGATTTAATGCGCTCAGTTGTTAATTTTTGTGGGCGATAAAACAGCTTAGCCGTGAATGTGTTAAATATCTTAATATTTACTCTATGTATGTTTACATTTTTCTTGCCAAGTCATATACGTTAGTAGGTATGGCTGTGTATCTGAGTTGTGGGAACCGGTTGGTACAAGCGTAAAATATTGACACGTCTCGTTTGCATTAATTTATAATTATTAATTGGAGGGGAGTAGAGCACGTTTTTCAATTGCAATGCGATTGTCAATTTTATTTCAATTAATTGCCAATAGCATGACTCATAATGTACGAAAATATTCAGATTGTGCTCTCCTCAGACGTCATGCACGCCAAATATATATCTCTTCCCGCATTTGAAGATCTTGAAATGTTATCCGTAATGTAGATGCAATATCATGAGATAATAATAATGAGATAAGAGCTGTGAGACTCAAATAAGGTGTAAAAAAAAAAGAAGCAATTTAGTTTCATATTCTTAATAAAATTTGTCTAAATAGAAACAAATTATTTACATTATTATTAACACTTAAAGTGCAATTTTTTAACGTCGTTTAAATCAGGGTTATACAATTTATTTAAAAATAATTAATAATACAAAGGGACATTTAATAACTGTTTTATTTCTGAATTATAACAGTGTCAACATTTATTCCATATATGCAAATAGTTGTTATTCTTTAAATATGTTCGAGTTTTTCCGCTAAGAAATTAAACATTTTCTAGCACTCCCATGGTTCTCCAAATCTTGTAATGATTTTATTGTTTCTCGAGTCACTGTCGCAAAATCTTAAAAGAAGTTTAAAAAAATAATATTTTCAAACTGCAACGCGTGACAAAGAAATACTAGCTCTCGACAGTCCGCCTCTTTAAGACTGAAGGCTCTTAGAACTCGAGAGCTACCTTCTAACAACGACTGGGTTTCCGATTGTCTCAAGCTTCAGGCAGAAAAGTGGATCCCCCATACATCACTGTGATTACAGACAAGATGGAATTACCTGAAATAAGCATACAACTGGCTTGGATCCGTAATGAAATATTTGCATTCATTTTTTGTTTCTCTTATTAGCAAACTGGTTTTCAGATCTAGTAAGAAATTCTGGGTTCTTCTGAACAGACGATGAAACAAACAAATGATTTCCCCATAAGATGACTCACAAGTAAAATTATATTCCGCCGGCTATTTTTTAGTTCTTTTAGTGGAATAAAGAGAATGTCGTTAGTGACGTCACGAATACCAGTCAGCCGAGATGAGTTTTAAGCAGTTTCAACTAGTTTTCATTTGGTTTTGAAGATTTTGAGAAAACTCAAATATAAATAAAAGGGTAAAAGATGGACTAAGCCCTGCTTGTACTGCTATTTTTATATTTTAAGTGGCAATAGTTATCATGAAGGGTAAGCTGCAATGAGTTATATATAAATAAACCTATTCAAATTTACTTCGGTCGAACGACAAACACTTCAGTTTACTACCAACAGGGCATTAGCATGCAAAAACGTGTTTTTATATGGCCAACTTGTTGCGCCCGCTGCCAAAACAAATGGTCGGTAACGATCGTTAGACAAATCTCGGATATGTATATGGTATGCATCAAAGTTTATTAGTTTGATGCCCACGTTGCGTATACGTCATAAAGCGGCAGGGGGAAAAGGTCAATTTGTCGAGTATTCGCTAAGAAATAACGATATTTAGACGATTCAAAAATGCAAAGTAAGAATTGAATTCAGTGTGGCTTAAAACTATCTATATTTTTAGGGGATGGTAATACCAGTAATTGTTAACCATAACTTGGATTATATATCTAATATGTATAAAACTTCCGCAGAAAAATCTTACTTTATATTTAGGATATTATACTTTGCCCTTAATGTGTTTCTTGTAACATTTACATTCAGCATCAGTGGACCAAACAATCTAGCTACATATATTTGTTAGGCAAATGCCTTGATTCTGCATATATGCTGAAATCGGCGAAGGCTGGCAAAATATACCTTAAAGCTGTCATAGGAAAGACCGGATATAAAAGTTTTTAAAGCGCCTTTTAAGTACTTTACGAGGTCCGACGAACATGATTATGAGAAACTTAATACTAATTCAAAGAGCATTTTGAAGCGCTGTCATTAATCGACCTTCGGTTAAAATTCCGGCTATGGAAAAGTCGTATTCTGCTGTTCATTAACTAAGAGTTTGATTTGACATATAAACATGTCCTTGATTTATATAAAGAATAAACACAAAAAAAAAAAAAGAAAATACAGAAATAGCTTTTTGAAGTTTGTTTTTGTTATTCTTAAAACTAAACGCTTATAGTATTGTAAACTTCTTCTTTATTTAAAACTTTATTTCAGCTTAAATTTTGTAACTATTAATTTTATTATCACCATGTACGATTTCAGGTCAATGAAGATATCCACATCCTTTGACTGCCTAAGTAGAGCTTTACCTTTGACTGTTATTGCAGTTACTGAGGATATATTTTCGATAATCAGAGCGTTCTTGTACAACTCTCCTTCAGTTCACTTCACTGGACGACAATTGAGTTTGTGGTGATTTGCAGACTTTTGTTTTGTTTTGGTATCCAATACAGGTAGGTTATGGTAAGGTAACATGCGGCTGAAACTGCTTTGAACCGGCTGGAAGCGTAGTTGTTCAATTAAAACTCTACGCCCAGACAAGGCTGCGTTTTTCAAATGCTAATGTTTCGATATTATTGTTTGGGTAACCCGACTCGACTTGACTGTTGCGCATCTGCACACGCGATTTTGGAAAAGTTTCCGAACGCAAATAAGCCGAGAGCCTCCGAGAAACCCGTTATTATTGCATTAGGCTTTTGGCAACTGGTCGCGGAGCGCGTTTCCCGAGCTCACGTGAGCCGAAAAGTAGAAAAAACAAATCCAAAAAGAGGTCTGAAAGCCAAGAAACCGAGCAGCCAAAACGCCAAAAAGCCAGGCCGAGTGACAGTAGCCAACTGAATGAGCCAGGGCAAGGTTTCGATGGTTTTATTGTGAACTTGACTCTAGAGCCGACGTCGTTTGCAGCCATATAGCTGGCTGGCTATATAGGTGAAAGCTCGGCCTGCGGTCTGGCAGCCACTGGGTTGTGACATCTGCTAAACGATCTTCGTGGCAGCTGGTGGGCGTCTCAGCTAAACGATCAAACAGGTCGTTGGTTTCTGTCTAAGCTTGAGCCAAGTGGAAGAATCTTTTCTCTGGGGATATATAGACTTTTCTTAAGATCTGGAGGGAGTAGGGACCTTCGCTTTCCTCCTATAGGTTAACACTTAAATTTTCTTAAAGTGCTCATACCCTTGTCCGATGCCAGGACTAGCCTTGGGCTCTCTTGGAGCTCCAGGCCATGCACTTACACTTTTCTCATTACACCCAGACTCGCATAAACACGGAGCCATTGTTCCTGTTCGGGCAGTAGGAGCAAAGGGAGCAGCAGCTAAGCAAAACAACACAAATTGTTATGATAAAAGTTTTTATCAAGTTTTCGTTTCGTTTTTGTGTGTCGTCATCGTCTTGGTCTGCGTCTAGCTCTCTCGTTGATTTTCTCCATAAGATAGGAGCTGCCCAGGCAGCCAGTGCGATGGAAGGGTAAGTTCTGACTGCACTTGGAAAAAATGTTGTAAAGGGAACATAAGCAAGTGAGCGACTTAACCTTATCCCAAAGCATTACAAATGTCCCTTTAAGAAAGGTAAGTTTAATATAATAATTAGTTCTTATATATTCAAACTCAATTTCGAATTCACACATTCAAACTCAATTTTCCTTTTTTTCCCGAAGTGCACCTAGAAAATGCATAAAATAAAGCCCCTGGGTATTTGGTCCGGCTAGGTGGTGTGGGGCGGTTTGTCTCATAAAATGTTAACTACTTGCAAAAATACTGCTAACTGGTAAAACTTTAAGCCAAAAATCATTAAGTCTGCACAGAGAATTTCACCGAGGCCGGAAGGAAGCGGAGGAGCGAGACGCTGGCCAAGCGGTCGGAGGAAAGAAGTTGGCTTGTTTTATGCTAGAAAATTGGTTGCATGGCCATTTTGTGGCTCACTACGAGTCTCACTGTGGGACTTTCCACACGCCCTTTTCTGATGCAACGTCCACTGTCCTTGTGTTGGTCTCGGATTCGCCATTATGACTGGGGCCTTGGGGGTGACAAAACTGAGCCATATTCAAACTGGTCAGTTGCACAGTGCATTCTGCGTGCGTTGCTATGTGTGAGCCCATTTCTCTCCATCTTCCTCGACCCCCCTCCCTGGTGCACAACTTTTTAATTGCAATTAAAAACTAAGCAAAAGTCTTGGCTAAGAAAATGCTCAATCTCTGGCTTAGATGTTGTGGTTCCTTCAAAATTAAAAGAAAGAATCGGTTGAGCGAAACCTATATAGTTGAAAATTTGTATTTTAATATAGACCCATTAATGCATTCATGATTCGTAAACTCCGCAGACAAGGTTCCTGAACTAGTCCACAGTTCCAATCCCAATTTTTAGCCAGAGGCTGCAGTGGCCAGGACCGTCAAAGGCTCCTTTGGCTTCTGCAGCTAGGCCAGTAATCATTTCGGTCCCGCCAAATGTCTCTATTCGCCCGCCTCTGGCTACTCACATGATATGAGCAAGGTAATCTCCTTTATTACTGCGGCAACTTTGACAGAGGAGCTGAGGCAGGATCCTGAGCATAAAACGGGATTTCGGAGGCTAGATGAGACTCGGACTCGTCGGCATTTACAGCTTTTGCATAACAAACTGTGAGCATTAGCCGAATTTTTATTTGTTGTGTATAAGTCATAAACAAAGTTACCGCAAATTACACATCGGACAAATCCCATAAACTGTGCCAAGGTGTGCGCTAATTGAAAGTGATTCTCATTAGGTACAATAGCTTTCTTAAACAGAAATTAACCCATCAAAAGGAGAAGTAAAAGAGACTTTAATTCCACTATTTATTAAATTTAAATTAACACATACATTGTAGTAAGTCATAATAAGTTAGGATCTTCCTTTCAAAACAACACCATTCCTTAATGATGAATTATGCACTTCTGGACGCATCATTTGTCAGTCACTTGCAACTGTTTTCCCGGAAATCGGAGAAGCCAGCAGCTCTCAAAGAAACAGTAGAAGCAAAAGTAGCTCCCGCCACTGGAGGGGCAACTAAAAAGCCGCCATTTTTCTGGCTTGTTTGACAATTGTTGCGGTTCGAGCATGGAACATGGAGCTCGGAACATGGCCGCCATTCATCGTCCGTTCGTGCGGAGCAGCAGCCGGATGCAGCAGCAGATGTTGAACGTGACCATGACAACGATTCCACTCCATACACTGCAGGGATCCAGAAATTCGAAAGAGTTCTTTGGGCCCTTGAAAAGACTTTAATGGGAAAGAGCTAAAAGTAATTTCTAGTGCATTTCTAAGAGGAACTTAACGAATACTTTCAAAGCTAAGACACTTGTACAAATAATAAATGAATAACTAAATAATTTTCTTTATCTAATATTCTTTTTTTTTTCTTTCAGTGTCTTATTGCATTCGCAACGGGATCCTGAAAAGAGTCCCCGACCACTAATGCCGTGCTAGTTGTTATAGCTGTTGTTCGACTCAAAGAGGCATGCAATGCAAGTTGTTATAGTTAGCTGACTCTTGTGGTGCGTGCAACTTGCAACTTTGCCGCCGCGTGTCAGATGAGCTCAGGATTTCCGAGCAGGGCGACTTTTCATCCCAAAAATGCCGCATACACACCTTAAATTTGCTGCTACTCTGGCCTTATCTGAGGGCGGGGAACCCCCAAAAGTTGAAAGGATTCCCTCAGACAAAGCAATCGCTTATTTTTTGCTCTTGTTTTTTACTTGTCGGAGCCCTTTTTAAGTTTCATTTTCATTTAATTGTTTTCGGCACGTTGAGTGTGAAAATGGAAATGTGTCTGAAGGCGTTGGAGCCGTCAAGGGTTAAGGCGCGAGGTGGAATCCGAGCTCGCTTCGGTGCATCGCCAGACGACGACTTTTGTCTTCCACTGTCTTTGATGGGGCTCGCCTAATTAGCATCGGGCCGAGGCAAATTGCTTGTTAATTAAATAACGTCAAAACATGAAAGGATTTCACCGTTCTTTCCTTTCTTTCACGCAAAACGGTTCAAGTGGCATCGAACCCATCGACAGCCACTCA
The DNA here is from genome assembly GCA_018152175.1 of Drosophila jambulina. Classification (NCBI taxonomy): domain Eukaryota; kingdom Metazoa; phylum Arthropoda; class Insecta; order Diptera; family Drosophilidae; genus Drosophila; species Drosophila jambulina. Next base: position 22,226,762 of record JAECXH010000114.1, on the reverse strand, counting down.
AGGCTTAAATGGAAAGGGAAATAAACTCTTAATTGAAAAGAAAAATTTGTCAAATGTTGTTAAGTTATTTTTGAACTGATGAAACGTTTATCTCAGCTCTTTTATTTTAGGCACCGAATTCCTTCTTGAATATATCAGAGAAAAGCGTCCTATTTCAGAAACCCAGCTGCTAAAATTAAAGACAAAACGAAATACGCGCACTGTTTAGAGAATAATTGTTGAACATTAAGCCAAAAGAAAAAAATATATATATAAAAACTCTTCAACCAGCTTAGAACAGCGCAGCATCTGGACATTTGCAGAGCAGATCTCGTGAATTTCTCAAACGAAAATACTAAAAACTTTGAGAATTCCAAAAAAGACAATACAAATTATTTTTATGATTTAATAAAATATAACATGCCGTGGAATCTTATTATTCTTAAATGGATAGGCAAATTAATTTGAATTAAAAAGAAAACTGTCATCCAGTTAATTTTTTACTTTAGCTCTAAGAAAAAAGAGAAGCTAAGAGTCCGAGCAAATGTTTGGCTTTCTTACTCGTACTAATTCGTTATGGTTTCCATCAATAACCCTGAGAGACCAAACTAAGTACACTTGAAGCACTCTATTATCGCAAGTCCGAGCTGAGAATACGTATCCCACGAATATAACTGAAGAAGTTCATAGTGGGGTCTGTCCCCTTTGTCCCAAAGCCAATAAACTGCAAAACCCGACTGTAAACTGCTTTCGATTGCGCCATGGAGTGGCTCAGTGTTTTGCCCGGACTGCGAGGGCAATTTTATGTCAGCTGCAGTGCAATATGCAAAAGGAGGCGGTGGCCCCGAATTTCGGATTTCCAAAGCGTCCATTGTCGCGGGTCATTAGGGACACGCGATGCCTGCAACTAGTGCGAGGAAATCGTAAAATCGAAACCGTAAAGAGTGCGGACCAGAGGAAGAGGTTCGGAGTCGAGCCAACTGCGAAATTTAAGCCACAATTGATGGGCGGGAAAATGTTTAGGAATGGCGGATGGTGGAGCAGGCCAATCGTTGGCCAAACATCGCATTCGTAATTTTTGAATGCCTCGAAGGTATAAACAAATATGAGTAGCTTTAATTGCGCAGCTCCTTTGGTTGTTTCATTACCGAACAAGGTAATTCTTTTAATGGTGTAATTATTATTAACATGTTTCTTTCTTAATTTATTTAAGAATTCCAGCGATTTCTCAGGCACTGCAGATTAATTATTCAAAAATAATTATAATTTCTAGGAATTATAGTTCTGACTTGATCTAAGAATACCTTTCGGAGATTTTTCTTTTTGTTATTGATATAATTCACTATTATAAGTAGAATCATAATAAGATTTATCTAGTGATGTGTATAAATTTAGAATAGGACACAGAAATAAAAACAGTACTAAAGTCAGATGTCTTTTAACATATATGTTACTCTTAAATTAAGAAAATAAAAGTCTGATTTGACTTTGATAAAACAAGAAGATTGTAGCTTCGTGATGACAAAGTTTTATGTTTAAAAATCGCGAATAGAATGGAGCTAAAAATTTATTTATTTTAATTTGAAAGTTTTATTTTGTGGATTTTAGAAATCATTTTTGAAACTGCATTATGAGATCCTTTAAATGCAGACTGGCAAATGAAAAATAAGAAAAATTGTGAACACGATCTTTTGAAGATAAAACCAATAATGTTTATTTAGCATACTTTGATAGATTTGGGCGCTTTTCACATAGGGTTGTTGTTGCAACGCATGCTAGCCGCTATCATGGGGCGCTCCTTGGCGCCGGTGATGCATTTTTCCCACACCTGGACGAACTCGCTCTCCTTCCGCTCGCACATCGACGCCTGCCTGGAGAGCTCCGTGCTGTAATTGCTGTCCGAGCAGAAAACGGGCCCTTGGATGTGGATATGGCTATTTGTCATATAGATGTTCTGGCTGTGCTGGGAGGAGCTGATCGTAAGTGGAAAATGCTGCGTTGAAGAGGACCCCAATTCAGCCACGGAGCTGGTTGCATTCACAGCCATGATAGATTCCTGGGATTGTAGACTTTCCTGGCTACTGGAGCTTCTCCTCAGCCTCAGCTCGTCCACCAACTCGCGCATCTCCAAACAGTGAGTCTGAAGAACATTAAGCTGCTCTCTTAGAGTTCCATTCTCTTTCACGGCCACCCGATCCAGAGCTTCCTTGAGCTTTTTAGAAGGATTTGCGATCATATTTCCCGTCGAGGACTTAGATTCCATGGCGTTATCTGGCTTCAGCGACTCGAGGTACTTCTTTGTCTGCCTTTCGGCCATTTGAAGCAGCTTTGACAGGACATAGGTCACTGCGAGTATCCCCCAGAAGCTCATCGATACATCAAAGGCACTTCCTGCAGGACCTTCATCTGAGGGCTTGTGACTCACTGGTGGCTCAAACGTTATCTCTGGCCGCTCTGAAAGTAATAACAATTTCTTGGCAATTAAACTGTATAAGGTTTTTCCTCTGGGGTTTCGTAACAATTAAGGACTTCCGGAATGCAGAAAACGCGATTAGAAAATTAACCCAACCGTTTCTATGACCAACCGTTTCTATGAGGGAAAATACGAACTATTTATACAAGATTCTACATAAGAAAAGATTCTATTGGAAATTCAATGAGAGACTATTTGACTATATTGTTCTTATTCAACCAAAAGGCTGTTCCTTAACTTGTTCTGTTTAGAAAGCTATTCTCTTGAAAGCATTCAACTTACCTGTGTAGAGTTCTACACGATAATTGGAGGCAGCGCGTTTCTGGATCTCGATCATATGCTGGAGGCAGAGCACAGCCCAGGATAAAAAGCCCATTGCAAAGAGGAAACTAATGTTTTCAAACATGTTTTCCAAAAATTTTTTTTTAAACAACAACTGAGTTGGATTGGTGTGGAAAACGTGGAAAGGAATAAGAAATTTAAGAGGTTATTGAAGTTAAATAACTAACATGCTATGATCAAATCAATACTGCCTTCTTAGTTATATTTGTACAATATAAAATAATACTACTACTACTACTAAAACTAGAGTGTCCCGACTAAAAGGAACGAGTCTTCCCAGGACACTCTATTTGAAACCAAGATTCCCCTCGGAATATAATAATACTTTGGATTTCCCTTTGACATGAACAAATTTCCTTTGGTGATTAAGGATTTTATTTATTGAATCTTCTTACTTTCCTAAATTTATCTGGCCAACATTAACAAAATGTGTTTGCTCTGACAGACTTTTGTTAATGTCGAGAATGTCGGACCGCTGTATTCTCCATCTTATGGTTATTAATGAGTAATAATTTAATGCATCAAATCGAAGAAAGATTACATATTTTTTATACAAGATTACTTAACAGCAATACTAACAAACAAACATTTTTAGTCAATCTTGAAACTTGATTATAAATGTAATAAGTAAACCAAGTCCTTCGGTAATTCTCCTTGAAACCAACTACCGGCAGTGACTGATCCAAGTTTCCTTGGCTTGACTGCTTGATTTCGTGTTTCAAGTGTACCGAGTGTACTGTGAGATGGCCGGGCTCCTCACATTGCCTCACCTTTCTGGGCCGGCAGCTGTCGCTGTCGTTGCCATGAGCGCCCTGATGATGCCATTGCTGTTTGTGAGAAGCAGCAGGTGCATGGATCTAAACGTTTCCCCGTTCAGTTGCCTAATGCGAGTATGAATGTGTGTGCGGGTGTGCATGAAACTCAATTCAAAAATACTTAACAAACATTTATTTGAATTTTTTCCATTCCGACCCTTTCATTCTTCGCAGCTCCAATGCGTCGCTGTCGCAGTTGTTGTAATAAAAATGCAAATAACTCGAACTCGAATGGGTTTGGTTAGTCGTATGCAAAGTGCCAAAAGCTAGAAAAATCTCTCCCCCTTGCGACTGCGCCTGCGCTCCTGCGTATTTTCAGTTTCGCTCACGAACATGAACATAATTTTAATGCCAATTCAATTTAATGGTTCATTTCATATGAAAATTGTAAAAAGTCATTGCTGCTCTGGCCGAAAAAAGGACGCCAGAAACCCGTCCAGACCTCCTTCGAATATTTGGAAGCGGTTGTTGCTGGCACTCTGGCATTTGTCATGCGTGATTTTTAGGTTGGTAGTTCAGGGAGCAAAAAGCAAGGGCTTCGGGCGTAGTTTCCACAATTGTGTTGATGCAGCTGCGGGCAACAAGGCACTTCTTTTTGCCATATACGTACTTGATTCTATTTTATTTTTTGAAATATATATTATTCCGCCTTTGCTAGAAAGGAAAGTATGAAATATTAAATGTACTGTGGGAAAAATCTTAACTAAACAGATATTGCGAAACAATTTGTGGGGAATATTCTTGAGCAATTTTATTAACCAAATCTATGAAGTGTCAAAACCCAAACCAGAAAGTGTCTCAGTTCCCCTCTTATCCGTCACGTATTAAATATGCAAAATAGCATTTGCATTTCGATTTTTCCAAAGCTCATATATTTGACACGTTCCTTCACCATTCTATTATAGATAAGGAATGTATGAGTGAAGAGAAAACCCACTTTCACCATCCATTTCCAGTTGACGTTTTCGATTTATTTTCTACACTTATTTGAGTTCTTTGCCAAATTATATTCAATTATGGTTGCTATGTTACTCTGCAGGAGGTGACAGTTCAAACAGTTGTTACAATGGGTCGAAAGTATGATTACAAAAATAATTGTCAGTAATTCTGGTGCTATTATAACATAAAATTTTTCATTTTAAATACTTTAATTATTGTCAAATTTCTAAAATACTACTTAACTAAAACCAGAAAAATGAAATAACATATCAACACTGGCGGCATCATTTAATTTTCTTTGAGTGACTCCGGATACGCTCTGCAAAGGACATTGTTGGGTTGAGTTTTTCAATTTGATGCAGCCAAACAAACGACATCTGCACACACACGTAGCCAGGACACACACGCATGTTTCGTAAACTTTTCGTTTTTTACGATATGGTCCGGACTGTCCTGGTTTCAGGAAGCCAGAATCGTTGCAGGCATTGCAGGGGTTTCCCAGCAATTTGCGTGCCGCATTCTTCTTGCTTTTTTAGATGCGAAGCTGAGAGGTAGAAACTGGGATTTCAAAAACCTAGACTTGAAACATTCTGAGGTTGTGTCTAGAAATCAGTTTGAGTTCTGCCCAGTAGTTGTTAATTTCTGTAAGCCCAAATAACATTAACATGAACCTTAATTTTATACAAACATATCTCCCCATGATTTTCTGTATTGTTATCCAGCCAAAATTTAATTACTTAGATCTTCGCCCAACTCCCTGGACCGGCAACACATTGCTCGCTACTCCATTGCGGCCTTAAAACTTTAAATGGCTCTAAGTAGGAAATGCCTGGGAAATACGCGCCAAGCTAATGGATTTTTTTCCTTTACGGTTTTATTTTTTTGGCGGAGGTCGGATTGGGAGCTCGTTGTTGGACTAATGGAAGCGTCGACGACAACCTTAAAAATGTAAATAAACGTTTCTCTCGTTTTGCTGTTCGCGGGCTGGCTACCTTGCGCTTAACCCCTTGAAGCACCCAGCACACACACCCTTATTCAGATCCCCCGGGGCCGCGGGCAGAGGGTCCTGTTTGGCCGCTTTTAATGCCGCGTAAATTTTGCAGGATAATCCAATAAAGAGATTTTCGTTGTGGCTGTTGCCGTGGGGAGCACACAGAAAATCGTTAAAGAACAAAGCAAAAACCCAGACATTTTCAATGTGACACCAAAGCTTAAAAAACGAGGCGTCTGTGTGAGTGAAAACAATTGCTGTGACCCTCGCCGGCGGAATGCATAAATCCCATATGCGAATGAATCACAGCTTCGTTTTGTATTTAATTTACCCCCCAGACATTGACCTGATTGAAAATATAATGTGTTCGGCTTCCTTTCCATTAACTAGGTTAAAAAATCGCAATTTAAGAACTAGGTTTCTCTTTAAATACGTTATTTTATTAAGCGATCTAACTATAGTAGAAGATTGCTCCTTTATTACCTTATAGCTTGCATGTTTATCGTTCCATTGCACTAAAATGTATTTATGAAATAGCCTTTAATCAATTACTATAAAGGCACACTCCAGAATAATTCAATTTGTTTGAAAAGGCCCGCAAGTGGACTTCACTTCCACTCAAAACCCCCCATGGCAGAACTGCTTTAAAATCAACACGAGTGGGTTTTTTATTTTTTAAAACATTCACCAATGAGCCCACACCGCACATATGAGTAATAAAAAGAGCATGGAATAACAAAAACAGCAGTTCGCACACACAAATTGTTTTCAACAACAAAAACCCACTGAAGCGTGAGTACGTCAATATTCATATTACTCATACGCACAGTTGAGCAAACAACCAACTACCCTCAGCACAAGACAAAGAGATGCCAAGGTTGCTCCACACACTTTTTTGTTCTCACAGTTTCATTATAGAAGCTAATTTATTGGAAAAATTTTAAATCAATTTGTGGAAAAGGCGACAAAGAAAAACCAACCGGAATATACAAATTTGAAGTTTGTTAGGAATTCCCTCTATGGCACACAAAACAGTTTTCATAAATAAATTAATTTCAGGCTTACATTTTAAAAATTGCAAGTATGTCATTCAAAAATGTCGTGAGTGACTCCCAAATAAAGTCAAACGCCAAAGACGAAATTGCTTCTGGTTTTCCCATTTCATTTCTGGTTTAAGACTTACACTTGCCGGTTTCCAAGGCAAAACAAATAGCAAGCAAAGCGTGTTGCGCAAAAATTCCTTGCCTTAGTCCAAGGGGAAAGCGAAAGAAATCAATAAATTTCAAAGGAAATAATTAAGCAAGTAATTGACTTGGATTTCTTTTAGGAATTCCTCCATAAATCTCCACCAGCTAAGCTAGCACACAGAATACCGAACCTGAATGCGAGGAGGGTGGCATCCTCGTCGTCATCTCCTCCTTGTTAGTTATATGGTGTTTGGGAAAGCAGGCCAAGAAGGATTTCTAGATTAAGCATGTGTTGGGACTGCACCTCCGTTTCAAACATGTATGTTAGTGGCGAAAATAGGCCTTTAAATGGATAGAATTATAGTTATATAAACTTATAGTAAGAAATTTTAAGTTTATTTATAGGTGCACACCCATAAATTGCTTATTACAACATATAGAATATATAGAATGATATATAGAATGGGATCACAATTCCGGTTAAAATTAAATATATTTGCTGAACTCATAAATTACTTGAATAGGATAAACTTAAGGCTAAGAAAAAGGGCATTATCCTCAAGTGTTTCCTTCTATGGTCCGCACTGTACACACCCCAATGTGTGGGTTCGTATGTAACAAAATGCAATCGCATCTTGGGTGTGCGGCGGAAATAGGGATGGCAGCATCTATTTTACAGTTTCAACACGAGTGGAATGCGCCACACTTACACTTGCTGCTGGCATTCCTGGCCCCGGCTCCGAGGATACGGGATATATATGGGCGGGGAACTTTAGATACAAATAGACGGAGCCGGAGCCGGAGCCAGATCCAATGCCAAAGTCGTCTGCCGAAATTAAAGCCAAAGGCATTTCGGCAAATATGTTTGCCTGGTCAAAGCCGAAAGCCATGGAATATTTGCTCACTTTTGTCAGCCGGCGTGCGAGAGTCACAGCCCCGGACAAGTGTTGATTGCTCGGTCAGAAAGAATTTCCGTTTCACTCCGAAAAGAGATTCTCTAATCGAGTGTGCTCTGTTTACGGCAATTAAGCCTTTATTACTTCGTTTAGATTTGGTTAAATTCACATTTCCTCTGAGTTCTTTAATATTTTCTATCGTGTCCTATTTCGCGTAGCTTAAATGAACTTACTGGAGCGTCACAATTATTGGATTTGTTAATTGTAAATTTAATTGAGCTCACACGACTTTCCGTGGACCGTGGCCAGCCCTCATCAGATACCCTCGGTCGCCATTCCTGTCAAATTGTAATTTATACTGGAGAGAGCACAGACAGCGACAACGACAGCGCTGGCGACTGGAGCTTAACTTTTACAATGCATCAATAAATTACATTATCCTTAATTTCCCGCGTTTTTCCGGTCAACACAGCACAAGCGACACTTAACCCGCCCGCAGCTCTGTGTCCGTCGCCGCCTGCTGAGCCAGCAATACGCAACTATTACGGCATGGCGGGGTTAAGACTGCGGGGGCCATATTCAACGTATATATCCAACGGGAGGAGGAGGGGCGTTCAAGAAAATTGCAATAATTGTGGAGAGTAAGTTGCGTTAAAGCAGATGCGCAGAAAATTCGGAAAAGAAGCTGCTTATTAAATTAAATTTTAAGAGAGGAAAAATGGCATGCCAATTTTCGAGAGTTTTATTATTAATAAAATCGATTAACCTCGCTGTTTAAAATGTTTGCACTTTGCAGGGTAAGGCTTCTACTAGTAAAGACTGCTAATATTCTTTCAAATGAGAATCATCTGCCAGTTTAATATTCTCTCGCTTATCATCAGACAAGTCCTAAACACCTTTATGTTCCGTTGAACAGTTCGCGAGGTCACAACCGGAATTCTGGAACAGCGATTCTGCCTCGACGATTGCGCGATTATCTGATATTGAATGAGTTTTGGGCAGTGCCCCGAGCACTTAGCACATAATTACATTGAGTAGTCCGAGTGCATGTGCGCGTATTTCTATGGAGCTGAGCCCATAATAGGTGCGGGTGGGACACAGCGCGTTATGGCCCGAGTAGTAAACCTTAATTAAGCCGCGCTGTGTTGCATTTATCAGATCTTGTGTGCTGGTCGCATATACAGTCGACGAATATTGAATATTTGGCCAATCGAACTACCATCTAACTCTCCGACAACGCCGTCCCAATAAAGGATGATTTCGGGCTAATGAGTTTATGTTTGCCACCCGCTCTTACTTAGACATGGCCCACGAGAGTACACAAGAGACCTAAGCTCACTGAGTAGATGAGATCCTGGATAAGCGGAAGGTCTTAAACTCCAATATTTAATTCGTGAGAAGTATGAAAATGAGTGATTTTAAAATAATCACATTAAAAATATAACAATTAATAGGTCCTTGTACTTGCTTCTTAACTAATTATGTGGGCTCAGTTAGGGCTATGTATCTGTATTCTCAAACACATTACAATATATCGAATGGTCATAAAATAAGCCACGCAACTTAAATAAGAATGTTCTTCCAAAAAGTACACAATGCAATTTTCCCTCTGCTCTCGAGAGTCGGATTTTGAATATAGTTGCAACTTGCAACTTACCATTTACGACTTTTTTAAATCCCGCCCAAAGGGGACTGGCAACGGTCTGATTGCGTCCTTTGTCCTTGTGAATTTGAGTATTTTATTTTAATGCCGAGAACGAAGTCAAAAACAACTTGTTATCGATGTCTGTCATTGTGTCATGCTTTCTTGCGAAGGGGCTTTAAGGAGAATCGCAGTGGGGCGCCTGTCATTGTTGCGGGATTGCCGGGCTCGTTGTCCTTGCCGGCCGTTGCCGTTCGTCTACGTCACGCGTGGTTGACTTTTCGGGTTAAATTAATTAAGCGTGTGCGTTTTTATTGATGACTGAATACTTGACATGGGACCAGCCGACTCCTGTAAAATTCCGTTGGTGCTTTTACGAAACGATTACGTAGTGACTTCTTAGAAGAGAATACATCGTCGTAGCATAAAAAATACTTGTTGTTGTCGCAATGATATTTCCAGTTGTGCAAAAATTAGATAACGAAGCGAATAAGACCATCTGATACTGGGTTAATAACTCGAATAAGTCAAACCCAACAAAGCCACACCGAACTGAAAATAGCGAAATTAAAACCACCGCATAGCAGGCAGGCAGGCAGGCAGGCAGAAAGGGCTGAGGGGACTGCTCCGGCGTTTGTTTTTTTCAGTTCGTATATTTTGACTGCAGCAGAAGTTTGGCATAAAATTTACTAATTTTATAATGTGGCAGGCAGACATTTATTTCGACGCTAATTACAAACATTTAAACTTTTAATTAGTTTTCAAACAAGCAGCGCAAAAATGCAAAACGAACGCGTCGAATGCGTGGCAGAAGAAAACTCTCCGTCGGCAGGGGAAACTCTGCGATATACAAACGCAAGTGGAGCTTGTTTACTGGAGATCTCTGAACTTATTATTGTTGTTTTGCGATGGTATGCAAATTTCAGCTTATATCTATTGAAAATACAGAGACAAGTCACTGCTCGTCGATGGCCAGAGCTAGACACACAAATAAAGGGGAGGATAATGGAAATAAAAATAAGCATGAAAATGCCATAAACAAATCCCAGCACTGATTGCCACTCAAACGGGAATGGAAATTGGCTACAAGCAAATGGCCATAAGCAGCTACAAAAATGCTTGGGGGAGTTCAAGGCGAATAGAGAAATAGTATTTAGAGAAAGTGAAACTAGGAAAAACTTTGAGAAAATGAAAATCAAGAGCGATATTACAATGTCATACAATAACCCGAGTATCCATTATGCTTACTATTTAAAAAAAAAAAGGTAATAGAAAACACTTTTGTTAAATAGTTTGGGTTAGATATTTCGAAAACAGGAATGATATTACTTTCATGGATAAAGTTTCACCCCTCCTAGTGATAAATATCCATTGAATATCATTATCAATATTCGAATCTATTTTGTCAAATTAATAAAATTGAGTTCTTTTCCAAAAGTCCGAATTTAATATCCCCCAAGTTCATTACAAATGCTTGTCAATTACACAAGTAAATACAAGGGAATCCGCCCGCACACAAAATCTCAAATGGAATGGACATGAATATTTTATGGGAATATTTGGTGGCACCACCTGGCCACAGATTCCCTTGGCCAGAAGTCATAAAAGTATTAATGCCGTTTTAAGTACTTCCGCAGCGAAAACTGCACACACACACTCGTACTGTGTGCATATGGGAGTATGTACAGTTGAACGAGATAGCGAAAAATGCAAAGCGCACTAATTCTAACTGCAGCATAAATTAAAGCTCTCATGAATAATAATTCAAGACAGTCGGGCAAGGGAAATAACCAGCAGCAGCAGCAACAACAGCAGCTTGGGGGAAGCAGAAGCAGGGCCACCATCCTCCGCCAGCAATAATAGCAGGAAAAGCAGGAAAAACAGACGATGAGCGTCAAAAGCCACTTGAGTAAATGCGTTAGCGCTGTGTTCCCAGGACATATTTCGCCATTAAAACTCGAGAATGGCAAAGGAGTATTTTGATACATTTATTGATAACAATATACTAAAAAATAAGTTGCCTTGAAAGGACATTAGGATGGGGCCTCAAATACACTCTTAGTACATCATGAAATGTTAAAAATTTCTATGGCAATAATTCATGTTAGACCTACATAAATCGCTTCATTTTTTATTCGGTTCACCCATCACAACTTCCCCCAAGCAATTAAAAAACAAATAAATTGATATTTCTATTATTATTATATTTGTTTTACTCTTTACCCAAAAACCAATTTGCTAGTCGACATCGTCTCTGGGAACAGCACTTGCTGCTGCTGCTCTGCTTGTGTCGCAAAAAGCCAACCAAATTTTATAGCTGTTGTCATTATTTCATGTGCAGTGCCATATAGTCACGCTCCCACCGCACCCCGCCCAGCCATGTTGCCCCTCCGGCCAGACGCCCACACACGTTGATCATACGCAGTGTTGTGCTTAAAAATTTCAAATGCATGGCACTTTGGTTCAGAGACAGCAGCAGCAGCAGCAGCGGCAGCCAGGCATCTCGTGCTCACTCAGACAGCAGCTACAAAAACATTAACAACACCAACAAGGACTATTTTCATGTGTCTGCCGCTGTTGTTGTTGCCAGTGGGCTTCTGTTGGTTTTTCTATGCGATTTTCATATTTATTTATATGTTTTTACGCTGGCTAAACTACAAGTACAAGTGCACACTTGGCTGACACGGAAAACGGGTGCGGGGCGGGTCGGAGGTCGGATCGGGCTTGACGCTCCGCTCGAAATTGCCCCCAGACAGTAGCTTCCCCTCCTCGCCGCCCAAATCCGGCCCTCTTGATCGTATGTGCATTAATTTAAATGTAGTGTTTGGCGAGCCAATTTAATGGCGAGTCATTAGTTGTTGTCCGCTGGCGTTTGGGCTCAGACGGAGAAATATATGAAAAAGGATTAGCTTACATGAAGACGCTCGCCTGAAAGTCTAAATAGAGATAGTGTGACGAATATATTATTTTTGAAAACCTTTAAGGGCTCATAGTAATTAGACTTAAGTAGTTCTGGCTTAATAACCCCAATCATCTCTGTGCTCTCGCAAGTAAGTCAAAAGTTAATCCTGCGCCGCTTCAGATTACAAATCACCGACATCACCAGGCTCCGCGATGCTGAACGGCTGCAAGGATAATAACAGAGAGCTTTCTGTGCCAGAATTGAATTTCCCCCTTTCCCGCTGAAACTGTTTTTAACTGTGAACATTTAACGGTAATTATTGCAACACTGTGGCACATTTTAAGTGGCTTCGCGGAGAACTCCTTACCCGACTCGACGCGACGCGACTCGGCCGAGTTGATGGTCAACACCTGGACAGCAGCCAATGCCCACCTGGGCCGCATAAGTTTCCGGCTCAGCGTTTTACTTAATCCCGTCTATTTTGCAAAAGGATTATCAAGGCAACTTTTTAATTCGCCGCCCAAGTAGCCCCTGCAACATCGTCGCCGTCTGTCGTGATGTCAGCAGTTTTGTGCGGTGGCCTTTTAATGAGCCTCCACTTTAGTCCTGCCCCTCCTGCCCGTCCTGCTCCGTCCTGCGCCGTCCGCATCACGATTTTCAGGTAGCGTCATCAAGGAGCTTTTAATGCCCATTGAGGGCCCATTTGATGCGTGGCCAACTGAGCGTGCACGGGAACTTGCCAACTTTTGCCACCAGGCGCGAAGATAATAATTTGAAATGATGGATTAAAGTAGCTGTTAAATTGAAGGAGGTAAGGTGCACGGAGGGGAGGCTTTGGAAGTTCTAGGCAGTAGAAAAGTCGGAAAATATTTTATTCTCCCTTTTTTTAGCTTGTATTTATGAAGGACGTGTTCTTTGAGTTTTTTAATTGATTCTCGTTGACTCTAGGAAATTCGAATTTAGAGATCAATTTTCTCAGTGTCTCCAGACATTCTGAACATTTTTTGCGCCTTGAAGTGAACTTATTCCTTTCCGTATTAAATTCCTTGGGCATAAATCAAATACTGCAAATGTGTACCATTCGCAGATGGCAAACAAATAAATCTTTTAATTGCTGAATTCTTTTCAAGTAATTTATTTGATTCGTTTTTAACCACAACATTCCGAGCACAAACTGGCAAATGCTTACTCACATATCAGAAATAGCCGAGAAATTGGCTGCAGCCCGCATTCCACTCGGTACACAGCATTATTCAATATGATGGACTTAAGTAGCCGTTAAATTGAAGTGGGAAAAGAAATAAGCGCAGCCAAAAAGGGAAGAGATAAATGTTTGCTTATTTCGGCGTGTGTGTGCGCGGCTTAAGCTTAATACGGCATTCAATCAATTCCTGCGTCACGGCCCCGAACCGCATACGCCTTGCGGGCCGCCTTATCCTGTCGATGTCCTGCCGTTTCAATATTGTCGTTTGCATTTGCCAGCGAGGATGGGGGCCGAGCGGGAAATGAACGCGTCATTATCCTTTCACGCAAGGCAAAACGCTGCTGCGACTCCTCGCACTGAGGGTCCTCCGCTTCGCATTTTTCGTCTGGCCATTTATTTATTTATTTATTGTCATGCTTGTTTATTGTTTTGCCTTTGATTGGCTTCGGCTTTGGCCTTGCTTTCTTGCCCCATTCCCAAACAATGTCTTAAACGCATAAAGTTTATTAGCTTTGTATTTAAATGAGTGGGCTGAAGCTCTGAGATAAATTTGAAGTCTGTTCCTGGAATATTTTGCAGTCAAAACAATACAGCTCCGAGTTGAGGTATGTTTTAACATAAATTCCGATATGGTTACAGCCTTTTGGAGATTAAAATGGGTAAATTCCAAGCTAAGGTTTGATTTGTTCATCTTTACTGTGTATTCCCAATATCGACTTGTAAAGTTATTATATGATGCTGAAAACCAACAATCAACTTAACGCCACTCGTCCCAGTCATTTTGCTGGATCCTCTTAAACTTCCCGTAATTATCTGCACGGACTTATTGTTTTACGGGAATTACAAGAACACACATTCACGTACAATGGGGCGTAATACGAAAATGGAACAAATATGTATTTATATTCGGAAATCACATATTTCCGGTGTGCTCTCTGTCGGTCGACGTGCCATTAATGAGCAGCAAAATTAAATTTCACTCTCGAAATTACTCAAAAAGGATGAAAAAAATATTTTCTACACGTAAAAAGACTTGTTAATGCCCTCTATAAGGGGATATATTTTCTCCCTCGGTAAAATCAGCTTTAAAGAGTCACACAGGACAATTAATAGTACTTATGTTATATAGCAGGAGACATATTTAAGTGACGAAACTATTTCTCTTTTTATTTTAAAACTCAAATCCATTAAATTCTTTGTCAAGTGCAGGTTGTTTATCCTACAATGTAAAAACAAGCTGGTTATATCCTAGTAACTCATTTTTCAGCACATATTTCCACAAAAAAGTTTATCTTTTCAGTAAACTTTATTTTTCAGTTATTCCACCTCTGGATATACCCTGGTTTCCCTATATGTTAAGTGGAATTTATGCAAAATATTACAGGAACAACAAAATTGGGCATTGTGCGTACGTGAGCGGATGTGTGTGTGTTTGCCTTTATTTTCCAATGGCATAATATAAAACATCCTGTTGTCGGCTCTCACATGCCTATTGTCATAAATAACCCATTCTGGAGGTGTGTTTGTGCCGGCGTCTGTCAGAGTGGGCTCGTGTCTGGGTGGGCTGGGGGCATTTTTGTGACTGGCTTAAATTTGTTGCGTTATTTGCGTCATTTCCGAAGCAAATCAAAAAGGGGAAAATACCAAGGCCAGACAATGCAAAGCAAAAAACATATAATAGTAGGATGAAAGGAGCTACAATGTGTGGGCGGATTGTGCAAAGTGTGTGCTTAATCAGCCAATCAATTTTATATACATATTTTAACACTTGAATGGGTTGGTAAAGAACCAAATTCCAATGCCGCTTCAGGCCCCGGGCACCAGCAGCAAAGTGGGTGTAAAACATTCCACGAAAAACATAATTGTACTGGCATTGTAAAATATTTGAGTTTGGATTGGAAAAGCACATCAAGTGCATTGCATTCGTATATTTGAAAAATTGTTTTGATTTTTAGGGATTTTTATAGAACAAGAATTATATATTACACCAAAATGTCCTTAGTCCTCTTTGAACGTGATATTGAAATATCTACTCACATTTTAAGACAATGTTTGTTAGCAGGATATAATTCACCAGAAAAACAATGCTTTAATGTAATCCCGCTGGATTTTCCTGTCGGCAATCAAGTTTTTTAAGGTAACTCATTTTAATTTGTCACAAATTTTAGTACACCTTTGTATATGGAGATTCGCCTGCACACATGTAAAGACAAAAAAGCACATCCCCATAAAGTCGCCTTGCTTAGTGGCATGTCGAAGGGACCCTATGGGACCTGCTAAAGTGCAGCCACTTAGCAGGGCTCTGGGGCTGCAGCTGGCCTTGGCTAAAACATCGAACGCTAACGTATTTATGGCTGCACTCAGCCTGACAGCCGCCAACTACATTGGCTGACGGAGGAGAGGGGACGATAGTTGTTAAAGGCAACATAACTTAAAGGGATCGTCTTAAATTTGTGGCGCCAGCAGGATGCCAGGAGGGGGCAATTATACCCGCTTCCTGCTCTCGGAGCCAACATGGCGAAAATATATTTGTTTTCCTTTTTTTAAGCATTTCGTAACATTTCCGCCTTTTTGCATTCAATTTAATTTAACATAAACATTTATATGCTTATATTATTATCCGAGGCACACGCGGCAGCGCAGCTGCTGTTGTGCACTGTGCAGAAGCGTTTCATGCTTGAAATGCGCATACGTAGCGTATACGTAATATGAAATTTTGTAACGGACTGAAGGGGTTAATTCAGTTAAGGGGCGCCACAAGGGGGCAGCGCGGGGGCGTGCATGTTTATGGGGGAAAAGTATTCACTACAAATTTTGTGTGCACACCACTTGCAACAACAACAGTCGAACGAGGACGGAAACAACAACAACTTAAATCTTAAGTAGCTCAACTTGTTTATTTATCGATGCAGAAGTTAATGCGGGCGGATGCGGGCGGAGGGGGTCGTTTTGTTGGTTGAAAAATGCAGCAATGAGTCAACTCATTGTTGTTCGTGGGCCCCAGCATTATTTACAGCCGTAATTGCAAGCGACATTCCTAGGCAAGTCGTAGAACGATTAAATGTTTAAAGTGAAGAAATTAAAAAAAAAGGACAGAATTCCGTTAAAAACTAAATGGTCACGTATTTACGGAGTCAATAGCTACAAAAGATATTTGTTTTGAGCAGAAATAATAAGTTAGTTAAGATGGCAGCAAGACCTAAATTTATCGAAATAAAATTTGTTTGCATCTACATATAAAGTCGAATTTAATTTGAATTATTTACAGCAAGGCTTTATGAAAAACTATTGTTATTTGATTTGTACTTAGATAACCTTAAATACAAAAAATATATTAAATGATATACTCGTGAAGCAGGAGATGCCATTTCACAGCCACCACATACTGGCTACATGTGACCAGATATGAAAACAGGACATACAGGACAACTAAAGCTGGAGAACCAAACGTGGTTTTTAATTCTCCAAGCACGTACAAGTGGCGTAAACAACAAAACACGACGCAATTATTTGTCCTCTGATATGCACAATAAACAATACTTTTAATGTCTACTCTTCTACTATAATCAAGTGAGTTCAGACAACAAGAGATTGTCCTTGACTTAATAGCCTTTCAAGGACTACAGCACCCTCATACTTAACATTTGCCTTTTAAATACCTTCTTTCTTTTTATATATCATTCAGCAAAGCTTTAGAAATATTTTGGAATTCTCTAGAACAGGGAGACGGGACAGACAGAAAATTTATTTTAATAAACTCCGTCTAACATTTTTGTAGTAGTAATTAGACTTTATTTTACAGTATTCCGTATGTATTTTGGAGTACAAAGACTCAAATATAAATTACTTGGGAAAATTCAAAATATACACATTTGTTATACACCTTTTAGTAAACTGGTACCCAAAATAAGTTTGCCACACTTGCGGGCCAAGTACGTTCTGAACCGATACACTCCATACTGAAATATAGAACAAGCAACCAGTAAAACCACCAGCAGGGTTCCATTTCTAGCAGCTTTTGCCGGCGTAGAGTACTTCAGGAATGAATATATGTACGGACGTCCGTTTCTAAAAAGTATAAGCAAAAAATTATTATTTATGGGGTCTGATCTAAGCAGCCGTTCTCACAAGTTTACACCACCCGCCAAGTAGAAGATAATCGTAAATCCAAAGTAGATCAAGCAGAAGCCGACTGGGTACACAAAGTGCAGGAGCCGGGCAGGCTGGGCCACCACGAAATGATCCACTGAGAAGGCAATAGGCGCCAATGCGTGGGTCCAGATGTTATAGAAGTCGGAGACATATGTAGGGTTCGTAGGTACCCGATCTCTTGGATACATCAAAGTCCAATATGTGATCGCCACCAGACATTCTATACACAGGGTAATCCAGAAGCAGACCCAATAGATCTTGATCACCCAACTCGGGGGAACTGAAAGCGAGGGAGCATACTAGTGAACACAATTCGGTTATTTCAAGAATTACCATACGATTCCTTCTGGCAGTGATATACTATCTGCAGAATAGCAGCACAAACACTGGTGATGGCGCACATATAAAAGGACCAATTCGTTAGGTAGATGAAACAATGGCCCCTCCGAAAGTATTTCACCGTGTAAGTGACGACCCCGGTTCCAAATAAGGCACCCAGCAGGCAGCGGTAAGCCAGAAAGTAGCCCGATTTAGGCCTTGTATGCCACTAAGAGATTGGAAAAGACTTGGTAAGAGCATCGTGATTAGGACAAGTCACCAACTTGGGATCGCAGGAAGTTGATTGGCGAATCGTACTGGTGGCCGAATCGTTCCCAACGAAACTCTTCCCTCAGACTCAATGGCTCTTGCGATTGGTTGTAGCCCTCCATTTAATGAATTAGGATTTCGATTTTTGCAAATTTCAATATAAGTCAACTTCGAATTGACTCTTTGCTCAAGGCCTGCATTGGCACCGACATTCTGGCGGCCTCAAACTGGACTCCTTATCTTCCCGGGCACACGAACTGCCTGCATAATTAACAGATATGTGTAAGCGACTCGGTGGGGACTCTCCATGGCGCACATGTGGCTGCCACGGCCCTCCGTGCCACCCATTCAAAGATTAAGGTTGCTGAAAGCAAGCTGCGGGGCAGGATGTCGTCCGGAGCCAGGCAGACTCTTTTAATTGGGAAACACTTCGCTGGGCTGTAGTCTGCAATTAAAAAGCTGAAAACCAAGTAGCGAGGACACTGTGTGATGGGGTGTTTTCAGAATGCTCCCTGAAATTGTATTGAGAATTAAGATTTTTATTGAAACAAATGTATTTAACTATAATAAAAGTAGTTTACGAAAAACAAAAACTTAAATAGACTTCATTAATTAATTTCTGATTTTTTAAGATTTTTCAACTTCAATAATTCCAACTAACTTATTTTAGCGCCACATGTGAAAAGCCGATAATTCCACTTGCCGAAGCTAGACTACCTTCTTTATTTACTAAATTCCATAGATTTAAGTTAACTATTTGAATTATAACCCACAGTTGATGACCTTTAGACCACAGTGCAGACTTACTATACCAATTTCCAGGAAGTGACTTTGACTTTCTTGTGAGTTTTTTTCTTAGAAGTGCGAGTTTGTTGTTGTGTGGTAAGGCTTGTGGATGTCTGTGTGGCTAAGTATTTGGCACCCCTGAGGCCTCCTTTGGGGAAAATCTTTTTCTTTCCGGCCCAGACTCTTTCTTTTTTCAGCTCGTCTCGCATCTTTTCCCCACTGGCCACAGTCTGCACAAATCACGTCGAGGAAAATATCTACTTACAAAAAGAGCTAACGCCCATACTCACCTTGCGGCCATTTCAAATGCAAATTTTTTTGCTACACCAAATCCTTCGATTTTCCCTCACACGCCCAAGAGTTCTATTTTGGTTTTGTTTATTTTATTTCCCTAGCTTTGGTACAAACTTCCAATTGATTAGTTGATTTGAGCGTCAATCAAACGGTGTTAGAAATTGCGAGAAAGGCGAAGATATCTAATAATTTACATCGGTTAGGTAGAGTGGTACATAAAATTTTGGCCAGGTTATAAAGATTTTACTTGGTACCGGCTTTTAAGTAAGAAATAGACAGGACATAGTAAATATTGTTAAACAACCCTCTATATATAAAGTTAGGAAGAATCGCTTTCTTCTTTTCTCTTTCGATATATTAACGATACATGCGATATGTTGGGATATTTAACATATCGATATATAAAACTAAATAACTTTTTTTTATGGTGGTATTTTTTGTCGATATATCAAACCATTCCTTTCGATATACACACATCCCTCTGCTTTGGAAATGAAATTTTCCAACGCCGGCACATTGGCATGCCCTACTTTCTTCACCCGATCCCCCGTCAATGGAGTCAAACTCTTTGGCAGCCTGCCATCAAGGTGCGCTTTAAAAGTGCGTGCCGTCGAGGAGGGCTCGGCGGGGCAGGGGGCCTGTGTGTCAAGGGTTAAGTGTTTTAAAGTGAGCCGCTATTCAGGCCATTTCTATGTTATCGCAATTTACCAACCACTCCTGCCGCCCGGGGCGGCGATACCCCACGTGTCATTATCTTAATTTAAGGCAGCCCATGCCGGCAGCTCCTGCCGCCCCCTCCAGCTCCGCCCCTGATGGAGCTTCTTTCAGTTCCCATATCTCTTACTTGAATACACAATTATGTGTGTGTGGCACGGGCGGATGGTGTGCATGTGGGGTGGCTTAAAATTAAATTTCTCATGCTTAGAGTTCCGGGACCTGTATCGTTGCTCATTATTATAGGGACATGTGGAAGGGAGCAGGGCGAGTGCGGGGCTCGTTACTGTGCGGCTACGTTACGACTTGAGATTCGAAGAGGGCTCTCCAGTTCTAGTACATCACTCAAGCGGGTAAACTAACTTTGTGATAGAGTGCACAAGAGTGCAGTGGGTTGGAAAACTGCACACTATAAGCAGAGAAACTTATATAGGAGGTCAAATCGAGCTGGTATCTGCGCATGGAGATTGTTTTCCATACCTTATTTAAATCCGACTTTACAAAACTATTACTTGCCTGAAAATAGAGCATTGCATTTATATATCTGCATTTGGCTATTATGATATTAATTCGAATTGGACAAAAGACTCACGTTTGCCTACGTTTTAAAGGGAATCACCGCCTCCCTGTGCCCCGTAGGGCTCTATGAACTTTTTGCTTTGTCTTGATGTTATTAGACTCATGGGAACTTCACCTGCAATTTGCAATCTTTCCTTCTTGGCACCGCAGCTCGTATATATATACAGTATATATTTAATGTGCATTTCACACAGAGTTGGCGCATAAGAGCAGCTCTAAATGGGTGGCCGAGTGGGTATCAGATACAGTGAAGGTGGCATAATGAGTGCAGGGGCTGATGCTTTCACTGCTGCTTTATAAACACACATCGATGTGTTTTTGCATTTACATATAAAATGATGAAGACTTTTCTGCATTCTGAACATGAAACATTGCTACATTGCCAGTAAATATAATGGTTACGCCTATATTAATTTTTAGTAAATTTATTTAATCTATTCTCAGCTTCTGTTATCCCAGGTAACCTTATATTATTGCCTTTGTATTTCCAAGATAACTTTCCAAATGAAAATATTTAAATTTCAAATAGAAAAACGCCTGACCTAGAAGCCTGATTTAATATATGCCAATTTATCACTTGACCCAATGATTGATTGAGGCACGGGGAAATCCTGGTAGGTCATATTCGCTTTACTCCTCTATAACTGTACTTGTTGATTTTCACAGAATTTCGCTTTTGAAATTTGCACAATTTAATTATAACCAAAGAAAGCGTAAACACAGCAGCACGCTCTTTTGGCAATGCTCTTTTCCGGCTCCACGCATCGAGAATGCATCTGGCCGGGAATGCATATTGAAAGTGTGCATAAGCGCTGCCGTTGCAAGGGAAGCGGGGTGGTGACAATGCCGTCTGCTGGGTATTTACGCAATCCGCACACCCATGCCCGCCCACAATCAATTATGCAATATGAAAAGCCAAGGCTTGTCCGAGCCATACCGAAAAATCGAAAAGCATTTGCGGCAATTTCTCAATTCGAGGCGAAAGCGAAGGCAGCTGGCATGAGGCCGCTTGGGCCAGGGGCAATGAAGGGGGTAGGCTGGGGACAGGACATCGGAAACGGAGCCGGTGCCGGTGCCAGGACCGGGGACGGAGCCGGAGCAGGAGCCGGACCCCCGGGCTATGTCGACGTCTGCATTGCGCCATGCAAACTCGAGCTGCGGCAGCCACATCTCATTTTTTCCATTTTGTATTATTGACAAAGAGGGGACTGCCGACTGCCGACTGCCGCTTTTCATTGAATATTTTTGGGCCAGGACGAGGGTCTGGAGAGGCCTCCGAGTCGGAGTCATGGCGTCCAGACTGGGACGGAGCGTGTCCGGAGTTTGTGCCGGAGGCCAGCAAACAGTTTGCGCCAACAACAATGCCGAGTAGACTCGCAACTCGCAACTCTCAACTCGCAACTTGCAGCTCGCAACTCGAGACTCGACATTCTGCTGACCTCAATATTTGTTCAACTTTTCAGCAACAATTTTGTTATGCGATTTTCGCCCTTTCCCCCTGCCCGGTGCTGTCATAAATGCCTGCAGTTTGGCAGTTTTGTGCAGTGAAAGTGATTTTCGGTTAGAGCCCAGTTCAGTTGGTTTATTGCTTTGATTTTCTGCTGCTAGCCCGAGCCCGGGCTGTGTCCTGGCAAATCGAATTCCCTCGTTCAAACAACGATCCACAGGCCGACCTGGGGGGAACATTGACGAATTAGAGGCGAGGGTTGCTGCTGCGAGGGACTCACCCACATGCGGGACAGGAGGCGACACCCCAGGAGCGCCTGGCACACGGGGCCCAGGCCCAGGACCGTGAGGAGGCGCAGGGCATTGACATTGGCCTGGCCGCTGACCATCAGGAGCTGGCAAATGGCCGAGGTGAAGCAGACGAACATCACGAAGTTGGAGGCCAGCACGAGAGTGCTAATGAAGCCCAGCTTGCAGCGCTGCAATGGAATCGAAAGAGGACTCTGGGCGACAAAAGGACACTGCGGCCAGCTTACGGGCACTATGAGGGCCATATTAAATGACAACAGCAGGGCCAAATGGTGTCTGAAGAGAGTCTCGAAGAACTGCCAGGTGGAGGACCGCAGCACCTGGTGCCGGCTTTCCTGATGGGCTTTCAGGCTCACAGTTTCTTCGAATACCAGGGGTACGTAGTAGAAAGTGTTTACCGGCCCCGACGAGCCCATCGAAGCTGTGGATTGACACTTACTGTGAATATTTATATAAAAATATCTGTAGGATAGAACGCACACTGGGCCAGGTGCTTGAACATGTTGATGACATAGTAGAGCAGCAAGTTGTGCAGGACGAGCAGCAGGGCATCCTTCTTAAGCGGGTGAATCGATCTCTGGTCGGGGAAAGATCAAAACATTGAATACAGGATGAACTGATTAGAATGCAATTATTGGCTTACAAAAATCAAGTAGATCTGGTAAAGGTAAATGATGCAAGTGACAATTAGCTGGTGAACGTCAGCCATCGATTCCAGGCAAACAATTTCAAGAATTTCGAACAGGATTTCCGAAAGTGAAAAGCTTTGAATCAAAAATGATTGCTGAGATTGATTACATATTTAAGATTTACCTCACTGAAACACAAACTAACTGAATCCATGACCCTTTCTTAATTCCCTCAGCTCCCTTTAATATCTCTGCCTTAAATTGTGCCTAAGCTATCTTTGTTCTGCACGCACTTTCTGTGGCTTGTTTAGCCCCGATACATCTCCTTATTTAGCATATCCTTGGCATTGTCATTCATCAAGTGCTAACAATAACCTTTCATACGAGCCGAGTCACCCCGATTATAATTAAGAGAGTCTGGCCGCAGGTTTTCTCTGCCAAGCACGCCGGCTAATGGCTTACAATTACCAATTAACAGATTATTCCGTTGACCAGTGCACTTGACGCAGATGGAGACGCACGCACGTCTGAGCGGAGGCCAAAACAATATAATTGAATTTAAATTTCCAGCCTGTCCAAATAACGTAAAGCATTTCTCCGCATTTTAAGTGACTGGCCGTCAGACAAAGCGGCCACAAGCATCATCTACGGCAGCGGCAATAAGAGTTGCGAAAACAAGGACATCATCAGGCGATTGCAGTGGCATTTCACATATTGTGCAAACAATAAACATTGTTAATTAATTTACTTCAACTCGAGCGGCATCTGCACTCCGGCTCACTCCGCTGATAAGACTCACTTAAGCCTCTCTGCACATAATCAGCAGCGGGTTGCACAAGGGCTTCCGAGTGATTCCTATTCATTAAAACTTGTGGATGTGGAAGCAAAATAATTTCAGGCACTACGGCTAGGATTGTGTTTATTTCATATCAGAATGCAAATGAATGCTATGTTTTCATTCCTTGTAATTTTGCCACTTTCCACGAATTATTCCCTGTAGGCAAAATAGTCAGAAATCGGGTTGAAATTCATTCGCGGAACGCACTCTGCGCTTCCATGGAAATCACTTATTAACGCTTACATGATACTGCGCTTACTTCGGGCTTTTGATAACTTGTGGCATATTTCAGCGGCAGCAGCGACTATAATGCCTCACGCCGGCCGTATCATTATAAATAATGACTCTGATTAAATATGATGTAATCCCTCGAAAGGGCTGCCGGTTGGGCCATTTTTAAAATGCTGCAAACTTAATTAAACATTAATCATAGGAGCAAGTGGAGGCGGTGGCGGCGCAGGGCGATGAGATAAGGTGGCTCGGGTGTGGCACAGACAAGTGCATTAATTAACGGCCGGTTGTCCCTGGTAACTGACCATAAAGGATTTGGGCTATTAATCGAACGATTTTCGGATCAATATTCCCGGGCTGCGCACTCATAACATATCTCATGCAGTGTACCTTTTTATTTTTAGTAATTTGCTCCTTCGGGCCATTTAAGGACAACTGTCACGTACGGCGGGAGGCCCGAAACACACGCGCACACTTACCATTTCATCAAAGGAAATCGAGCTTGAATTGATTTTGCACACATAAGCCGTCCCGGCCTCCTTGGAAATATACCTTGGCCCTAATGTGTGTCATTTGGCCGGCAGTTATCTTCAGGCCAAATGCACAAAGGGCGGTAATTTTCCTTCCATTCCCTTTTTTTGGCAAAAAACAGGAGGCCCGAAAACTCGAGGGAGGTGATTTCTTTTTGATTTTCTTGTTAGCTAAGTGAATTTGTATTTGCCATTGCATTTAGACAATGTCGATTAAATTTATTCGATTGGGGACTCCATTTGATGGCACATATTCCCTTTTATTTGATTTTTCTTTTAGTTAGTTAGTCAACCGCAACTGAGAGTATCGAAAAGGCAGCTCTACCCCAAATCCTTCAAGCCGTTCTTCTTCTGACATTCCTACAAATTCTAAGTAAACTGTAATTTCCCATAACAAGTTCTTCTTATAGGGCTAACTGATTGCTTTCAAACGAGTCGAAGGGAAACCAAAAAGAAAGAGGAACCTGTCGAAATATTACGCAAGGTTTTTAGTCAACATCGAAGTCTATGCTTCTCTTCGAATAATCTTTCAAAATGTATGATATCCCGGCTTCACAGTGCTGCATATTTCCATTGGCCCCACCGTCCATCAGAGAGAGCAACAAGTTTTAACGGAAATAACCAAGGATCCCATTTCAGTTCGCATTCATTTCAATTTCAATGCGAAGGCAAAAAAACCCCACGAAAAAAGGAAACCCAGCGAAAACTGAGACTCATTTACACATTTATGTGGGAAAACGTCAGCTCCCTGAGTAATTTATGCACACAAAGGCATTTAAATGCGTTTTCTTTCCGTTTTTTGAAGCCAACCGCTTCGGTTCGTCGCAGTGTCTGGGCTCACTTTCGTTTTTCGGCGCCGCAGTGTCCCTCTGAGTAAGAGAAATGAGGTGTAATGGGTGCCAAAAGTCAAGGACTGAGGGACCCGGAGACAGGAGGCCAGGACACCAGGACACCATACCATCAGACGATTTATGAGGGCTTGGGGAATTGTTTCGAAAATTGACAAATTATGGTCGTAAGTGCTGCGATTAGTCCACTTTTCGCCCCTTTCTTTATATTTTTGGGGCACTGTCTCCTCAAAACCACAAAATGCATTATACACATTTACAGATATGGCATCCGTTTCGCTGCGGGCACTGCGTGTTATTAATAATTCAATTTAGCCGTCTCACAACCGGCGTCGGGTCATGGAACCCGGCAAGGCATCGAGCACGCAACTGCGCTACCTTTCGAAGCCCCCATTACCATTCCCATTCCCATTCCCGCTTCCCATTTACCGGCTACCCGTCCCATTTCCATGGCGGAGAGCTCATTATATATTCATGCAAGTTAAGTGCGAAAGCTCATATAGTGGAATAATAAATTGAATTTCGCCCACGAGCTTGTACAACTGCATAAACAGCTACACGTGCTCGGCTAAAGATACAAATGTATCTCCGCATCGAAATAGTACTGCGTGTCCCTCGTGCTGTGTTCACGCAAAAGCGGCCAGGTTTTGGCTCAGTTGTGGCGTTTTCTAAATTCTGTTTGGTTTTTTCTTGGGATCAAAGTGATATGATTTTAGCTTAATCGTTCTGATTTATTGTTTTTTTTTGCTCATTTCGTAAATTTACTACATTAAATTAGTCGATTAACCATAGAAGCCCCCAAAGTTTCCTCCAAAGGATTCTTGCTGCTGCTGTTGCCCGAATCCTCCTGGAAAGCCTCCTCCAAACGCTTCCTGCTGCTGCTGTTGCTGGCCAAAGCCGCCTCCAAACCCGAAGGATTCCTGTTGCTGTTGCTGCTGCTCAAACCCTCCAAAGCCTCCAAAGCTTCCGAATCCAAACTGGGGACGAGCTGAGACAATGCCGAGAATAAGCACCAAGCAGAAAATCTGAAAATAAAAACGAACTCATTTAAAAATCGGACTTATCCTGTTAAGGAAGTGTGTCTTACTGAAGTCTTCATTTTTCAAAACTGTAATTGCCGAGAAATATCTTAAAAGAAGTGTCTTTGAATGCACTTAAGAAACTGAGCTCCTTGCCAGCGCGACTTTCTTTTTATAGTTAAGATTCGACTACCTGCCCACATCAGGGCTAGAGGCTTCCTACCTACAGTCAAAGTTTCTGGGAAATTATTTCTCCAAGCATAAACTAAGGTATATGCAAATCAGGTAGGCACCACGAACAAAAACAATATTGAAATGGTTATATTTTCTAGGAATAACCTTGCATTTAAAATACCTAGAAAATATGGCAAATTGCATTGCATCCTGACATCCTGAGACATAAAGAACGCAGGGAGATAGTCGATAATATGTTTTCTTACACGTAGAAAAGATTAATATTGCCTTGTCATAATTACCTAAGAAACGCATAACCTTAACCAATTTTTTTATTAATAATTCACCAATCATCAAACTTCCTTCAACTGCTTTCCTGTGGCAATTCTATGTAAGAAGACATTCATTAGCCTCTATATATCTAGATGGTTCTTAAGGGATACAAAGTGAGGTGGTTACTACCTGCCCCAGAAGCCGCAGTACTGTGTCATGTCCGAAAGTTACTTAATCAGTGAGGAGCCCGAAGCCTGTGGCCGGGACCAGAACTGGAACCAGAGCTCTCTCCATATCAAGGCCTCGGGGCAAGTGTTTGGAACTGCAACAAAGCCCATAATTAATATCACTTTACAGTTGCAAACTGCCACACAACAACCGACAGTTTAGTCACCATGTGTGCGGTCCTTTGCCGAGACCAAGGGGTCTTACGAACTATGTAGTTGGGAAGGAAATTCCCCTGTTCTTATGTGCAGCAAATTAGTCATTGCCTACAGAATGGGCTTACGGAATTGTGGCAGTTAGGTTCGAAATTATTATTAAGGCGAAATCCGTCGAGAGGAAGATCATCTTGGATATCTTAACCGCGCCCCTTTGGACTTATTATTGTTGAAAATCTAAATCGTTTCCCTGTCCAAAAATATTAATTTCGCATTGTTTAGTCTGTGAATTAATTCTGATTTATATCCAGCTGTGTGCTGCCAAACCGCTCTCCTACGTCCTTACTCCGTTCTTTCCCCCGCCCAGCTGGATCCTTTTATGTGCCCCATTTGTGGCTGCCGCTGCCGTTGCATGCAGACTTCGAATCCATCTTGTGGATTATTTGCAGGAGGCGGAGGTGTGGGCCTGAGTGCCAATTATATGGCATATAAATAGCATTACGCTCGGGCTGGCGG
Source organism: Drosophila jambulina (assembly GCA_018152175.1). Taxonomy (NCBI): domain Eukaryota; kingdom Metazoa; phylum Arthropoda; class Insecta; order Diptera; family Drosophilidae; genus Drosophila; species Drosophila jambulina. Next base: position 22,199,086 of record JAECXH010000114.1, on the reverse strand, counting down.
GAGATTTGTTGAGCTATTTGATAGCCCTGCTGAGAGATGACAACTCCAGTGGAAGCAGCCAGAGATAGCTGCTTCTTTAAGACAGTAAGTAAAGCTGCTTCTTTAAGACAGTAAAAAGCGAAAGCTTTAAGTTAGTAATTATTTCCCCGAGTAACTATCTTTTATTAGAGTAACACGCAGGGCTACATTGAATCACTGCGTTCAAAAGCGTTTTGATTAAGCAATCGAAAACGGGCAAAGTGCAGGGGAAAGCCAACACGGAGCAAGCTAGGATCGACAGGAGCAGAGGGCGTCGAGTGATTATCATTAGCCGCCAGAGTAGTTGCCATTTAGCACGCACAACGAGATGCGCGCCAGCAACATCACCAGCAGCAACAGCAGCAGCAGCAGTTGCAACAATGTTTGAGTAATTGTTTGCCGTTGCTGCAGCATCAACAGCAGCAGAGATGGCAGATGCAACAAAATTTGCATGCAAACACAGCCCTCCTTAACCCTCCACGGCACTCTGGGCTGCCGGCTGCCTGCTGCTGGCTGCCTGCCGCACACGTAACTGAACGGTGGCAACAACTGCAGCAGTAATTGCAACAAACAATTAGCGTCACTTGGATTTATGTTTACGAGCGGCTGCCCCGACATTTTCGGCCGCAATGACAGTGCCGGCGGACGACGGCGACTCTGCGTCTGCCCCTGCCCCTGTCCCTACCCACCCCTTTGTGCCTGTCATCGGCGGGAAAGTTGATCAATCAGGCCGTGTAATTTATTTACGATTCGTCGAGCGAAAAAGAACAGAAAGTCGATTGGCGACTCCGATTTTTTGCCGGGAATCCTGGCAATTAAAACGCATCCTAACAGGGGAACGTGCAAAGAACCATCAAAATGAAACCTATACTGCCTGCGACTTATAATAAATAATAAATAATTAAATTTCCATGTTGCACAATCGATCAAAACATCCTTTTTTCAAGTGCAATCCCGATCTTCCCGCCAGACGAGTCCCTATGATTTATGTAATTGCCCTCGCTAGTGGCAAGTGTTGCAGCATGTAAATGACGTCATTACAAGGCAGGGGGCGTGGCAAGGTGGTCGCCTGTCGACAGGCTGCCCCCAGCATTAGTTTAGCGCCAGATTGGAGGGCATATCCATCCGACATCTAGACAAACTTGCGGGCCGACTCAGAGGCGTTGCCGGCGAGTTTCCGCTCCGACTTGCAACACTTTTGCGCAACACGCCCACGCCACAGCCTTCCGCTCGACTTTGACTTAGTGCCTTTCCTCGCTCCCACTGGCCCGCAATGGAATTTAAATTCACGCGATTTCAGAAAAAGAAACGAATGGCAATGAAATAGGAAGGCCAATTTTTAAGCCAATTGAAAGGAACTTGCTGGAAGAAAGAAGTGTTAAACCCTTAAGGCAGTATAGAGATATTTCCTGCTTTATATGGTATATATCTATTAATCTGAAAAGACTGAAACCAGAGCCCTGTCCTCAGGCAACTTATTCTGACACAAAAAGGTCGTACATTAATAAAGGTTCGATTGGAAGGTCAAGGTTCTTCGTAACTATTACATTTTCGATTGCAATCCAAGGTTTTTGGATACACTAACCAAAAAGAAAAGTTGAAACGCTATGACGCCATAAGAACTTAAACCCACTGCCATATGAACCCTAATGTTAGATTTGATCGGCAGAGAAATATTCCTACACTCCTCTAGCCCGCCCTCTGAGTCTGCCCCTTTGGCGGCATAAATTATGGGAAACATTTTTTATTCCCACTACTGCTGCGCTGGCAAACTCTTTGCGGCTTATTAAAATTTCTAGCCGCCGGGCTAACAAGTTCCGAGTTTTGGATACACTTTTGGGACGAACAACTGCTGGAGCCGATTGTTTGGACATGTGTGAGGTTTTCTATTATCTGTAAAATGTTATGATTTATTATGTGCGGGCTCGAGTTGATGGTGCGGCCATAAATTGCGACCCTTTGGAGTCGTTGCCTTTGGCTTTGGCTTTGGCGCTGCCTCTGCCGGTGCCTGTGCCTCATCTCTGGCCTCCGCGCCATCCTTTGCCAGCAGCAGCTAAGTCAATTAATTGGCCTTAGATTTATTAGTTTTTTCCCCGCCAGGGCACTCGCCCCTCGACCCACGCGCCGGCAGCATAGGTGCCGTGATTTATTGTTGCAGGAATGCGAACAACAAAGGAGAATTCCTTGACTTTGACTTTGGCACGCACGCAGGATGGGGCCAGGATGTCCAGGCGACATTCCGGGAGGTGTGGCATTTGCATATAAATAGATATGTCAGCCAAAATATGAACCACATGAGATGGGTGCTCCACGGCGTCTACTTTGTTGTTGTCAGCTCGCGGCATTACGTGTCACGATAAACTCGAATTTCAAGTTCTCCCTCGGACATTTTCCATTAAATTAGCCTTAGTGTCAAATGCTGACACCCTACCTGATGGCGGAAAAGGTTCTCGTTGTCGCCTAATGTATCGCTCTGAATTATTAACTGGGTCAAAGCGGTAATGTTTCTGTATGTGGAATATTACGTAGCCGACATGGCGGCATTTATACTTGAAATCGTTACAAAAAATGTTTTTCCTTTTCAAAATTGAAATAATTTAAAAGTTGTATGTATACCCTAATGGTAAAAGCTATGAAAAGTAAGCTGTAAAATATTACGTAGCCGACGTGTTGGAAAAGTTAAAATGTAGATTTGGAGCTAAAATCGTCCTAATGAAATGTTTATTGTCTTAAAACTATTTTCACCATAATTGTTTTTACTAAACCCTAATAGAAAATACAAATTTAAGTTTTGAAATCAAATCAATATGGAATATTACGCAGCCGACATGTTGGCATAAATAGCACTTACACTTGGAGCCAAAATCGGTCTAACAAATTGTTTACTATCTTCAAAAATTCACTTTTAATAGTTTTGAATCTACCCTGATGGTAAGTACAAATATAAGCTATGAACTGTAATCTTTTAAGCACATTCTTCTTTTAAAATATCTATGAAGTCACCTTGTGGGCTTGCCAGCACGGCAAATCTGCCCAACTGAATAAAAAATGGAAGCAAAAAGTGGAAGAATGAAATGGGATTGAACTTCCACAAATCATGTTGACAAATTCGGCTGTAGGCCAAAAGGCATCCCGTCATCACATTGGATAAGCCCAGCATTCAAGTGCAAGGAGCCGCATATGTGAGTGGTTGCAGTGGCACCCCCCCATCATCATATCCTTCTGCCAGATCCTGCCTGGCCCCTTCCCCTTCCCCTTCCCCTTCCCCCTGGACGACCGACCGGTGTAATAACTTAAAATCCCATAATAAAGCTACTTACTGCCTTCGTCGCTGGCGCTGTCCTCGTTGCTCTAACAATAACTATTTTTCTTTGGATTTGGCACGAATTGAGTTGCCGAGGCTTTCTGCCACCGCCAATGTGCAAGTCAAGTCAAGTACATACGTCACTGGTTCCATTCAGGAGGCCACGGGACCTGCGGCAGGATGCATGGCATCCATTCGGGTCTCTTTTTTCCTCCGCCAGTCTTTTTAGTTACTTGTCTATAAAAATTTCCTACCGAGCGGCTGAATTAGGATTGAATTTTTCCTGATTTGGTTCCTTTTATCTGATCTTTTTTCTGTGGCTGAAATTTTTATCTGGTCTTCGTCAGGTGAAGAGTCGTTTAGATAACCGGCACAAAAGGCTGCTAAAAATATTTTCATGTTGAAATAGAAATATTTTCCCATTGAAAATGGAAACGTTTTTGCCATTGTGCCCGCCCGTGTATGTATATGCGACCGGATGTTGTACAGTTATTGGAATGTCTCTTCATTTCCACAACCCGTCCCAGCGAACTTTATATATATTTATATATACAACCGTCCCCCAGCCCAACCCGACCATCCAACGACATCGACAACGGAATTTTTCTAGAATTTTTGTCGTCCTCGTTGTCGTCGTAGACAGGAAATGGTAAACTGATTTCTCTTATTAATTTCAGTTGGCAATTTGTGCAGATAAATCAGTGCAGTTGTTAGTGCTCCGTTGCCATTTTCCCATCTGTCCGCCCGGCCCTGCTGGTCCCCTCATTGTGCCCGAAACCAATTCAATCCTCGTGAAAGTAAGCTAAGCAATTGCTCGCATATTTGTTAAGAATAAGCATTCTGGAATTTCCAAGTAAATTAACCTTTTGCAGGGCACTCGCCCGACTGCAGCGATGAATGGCGGAATAAAGGGGACTTCAACGGTGGAAGGCTTTCAGGGCAAGTGCCATATTTGTCATTGCTTCTGTTCTGCCAGGAGCTGGAGACGAAATTGCCGAGAAATAACGAGGCCCTGAAGAGTGGGCAACATTCCGCTGATATGCAGCGATATTTTAACGGTTTCAATTAAGCTGAATGGTCAATTCGAGGCATTATAACAACATTAACAATAATAACAGCAGCGACGTGACTTTTGTGCAAATTGTTAACGTCGCCGATCCGCCCCTCCCGATCCGGACATTGTTGTTGCTGCTCCTGCCGTTCCGCTAAATATTTTAATTAAAGAAATAATTACATTAAATGCATTTCCCGCACAACACGTGCACCGTGCCGCCGCTGCTGACCACGCCCACAAGCAGTTGGAATTTTTTAAAACTTCATTAAGCGAATTTATTGCAAGCAGGCACCGGCCAACGGGCAGCTCCGAACAGAATGCAATTTAAATCCAACGCACACACATCGCGGCCCACAAAATGGATGCAAATGCAACAAACGAATGTGCAAGTGTCACTTTTGGGTCATCAACGAACGCGCACCTTCGGCATTTTTCCGCCTTTAATTATTTCAATAAAATCAGCATACGAAAATAATCATTGCAAAAACAATCCTTCGAACAAACTGTAAGGGGTACTCGAAATGCGGTTGACACAATGATAATTTCAATTTGCAGCTCTGTCCGAGTGAGTTAACTGTTTAATGCATGAATTATCGCGGAATAAAATCACACTGTGCTACTTATCGATAAATATATTTATGTCATTTATTAGACAAGATATTACTAAAATAACTAGCATTATTACTGTCCATAAATTACGTAGTCACACGTTATTATATTAGCGACCTTATCCCTTAAATAAAATATTTAAGCTTAAAAACTGGGTGCAGATATTTTCATCTATAACTTATCTGAATCCAAATAGTAAATGATCCTATTTACCAAAAGTTTTAAGATATAGGAACTTACTATGAGTGAAGAAAATAATTAAATAAAACTTTGCAATAATTAAAATGTAATTTACACTTCATTCAGCCTCGACAGTTTTTGTTTCTTAAAACATAATTCTTAGTGTTATAAATAAGGTATGTTTGTTAATAAATTACTTATATTTCTAGACTCCTAGATCCTTGATTTTAATGAAAACCAAATTCCATATTTCCTCAAGACGAAGAATGGAAAATTCTCCGCATTCGCGGTGATTCAACAGTGTAAAGTGTTTCCTTCGCTTCCTTGCTGCTGCCTTTGGTGTACTCTTGTTGCCATTTGCTGTGGCATATTTAATAACAGAGCATTAAGATGCGACACATTTGCAGTCAAGTCAACAAATTGCCGGCAGCAATGCCGTCCCACTCATCTCCACTCAGCCACCGCCTCCTTATACCCATACCCCGTACCCGTACCCGTACCCTTACCCATACCCATACCCGTATTCGTATTCGCATTCGCCATGCCCATTTGGCTCACACTCTAAAATGTTGACGACGTGCGCGCTTTAATCTTGTTTAAAAATGCGCAGCTGTAGCAACAACGACGGCAACGAAAAATTCGTGACTGAGCCAAGGTGAGGTGCCTCCACACACAGCAACAGTAGCTGGCCAAAGTCGAACAACTAAGTATCTTTACAAATTAATGACAAAAGGAACTCGTACATATTTTTGAATATTTACAAAAACCACGAGATAAATAATTACAAAGTCTGTCTGACTGTTTTTTTTCTTTAAGCAATAATCGCCCTACAAAGCTCAATAGAAAGTAGAAGGTCCTTCCGGTAGTGTATCAGGGATACCTTGGCAAGAGAAAGGTGCGTTAGGGTTCCGGGGAAGAAAAATGCTGGCTGTATTTAGGCGGACGTCTTGTCAAATCTGCGCTCTGAAGCATTCTAATGAGAAGTGCTCGGCTGCCAGTTTTCCGGGCTCACCTTCGTTACAAGGCCGAAAGGAAAACAACAAGGATGTGCTATCACAGCCGCATAATCAAACGGCTCGGCGTTGGGCACGGCAGCCACTTTGCCTGCGCCTTTTTATGCCCATCTTGGAATTTCACATTTTCCTTTCTCCCTGCGCAGCGGTTTTTTCTGTTTTTACGTGCGATATATAATTTCATATTTTTTAAGATAATTATGTCGATAAGTTGGAAGAAGGTAATGCATGCCGGTAAACAAGCCAGAGAAGAGGGGGAGATGCCTGCCCCGAGGGTGAAAGGAAAACAAAGAAATTTTAAGCAAAAGCCGGATGAGGAAAAGGCAAATCTCAGAAGGAAAAGAAGGTCAGTTACTCAAGACTGAAGTTTGGTTTAAAGCTCAAATATTTTTGACGAATTTTAAGTACATATTTTTTTTGTTTTTCTATATTTTTCAATGTACCCTCTGCAATAGTCTAAACAAACATGTGGACTTAAACAAAAATCGGCTTGCTTTGGGGAAATGAAATCAAAGCAGGAGTACGGATGTTCTTGCCAAGATTTAAAGGCACCAGCTGCCATTTCGGTAGAGCTGAACAAAGAACCGAATTAAAATTAAAGTTTGTATGAGGCTTGGGCTTCTTAAAACTTTAAGCTATGAGAACGCTAGAGACTTGCACTGGAAATAACTCATCTAAGTCCCAGGAGCCTCAACGAATTAACATGTTAATGTCTGAAGAGTAAACTAATAATAATTTTCTAAACATTATGTATAGCATAATAAGACCCTTTTTTAAGGTAAACAATTTTAGAAAACTGAAAACTTACATTCCTGAGTGTGGCTTAGAGCCCGGTGTACTTTATTTTTCATAGATCTGTTCTGGGTTCATATAGCTTACAAAGGTACTTTGAAACTCATTTGGTTTCCAGTGGAAATTTCAATATTATTCCGAATTTTTTCGTCTAAATCTATAAAACAGAATCGAAAATATTTTCTATCCGCCATCCGGCGTAATTAGTCTCCCTCATTTCGTATGGGACACGCCCTCTGGTCACCATAATCAATAGCTCCAATTATGCGTGCATCGAATACGGCAATTTAAAATGCGAAATACCCGTAGTTGGGCCCGGTGCCATGGCCACATGGCAATTGCCTGGGATCAGTGGTGGAAACCTCAGCAACATTTAGCAGCGATGCATAAATCATAGCATACTTAACAGCGCAAACACGCACGCACACACGCCAATGAACACGGACATGCCGAGTATATTATGCGCGTGTGTGTGCATGGGCAAAAGTATCCTAAATGTCCAGATGGCCTAACTGGCTCGCGGTTGTTTTGATTTTGTTTGCAACCTTTAATTAGAAATATTGCCACATACTAAATGAGTCGCAAAGTGTGGCCGCGCACGCAGCAGGACCGGGGGGTGACGAATGGCAGAGCGGGCGGGCGGGAGGCTGGACAAAACAAATTAAATATTGAAAAACGGAATAATAATTATGAGTGCGGCGGGGGGTGGCAGTGAGTTAATCCCGGCAAATGCAGTTAACCGCATTCGCGCATTTATCTATGCATTTATGCGCAAAATTAACTAGTTTAAGTGACATGAAATATTCTGGTTACCATTCGGTTTCCATTGACGAGCGGACAAACAAAGTCATTATTATGGCTCTGATGCTGCTGGGAGAGCACTGAATTAGCCGCCAATTGAGTCATAATTGAGTTAGTTGGCCGACGAATGGGTCTGCCAGGAATTATACATTTCCACTGATTTATAATTTCGAAAGGGTCTCCGCATAGAAGTCCTTCGATTGAATTGGGCAATTAAACAACACCGAACTTCTTTGGAGTCTCGGGGCTTCATCAGTCCCAAAACTAAGCACTTCAGGCAAATTCAGACGACCATTCCCTCAGGAATTTCTAACCTCGGTGGCCATGGCAAATCTCTTGAGTCAGGCAGTAAATCAAATACAAAACACTGGCACGTGCGGAGGGTCTAGGCGACAACTGAACTGAGAGAAACTTGCCACTGCAAAAGATTATGGAACTTATGACAAAGCTGGGCCAAAGTCCAATTGAAAAATTTGAACTTAAATATGGCGTCGCTCCCGGCTCCTTGGGCTAGGTCACTCCCGCCCGCATTCATCGCCTTGTGGGTCAGCATCGATTAGGGGTACGTGTATTCCGGGCCATAAATCACGGGGCACGACGAAATCTCGCCTGCGCTGCTCGGCTGCTGCTGTTGTCTGCCACTCTAATCGCATTAAAACCTAAACGGCAGAATCTTTACTACGTGTTCTTGTTAACTTTTGCAGGCCTTGAGATACTGGGGTCGGGCTATAAGGCAACTGCCAGGACTGGGAGTGCGACTCCTGAATTATCCTCTGGACGCTGACATTCCGCCAAGCTATAAATACCTGAGAAATTGGTTGGTGGCATTATTGTTTTACTTTCACAGGTGTGAAAATGTATTTTGTTTTTGATAATAGGATATGAAAAACAAAATGGCTGTCGAATATATACTACAAGTCGCTTTTTGTAATCTTTTTAAGCTTGTTATGAGTTAGTGGTTCTGAGTTCACTCAGTAAGTTAAGTCACTGATTTAAATACTTATTTTAAATAAAACACATAAATCATTCTGCTCTTAAATATTCAAAATAATAAAAATGAAATGGTAAGAGGTTCCTTGGCCCACATTTCATTTGTATTTGTTTCCCTCTCGTCGCATTTGTCGCAGTTTGGCCAGACAGTTGATGCGGATGTTGAATGGATTTCTTTTTCATTGCTGGACATTTTGGTCCTGGCTGCTGATGTTGTTTTGCTTGGGTTATGTTACCAAACTCCCATTCGGGCTTTCCTTTTTATCGGGGAAAGAGAGAGGGAGCTGGGTGCCTTGTGGGTTAAGAACTTTGAACTTGTGCTGTAACTTTTTCGTCGCTGGGGCTGGATCTGACAACATTTGATTGCTCATGAAATCGATCGATTGTGGAAACGTGTTGATTGTATTGTTGTGAGCTCAAACCCAAAGGTCAAAAGTTTTCAATTCTCTCGTAAAAGTTGCTCTGTCGCCCTTTCTGTGGCATATAAAATGAAGTGTCCTCGTTACTCTTGGCTTCGGGAGGAATCATTTAAATACATCCCACTCCTGCACCGCATTAAAATTGTATGCGTCGAGGTCCCCTGGAAGAGTGTCAGGGGACGAGTGGGGGACTCGCCTTTATTTGGATAGATACTCAGCCCAGAAACCAGACATTTCCTGATTAATCTGTCAATATCCGCGAAGGAGGAGCGTTCACTTTGCAATCCAAATCATATTTTTCGCAGAAATGATGGATGTCCAGTGTCCCCCATAATTAGACCTAAGGGCTCGTTGGTCGCGGTGAGTCCTTTGTCACATGTTGCTAGGATGCAGGCGACTGATGGATCGCTTGTTGATTGTTTGACCAACGGACTTGTTATATTTGATTTGTGCTCTTATGAATGGCCCATCGCTCATTTCGGGTTATTCGCCTTTCTGCCGTGAAGAAGATTTATTGGTCACTTTTATTAGAACTGTGTATTGTCATGAGTTCTTAAGCTATTCAGGATTACTGTCCTGGTGAAGCCTAAATGTTTTATGTAGTAATAAGAGCTGCTTAAAACCAACTAATTTCTAAAAGATTTTAGTCTATGAAATATCATTTGTCTGGGAACAATTCCCCAAGCTCCTGATCCATTCCCGTCTCCACTTCGGTATCTTCCTGGCGCCATACTTCACTGCACCCGAGCATGATGCTGCGTGACACGCAGAACCGACACGTATAATAATAAGCGGAAATGTTGAAAAATTCAAAACGCTTCCGCGGCTCCCCCCATTCCATCTCACTTGCTTCCGCCGCGGCAAAAATGAGCACCTGAAGCTTGCTGTGCTTCAGCCATTATCGCATTGATGTTCCCCCGAAAAGGCAAGATTTGCGCACATTAATGGCAGCGATTGAATTTTCAATATCTCAGGCACGTGACTGTCGCGGACGCATCGATTTCATTGAAACCTGACGTGCTCAACATGTTTAATTGCATCGGGGGCAGAGGCAGGTGGATATGGATGCTGGGAACTGGGAACTAGGCTTGGGTATGGAGCTAATTCGGAAGTATGGGAGTGCGAATCGGGTCTGTAGACAGCCAATCTGTAGGCCATAAATTCGCACAGCAATAACAGACAAAAGCCAAGATACCAGCAGCCACCAAAACTGATAAAAGGGCATTGTTGGGTGTCAGAAGTGTGTACTATTTGGCAGATACTCTTTAGATATTTGGAAAAGCCATTGACATGTTATTAACTTCAGAGCAACATAATGTAGAAGTAAGGATAAGGAAGTAGGACTTTAATACACCTGAAAATATCAACAGTTTTCTCTTTTAAGAATCCAAATTATAATTATAATAGATATACATGTTTTACTAGTATTGAAATTACTATAATTGTATAAAAAAATTCAATGCAAATTAAAAAATGTTTCATTAATTGTTCTTTTTATTTTGAGAGCAAAATCTATGCTCGCATATTTTCAACTACTCTCAGTTGTACAATCACAATTGTAATCTATTTATTTCCGAAGCAAAGTAATTGCTTAAACAAATACCTAATTAAGCAAGTACTTCAAATAATTAATGGGGTAAGGCAAGTGGAAGCTTGAAGCAGAATAATGTATGTCCTGAGGCCAGCTATAATGACGATCCTTTATGCTATCACTCATCGACTTCACAGCCCGAGTCCACTTAAACAGGGTATAGCCCAAAAAAAAAAAAAAAACAGCTCTACAAACAGCTCTAGAGGATGGGCCTTTGCACATCATACGTTAGGCGGAGATTAATAGCCGCACTGAGTGCTTGGCACCTATCAAATTCAATCAGAGGCATTCATCAATTTTCAATTTGGCATTCCGGGGAAGAAGGGCGCCCCGAGTGGGCAAAGGAAAACCACGGAAACAGAAAGTTGGCTCTGGCGGCTTGGGTCCGGTCCGATTCCTCTGCCGATGCTATCGGTATCGGGGCCAGACATCAAAGGCGAGCCCGAGGAGGCGACGACGCTAAAGGAGCGCAAAAAGTGCTGGGAAATATGAAAAATCGACGCTGACCGCAGAGCAAACACACTCAAACACAGGCGCACATACACACACACACTGGCAGAATTGATTCAATGTCATAAATTAGATTTGAAATACTGAAAAGCTTTGCCATTCCCCATCCTCGGTCCGGGCGAGGCGACCATAAAAATGTGTGCGAAATTCGTTTTTGTCGTTTGACATTTCTGCTCGCTCATTCGCACTGAAATCGAGTGTTGAAAGGAGCCGGATGGGGGGTAAACGCATTGAAGCACCGCAAAATAAAGTAAATTATATTTACGTGTATTTTGCATGGCAATTGCGATGTGATTTTATGTTCCAGTCCCGCTCTCCGCCTTTGTTTGTCTCGCCGGGCTCGCAGGGCCACGCTGCGTATGCGCAACAATGCTGTTTACAGTACATTACCGACATTACCAAAACAGTTCGACGGAGGCCCGACGCGTGCCTTATAAATGGTACACAATCAATTAATTTGCGCCTTGTTTACCCAGCAACTTAGAGTGCTGCATCCAGGGGGAGGCAATGGCAAACACAAGAGTAGCCTTCAAAAAATTATGCTCAATTTGGCAGCAAATGCTGGCGGCAGTTGCTTTCGGCATTTATCACACTCGATAGGCAAAGTGTTTTTGTTAATGATGCCCTGTCGCTTGACATTCCGAGAAGAACCATTTATTCTGGTTTTGGATTGGAATCTCGGAATGAATTTGTGGGAATTCAAAGTAAATAAATTACTTAGGAAGCCCATGGAATGGCGAGAAAAATGAGGGGAAATCAATTATGCCGTTCGGTTGTCACTGCACTTGATCGCCTATTAAAAATTATTAATGGTATGATTAATAATTGCCAAATGTAAGCATTATGCTTAGGAATAAGTTATAAACTCAAGCTGATCGGAATCTGATCAATCGAATCAATAAAATTGTAATATAAAATAAGTAAATGACATATGATTTCTGTTGTTTGGCCTGTAATGGAGACCTATGCAAATATTTGTCCTGCGAGCAAGCTATGGAGATGTCTGGGCGGAACGAGTTGAAGGGTCTGGGGACCCCTCACCTCTCTCCAGGCTCCGCCAGCGCCCCCTCCATTACACTCGCTCACATAACCCAACGGTTTTATGACTGCAGTAACTTTGCGCCATAAAATAGGATTTCCTACTGAGCCTATTCACAACTTTTCGCATTAGACTTAAGCGCAAAGCTCGCTGCTAGCTTGCTTCCTCCTTCATATCTCCCCTTTCAGGGTTTTTTTTTTGTATATATATATTTTTTTTTTTTTTGGGAAACGCGAAGCGTTTTGCCTCTCGGCCAACACGGCACCCGTGGCAATAAAAAACCTATACACATGTGAAATTTGAAATGCTGGCGGGATTTATGGATGCGACGCCTTTTGCATGTGGCTTTCTTTTTATTTTGCTGTTGCGCTTTCCCCATTTTTAATAACCAGTCAGACAAACCAACAAAGCCAAAAAACCAACAACCAACTCGCGCTGGCGTTTATCAGCTTTGTGGTTTTTGAAATAATAAAAAGAAAACATACACATTTAAGGAATAATATTTGAGGAGTAAGCACACTTTGCCAAAGGGAATATACTAGAAGGGAACAATTGAATAATCCTTTAACGCACTGAAAAATTCTTTAATTATTAAACTGAATGTTGGAAATATCCTTTTATAATTGGAGTTTGGAGTAATCCTCTTTCGAGACTACAGAAATAAAGAAAAGTCATAGCCAGGTATCTAAGGAAGTATTTATATTTTGTTCATTATAATGGTCTGCAAAGTATACAAGAGATGCTCTTTTTTTAGCGTGGAATTTGGATTGCCTCCTTACCTTTATTGGCGCTTAAAAAACGAACAATACGAGCAATTTTAATTAAAATAAATTCGTGCGAAAACAATTTGAGGAAATAAATATTTTATGCTCCGAGGCGAGGAATATAAAAACTCCAAACAGTTGGAACGTGTTGTGACCGTTGAATTAAGCAAAAGCCCGGTTAGGAAATCAAAGGCTTTAGTCCCCAGATATCCTCTTTACCATTTCCAGAGGCAGGAAAGGCAGAAACACAACAAGGGAAGTGGGAAGACAGGCAGCCAAATAAATCAATTCTGATAATATCGTGCGTGGGACCCATACCCGTTTTATAATAAAAATGCTTTATATGTTTTGATGGCAAGGCCTGCCGCATCTCTCCCGCTCCTTGCTGGTGGTGGTGGTGGTGGCCTTCGAGAAAATCCCAATAAATTGAAAAACAAAATCATTCAATTCAATGGCAGCAAATCAGGCAAGTAGGCATGCCTCGAGTTTCCGGAAAAGGGTTCTCTGGCATGGCAATTGGGCGTGGAATAAATAAGACATCAGTGTTTCACGCTGATAACCCAGAAAATGCCAGAGAGATGAGAAAATGTTTATAGTTGAATTAAATCTAACTAGCAATAACAGGCTGTATGCAAAATAAAACTACAAATGTAGAAATAATTTTTTGTCAGGGATTAACTTTCATTAGAAAGTAATTGCTTTGCAAACAGTTTTCATCATTTAATCTGCCTTTTTTCTGCATATTCTAATACAAAATTGTATCTTTAAAGCTATTTAAAATTTGCAATCACATTTGTATTTTGAATTTTAAATCCACAAACATGTCTCTGAAACTGTCTCTTAATGAGAGGTGAGGTCATTAATTAATGGCAAGTTCAAGACACTGTCATAACTTTGACCTTCGCAGACTCCCCGGTTTTAATTTAGTTTTGAGCCTCAACAGGAGGTTCCTCAGCATAAGAGGTCATTGTTGTTGCCGCCGTAGTGTTTCTTGTCAGTATTGTGAAAGTTTTCAAACTTTGCCATAAAGTTAAGTGGCGAACATTTTAGGCGCTGTCGAAAACAACAAAGAAACTAATTGACTCGGATTAACGCTGGGCGCCTAAGTCGGAGCCGGAGATGGAGAAGGAGCCGGAGGAGGAGCCTGAGCGTGAGTGTGACTGCCACTTCCCCCATAAATCTTTCAGCGCAAACTTTGGACACGAGACAATTTCGTCTCAAGGTTGTCGAGTGGGCGCGTTGCGGAGAGGGGTGTCTCTGAGCTAGTTTCCAATATCGTGTGCCCATATAGAGCACAGTGAGCCCGACTCCGGGCTTTAACTCGATCCGAGGAAAAATCAATAGGCAAACGAGCTCACTGGCCACGCCCCTGGCCCCAGGAGCCACGCCTTCCGGCCAGTGCCCGCCACTGCTGTTGGTTCCTGCCAACGTTGGCAAAAATTTATTGTGTGTGAAAATGCGTTGACTTCACTCAAAAGTTGCTAGTCCGCTGCCAAGTTGGATTTATGTATACATAACAATCCCTTTCTCCGACTCAGTCCGGGTGTCTGTTGTTTGGTCAACTTATCGTGCGTGCCATTTTTATGGGTCTCCTTCGCAGACACTGCACTCGCAGTTCCCCAGATTTATTGCCGTCTTTGATGCTCTTACTCCTTCGCTGACTCGGCGGAATTGTCCCCGAAAATTCTTAAAGATCGACCGTATTCGTATGCTGACAGACGTCTATCAAACGAATGATGTAAATGAGAAATTTCAACTGGAAAAGGACCCCGGGACCGTCCATCCGTCGGCTATTAAAAATCACTTTGAGCAGTCGGGCGCAAGGCAACAATTCACTCATGAAAAAAATTATGATAAATTGTAGTTTAATCTGCAGAAAATTATGCAAATGCTGAAACCGAAACAAAAGGAAAAAGCGGTTGGTCAAGGCAGGGCCTTTGTTACCCTTTTCTTGTATGTTTAAGCTAAAAAATAAGGAATAGGTAAAATTATATCTATATTAATTTCTTACTAATGCTTAAGAGGTAAATATAAGTCAGTATAAATTTCATTTAAAAATAAAAGATCAATTGAATTACACTATATTATACAAAGTAAAAAAACGCATTGTTACTTATTTATATTATCGAACATGTCTTGTCAATAGGCTACTTTACCCTCAGCCTCAAAGGGTATGAAGGCAAATCCCCCACAGAAAAAACTTGGTAAATGTCAAAGCACAGAAAAAAAGGATAAGTAGAAAATGTCAGGGTCCTGTGGAAAAGGGTTACTCCCCGAGAGAGCTGGAAATGGTCTCATTATTCGTATATTTCATTTATCATTCAGGCCTGATTTAAATGTAATGAAAATTGTATTATGCCGTAATCATTCGGGACAAGCCAGAGCCCTATTCCGTGTACATACATAGTTGCCAGCGAAATGCCTTGAGTGAACCTTAAAGAGACGACGACATATTTTGCTGATTTATGGGCTGACCACAGGACACATACAAGGCGCCATCCTCGCGACCGGCGGGCTGTCAATAAATCAAGCCCCCAATAAGGGCCAAAAACAACGGTCCAACTGTGCGGCGGGCGCAAATCTAATTGCAAAGTTTTCAAAAGTGGGACAGGAATTAGTAAGCTACAACATGCCGCGTCGTCATTACAGGCACAACGGGGTTTCCAGAATAAACCCACCGCAAAACCGACAGACATTTCCCTTCGTCTCGGGCCTGGCCGGGCTGTCTTTGGAGTAATTTTAAATTCGCCATAAATTTGATGGCCTCTTTGGGCGATTAAAGTGTTTTCAACAATGTCGAATATTAGGTATAACAATTACATAAATGCTCCTGCTTATATGCATCAGCGGGCAGGCCGAAGCCAAGGTCGAGCCCAAAAGGAGAAGTCAGGGCTCAAGGGGCATTCTCCTCGGCGCCAGTCTCAAGAAGAGATAATAGCTGCGGGCAAAGGAAAACATGGCCAATTCCTCTTGAACATTTTTATTATGTTTTATAAGTCCATCAATGGGGGAGGGGAATGTGTAACAAGCGGCACAGGGCTGGACAAAATAGGTGGTGATTTGTGTTCCCCCAAATTATTACAAACGCAAAGTTGTTTTGGAAAATCTCTTTTGTAATAATTTACACTTTGAAATCAGCATTTAGAAATAGTTCATATAAATTATAAGCTCTAGAAATCATATGTTTTTATCAAAATCATTTTGAAGTGATCAAATATATCCTATAAATTTATATACATTTATTTTCAGGTGTTTTCTACGATATCTACATTAGGCTAACAAATCCTTAGTGTGTACGCCATCCCTGGACACAAAACCGGGAATGCGTTGGCCGTATCCTTGGTGACCGCCTGCTAAAAATGCGCAGCACAACAAATCCCCAAATCCCCGCTAGCAAATTTATTTTAATTCACTTTTGGACGCTGCCTGTCTGTTCTGTTCTGTTCCGTTTCGGTCCGCATTTCCCTCCTGTTTTTTTTTCGTTCGCTTCCTCCTTCCTGTTTTCGGTTTTGGCATTGCCAATTTCCTGAGCCCCAGCTGCCCCTCCTGCACGTCCTGTGCGGCCTGCTGTCCACATCCTGCCCTGACACTTGGCGACATTGAAATGAGCACTTTAGGCAAATACGGCGACGGCCTGGGGACTCGCTGGGGATCGGGCCCCGGCCGGACCGGGCCCAAGGAGCGGACTAAACACCAAAAACAGAAGTCGTCACTGTTATCAAATGTATTTTTATGCTCTTTTGATTTTTATGACCGCAGCGGAGCAGAGCTCTCCGGGCACTTGATAAGTGAGCTGGGGAATTGGCCGGCCGCCCCATGGCGATTATGTTGACCCGGCAGTGGGAATAGTTTTGCGTGGGCGGCGCCTAGGGCTACTTAAAATTAAACAAATTACTGCGACAGACGGCATTGTTTATCCAAATGCTGTCGTCGATTTGTCCCCGCCGTCATCGTTGTCAGCGTTGTTTTTAGGGATACTCCACTGCTATTGCCATTGCCACTGCCACTGCCACTGCCTCTGCCGCTTTCCGTTGGCAGGCGCGTGCTGGAATTAAATGTGCCGTGAAATAAATCCAGCAAGGAAACAGCCAGAGCTAGACCCCGGCCCAAATGAGAGCTCTGCCAAATGTCCTTCACAGCGACTGGATCCCTGTCTGTCTCTGACAGTCTCTGTGTGTCATTAATAGAAACAAAAAGCGAATTGAATCCAAAAACCAAACAAGCCCAAGTCGGAAAACTGCTAACAAGCCAGAGCTCCCGGGAGTGAAATGGGACAGAAAACAAAGGCGATGTTCGTACAAGGAGAATAACAATTATGGCCGGCATGAACATAACCGTTCCTTAATGGGGATTAAATCTACAGAAATTATTCAACATCTGCTCCAGGCTGTGCAAAAATACAAAACATTTTAATGGCAAATAATAATCATTCAATAAACTGTACATTTCAGTTGAAAGTTTTCTGATTTATTCAAGCTAGAAAGTAAACGAAATAAACGCAAAACTCGATATTTCCCAGTTGATGAAGAATTTCATACATATGTTTAAAGAAATTAAAAACAAGACGACACGATTTTCTCCACTTTGTTTCGCCTAATAAAAGGGATTTTTATTCATATTTTAATTGTAGTCAGTCAAAATTCATTCGTTCGCCCTAATAAGAATATATTCCTAAACAATCACCTATCGAACCACTTAATTTTTCTGTTATTTGAAGCAGTAGGAAGGCAAATTCGTTAGCAGAACGTAAATTCCATTAGTTGAGGGAAGAATTCCAGCAAAGTCAGCTATAAGTTGTCTAGCCAACCACCGAAGGAACCCTCAACTACCCAACCACTTAACCCATGAGTCCAGGACAACCGCATTGCGAGCAGCTGAAATCCTTGGCAACAAATGGCAAGGAATCCGGCCGGCCACAAGGCATTACTCCTTCAGAATGTGTGTGTGCTGCGTGTGGGCTTTCTCAGCCTTATTTATCTCAACACAAAGATGACATTTGTGTTGAAACAGGCAAATTAGTATTTATTGCTTTTTGCTGCTGCTGACATATTATTTTATTTGTTTAATTAATTTACCAAAAAATGACCACAAAGCAGAACCCCAGCCCCCGTGTGTGTGCGTCTGCATATGCTGCTGGAGCCGGAGCGTCCTTTGTCTTCTTCCTTCTCCCAGCAGCCCAGCTTCCTTCGACGCTGTTATGTCATATGGCATATGGCATCTGTAATAAATAAGCAACAGATAACCGAAAAGAACAATTAAAAGAGAGCCAAAAACTTCGGCGCTCGTAAATTTCCTGCCGTAGTTTGAGTTGATTTAATGGTTTTCCCGCCCTCTCCCTGGCCACCCCTCGCACATTCGCACATAAATACACGCTCGGTATGTCGACATAATTAAATCAACTAAATATTTAACGGGACATTTGTTTGGCCCCCGTCTTACATCCATCGTCCTGGATTTTTATTACATTGCTGTGGCATTAAGTGGGCTAAGTATCCGGGCCTAGTGAATTCCTGTCGAATTCCTCCCCCATAAATTACCAATCACAAGGAAAGGAAGTAGGAAAGCTGCAGGCTTCCGAAAGTTGTCTTCTTTTCCACTGATTTAATTTCGATTTAGTGGCATTGGGGTGTTAAATATAGATTTTTCATTTTATAATCAAAAATATTAATTTTTAATTTTAATTTTAACATGATCATTTCATAAAATCCTTATTTTGATACTCTTATCAAATTTAAAATGTATATGTATTCAATATCCTACGAGATTTATTTACAATTTCAATTTAAATAATAATAAAGTTATTAAATACTTTGTTGGCTGTTGGCTGGAATAAAACCAAAAAGTTAAAAAAAATATATATATTAAAAATTAAACTAAGAGTTCTCTAAATTATTCAGTTCACTTAATAATTTCAAAGTTTCACATTTTATTGTACCAAAATAGAAGAAATGTAAATAATTAATCACTTTAATATTAGTTTAGTTTGGCTAAGTAAAAATCTTCAAGTTTGTGAAAGTTTTTCTTTTTCGCCTGCTGATCAAACTTGAAAATGAAATTTGGAACCACATGCGATGAGTGTCTTAAGAAGTGTAGCACACTTAGTGGGGCAGCTGGAAAAACACCCCCTGGCCAACGCTAATCGCATCTAAGTGAAAATGGCCGCTTTCATGTGGGCGTAACTATGCTGGATTTCTGGACGTGGCATGGGTGGTGCTGCGGAGCCACTTGCAACTTTGTCATTTTATGGGTCACAAGCGTTTGACTGCACTCGCTGGTGGGTGGGTCTGTTCTCAGTGCTCAGTGCTCGGTGCTCGGTGCTTGGTGGCTTGCTGCCCTCTGTTATTGTTATGGCCAGTGTTGCTTACAGCTTCGCGTTGTCCATAATAAAGCAAACATATGACAAGCACACAACGAGGGAATTCTTGGGAGAAGTGCAAATGCTTTGCCCGGCAGGCAGGACGAGCTGGACGAGCAGCCAATAAAGTCGGAAGAAGCCGAACAAAGTCATGAAAAATGTGGCCAAAAAAATAAACAACGGCAGAGAGTGCCAGCCAGCGGAAGCGGAGGAGCAGGGATATCCGTGGAAATGCCACAACGAGGCGGGAATGTATCTCGGTGTTATTATTATTTTTACTGCAAGGCATTCGCATAAAGGACATAATCATATTTTTCATCAAAGTCAGCAGTAGCGATAAAAACTACAAACACACTCTCGCATATACGGCGGGATATACATACGTATATCTGGGCTCATCCCTTCCGCCACCTCCCTTACTCGCTCACACAGCCCGCTGCCTCACCCGGAGCATATCTATTCTGCAGTTGCTGTCAACATTTTTCATATCATAAACACTTTTAGTGTTGATATTACCAACAATAACTTTTCCCTCTCACATGCCAGCGTGCCACCAAGGATATTCGGCATGAGCGACACGCCCACCCGTCGTGTAGTTGCGAAGGTTCATCCTTTCCCGGCTTGAATTTTGGTCTTCATGCCCCTGACGCGACTGTTGGCCCAGATACAGATACCGCCACACGAGGCGTTGGCCTTCGGTGGGTGTAAGCCAAGTCGTGTACCCTCTTCCGCCCTTCATTGCGTGTGACCGGACGACACTTCTTAAAGCCGCTTTGGTGGCTTTCCCAGACGCTGCCAGTTTTTCTATCAAGAATATCAAAATTTTGTACAGTAAAATGTTTGCTTTAAGTCCTCTAAGTAAGTAATAATAGTAATTTAAGACATTTTACAAGTGAGTGAAACAACTTGTAGTATGAATAAGAAATAATTTTGAGGGATTCCAATTAACTTTAAATCTAAACCATAATATTTTATATTATATTTACAATGAATTTAAGTTATGGGTACCTTTATTATTAAAACGCCTTTTAAGTTAAGTGAAGAATTAAGAATGTATGTCTGTCTTGGCAAGAAGTTATTATATTGAAAATATTGTTTAGTTTACCATATTACAATTCAAAATATCTAATGTCAACGAAAGAAAATAAATTTAAAATGTATAAATAATTCGTATACTCCACCAATTATTTTTAAAACATATTCGGGACTACCTCTTCAATACCATGTTTATATTTGTCCCAATGCTGATAGTTGATACTAACTTAAGGTCCTCTTTTGGCCCTACCTGCTTGCCTAGTTACCCTATAAGGAGTAAGTAATTATTCGCGTCCATTATCGATAAATTAATAATATAATGATTTGTCTTTCTTATCTAATAAGTTTCCTTAGCCAAAGTCTAAATGCCTTTCATATATTTCGCATTTAAGTCACGTTATTTCCATGTACAAGTATGAATCTTAATGGAGTCCTCAAATATTTTCTTAAAAAGTCGAGATAAATGCTTGGTTTGGTTACAAGTTATGAAGAGAAAGGGTAAAAGCAGGGGCTTATCAAAATTAGCAGGAACATTACTTCCTGTGCTTCATCTAATTGAGTGATATGCAGTAAAGGTAAGGACCAAAAATGGTTCTGAAGCCGATTACTCTTTATTTCAGCTGGGGTCCCTTTTTACTTATCTTGGCTTCACGTGGTGTGATGCGGTAACTAAATCTCCCCGTTTTCTTACGGAATACTCTTTCCGGAATGGTATTAGACATTTTTCAACAAGACTTGACAAGTGTTTATTATATTTGTAGAATATAAATATCTAGAAATATATATAAAATTCATATCGACAGAAAAAGAATATATATTAATATATAATATTTATATAGACAAGTAAAATGTTACCTAATCTCTTGTATTTATTATTTTATTAATTTATTATTTATTATTTATTATTTTTATAGACAATGTCCTAAAAACAAGACTTAGCAAAGGCAAATAACTTCCACATGCAAAATAAATTTTGTTTTTCTTTTATCAGCTTTCAAAAAGAGGATTTAAGTTCCGCCTGATCTGTTACCATTTCGACTTTTCCGCCTTTCCTTTTCTTGGTACCCACCAGCGCACTTTTCATTGTTTTTTCTGGTTTTAGAGAGATAATTACGAAAAATGCTCTGCGTGCCGCGTTCATTGCGCGATGGGCCAGGCATAATTACGACTCCTGCTGGGGCTTTCCCTCGCAGGGCTCGAGAGGAGGCTAAAAAAGGGTTAGTGTGCGGCACTCTCCGCGCTTTTCACAGTTCAACACAATTTTTTATGCCTTCGCTTCATTTCGTTTCGTTTCGCCGCTTGCTTTTTATGTATGGCGCGTGTGCTTCGTGTTAAGTTTGTAGCTCCATTCCGACAAGCAGTCCACGTAGATAAGACATTAAAAAGTGGCAGCCACCACAGAGGGAAGCTGACAAAGGCCACAGTGTGCAGGGCCGGAAAATAGGGCGAGGCATCGAGATTATGCAAAGGCGATTGTCCACCGGCTGAATTGAAAAAGAGTAGATTTATGCAACATTTTCCATTTGCTAAGCAAACAGACCGCTCAAAACCTGAAATCGATTTGTGGCTCCATGACAAACACATGTTGCGTTCAATCCACGACGATCCCTTGCCAAGTGGAGTGCCATTGAAGAGTTGCCAGTCCGCTTTCCCCTCTCCAGTCTCTCGGCCTCTCAGCCTTTCGCATTTCGCTGCAGTTCCTGGTTTAGAGCCGAGTCTAGCCCCGATCCGTCATCCCCAGGACCCCGTTCCACGCCCCGGCCTTACCTTTGATGGCTAGCCAAACAGTTGGAATATGATTTTTGCAATTTTCGCATGAACTCAACCAAAAAATTAAACTTGACTACACTGCACAAATTGTAAAGTTTTTAATACGTTCTGGGGCGCTTCTCCCCTGGCGACGAGGGGCGTGGCGGTTGCTCTTGTCAGGGTTGTCAATCTGTGCGGAAGTCAATGGAGAAAAAATGTGTTGCCCCACCGGCGCACCACTCCGATACAGTAATATTTGCACCGCTCCACTGTGGCCTGTGTGCGTTAAAACTTTTTCTGCTTGCAAAATATTTGAAAATTATTTTAATTAAGGCATTTTAATTAACACATACACCCTGACACACTCACACGCGTGGCTCTCTCCGATGCCATTGCGCTGGTATGTTGGTTTTTTGCCTTATGTACACATACGTACACTTTTTTGCTGCATAAATTGTTAGGGGAAGTCGGCCTGGCAACATCTCACCAGGCCGCATGTTGACACAGAATTTAAATTTATTTTTCTTGTTGTTTGCGTGATTATTTTACTGCCGAGTAGGACAAATTGAGGTATATGAGCTTAGGGGAATGGTTTGACGGGACCAGTAGAGTTTCATTTGAATCTGATCCTTTAATTTTATGGGATGCATAGTAATAAATAAAAATAATCGTATTAGATGTAACTAGAATTTTCCTGAGCTCGTAATTCTCAAACAAATTAATATTCTTAATACAGATTTTTGAGAAATTTAACTAAACTTAGTCTTCACATAAAATTAGTCCTTCGGGGCCCCTGGTCGAGATAACTTTTTGCGACCTTCTCGTTCGGTGTAATATAACGATATTGCTCGGCTGCCATTAGTTCGAGACCGAGGCCTCCAGCCGACTGTAATTTATCGACGTGTTTCTATGTAACTGCCTTTTCTCCATACACATTTTTAGGCCAAACACGAGCGCTTAGCCATAAATTGTTGCGTTGAGCGACGCACGGAAACGGAGAGCGAAATATAGGTACAAAATAGCGCTGCGAAACGTCGAAAAAAGCTCAAAGGGAAAACCTAAAAAAAAGCATATGAACGGGGACGTTGCGCTAAATTTCATTTCATGCAGCAGTGCGCCCGCGACGACATCGGGGGCGGGGAGGCGACTCCCGACTCCGCCGGGGTCAAGTTAAAGGGCGGCAACCCGAGATTTATGTCTCCGTCCGGAGTGGCGGAGTGTCACCCGCGTCCTGGGCTGGAATTTCCGCGCTTCACTCCCGATGGCCTGACAAATTTGCAATATTTGTGCGGTCGAGGCGCGGGTTAATTGAGTTCAAATATGCAATTACATATGCACTTGTTTACGGCGATTATTCCGGCCTGTCCGACGGGGAAATAAATCAAATAATAAATGTCTGATGTTTTAATTAAAACTGACGCCATTAAGAGTGGGGATGGTTGAGAGCGGAAAATGAAATGGAATACTTTGCGCGTATTTGCTCATTAATTTAGCTAACAAAAAGTGCGGTTGGTTTTTAATTAAAAACCACTAAAAAAGAATCCGCATTACTATTCAAATTGTAATAAATGGCAAACGCTTCAATTATGAGTTTAACCTTAGCCCCGGGCCGGGCGAAATATGCTTCAATCCGCCGCCTTGTGCGGACGTGCGAAGTCATTTGAATGCTAAAAACAAAAACCAATATTAACTTTTAAGCTTCCCTCTCGCTCGCGCTGCTAATTGCGTTGACAATGCCCGGCACAAGCCGTTCGGAGGGTCAGAGGTTGGCAGGGAGCCGCCTTCTGCTAATGAACATCGATTTGGCCTCAGCTGGGTGCTCGGCAGCAGCAGTAGCAGCAGCAGCTCGAAAAACGCTTTCCCCGTAATCGAAATCGGAATTTAAATTGACTCATTAAAACGGAGCAAAAAGCGGGTCGCACGACAATTAAACAAACGCTCTGCCCCTCTCCCGCTCCACTCGCACCTCCGACTGCGGCTCCATTCTTAGCCCCTGCGTCCCCGACATGGGGTCATTAGTTAATTTGCCAAAGCGGCTTCTCTGCGGTAATACCCTGTCGGTGGCTTTGGTCCTGCAAGTGCCATTGCGCTCGGTAACGGACAAAGAAACCGCCAGGCGGAGAGATTCAGGAGTCCTTATGGAAGTCTGAAGTTTTTATAGATTTTATACGTCCATATTTTGGCTTTCAGTTGAATGAATATCAAATAAAACTGTTCAAAGAACTAAGAGAAGAATTCTGAAGTATTCAGATAGGTTAAGTTGGGTCATTGGTTTCCTAAAAGCCTTGAGTTACCAATGTTCTTAACTTCACCTGATATATTTATATATTTATATATATATTTTTATTTTTCTTAGAACTCCTTAGGGCTTGGAGAATCCCGCATCAGAAAATCACAAAATTACTAAATATTCTTTCGATTTTACTGTAACCCCATAAAAACATTTACTTTAAGAAAGCATTAATATTCATAACTTGATTTTCCAAGGAAAATGTATGCTATAAAAACACGTTGAAAAATTAAAATAGTATGTGTTAAAAGTATAACTATAAATTAAATTCATTTTTTCTAAGGTCCGCTTTTAATTTCATTAAGTTACTACATTTTTTTGCAATCCCAAAGTTAAAGGTTGCAGTAAAAATGGCTTCATAATTAATATCCCTAAAGTCACCTTTGGCATTTCATATGATGTCAATCAGAATTTTGCCACTGTCAAGGACGGGCTTTGTTGCTGTCCAGTAATTTATGTCTGCCACCCCCGAGACCCCTGCCCGTCCCTGCCGCGGTTGCCTTGGTGCGGTGCGTGCCAAGCCGCAATCTGCCGGGCTATTAGATTTTATTGAGCCGCTGATTTACACAATGCGCTTCAATTCAATTCGCCGGCTGGTTTCCGCGTCGCGCTGGAGTCGAGCGCGCGGCTAATCGCTAATGGGGGAAAAACTCTAAACGGGAATTTAATTTTCACACATAGTCGGGGCGGAAAAATCAATATGAGGCGACCCAGACAGGCTGGCCGGCGAACAACAAAGGCATAAATCAGGCGCATAATTTTGTTACAGTTTTTCCTTAGCTTTTTCTGTTGTATGCCTTTCTATATACTCTATATTTGCGGTCTGTGCGTAGGAGCACTCCTTTTATTTACATTTCCTGACCTCAGGGCAACTCTGCTGCCCTTTTCTTTCTTATTTCCCATTTTCTTTGGAAGCCATTGTGTTGGGTCTGGGTAATTTCTGGCACGTGTGAAGAAATATTTATTAGGCGGTGACATGACAGCAAAGGAATCAATTGTTGGAAGGTCCTTAACTTGTTCGCAAGACAATGTCTCACAAGCTTAGATTGTTACCGAAACAATGCCAGGAAAGAATTTGGTTGCATTTAATTAAAAATTATTATTGCATATTAATTGGTTAATAAGGTTCTCCGTGAAACAATTATTATCAGCTTACCTTTGGTTATTTTCTTTCTATATAATTTTATATAATTACTCACTAGGGTGAGTAATTTGCGCACAGGAAAAGCTTGGTTTTCTGCTGTTCACCTTACCATTCACACTATATTAGAAATATCGATTTCTGAGAAGGTATTTAAATATAAGAGTAAATTTACTAACCTTTGTGTCCTTTTTCTGCAATGTTTAGATGAATCTAAAATATCTGGAATAGCCACTACTTAGTTCCTGTTACCCATTTGAAATTGTATAAATTCCAGATGAAGCTTTCTCTCTTTTTGCTTAATCCCTGGGCGCTGTCGATTCGAGTTGTGTCCAGCGTTTCATGTGGTTGACCATTCGAGTCGACGAGTGGGTTCCGGGGAAGGTCCGGCGACGTATAAATTTGATTTACTAATGAGGGGAGGAGCGTCCAGTGAAGGGGAAGCCCGGGGCGAGGGCATATGAAATTTTAAGTAGTTTTTTCGCTTGGCACTTGCGGTTTTTCTTGCGGGTGTTGGGAATTGCGGTTGCCATGCGAACCGCAGGACATGCACATGCCAGATCGACGGACGATTTAAATTGGCCAAGTGAGGGCTGAAAAGGATTTCGGACATGTGTCCAAAGTAGATTCCGCAAAGAAGCGAAAATTCAAATTAAAACCAACAAAGTTGGTCCAAACTTGCGAATTGGATTCCAAACAAATAAGTGTGGACCGCAGAGGGTTGGAGAATAATTAATTAACTCTCTAGGGTTTTTGTAGTTCATCTATATTTACTTTTCGGCTTTTGCTTACACTCCGAGTATTTATTTTGTTTTTGTCACATTTCTCCAACTTAGCTAACGCTTTAATTGATATTTATGCTTAATCCTGCTAGCCTAGCACAGTTTAAACTCTTTTATTTACTATGATCTAGAGTGTCTTAGAACTAGCATTCCTTTCCGAACATTTAGCTCAAAAATTGTAGCTCTACGCAGGACCTTTGGCCAATTAAAACGGCGATTTAAACACAATCTTTGTTACATTTACATTAATACGTTGCCTATGTACAGTAACAGAATGTTCTTTGGATTCACACGATCGCTCTATTGACTTATGACGAATATTATGTACACAGTTCACTTACAGTACCAATTAGTCCTATGATATTTCTTCCCTATTTCGATAATATTTTTGCTACAAATATTTAGCTACTAATTTGTCCGAGTCTTTTTGAAGTTACTTTAAAATAGGGTGTGTGTTTAACTGTGTTTGCTGATAAGTGTAACACCCAATTATCTGGTTTTAATTCCCAGTGAGACGACGTTACAACAGATTTTATATTAATATTTTTACCCAGGTTTCTTTCTGTTTTATATGTAATTTATGGAAGGCAGGGAGAAATCATTTTGGAAAAGAAAAACCATAGTTGCTACGAATCAGTTAAATCCGTCGATATCTCTATGATATTTGCTTAGTACTCTATCGTTTATTGATATAACAAGGGATATGCTATTGAACCGAGGGTGTCTCGGCTTCAGTTATGCTTAGTTTTAAGATTCCACTTAGGCTTACGGATATATATGCACAGCACCTTAACAAGAACAGAACAGACTTGTTTTAGTTTTAACATACACTGAAATTCTTTGATGATGCAGATTTACACTTGCTGAAGAATATGTATAAACAAAATGCTTTATTGTTGAAACTCAAAGGAAGGAAACAGAATAGTTCAGTGTTTGTCTCCCAACTCCAATGGAGACCTGTGTGCCATAGGTAATATACTTACACCTACGGCCAGACTTAGACGCAGCTCTCGGGCACTCGCTGCGTCATCAGGCAGTCCTTGATCGCATTTATGTTGATGTTGTCGTCCAGGTCCTGCGAGGAGTTGCACGAAGTGGTGGCCGTCGTTGTGGCGGTCGCGTTGTTGGCCACGCCCATGACGCCCATGACACTGCCAGTGCTGCCCAGCAGCAGGCTGGAGCCGGAGTGGTGCTGCTGCTGGTGGTGAGGCAGGTGGTGCTGCTGCTGCTGGTGGAGCTGATGCTGTTGGTGGTGGTGCCTGTTCAGGGTGGCGCTGGCTGCCCCAGGCGGATGATGCAGCCGTCCACTGGCGTACGCGTTCAGTATGTAGCCCCCGCCGCTGCCGAGGCCCGGGGGCAGGGTGCCCACGCCGCTGCTGTGCGCCGGCTGCAGATGCGCCGCCAGGGTGGCGGTCGAAGACAGCGAGGTGGGCGATCCGACCACGCCCATTCCCATGCCCATCCTGCTGCCCAGGCTGCCCAGCATGCTGCTGCTGGGCGAGATGACGGTGCTGCTGCATCCGCCACCCGCCGCCGCCACCGCCGCCAGCAGCTGTGCCCGCTGCGCGTTGATTTGATTGTAGGTGACAGTCGCATTCGCCGCCTCGCCGGACAGCATTGCCGTCGTCAGGGGCACCACCTGCAGGGGAGAGAAGGGAAAGCGAAGGTACACTCAGAGTCCAACATATATAGATATACAAAATATAATTTACAAACCGATTTATTTTTCTTATACTTCGATTATCTACTTATCGTATTTAATTATATATTTTCTTTTTAAAATGATATTTTGTAATGCCCTTTTTGAAATGAAATTTATCTTAAAAATAAACCAAATTATTTTTAATAAATTTGACCATGTTCAACAGATGTTCCTCAATTCGTGTATTCAAAATAACAAATTAGATTTATAGGTAATTCCTCTCATTGAAAACCTCAGAAAAACATCAGTCAAATACTTAGAAATATTTTGCAAACTGAAATTCATTAAGTATACTTAATATTTGACTAAGATTCATGAAGAAATCGAATGAATATATTTTTAAACGATTCAAGTTTGATTTGTTCAGATATGCTGTGTACTCAGATAAGTTTTCTATGTTTATAAAGCATTTTTTGAGAAACTATAATCTAATATATATTAATAATATATTTATTAATAATTTTGTTAATATTAATATATATGTTAAACCAATTTGTGTTAATTAATTAATTAAATTAATTTAATAAATCTTCCCAAAAGTCAAGTCTAGTCTTTTTGGGTTCCAGTGCAATGGAGAGGCATTCATTTGGAAACTTGTCTGTTCAAGCATTCAGATTTCTCCTTACAGGAAGATGGTCAAATAATTCTGTCATATATATAAATTTGTATATCAAACTACATATATAATGGTAAATTTATAGAGTCTGCATTGAATAGTGAGAATTAATAAATGGATTAATCAGCTTTTTGTAAACCTGTGAAGCTGTGAAGGAAAAAATTATATTAATTAATTAAATGCAAGTAAGACTAATAGAATCATACTCTAAAAAAGTAACCAAATGAAATAAAAATGGATTGTGTTTGAATAAATGAATAGAGGGAAGTTTTTCTCACTGCAAAGAACCTACAATATATTAATACATTTTTTATTAGCGTTTCTGATATGTTTTTTAGCTACAGTTCTTTCTAATTACATATATTCAATATCAAAATATGCAATCATTTTGAAAATGCCTTGTCATAGGCGGTCATTATTCAATTAATGGTTATTAAAATGCATGAAAGTATTCCAGAATTTAGCGTTCCATGGACCTCTCGAGGCCCCTCCGCAATTCAATTACCTCCGATGATTATGCTAAAACACTCGTGTTTCAGTTATAGCGTCTAAAATGCAACGAAAAAATCTTTGTTATTTGCCGATTTTATTTTTCTGGCCGGCAAAGCGAATTGAAATTCTAATTGAAATCTCTCAGCGCAATTTCCAGGTGCCGGAGAGCGGGGCTGCGACTGGTATGTTCGGCTGTTATGGCTGGCAATATTTAAAATTATTTAATTAACGAATTGAGTTATGCTGCGATTGCCGGCTGCCCAGCATCAGAATCCGCCCGCCCGACCGCATTTTAAGCCCCCGACCGGAATGGTAATTTAAATGTAATTGAAATCTGCGCTGAAAATCCCATTTACAGAATGAAACAAAAATTCTCTTTCAGTCCAACTCCGGATCCGATTCGGGCTGGGATTCGGACTCGGATTCTGATTCAGATTCGGATACTTTGTTATCGGGCGGGGGCTGTGTGCAGTGCGGCGTAGGCCGGCTGGGGCGTAGGAAAACGGGGGTGGAAAACCGCAGCGTTGGCTGATTTCCCAGCTACTTCTGTTTCGGTTTCGGCTTTTTCTGCATTGCAAATTGGTTCGGTTCCGGGCTGGATCGGGCGTGGGCTAATGTTTTTGGCCAGATTAGTGATATACGTACATATATTCGCGGACTGGCAGTCAATTGGTCATGGCCGGTGCATACGGCCATTTCCCGGCTCTAATCTCGTTCGCACAGCTTATGGTAATGGCTTTCGGGGATCTCGACCGTTGTCAACGAATAAAAGAGATATACGGGTATATATTTGAATATTCATATGCGCCATATGCCTGCCAGGGCGTGGGCCTGCCCATAAATAAATTCTAATTGCGAACTTAATGAAATGAAAATAAATGTGTTTCGGTCGACACTCTAATCTCGAATGAATGGTCGGCGGACAACAAAAAAATATAAACATTTGCGAAAATATAGTCAGAGTGGCAGTGAATTTTGCCCTGGTTTGCACTATTAATTCATCCTTTAAAATTGAATTTCAGCATTAAATTTGAAACCTTTCTGGTTTTGGCGAGCACATCAGGTGCATAACTCACTTGGCCACACCTGTTGCCACTCTTGTAGCCACTCCGTCCATCCATCAGCTGGAGAAGCAACCGAAAAATTTGCCGTAGCTAGACAAGACTTATTCACGGATTCGTGCTCAATGCGAGTGCCGGCAAAATTGATTGATTACGGCCCACTCAACATGATATATTGTGTTTTAAAAATCTCGCAATTACCCCAGAGCCCCCGGCTCCTGGCACGTTATCCTCTGATTTAGCCAATGGATTTTTATTTATAACCTGAGTGGCAGTGTGGCCAGGAGCGGGGAGCGAACGAGTGGGAAATTCGAAGGAGCCGTGACAGTTTAAAAGCTTTTTTTAATACAGCCGGGTGTCCGGGGAGCTTTTGGCTTCTGACTGTGAAGTCCGAGACTGGCACCGTGCCGGAGCCGGAGCCGGAGCCGGAGCCTGGCGCCGGTTGCCAGTTGCCAGTTGCCCGGGCTCCTGTTTAGCAATTTGACAATTTGAGTAGTTGATTGCTTTCAGTGCACCAGCCAGATTGCCAGGACAAAGGGACATCGGGCTCACGGAGCTGGGCGAAGTGGCCCAGTAAATACGAACCACAACTGACAACTGACAGACGTTAAACGGTCCAGCTGAGCCAGCCAGGATTCATGGACCATCTGGGCTACCTGGTTCTCCGGCGGACAAGACACACTCACAGACAGACAGCACAGTCCGTTGGCAACAAAGCTTGCCAAATCAAATTGCATTACGAAGACAAATGCAAGCAGCATTTCATTGTCTTTTCTTCCATTCAACAAAAATTGATGAATGCGGCACCTTTTAATTATTCGGTAAACAAGTGGATGGTGAAACAAGCTCATTTTATATTTATTTATTTGATTAAGTGATGAGGTAAATAAATAATACAGAATAGTAACAATAATATAATAATATCAATAAATAACTATAACTATAATTGATTGTAGTAAAACCTGTGTGAGTATACCCCTAGCTGTCACAGTAATGATCGAATGATTTCATGAATGAATATATTTATAAAGACTGCTAAGAAATCTAAGAGATTTTAATTGGGATTCTGTACCCCTATTTCCTACCTGTTAATTACCTTTATTTTCGACAACTATTTAAATAGATAGTTAATATTACACCAACACCAAATACGTGTAATGGTAGTTTTATGCCTTTTATAATCACTAAGATTTTTATCCTATTCCAAAAAATTAGGTTAAACCTTTTATTCAATAACTAAGATTATTAAACTAGTTCATGAAGTGTAGCTAATTAATTCTGTAAAATCTCCATATTATAAAGGAGTTCTACTTAAATCAGCATGGAATTGAAAACAAAGTACGCTAGTATGTACTCCAGTTGGATAGTTTTATACTCACATTGCCATTGGGTGACCACTTGGCAACACCTGCCGCAGGGCCGCCTCCCGCTGTTGTGACTGTAGCAAACTGATGGACATCGGTGGCCGACACTCCTGCTACCGCTCCAGTTCCTGTGCTTGGTCCTGATCCTGCGGATGCTCCTGCTGACGATGCTGCTCCTGCTGCTGCTGCTGCTGCCGCGGGGGCCACCACCGCGGTGGAGGTGCTGCTGCCCGTGGCGGTGCCGGCGGTGGTGCTGCCCACGTTGGAGGCGTTGCTGCCGCTGCTGCCGGCGCTGCTGCCGCCGACTGCTTGATTGAAATTTATTGATGAGCAGCCACGTCCGATTCATTCGTGGGAAGGCAGTGTTAGAATGGCGGGTGCCGTCGTTAAAATATTTACGGTTAAGGGAAAATTGCATTGGTTGATTGGATTGGATCGGTTTGGTTTCGTTTCCGTTGGGTTTGGCGACGGTCGTGTTGTTGTTGTGTTGATGAGATTGATTACGATTGCGAGTCACCAAAGAACAAAGAAGCCGGATGTGCAGAAAGCGGATTGCCATTGCGATTGCGGGACACATGGAAGTAAATGTCAGAAAAGTGGCCATAAAATTTGATTAAAGTTTAATGTCCGAAGTGCACACTAAAAAAGCAGCGTGGCGGACACTTGATTCACTTGGCTGGCATTAAAAAGGAAAGCCACAATTGGGCGACTACTCTGTGCCCTACACAGGGACAATAACTGAAAAGACATCTGAATGGGAATGGGGACAAATTTACTTTACTTTTTGTATTATATTTTATTTTATCCACACTTTAGGCGAAGCACCTTCAGTTTAATTAAAAGAATCCGCTTTAATTCATAAGGCTAAGCACTCCTGAGCCATGATTTAAGCAAGTGTGCCATCAACTGTTTATAATCTTACCATATTGCGATGGTATTACGTCCGGATCACGTTCGTCCTCAACCAAATCCTCGGATGATTTCGTTTTTATGTCCGTGTGCTGCCATCGTGGCTTCTCCAAGTTGCCGCCCTGCGTGGAAAACATTCGACGACAAAATAATACGTACATTAATTGCTCGGAAAATGTCTGCGAATGTAATCCAACTTCCCATATCCAGCTCCCGCCATCCAACTCACCTTGAAGACATCCCCTGGCTGGGCGGTTACTCCGGCGGTGGTGGCTTTTCCGCCATGATGGCGATTCCGCCGCAAATTGTGCACAAATGTCACCACGAATATTCGTATCGCGATGGCAACACCAATAATTATGATGGTCAGGACACTGCCGACAATCACCGGCGACAATGTCAGTGTTACATCGTCGTCTGTTTGTTGTTATTCCCGTAATTACAGGTTGACAATCGCCGTTCATAAATCATCATCGTGTTTTAGATAGATTGCCATCAAGGCAACGCCAACGCCAACGGATACGAGACCGAGAACGAGTATGACAACGCCGTCGCAATAGAACATATCCACGCATCAAATTGATTGCCGATGGAAGTGGTAGTTAAGGCATTCGGTTCCGTCGGTTAAATTTGTCGGCAGTTGACGGTTTTATTTTTGGCGTAGAAAATTCACATGAAAATGAGAAGAGCAGAGAGCGCATGTATGTCACGAGTTTCAAGAGGAGGCCATGGGGAGGGGACGATTAATGATTAATTGGACGGGCGGACAGTGGAAGGATACGCTAATAATAGAATTGATTTGGATTATAAGCTATTTACAGCAGACTTACTAACTATATGCTTTAAAAATATATTTTAGGTAGAACTTGATTGAATTGTTTTGTAACATTTGGCTTACTTAAGAGACATCATACTTAAAGGACGAGATTCGAGCCCACTGTTCAAAGTCTTGCTTGTCAAGAAGTCATCTTACACATATTCTACGATTGGATGGATGTGAGCCGGCTGCAGGCAGGCATTTTGATTGCGTAAGCACTGCAGATGACTGGCGGAGGAGCTCGCTCACCTGTCAGGTGTCACAGGCATAGGCCGGGACAGGGACAGGGACTGGGACAGGAACCGGGGTAGGAAAAGGGGCCCATTTCCTGCATGGGATTAATGCGAGCAGGCAAATCAAAGCCCGGGCCAAAGAAGCCCAAATAATTCCCCATCTGATGAGAGAGAGTGAGCCGCTCGAGCGGCTTGTCAAAGGCACGGCCCAAGCATCCGACCATCATCCATCAATCAGGGCTGCGAATGGCCCGTTTTTCGGCGACGCCATTCGACGGCTGGTAGTGCCACTCACCTGTCTTGTAAGCTGTTGAGCCAATTATGAAGTCGGGCAGGAGATAGGCGGCGCTGCGGCCCTTCTGGTTGTACGAGTAGATGCGCAGCCGGAGCGAGTTGTTCTCCTGGACCATCATCGAGGTCAGCGTGTCCAGGTTCTCCAGCGAGAAGAGCGCCTCCTCGGCGTTGCTCAAATTGAATCTGCGGAAAGGGATCAGCATCAGCATCAGAATCAGCGTTATTGACAGTCAGGCCCGAGATGATTGCGAATTAAATCAAACGAAATGGCCAGGAAATCGAGGGCATTAAGCCTTTAATCAAATGTGCGGACCGAACAGAAGCCGATGCCACAAATACTTTCTGGCACTGCCTCGGCCCCAGCCCCTTTTCTTTGGCATTTTTACGGGTTTTTCGCTGGCATGTTTTCCTAACCCCAAGCACTTTTCCCGTCCTGAGATATGCGCTCTTTCCAATCATGACCTCAATTTGAATTTGATGCCGTTGCCGGCGAATGCGGCTATGCGGCTTTGACTTGTCTGCCCGGGAATCCTTTCCTTGAAAGTTCTGAAATATTAGGGTTCGATGTCTATATTTATTTTGGCCAAACATTTGAACATTGATGGCGATGTTTGTTGCGTTTTCCGCTTTTCAATGTGGGTTTCCTGTTTTCCTTTTCCCCTTTTTTCGCCTTGCTTTGTTTTGATGATGTCTTTGTTTTTAATAAGAAATATTTATTAGATGTTGCTCAGATATTCAGCCCGAATATTTGGCACAAATTTATGCGCAGGAAAATAAAACGGAATCAAGGCGACCCTCCCATAATGTTATGTGCGCATATGAATTTGATTTCCCATTTCCATAACATGTGCATACACACGCTTAGTGCCCACTATGAACTCAATGGCTTGAGGGCCCATTTAAAGACAAACATTCCCTGCCCGAGAGCTGGCTGTTTCACGCCTAATTACACACCTACACGGAGTGCTTTATACATATCCTATGAGGTGAAAGCACTTGAAGCCCACTTACGAGCCCACTGCTATCGCGTGCCTGCTGAGCCCGAACTATCTCCATTATTGAATAAAATGATGCTGGTACTCGTGTCATTGTGGGAGGTGTCAGGAGCAGACAGATGCGGCCGGGAGATGTGGCTGCGGGGTGGAAAGGTGTTTAGCATGGCCGTTAGGAGGGGCATATTTATTAGTCCAGCAATCGTACCTTGATGAACTAAGAGTGGCATTGAAATTAATCAGGATAACTCAAATACTCTTGCAGATAATCCAGGCTGAGTTTATAAACATCTCATGGACTTAAGGCAAATGTTGTATGTCTAATCATATCAAAAGTTAAAAGGAATGTACAAAAGCACCCATAAAATTGTTACAAATCAAATCAAACCGAATTCGAATGACAAGTTCCTAGCTGTGGAGCCAGCGATGTGCCTCATTTGATTAAAGCCTTGTATATGGTCGACGTATATTACCCTCCCGGGGGTTAAGGCCCGAGGACACACATGAATGCGAATCGTGTATGCCCGAAACGATATGGAGCCATTTGTTTGACATATGCCCCATATCTGAGCCCGGGGTCAAGCGGGGGCTCACGGCCCCCGGGCCGGACATAAGCGGCTTAAAATCAAGACCCAACCGGGCTGCGCAGGGAGGGGCACTGGCCACTGGCCACTGTTCCCGGACATGGGCGTTGGCAGTTGTAGTTATAGTTGATTAATATGCTTACCTGGTGATGCCGGTGCGTGTTGAAAACATTTCGAGCACAAATATTTGCGGCAGGCCCCCGTCATAGCCCGGTATGCACTGGATGTCAACACTCAGCTCGGTGCGGTTAAAGACGGTACAGTTGCTGACGGCGTTCGGCAGGGCTGCCACCGGAATCAGCATTGGAATCGGAGCCGAATGGGATTTGCAGTCCGCACACACGCCCAGGCACATCCACATATCGCCATCGAGGAATCAGATTTATGTTGGGCCCCGTTACGCAGGAAATTAACAAGCAGCAGCAGCAGCAGCAACATCAGCAGCAGCGGCAGCCAGAAACCAGGAAAAGACAAAGGGGAGTCATGATCATTTGTTCTTTTTCAGCATGGAGTCCCGTCCCGCCCCGGGCCGCCCCGGAGCGCCCCAACTGCACAATGGCCCATCTCTGATTTTGCTGGTTTTCGGTATGGGGACTGTGGTCCGTCTGTTTGACCGTCCGGATGTTTGCCCCAGGTGGAGTTCTGGGCCAGTGTCTGTGTTTGCATGCGGCATTAACATGTTAAGGTCAAATTGCACGTAATGAAGCAACGACAAGCACAACCGTCGGCACGGCAAGCCCCGAAAGGATCTCGTTTACGTTCATGCGTGGATTTTTCCTGACATAAGGGAGCCTTACTCGGATGGAACGATTCCTTAACGAAGGTTAAGGGAACTACAGGAAGAGTACTTTGGATTACGAGGCAATGACAAGCGCTTTCGAACAGAGAAGTTCTGCTTTTGACATTGAAATCTGGTTCGCTTATAAGCTCTTTAGTTTCTTTTTTGTATCTTAAGAATGTTCAATGTTTGTACTAAATAATCCTGATCCTTTCAAAATAAATAATCGTCTAAAATCAGCTTAAATTGCATCTTTATGTTGGATAATGAAAGACTTATATAGAGCAGAAGCTGTGCTAATAAGTTACTCTATAGCGATACCGTGAAAATATATTTCTGAGTGACTTTAAAAATGTCAAAGCACAAGTTTTAATTAGTCAGAAATGATAGCATGATTTTAGGGAATACCGAGTTAATTGGAGTTACCCATATTGCTAGATTATTAAAGCAAGAAATAAAAGCTTCGCTTTGCTTACAAAACTCCTCTGCCAAGCATTTTGGGTTAGTTTTGGAAACTGTATATTTTAGTTTCTAATTACCCTACTTTTCTGTTCTGCATAACCTCAGGGTTGACCTCTTCCTGGGTGGCCACGCCTCCCATTCCCCTCTCGTTCCAGCAAACACTTACCGGCTAGCACCACTTGGAAGAGGCAGGGATGCTGCTGGGTGCCCACCTCGTTGGATGCCCAGCAGGACAGTGTGCCATAATCCTGCAAATACATATTTATTTATTATTTAAAATGCGGCTCTTGCTTAATTGCCCGGAGCTGACTTCGGTCTCCGCTGTGGACACACTACACATAGCTATATGTGTATATATTTGGGCCGGCCGCGAACCGGAGTGTTTACCTGATCTGTGACCGGTGTGTACTTTAAAATGCTGCGGCTGCCGTTCACGC
Source organism: Drosophila jambulina (assembly GCA_018152175.1). NCBI lineage: Eukaryota > Metazoa > Arthropoda > Insecta > Diptera > Drosophilidae > Drosophila > Drosophila jambulina. Next base: position 22,161,909 of record JAECXH010000114.1, on the reverse strand, counting down.
TGAAGCGTTCGCTGCCCACGTCCAGAGTTTCGCCCGAGTTGTTGAATTTCCAGCGAAATGTCCTGCAAAATTTTCGGGCACATGTGTGAGTAAGTTGCGTTGACATTTTGACAGAAGTGTGTGTGTGCAGGAGGCAGCTGGAGCGACAGCAGCGAAAAAGGACAGGTAAGGCGGGGACATGGGACACGGGCAGGAGCCGGCGAGTGAAGCATGTTTGCGAAGTTTTCCATTTTTAAAATAGCTCGTTAAAATATTAAAGGTTAAACGCAGACACACCCACACACGCCGATCGGAGGCCGGAGCGGATGAAGTCCTGTCCCCGAGACAGCAGCCCCCACACTGGAAGCCTTTTAAAAGGTTAATTATCTCTGGCATATTCGGTCGGACGCTTTCGCATCTTGGCAGTGCAAAAATAAACGTAAATCAATAAAAACAGAAATCCATTTAAAAATCGACAAGGGGAGAAAGGTAAATGAATCAACGAGAGACAGACAATATGGAGGCCAAAGGAGGGATACTTTTAAGGAGAAGCAGTCGATGTCAACAATGTTAAAATTAATCTTCATTTATGGCTGCAAAAAACCCTTAAATTAAAAAATATTTATAGATACAATTGTATACCAAGGACATAATCATCTGCATTTGCTTTAAATGTAAAGAAATCTCATTTTATTACTAAGCTCCCTGTTATGCTATAATATTTAACAGTTAAAATCTTTTCAATATACCAGCAACTTATTTTCATGCAAATCTTCTAAATGCAGAGTTTTGTTTCAGAAAACATGGAAAGAGTATTTTAATAAAAGGTTCATTCATTTCCGTAAAAGGCACTCGGTTAGATGATCTCTTAGCGAATCAAAGAAATAAGTATTTTTGCAAGAACTATTCATCATCGGAATCCGAATATCTGACGCTGTATGTCTGTAAATTAAAAGCAAAGAGATAAAAAGTGTTCATGGCTATGGGTGACCTGAACTCACATCCTCGTCTTCGGTGTCTTCGGTGAACGATCCACGGTTGACTCCAGGCATCTGAACTGGATGGTTAGCAGCTTGTGCCTCTTCTTTTTGTATCTCCTCGGCCACCATTACGCGAGCCAATTTCTTTTTAGCGTCAGCCAGCTCTCTAATCCTGGCCTGCGTGGTATCGAACAGCGAGATGGCCTCTATCATGGTCGACCTAATCAGTCCATCTTGCGGGAAACAGAGCAAACCATTTCGGAACATCTGCTGGACCAAGCCACAGAAGCTGTCCATACTCTCAAAGTTGTCCGAATTGACATGCTCCCCCAGTATGGACCAATCAAGATTCTTTTTGGGAACATGTTTACTGTCGGAGAAGTGGTCTCGAAGGTCTGCGCGATTGAAGGGCCAAGTGATGTGGCGGTTCTTCACCTTCACCATGATCTGTATCAGAGCCTTGCAGTAGCTCTGCTCGATATCCCTGTCCAACGCTTTGTAGCAAATCGTAGGGGGTGGTGGTGCCTTTGCAGGGGCTTCAGAGGCTTGCAATGCTGGTGGCACCATAAAGGGATTTTTATTGCCGCTTCTCTCCGCCGCCACCTCCAGCTTTTGAAGTTCCTCTGCCACCATAACCCGCGCCATCTCCTTTTTAGCATCCACCAGCTCCCTGATTCTGGCCTGCGTGGTGTCAAACAGCGAGATGGTCTCGATTATGGTTGACTTGATCAGTCCCTCATGTGGGAAGCAATTGAGGCCATCCCGAAACATCTGCCTAACTAAGGCAACGAAGCCATCCATGCCCTCGAATTGCTCCGAGTTGATGTGCGCCTCCAAAATGGACCAATCAAGTTTCTTCTCGGGGACATGGTCACTGTCCGAAAAGTATACCCGGAGATCTGCACGGTTGAAGGGCCAAGTTATGTGGCGATTCTTAACCTTCGTCATTATCTTCAGCAGCGCTTTGCAGTAGCTCCGCTCGATATCCCGGTCCAAGGATTTGTAGCAAATCTTCGGGGGAAGTGGCCTAGATGGAGGTGGAGGCGGAGGTGGTGGCGGTGATGGTGGCGGTGGCGGCGGTGGTGGCATTAATTCCGGAGAAGCCGAAATCATCGATGGAAGATTAGGAAGTGAATTAGACCACAGGCTGGAAAGAGGATTTTTAGACCGGGTCCGAGGCGTTTCGGTGCCGGGACCTCTGCGACCTGCAGGTGTAACTAACCTCCGCCTGCCGGCCTTAGGCTTCACGGCCACCTCCACCTCGTTGGTCAGATCGATCATGGCCAGGCGTTTGTAGAAGAAGCTCTTCAGCTCCAGGCCCGCCTGGTGGACCACAGTGCCCTCCTTGTTGAACAACATGCAGTTCTCGAAGACGAGCTTGAAGTCCTCGATGGCCTCGTCCGCCTGGCAGTAGTACTTGTTGGCCAGCCGCTTCTTGATGGTGCTCAAGTCCATTGGACGCTTGATCAGCGTGTGGTAGTCGGGAACACCCAAGGCCTTCGCGTCAACGGGGTGGTGGAAATGGAACGCCCAGCGCTTCTTCCAGATGGCAGTCAGTATGGTCTTGAGGGAGTCCAGGACGTTGGTCCTGCGACCCGGGCGATTTGGTGGCGGATTGACCGGTGGCTGGACGATTCCATTCACCGGCTGCAGTAAAGGCTCTATGCGAGGCTCGGGCACCTTTCGCCTGTTAAAAGGATCCATTTTTTTCTTCTTGGACTGCCAACAAAACAAAATTAAAAAATAATAAATTTAACAAAATAAAGAACACTTTTCTCACTTCTTCAATTAGCCAAAAACTCACAGCACAGAACCTTTCAGCTCGGAAACCCGAAGTATAATAAGTTTCTTGAACGTTGAGACTTCAAATGTGCTATTTGACATGACAAAATATTTATTTTTGACGTATCCAATGACACTGCAGATTTGATCAAAGGTACCCTTGTTTGATAAAAATAATTAGGGCATTCTCTAAATCAATCGCAAGCCTTGTAAATACCTCTTTGTCTCGGTAATTTTTAAATATTTTAAACTGTTTTGCCTTTAATCCAAGATCTTGGCTCTTTAGTCATTTTTCGTTTGATTCTATTGATACTTATGATCAGATTCCGGGCATGTTCCACTGTTCTACTTTTTATATAAAAATAAAAGGTTACCCAAACATTTGCCATTCGCCCCGCAGACTTAAGTTTAAAATTAAATATCGATTATTCAGGGAATATCGAAAGTGCTTTTCTAACTCTTCTCTATTTTTTTATTGTTTGTGATATTATTAATTGTTTTTGCATGAAGATAAATGGAAATAAGCTTATGCGCAGCATTTCGTGGTAAAATATAAATTCTTTCATCTTGATTTGTGTCAGAAAATATTGTCAGCTGAGGGACTTAATCGAAGACCACCTCCAAAGGCTTAGAGAGGAGCATCAGTCGATAAAGCTCATGGATCAGTACATAGTAAATTAAATTAAATAAAAATGGAATTTATACTTAAATAGATTGAAGTTAAATTTGTGCTGCAGTTTAGATATGTTTCCACAATCTTACCTATGCACTTTAAGTCGTTGAAATAAATTCCGCAAACATTTTGATTAAATTGTAATGCATTACCGTGCCTGTGGTATTACATTTTTTACCCCCGCCGGTTGTCAGGCGTTTAAATGCTGATAAATTAACTTGTCGCCCCACAGCCCCCCGAGACCCTCCCCCGGGGGCCAGCCTAAAAACTGGCAGCAGCTTTTTAATGTTCGCGCGATGCGCCAGCCAGCACTCCCGATACTTTTTTCCAGCAAACAGCAGCCCCAACAATTACACGGCGCCGCAGCTGCTCTCGCCACGGTCTCAGTGGCGGCCTCGCATATTTTCCGCCGGCTAATGATTAATTATTTTAGCATAAAGCGTCAGCTCAAGACACAGCACAGCGGCGGCAACAAAAAACGAAATTAAATACAAAACAAGACGCACTCGGACAGGCAGGACTAAGGAAGAGTGGCAGCTGGCCGGGACGTCGGGGCTCGGTGGTGTGGCCTCATTAAAAAAACATTAAAGTGGGCAATGGGCAACATTTCCGCTGACCGGCTAAGGCTCCGACCCAAAGCCAGTTGCACATTTAAAATGAATTAAAATCAACAATTTAAAGTCCGAAAGAACGATAAACAAAACTCGGATAAAAGCGAAAATCTCAAGGAATGAAAGCAACGAAGAACACAAACAGAAACAAAAACGAAATATTGTTAAATTTTCTCACATTTCCTACAAAATAAACAGCACTTTCCGCTCCGCACACACACACGCGCGCCCACGCACACAATCACAATCATTTGTCAATTTTCAAACTTCCTTTCAACAGGAAACCGGAAGCAATCGCCTACAACGCAGCAAAAACCTTTATGAGGAACTCGGCGGGAGGAGGAGGAGCTGGGATTGGGACAGGGATGTGGGATAAGCAGGAAGCTCTTTAGATCCCTCATTGGAACTTACCGTGGCGGGGGATCGGCCTGAATCTCGCACACAACCTCCACGGTCTCGTCCTTGGAGGCACCAATTAGTATTACGCGGTCGGAGTGTTTGCAAATGGGCGTATCTGGAATAAAGGGATTTTTATTATTATTTGGATGGGAGCTATGGTTTTCCTGATTTTAAATAACTAAACTAAAATTTAAAGGTTACATTTAAAAAAAAAATAATATAAAGAAACAAGTTCTGAATTACTAAGGCCACTTTAAGATCAGAAATCTCAAATCAAAGAAGCTTCTGGTATAAAGAGTGATTTTAAGAGTTAAGATTAAAAGCAGAAGCCTTAAAAATATTTATAGGCTACCCAAGAACTCATCCGGCGTAAATCGAAGATAAGTCGGCCCCGTGAAATGACACAACGTGGCCGTAAAACGGAACATTTCCGCTTTCTATCACCTGTTGAATGACAAGCCAGATGCCTTATCAGCTGAAGGACATTAAAATGTTCTGAAAATCGGTGGGAAACGAGCCGAGGTATTTGGTTTGTGTGTGGGCGTGGCAGGTGAAAAACGCACAAAAGTGATTTAGACAGCAGGGACCCTCGGAGGGCGTGACGCCTCCGCATTAGGCAGTCAGGCCGAAAGGGGCGAACAGGACGAAGCGAAGGGCAGACAGACGGCGTGGCAGGGCCCCTGTCTCCTTTACGGGGAATTAATTAATGTGGCAACATGATTTAGTACTTCCAAGTTAAAAAGGCGTTCCATAAATGTTAAAGGATTATTAGCTGACAGCACACGTGGCGTATGCGTAATTTGCTGTCGTCGGAGAGTCCTTCAAACTGACTTTCTCCCCCAGCCCCCTTGGCCTAACTTGAATTTCTGATGAATTGTTTATCTTCAAAAATGTACACAAGAACCAAGGGGGCGTAATTAATTAGCCGGAAAATTACGCCCAATTTTGGGCATCCAGCTGATGTTGCTGCCGACATTTGCATTATACTTTCCGAGAGCGGCAGAGGGGAAGTGTGTGGTGTGATTACTGGTCGCTTTACTAATTAAGCAGTTCTTAAGCGTCGGTGCGGCCTGGTGTGGGATAAACGAGCTGACCTACTTGGTGGGATTATGAAAGAAATTCAATGAGGTTCCCTGTGGGCAATTCCCTGGACAAAAGCAACAAGTTGGGGTCTCGGCCAATGTGGTTTCTGTCATCAAAGCCGAAGGTAATTTCAGCCAAATTAGGACTCATTATAATTCTCTTTCATCTATTCCTCGATAAAGTGCACGTAAATTACTTGGATTAGGTTTGTTTCCTGAACATGTACCAATAGTGGTCTTGGCTTCACTGAACTACTATTTACTTTTTCGATTAGAACGATATTTAAAACTAAAAAGTAATGACAGTATCTCCCAGAGGAATTTACTCCACTTTCATATGCAGTAATGTTTTATTAAAAATACCTAAAAAATCATCTTCATTTGCTAGCTTTCCTTAATAATAGAACAGATATCTGGCTACTTCTCAGTGCAGCCGATTCACCCGGAGATAGGACTAGGGCAGAGGCAGCTTCCCGGCACTGCGATGGCGGCGCACTCCATTTAATTTATGGCTCGCAGCCATGCTCCTGTCAAAATGTGAGTGCCTGTGTGCGAAGGACTTCAGCCGGAGCGGCAATTTGTACGGCTCAAGCGGCCAAGGCGGGGAAGCTGCGGAGAAGCCAGTGCAGCAGCTACATGTGTATCGCTCGCGAGCAGACTAAGCGACTGCCCCGGCTCATCATCCTGCTCATCAGGCCGGGCGTCTGTCAAACTGCTTAAATTTAAGCCGCGGCGGAGCGGGAGGAGGCGGGCAGGAGCAGGCGGCGAACGATGTGATGCCTCATAAGTTGCAACATTTCGCGGGCTGTTAAATTGAAGCACAATTCCTCCGGCAGTTGCAGCTGCGATGAAATATGGCCAAAGCCAACGCATGTGGCAAGCATATGAAAGCGAAGCAGCGAAGGCAGACAAACGAAGCCGAGCAAAATGTTGTATTTATGCAAAAAGCGGAATGAAAAATATTTTTTTCCAGCCTTGACGTGCAACTGCGCCAAGACTCCGGACGGAGCTCAGCAGCAAATGGGGGAAAAAATAAATAAGAGCAGCCAGCAGAAGAAAAACGCAAATTGCAATACATCAAATGAGTCGAGGATGCGGGCCAGGGGTATATTCGGGGCCCGGCTGCGACGGCTGCAGCCCTGACTTTATGATAAGAAAACAGACGAGCTCCGGCTCCGAGTGGCAGGCACTATTCCGGGGACGAGGAGCGACGCTGCCAGATAGATGATGCATTCAAACAAAGTGCCGCTTGGCAAATTTATGCTTAAAATCGCTGACGCATCACAGCGCCCGAGTGGAGCAGGATTTCTGTTTAAACAGAAACAGTGCAAGGACACGCAAAAGTCAAAGCAGTGAGCACTCAGCTAAGTGCACTCCCGCAGATTCCAAGATTTCTAGTGCCTGGGAGAAGGAATTCAATCCAATTTACTGATCATGGGCGATGCTTTCTTTAGTTCGGGATTTTTTTGTTGTGAGTGTCACCAAGGAACTATTAATTAATGAAATCATTTGCGAATACTACTTACACTTCACCCGCAGCGGCAGCTGATTGCTGACCGTCTCACCCTCGTCGTTGATGGCACTGCAGGCATAGTTGCCGGCGTAGTGCTTTGTGATCTTCTGAAGGACCAGACTCTGGTTGGAGCGAATAACACGAGCGGATGTATTGTGCTCCAGGTGGATGCCCTAATAAGGAAGAGAATTAAGTTTGAGAGACAATAAATAAACAATTATCTTGGCACTATCACTGAAACGTATTTTCTTCTAAATTAATGTGTATTTTACAGTCTAAGTAAGTATCTATGTTAGGACTAACACAAATATTTGCACGTAACCTAGCTACCCACAACACGTTATCCAAACTCAATGAATATACCCAGAATTTAAACATTTTTAGCCTTTATACATTGAGTACCCGTCTATATACTAGTGTGTTGGCAAATCAGTTAATCTACACATAAATCACAAATAATGCTGTAATGGATCACTCAGCTTTTACTGCTCCCAACTATAATCCTGTCCGAAATCGCTGGAGTTCGAAATTCAATTTGACAAAATCCGCTAAAATTCAGAGCCACACGCGCAAACATTGTCTCCCCGGGACCCGGCAGGATGTGGAGTGGGAACTTGGCCTGAGTGATTGCCAAGCGAATGCGGACTGCAGTTGAGCGACGGCAAAATCAATGCCGCAAATCCCAAAACTATTTTACCCAAAATGGCATATCCCAGGACCACCCCCACCCCAAACCGCCTCTCACACAAGCGGACAGACCACGGGAATTGAAATGAGCAAATGCAGCGCATCCGAGATCCCGTACATCAGGACATCATCGGCGGCGGCGACTCCCTGAGCAGCCACCTCAACGCATACGCAACCTGCCATGTTATTGACACTTGAACAGAAATGAATGCAAGGAGCCAGCCAAGCAGACAGCCCGGTATGCCTTTTAGTGGTTCGGCTTGGGCCGGATCCGAGTGGATTGGACTGGATCCCGTCGCCCGGCTCCTGCCGGGCCCACTCCCCTCGCTCCCGGCCGACCCGTGGTGCGACCTACATTATGCAGCCACAACAGTTTCCGCCATTGAGGATTCGATTGTACGTGACACTCGAAGTAAACATCGTCGCCTTCCTTGATATCATCCGGTGTCAGAGTAGAGCCCAGGCGCAGTGTCACCAAAGGTGGATCTGCAAAGAGGAACGAGAAAGCAAGTCAATTAGTCATGTATTGGGCTGGGCGAGAAAAGCGTAGTCGGTGGGTATGTTTTCTGGTAGCCTAAGGGTATATTAGCTGCACTTCCTGTTTTTCCTAGTATCTATTATTAAGTACCTTAAGTAGCAGTAGCAACAAGGATCTTATAATAAGGTGAACAACGTCTGCAGTATGGAGTGACACACACTCAGTAAGGCTGTTCCAGGTGAATTTAATATATCTTAACTGTATATGCTTACAATCTAATTAATACAACCGACAAACAAAGTATAATGTAGTTATTAAATCCTTGATTCAATCCTCTGGCATATATAGTCGTGTGTAGCATATAAGGGTGTTCATGAGATTGACTCTTACTACAGTTTTTTAAATTAGCAAAACTATTATAAGTTCTAAATTAATTTTAAGATATAAACTCTCGAAGGTAAGTCCCCCATTTCCCAAGAACCATATGATTATTCAGGCTTATGTTATACGCAAATGACAGAGCTGTCCTTCTATTCAACGTGTCCTGGCGTACATCATCTGCCCCTGCACTGTCTTGTCATTGCCCAAGAGCCGCATACTGGCGTGATCAAGCTGATTTAATAGTTTTTGCAAATATGAGCGATTTAGAGCAATAACGGCAGCGATGTGAGGCAGCAGCCAAGAGTTATGACGACACAGCGGCGACATCCGCCCATCGACCGCTGTTTGCCAACATGTGTTGCCGCTTAAGTCGTTTGAATTTGCTTAACGAGCCACAAACTTTGCGACAAACAGAGACCAACAGCAGCAAGGACCCGACCAAGGAGCCCGAACCAAGCCAAGCCAGACCAGACCAGACCAGACCCGGAAAGGGACCAGGACCAGAACCAGGGCCAAGCTAAGGATCGGAAAAGCCCCAGAACGGGAACGGGCCGCACGTGCCAACCTTAATATTGCTGAGTTATTGGCGGACAAAACCAAGCGCCAACAGTCAAGAGTTGGCCAAACCCAAGACCGAGCCCAAGCCAAAAAGTTCCCTTCCGCCTGCTGAAAACTTTAGAATGGCCTGGAAAAGTTTTGCCAGGCACGGGTGGCACTTTCCGCCCCTTCCTCGACGGAGGTCCGCTGCTCCGACGGGCGTCTGCCAATCAGGAAAAGTGCCCAAAGGGCTGCGAAAACTCTTTTGGTGGAAAAGTCGCGCCGCGTATTTCCGCACACATGTTGCAGGCCATTTTTGTGATTATCATTTACCGTTCCACCACGAATACCACCTCCCTCCGCCGTCTTCTTCCGCCCATTTTCCTTTCCCTTCGATCGATGGCGGAGCGGAAGTCAACGGTTGCCCGGAATTTATGTGCCAGCAAAGGCTGTTGGATTATGGCAACTGCCTCGCGGGATTTGTTGGAGTTTTAAAGCATGTCAATATTAAAGGTGTGGGGAATTTAAGAAACATAAATACACGATACAAAAAATCAAGGTAAAAATCGTCTAGTCATCCCCAATAATTGTTTCCCCCGGAATCAATGGGGAAAATCAGAAACAGTAGGCTCTGCATTAATTGTTTGCACAGAATTTGTCTTAGCCTACTGCGACTGTTTCTAATATGAAACCCTACCAACTTGACAAGAAAAAAGTGTTGGAGTATTTCGACAGAGAAAAGTGGGGACTATAAAATCAGGCTTATGGTTATTCTCTTAACATAAACCCAAATCTAGCCTCTTAATAAAAATGTAATAAATATTTAGTCTGTTTATTAACTTTATATTCTATCAGTTCTACATAATAAGCAGTCGTTGTTATAATTTTCCAACACTAATTATGAGTGTTTTTTTTTTTTACTTGTTGGCTGATTAATCAAATTGGCCTTGAAATTTATTGCAGAGTCGATGTCGTTCAGGCCACCCAAATAATTTTCAGTCTTTGACTTAATTTTCAACAAGCCGGTGAAAAACTCAAAAACTCAAAAGGAAACGTGAAGGAAAAAAAAAACTAAGCGAAGGAAGTGCTAATAAAACTTAATTAAGTTAATTAACTAAGTATTAAGTGGACTGAATACAACAATATCCGAGAAGGAGGCAATGCAGCCCCAGGGAAATGGCGGTGGAAACAAATCGGGGCGTAAAAGGGGTTCCAAACGAAGTCAGAAGTCGACGCCCATTGCTGATGACCTAAGTAACTCGAAACGTTTGGAAACGCCATCAAACCAGCGACAAAATTCTGGTGCACAGAACATACAGAGAGGAAGAAAAGACCCATCTCCATCAACGTCAAAACCTGTCAAAAAACCCAGGGCACGATCTGTCCGAAGAAATCAAAGCTCTGAAAAGTCAAAAAAAAAACGAGGTGACTTGCATGATGAGTCAGAAGACAGTTCTGCATCCGATGATCAGGATGATGTAGCTAACGTTGGTCGTCAACAGAAAGCAAATCCACCAGCATCCAAGTCAAGGGCAAAAAACCACCAAAAGACAATCAAAAAGGAAAACCAAGACCTTGAAGTGCCTACTCAGGGGAGTTCAGGTAGATCCCGAAAGAAAGCGAGTGCTGGTAAGAACATTTCCACCAACTGGAAGCTACAGCATATCCACCGTTCGATTTTATTACAGGGTCAAACTCCACCAACAAATTAAATTCGAAGAATAATGTCAATGAGGTCTCCGGCTCCCAAATGCCCAGTAAGAAGGCGACGCATGGTAAGGAAGTATTCACGAACTGAACATAAGCAGCCTGAGGACGTTTACGACTTGATATAATTGCAGAGTCGAACTTGACCATCAAATTTGATCCAAACAAGGCTATCAAGAAGGGAGCAGAATTCTCCGGGCCACCCTCCCAGAGAGATTTACAAACATCCGCGAAAAAGGCGCCCTACGGTAAGGATATTTTCATTAACTTAAAGGCAGCCTCAGAAAGTTAACGAGACGATTTCATTGTAGAGTCGAACTTGACCATCAAATATGATTCTAACAAGCCTATCAAAAAGGAAGCAAAAGGATCTGAGTTATCCCTTCAGAGATGTATACAAACATCCGGGAAGAAGGCGACCTACGGTAAGGATATTTCCACGAACTTATACAGCCTCGGAACATTTACGAATCGATTTAATTGTAGAGTCCAGCACGACCATCAAATTTGATCCAAACAAGGCTATCAAAAAGGGAGCAGAAGGCTCCGGGCTACCCTATCAGAGAGGTTCACAATCATCCGGGAAAAAGGCGACCGTCGGTAAGGATATTTCCACGAACTTATACAGCCACAGAGAACGTACGGACCGATTTAATTGTAGAGTCCAACACGACCATCAAATTTGATCCAAACAAGGCTATCAAAAAGGGAGCAGAAAGCTCCGGGCTCCGAGCTCCTCCCTCTCAGAGAGGTGTACAAACATCCGGGAAAAAGGCGACCCTCGGTAAGGATATTTCTACGCACCGATTTGTCTCGGGACATTCACGAGTTAATGCCATTACAGAGTCCAACTTGACCAAACTTGACCCAACCAAGGTAAACAAAAATGAAGTAAAAGGATCCGGGCCACCCAATCCCAGAGGTTCGCAAAGCTCCTGGAAAAACAGTAGCTCTGTTGATCTGGACGATGTTGTAATGAAAGAATTAACAAACTTTAATTTACCTGTTCAGAGAGGTTCACAACACTCGAAGAACAAGGCTACTGGTAAGGATATTTCCTCAAATGATTAACATCTCATGATGTTTACGAATCGATTTTATTATAGAGTCAAACGTGACCATCAAAAGTGATCCAAAGATGTTAGTCAAAAATGAAGTTAAAGGCTCCGAGCCACCCAATCCGAGAGGTTCACAAACGTCCAGGAAAAAGGCTCCCGGTAAGGAGGTTTATAGAGAGTCAAACACTAGCAAGTTCAATCTGGACAATATGATGAAAAGGGAAATGACAAACGCTAAGGTACCTGCACAGAGGGGTTCTCAAAACTCGAGAACCAAGGCCCCCGGTACGATATTTCCACCAACCGAATTAGCCCTCGGCATGTTCATGAATCTATTTCGTTATAGAATCCAACTTGATCAACACTGATCCAAAACTAATCATCAAACCTGGATTAAGAGGCTCCGAGCCACCCAATCAGAGTGGTTTTCAAATAGCTGGGAGGAAGGCGCCCGGTAAGGAGGCAACTACAAAGTCAAACACTAGCATGTTCGATCCGGAAAATGTTATAATGAGGGATGCGACAAACGCTCAGGTACCTGTTCAGAGGGGTTCCCAAAACCCGAGGAACAGGGCTACTAACGGTAAGATATTTCCACCAACTGATTAAGTCCTCAGGATGTTCACGAACTGATTTTATTATAGAGTCAACCTTTACCATCAAAATTAATCAAAACAAGGTTGACAAATACGAAGAAACAGGCTTCAAGCCACCCAATCAGAGAGATTTACCAATGCCCAGGAACAAGGATCTCGGTAAGGAGGCAACTACAAAGTCAAACACTAGCATGTTCGATCCGGAAAATGTTACAATGACGGATGCGACAAACGCTCAGGTACCTGTTCAGAGGGGTTCCCAAAACCCGAGGAACAGGGCTACTAACGGTAAGATATTTCCACCAACTGATTTAATCCTCAGGATTTTTACGAACTGATTTTATTATAGAGTCAACCTTTACCATCAAAATTAATCAAAACAAGGTTGACAAATACGAAGAAACAGGCTTCAAGCCACCCAATCAGAGAGATTTACCAATGCCCAGGAACAACGCTCTCGGTAAGGAGCAAACTAAAAAGTCAAACACTAGCATGTTCGATCCGGAAAATGTTACAATGAGGGATGCGACCAACGCTCAGGTACCTGTTCAGAGGGGTTTCCAAAACCCGAGGAACAGGGCCACTAACGGTAAGATATTTCCACCAACTGATTAAGTCCTCAGGATGTTCACGAACTGATTTTATTATAGAGTCAACATTTACCATCAAAATTAATCAAAACACGGTTAACAAATACGAAGAAACAGGCTTCAAGCCACCCAATCAGAAAGATTTACCAATGCCCAGGAACAACGCTCTCGGTAAGGAGCCAACTAAAAAGTCAAACACTAGCATGTTCGATGTTGACGATGTTATAATAAGCGAAGTGACAGACGCTAAGCTACCAGCTCAGAAGAGTTCCCAAAGCCCGAGAAGCAAGGCTCACGGTAAGGATTTCTACAGAAAAGGGTTAGAAGTAGGCTCCGCATTCCCAATAAACGCTTTCATAACAGAGTCAAACTCGAGGGTCAAGTGCAATGCGAACCAGATTGCTGGGAATGAAGTAAAACACATCGAATTACCTGTTCAACGCGGCCCCCAAAGCATGTTCGATGTTGACGATGTTATAATAAGCGAAGTGACAGACGCTAAGCTACCAGCTCAGAAGAGTTCCCAAAACCCGAGAAACAAGGCTCACGGTAAGGATTCCTACAGAAAAGGGTTAGAAGTAGGTTCCGCATCCCCAATAAACGCTTTCATAACAGAGTCAAACTCGAGGGTCAAATGCAATGCGAACCAGGTTTCTGGGAATGAAGTGAAACACACCGAATTACCTGTTCAACGCGGCCCCCAAAGCTCTATGACGAAGGCTCCCAGTAAAGAGACAATTTCGCACACATTGGATCCAAACAGAGTGGCTCCCGGTAAGAGTTTTTCCACCAAGTGGCTGAAGAAAGCCTCAGCAGCTCCAACAAACAATTAATGTGTATTAACTCTAGCAGCTCCACCAATTACAAACACAATTCCGAATCGCACCGAAATGCATCCCAACCAGGTGGGTTCCCAAGGCACCAAGGAACAGGCTCCCGGTTTTGACTTTACTACAGCGTCAGGCAGGTGGGCCAGCTTGGGTATAATCGATGTAGAAGACTCGCAGCAACCCATTCAGTGGGGTACCGACAGCTCCAGAGTGACAACGGTACCTGGTAAGCATTTTTCAAACAAGCGGTTAGGGGTGACTCAACAACAATCGATATCCTTATAGAATACGACTATTGGGCCAGTTTCGATCCGAACCAGTTTATCGATGAACATTTTTTCGACCAATTCGAGCCGGCCTTCAAACCGGAAGTTCAACAGATGCAGCCACCTCCTCAGTGTTTTGACAACCAGTTCAATCCGAACATCGCCATTCCATTCGCTCCGAACCAGGTTATCAAGCAAGAAGTTCAGGTGCCTCATACTCAGTATTTTCCCACTTTAATAACTCCGAACCAGTTCATCAAGCAAGAAGTTCAAGAGTCGCCTCCAAAGTATTTTCCCACTCTACAAAATCCGAACATCACCAATTCATTCGCTCCGAACCAGGTTATCAAGGAAGAATTTCAGGAGCCTCCAACTCAGTATTTTCCCACTTTAATAACTCAGAACCAGTTCATCAAACAAGAAGTTCAAGAGTCGCCTCCAGAGTATTTTCCCACTCTACAAAATCCGAACATCACCAATTCATTCGCTCCGAACCAGGTTATTCAGGAGCCTCCTACTCAGTATTTTCCCACTTTAATAACTCAGAACCAGTTCATCAAACAAGAAGTTCAAGAGTCGCCTCCAGAGTATTTTCCCACTTTACAAAATCAGAACATCACCAATTCATTCGCTCCGAACCAGGTTATCAAGGAAGAAGTTCAAGAGCCTCCTACTCAGTATTTTCCCACTTTAATAACTCCGAACCAGTACATCAAAGAAGAACGTCAAGACCCCATTCCTCAGTACTTTCCCACATTATCAAATACGTTTACTATTCCGTTTGCTGCGAAGAAGGATATCAAACAGGAAGTTCAAGAACCAAAATCATCTCAGCCCACCCAAGTGAAAAAGGAGGCTCCCGATTCGTATTTTTCAAATTGGTACCCGGAACAATCAGCAGATGAGGACCCGTGGGCCGATTTCTGTCCAAACCAGTTTATTGAGGAGCAATTTGCGGGCACCAACTACAATAAAGAGTCTTTCGCCGACGGCTTCACAGCAAGTAATAATGCGCCTCAAGAGTCAAATCAAAGTTCGGGTCTTCCCCCTTCGGAAGTGATTACATCAGAATGCCAGAATAGTAGTAATGGATCTGGCTTTATAAATCCATCTATGGCAAGCCATAATTATTTCGCATCCAGCCACCAATCGAATCCTGAGTTTGATGGTCTGGCCTTCTATGGCGCCAGCGATCCCTGTTCAAAAGATGGTGCCAGTATCAGCAGTGCGGAGGCCGCAATGGATGCCCGCTTGGGGGCTGAACTGGCTTCGTTGTTTTCGGAAGGAGGACCGATGCCCGAGCCGGAGAAGCAGGAGTCAGACAGCGCCAAGAACGAAGAGGATGAAATCGATGCTCGTCTGCAGGCGGAACTCGATTCCTTGCCCTTTGTAGAGGCAGTTGTGGAGACCGAGGATCCCGTGGACAACCTGCTTAGCTCGTTTCTAAATCCTGGCCCGCAGACAACGAAACCAAGCAATGCAGTGGCAAATCAGGTACTTCCCCCTAAGGATCCGCCCACAGCTTCTACGACTTCTGCCTTTAAGACGGTTGCTGCTAACAAGGTCACTAAGGTGGCCAATATTCAAAAGCCGCCTCCCCAGCAGCCAGTGGCTGGGAACAAGCAGCGCCCCCTGACCCAAGTGCCGATGGTCGCACAGTTAACGGGGCTTCAGGGGCAGGTTGTGTCCCTGACCTATACCACAGCCCCAGACGGTCTCGTCACCAGTGTGTCCACCACATCCACAGAAATGCCGCTGACTCAGGTCAACGAGCTGCATAGCCTAACGGCCACCCAGCTGCACCAGATACTGCAGAGTGGCCAGCCCTATTTGACCCTGCCGATGATAGTGCCCGGTGGTCAGGAAGAAGAGCTCGGGTACAAGGACGCATCTGGTATGATTGCGACTACCGGGCAGGCTGTCGAGGACGAGGAGGTCGACTACGAGGAAATCGGAGTGGCCGACACCTTCGCGGAATACTGGCCAAGTAAGCTAAAGTTCGGAATGGCCCATCCGGATCCGGTGGTGGAGACGGCGACGCTTTCGTCGGTGGAGCTGCCCGACATCACCTACGAGCTGGCAATGACCCCGAGGACCACCAGCTGCCTGAGTGCCCTGCAACTGGAGGCGGTGGTCTACGCCTGTCAGGCTCACGAGCAGATCCTGCCCAGCGGGGAGCGTGCCGGCTTCCTCCTTGGCGATGGAGCCGGGGTGGGCAAGGGCAGGACCATTGCCGGGATCATCTTAGACAACTTTATAAAGGGCAGGCAGCGGGCCCTCTGGGTCTCCGTTTCCAATGACCTGAAATTTGATGCCGAGCGGGATCTGCATGACATCGGGGCCGACGACATGATCAATGTGGTGGCCATCAACAAGTTCAAGTACAGCCGCATAGACTCCGACGACAACGAGAACTTCAAGAAGGGGGTGATATTCTGCACGTACACGGCGCTCATCGGCGAGTCCTTGACGGCCAACTCCAAGTACAAGACTCGCTTGCGCCAGTTGGTCAGCTGGCTTGGCAAGAAGTTCGACGGGGTGATAGTCTTCGACGAGTGCCACAAGGCCAAGAACCTGAGCATGATGAACGTGGGCAAGTCCACCAAGACGGGCACAACTGTCCTGGAGCTGCAGAAGCTACTGCCACATGCCAGAGTGGTCTACGCCTCGGCCACGGGCGCCAGCGAGCCCAGGAACATGGCCTATATGGTGCGGCTGGGTCTTTGGGGCCCTGGGACCGCCTACTCGGAGTTCTACGAGTTCGTCAATGCCGTGGAGAAGCGCGGCATCGGAGCGATGGAGATCGTGGCCATGGACATGAAACTCAGGGGTACCTACATTTCCCGGCAGCTCAGCTTCAAGGATGTGACCTTTCGCATCGAGGAGGTGATAATGTCAAAGGAATTTCGAAAGACCTACAACCTCGCCGCCGAGCTGTGGGCAGAAATCAACAGAAAGTTCATGAAGGCCTGCCGCCTGATGTGCATCGAGAACCGGGTGCAGAAGATCATCACTTGCCAGTTCTGGTGCGCCCATCAGAGGTTCTTCAAGAACCTGTGCATCGCCTCCAAGGTGTTTCACGTGGTCAAGATGACGCGGCAGGCCACGCGAACGGGCAAGGCGGTGGTCATCGGTCTGCAGTCGACGGGGGAGTCGCGCACCCTCGAGCACCTGGAGCGCCACAACGGCAGGCTGAGCAACTTTGTGTCCACCTCCAAAATGATCATCCAATCCTTCGTGGAGAAGCACTTTCCGGCACCAAAGCGCGACTCCTTCCACCGCCTGCTCAACACCGGCGAGTTTGAGCCCGACACTCGACCCCGACCGCCGCGGGCCAAGAAGGCCAGGATGAGTGCCGACTGGTTCGACGACGACATGGACGCCGAGGCGGCAGAAAGCGATATCGAGATGTACGAGAACACCTTGGAGGAAGAACGGATCAAATCGGGACGAAAGAGGCGGGGACGACCGCCGAAAACCGAGAAGGGTGAGTTCTTAGTTACAGGATTGTATCCATATGCTAATTCACCCCTCTTCCCCCGTGCAGCCGATAAGATAACCATGCAGGAGCGGATCCTCCAGCATTTGTGTAACAATATGCGGACCGAGGACAACATTGGCGATGCCTCCTACCCCTTTGAAAACTCAAAGCCGAAGGCCAACATCACCGAGCACGATGTGGAGCGGTGCATCAGGGCGCGAGAGATGCTGTTGGATAAGATCGAGATCCTGGGTTCGCGTTTCCCGCCCAACACGCTGGACAAGCTGATTTCGGAGCTGGGCGGCACCAAGATGGTGGCCGAAATGACCGGCCGCCGGGGAAGAGTGGTCCGGTCAGAGCTCGAGGGCTACAAGTACGAGCCGCGCTGCGAAAACGACATCTCAATGGACCTGGTTAACTACCGGGAGAAGCAGCGGTTTATGCTCGGCAAGAAGCACGTGGCCATAATTTCCGAGGCGGCCTCTAGCGGAATTTCGTTGCAGAGCGACAAGAGAGTGTCCAACCAGCGGCGACGCCTTCACATCACCCTGGAGCTGCCGTGGAGTGCCGACCGGGCCATCCAGCAGTTCGGTCGAACGCACCGCTCCAACCAGGTGAACTCGCCGGAGTACGTTTTTGTCATCACGGACCTGGCCGGCGAACGCCGCTTCGCCTCCACGGTGGCCAAGCGTCTGGAGAGTCTGGGGGCCCTTACCCAGGGCGATCGTCGGGCCACCGACGCCCGGGATCTCTCGCAGTTCAACATCGACAATAGCATCGGGCGCAGCGCCCTCGAGAACGTGATGCAGCAGCTCACCGGGGAGAAGCCGCTGGACCACGCCAATGTGCCCTCCACCTACAAGGGCGAATTCCTCTATGACTGCAGCATGGCCATGGCGGGCGTGGGAATGCTCAACGTGCGCGATGAAAACAAGGTGAAGCTGTTCACCGTCGAGAAGGAGAGCAACAACATATCCAAGTTCCTCAACCGCATTCTCGGCTGCCGAGTGGAGGTCCAAAACGCCCTGTTCAAGTTCTTTCTGGACAAGATGTACTCCCTGATCTTGCAGATGAAGCGCAAGGGTCACTTCGACCTGGGCATCCTCGACCTCGACGCCCACGGGGCGTGTGTGAAGTCCGTCAAGCTGATGAGGTTTATCCGAAAGCATGCCACGGGCACGGCGGCCACTGAGCTGCACACAGTGACTGTGGAGCGGGGCATGTCCTACGACACGGCCTTGGCGAAGTGAGTTTAGATTTGCCCCCGTCCGACCACCATTTGACTCATTCTCTGATCCCCTAGGTACCGCAAGGAGGGCCAACACGCCCACGAGGGCTTCTACGTGCTGCAGCAGCTGCGTCACAACAAGAACTCCGCTATTATGTGCCTGCAGGCCAAGGCCGATGAGCCGGAGAAAGAAACTACCTCCGCCCAAAACAAAGTCAGCATGCAGATCTACCGCCCCAACACGGGGCCCCAGGTGCGCCTCGAGACGCTCGGCTCCATCTTGGCGCGCTACGTGAAGGTGGAGCCAGAGGCGGCCCGCGACTTCTGGCAGAACCAGTACGATGTGTGCCTGGACAAGTGCTCGCACATCTACTGGAACCGCGCCTGTCCCTTCCCGACGCGCTGCGAGGTCGGTCTTCGTGTGCGCCCCTACCACGTCCTCTCCGGACTCATGCTGCCCATCTGGGACCGGATCGAGATGATCCTCGAGAGGAGCGGCCACAAGATCCAGATCATACGCGTCAAGACCGATGTGAACAAGAAAATCGTGGGCACCGTGGTGCCGCAAGCCGTCTACGATGCCCTGGTGACCGATTTGTCCAGCGACTCCATCGTGGAGAGCCATTAATACGGCGACGCTTCCAGATATGGCGGAGCCATCCATCCCATCCCCTGCCGGGGCCGCCTTTAGCCCGTTTCTATTGCCACTTTAAAAATATCAACTCAAATCGTGGCATTCACTGCAATACACATGCCGTAAGCGTTCCCTTCTCAAAAATGCCAGGCACGCTCCACCAGCCGCCGAGGAGCAAGACACGGAGCAGGGACTCGGAGCAGAGACACGGAGCAGGGACACGGAGCAGGGACACGGAGCTGCTCCCGGTCATAAACAATGGCCACAAAAGCACATGCGGGCAGACACTTACAGCCCGTCTGCGTGCGTATGTGATTCATACGTATTGTTGCGATGGCTGCCACACGTACACTGGGGGAATTTGACTGGTCTTATGGAGTAGCTAACAAGAAAACACAAATTAATTATCAAGAAACTTAAAATTTAAATGTCAATGTTAGTTTATAATTGAGTTTAGAGTTAGCTACAGTTAGTAAGTTAGGGACAGGATGGATATCATTCGACAAATTTTTTTATACACGTATTTAATGACATCTGTTACAATATATATCCCATCTCTTATACATCAAACTAATAAAACAAACACTTTAATTATAAAGCATTCTCAATTTCGTTTGATCTACAAATGAAGATGTGAGTCAAGAACCTTCACTATTTCGTGTAAATTTCCAATCAAATTAATTTCTATTTTATTCCTTATTTTAATATAAACTTCTTTAAAGATTTATCTTCAGGAGATATTTTTTTTACTGCACAGATTCTATTTCATTCCTGCACTCTTGGGGGAATCTGCACAGCGTCTGTGATTGCATTGCATGTTCTGTCTTGTTCCCATTGCTAGGAGACCAGCTAGAGGAGACCTCCCTCGGATACATTATAAATTTTAAAAGGAGCGTGTCACACATGCGAGATATAAACAAAATATACAATGGCGGTCGGAGGATGCGAGTGGAGTGCGCGAGCAGGGCAACGATTGGCATAAAGCATGACCAAATGGCCTTGGCAAATGTCGTGCCTAAGAAGCCAAAACGCAGTTGGCATAATAACTCACGCGTGATGCAGATATCGCAAGAGCAACAAAAACCAAGACATAGAGAATTACAGGGCGTATAAATTCTACATGTGCTCAAATTAAAAACCAGTGCCACTTGAAGAAATTTACAGTGTTCTTGCAAAATTAGTACAACCTTTTCTTTCATTAGTATTTTGGGTTGAAAATCGGTCAACGAATGATGCGGTAAGATTTACCAATCAAATTAAATTAATTTAATTTCTTATTAATTGACAATTTTAAGTATTAAAAAGGTAATAGGAAAGCATGCGTCATCGAGGAATTTCTTGTTATCCCTGATTTGAGAGTCTTCAGTTCCCAGCCGTATAAACTTAAGGTATTTGTGAGAAAATTAAAAAACACACTGTGTTCTTGGAATTTTCTGGAAAAACACAGACTCGGTATGCCAGAGCTTTCGCAAGACACAAACAGTTGAGCACACACACCGGGGTGAGTGTGTATATGGGTTTGTTGTTTCTGTACGTGCCTATCATAAACTTTATTTGCGCCAACGTAGCTGCAAAAAAACAAACGCAAGGACGGTAAGGAGCAGCGGCAATCGCTTTAACGTGGCCAAAAACAAACAAATAAAATATAAAATTCTAAAACATAAAATATGGGCCTGTAAAGTATGTGTGGCGCATAAAAAATATAATCATATTACGCTATACACAAATGTATATATCTATAGTCACATGCGCGCAGGGGAATTTCGCCTGGCGTTACCAGTAATTTCTTGAGGGGGCGTGTGCCATCATCTCAGATTGAAGTTAACAAAATATTCATATTTTAACAAACGAAAAGTAAAGGAAAATGCCATTACGTGATGCCCTCGAATCAAAGGCGGGAGACCGGCAGCGGTACAGTGAGCTCACACACAACGTGGCGTATACGTAACGCAATTGAGTTCGACTCTCCTCCCTGCCGACACTTTTGCCGCGAACTTTACGATGTCCGCAGTACGTCCCCGATGGCTATGCCGGGGCGATGGAACACGGATTGAAGTGGCTTTCGGTGGGACTTACAATTATTGAGAGATTTCATTAAATTTGCAGGTAAAATCTGATGGCGGTAAAACAATTTTCGACCCAATTTCGTATCTCCACTTTGGGGGGATACTTTGCCAAGTTATTTTTATTTATTTTTATGGGGACAGGGGGCCACTTCAAAAGTCCTTCATTTAATTTAAGCGACTACCATATATTTTGTTAGCCCACATATTTCATTTGTAGTCGCCGCTCCCCCGCCGATGCCCCTGCCGACCGACTACGCTGTTTTGGCCCTTTGGCAAATTATTCACAATTTGTCATTTGTCTTTGATTTATTTGCATTTTAAAGGCTTTCAACGGCAGCGATGGCGATGGCGACATCGCCGACGTAATAAATTTCAGCCTGGTCCTGTCCCGGGCCCAGGACTGTCTACCTTTTGGTAGCTGTCGGCAACGGTTTTTCTTTGCCGATGGCCCTCCTTCGGGCTCCTTTCGGGAGACCTTCCGCCGCTCCGCTCATACTTTAGACTTAAGCACAATTTGTAATACTTACAAACGACATTCAATTTCCACATGGTCTCCAAATACAGGCCATTCACATTTGGATTTTCCGCACGGCATGTTATCGATTTGCCATCGTCGTCTGTGGTCGGCACAAAGCTCAGCTCGGAGCGTGTCGAGTTCTTTGATATGTCGTCCTGTAAGGAAAAGAAGAGAAAAAGAGCACAGAAAGTATAAGAAAATGTTTCTGCATTAATTAAGTTTTCCCCGCCGGCCGGGCCCAGTCGAGACTGAGGCTCAGACCCTGCCGCAGGCCAGAATTTCCTTTCGGCTGGCCCCTTTTGTGCTTTTTTGCTTACAAATTTGTCGAAATATTTTATGTTTGCAATTTAAAATTTATTAGTGTGTTTGTTCGGGTTTTATGTGCCACGTGAGGGTGTGAGTGCGCGCGTATGTGCTTGCGGGGTATTATAAATTTAATGGCAGACGGGGACACCAGCAGGGCGTCACACAATTAGTTGAGCTTCGTTCTCCCATAGTTGGCTTGGCCATAAAGCGTTCTCCCCTCCCCGGGTAAGCAGTTCACACATTGCCCGAATTGCTCTAAGGCAGGGCTCGCCGAGATATGTGATGCGGGCTGGCGGTTTGCGGGTGTTAAAGTGCTGGCAGTTAGCAGCCACATAAATCCCTCCACTCGGTGTCAAAATATGATCGATTGGAAGTTATGTTCAATTATTTTGGTTGTACTTCTATAATAACTTTGAAGATTCCATTTAATATTTATTTAACCTAACCTAACCACAAAATGTTGACAAATGAAGAATTTTATTGCTAGTTTTCATCTGCACATTTAAGTTAATTTTGCAATAGAACACGCATATAGTTTAAGTTGCCAAATTAAGTAAAAATAAACTATAGAAAAATGTAGGAATTCTGCTTACTTTTTTTTCCCAATAAAATAGCTTTATTAAAAACAAAAGAAAAATCTGTAGAATATCCACTGGACAGAGCAAATTTCTATACAATTTGTAGAGGTTTCAAAAATCTAGTTATTTCTGTAGTTGTGTGTTAATTATCATTAGATTTTAAAGTTTGAGTTTGTATTAAAGTTGTATTCTAAATATTTTTTTCATAATAATAATATTTTTGTTCAAGAGCTATGTGCATAAATCTAAATAAGAAGATTTATGTATGTATTTAAATTTTTTCAAACAAATAATTTTATTTAAAAAAGAGTCTTTGTTGTTGTATGCCTAATCCCCTTCTGTTGGGTCAACTTTAAAAATTGTTTGAAATATTTAATAAATATTTATTGTTCAGCACTCGGGCTTGCCTCTAGCACAGACTATTTACGTTCGCAGGCTAAACTTCTCAATTAGACTGTCTGCGGGGCTGTGATTAATGCCTCGCTTCCACGGCTACATAGAACACCCACAGACATATTAGAAGCCCCAAAGTAGGGTACGAAAAGGCATGTAAAACATGTTGGACGGCAGGACCGGGGACATCGAGGAATGGGAGTGCGGGCTCTGCCGCATTACGGCAACTTTATGCTACATGAAAACTACTGAAAAACATTTCCGGTCTTTAAAAACATTTGCCCCGGCGCAGACCAGAACGGCAAAGCAATCAGCTAGCATATATATATAGGCGGATAGACACGGACATAAACAACGAGCCAGACCTGAGAGGCCCGGCTAGGATATGCCAAAGCAAAACTCGACTCGAGGTCCCGGCACACAAAAATGAATTGCAACAAAATTGCACCAAAACTCCCATAAATTTGTCCAAAGTTAGGGGGAAAAAATGTAAAAAAGAAAACAAAACCACACACAGACAACCGGCTTAGAATGCCAATGTGACTTTGTGATAAAGAAAACTCTAATGATTATGGGAATGGGTAAGAAATTGTAACCTATTGATGAAGTTTAGATAATTTTCACTAAATAATTTATCTTTCATAAAAGATGCCACCAAAAGAAAGCACAAGCTTCAAGATGCGTAACGCCATACCCTTTTTTCTCGACTGAATTCGTTTTATAAATTAAAATATTAAAATATTTTAGTGAGTAAATATACGAAACCTTAGCTATAGTCTGGCCAGATTCTTGCTAATATTGATGATACCCTCAGCCAGTCAAAGGGAAAAAGTGGGAGAACCAAAGCAAAATGCAAAGCGTACTAGAATCGTTTGTGTATTGTGGAGTTTATATCACATTATCTGTGTTTATTCTAACCAAGTTGTGGGGTGTCTGGGGGCACTGGTCTAGGACCCAGCTGCGAGTGTGAACCACGCCCAGGCACAACAAGTGGGTGGCAGGTCAGGTCTGTCCCTGCACTATCCTGCGATGGGGCTGCCGGCGGAGATGGGGTGGCCACGAGTTACGAGGTCCGTTTGTTTGGCATGACTGTGCAAACACAATAAGTTATCGAGCTGAACGTGAGTCAGTCAACAGCAGCACGGAGCCAGCCAACTAGCTGCGTCGATTGCGGTCATTCCCACCCACTCCAATCTAGTCCACAAAACCAAAGCCACCCACCCACTCACTCCCACTCCCACTCCCACTCCCACCCAGTGTCACCCAGTGCAGCCCGCCCTCTCACCTTTGTGCGGCGTAATTGGCGTTTTCCCTTGTACCAGGTGATGATGGCATTCGGCCGGGAGCCGGAGGACTCGCAGGAAACCTCGTAGCGACGATCGGCAATCATCGAGCTGGGCGGGTCCAGGATTTTCACCACCAGCGGCTTCACTATAATTGGACAGGAAGAACATTCAATTCAATGCAATTGTAATTAAAACTGTTTACCATAATATTTCATGGTCTCATAATTGCAGTTCGTTTTGTACGGCAATCATTTCCAACCACCTTCGGTTGTGTTTACCAAGTGTGTCGCTGTGTGTGTTTGTGCCAGTATCAACAACAATTTGTGTCTATTACGTCTCGACAGCTCTCAAGTGCTGCACTTCCTGGCAGGATTATGACTTTGTCCGGCCATCGGCTGCCGTGTCTGCAGCTCGTTGATACTCTGCTCCTTGAGCTCCTGGCGCATTGTGTTTTACGGTTCCACCTTGGAACCGGGTCTAGAATCGTGGTGAGGATTGGGGCTTGGCTTGGATGGGGGGTAAGCGAGGGCACGGCTTCTCTGGGAACACGAGGACCTGACATTCGAGCGTTGACGCCCCCCATCGAGAATGTTATTCTCCAGTTAGCATATAATTATTTAATGGCCCTTGTAATGCTGCCATGAGTTAGCATTTAGCCTTGTGGCTCATGAGAAGTCCAACCTAAGGACATAGCTTTAAAGCAGAGCTGCCCAAGCAGTGAACTCGAGAGCTACCCAGGCTACCTTGAGTCTAGGTTCGTGGACTATTTACTTACATTGTTATATTTAGAATCGAACAATTTTAATAATAGTTTAGCATAATATTTTTCATTCATTAACGATTCCATCTTTAAGGTCCCCTGACTTCCCATTGAGTCCATAGCTTAAACAAGTATATCAGGCAAAAAACACCACCCTACTTACAGTGCATATCCAGTATGAAGCTCTTCTCCTTGGGCTTATCTAATTGCGTATTCAGTGCCTGGCATGTGAATACGGAATTCAAATCGTTGCGCTGCACCGATGGCCACAACAGACGGTTCTCGATAACATCGCCGGAATTGTGCTCGTTTTGATTGTCGACGAGCAGTCCATTTACGAGCCACCGGACCTGCGGTTGCGGCCGACCTATTGGGATAACCCAAAAAAAATATCAGTAGCTGAAGGACGTGGGGGGCGTAAGTAGAATGGTTGTAAAAACGAAAAATGGTGCAAATTAAAAAGTCAAGCTTGAGAAAATACCACAAGCCAATCTGGGGGCCAAAGCAAGCCAGGCCAAAGCAGACTTTGTGATATTTTCATTTGGAGCCGTTTTCGTCCTGCGCCGTTTTTTGCTCTTTGCCGGTCAAAGCTTTTAAGGAAATTAACAGGAAATTGTCTAGCCGAGCATACGGATGTGGCTCGTGTGTCGAGTGTGTGTGTATCGGGGTATTGGGGTTAAGTTCGTCCTTTGTAGTCAGGCAGCTCAACTTTCAACTTACCGCCCACCACACGACAAGTGATAACGATATCGTCGCCCTCCTGCTTGGGCCCCAATTGAGTGCCATTCAGCTGACGACCCCAACGATCCAGGATGATTGGCTGCTCCGGAAGGACTGAGAACAAACAAATGGAAGGAGGGCAGTGGGACGGGGGCGGTCGTGAGGAGGGTACATTTTTCAATGGCGCTCATGAATACGTTTCCAATGTTTCATTTGGGGCAACACTCACTTATTACTGACAAATTGAAGCGGAAGCTTTGCGTTTGACTGGTGCGAAAGTCCACACGACAGCGGTAAATGCCCTGATCATGACGCTTGATATCCTGCAAAAATTGTAAGTTATTATTTGTGGTTGCAACGGGGGTAAACAGACGATTAGCATGCACACACTCAGTCAGTTGCTTCCCGAAACACTTTTCCAGCCTTATAATTTTCCATTATTATTGCATGACACCGGTAGCTCTTGCGGTTAGCATTTGAGGGGGCTTAGAGTCCTCTAGTCCTGCCAAATTGTCCGTCAGTCTGTTAAAATTTGATTTTGGTCTGTGTGTCTCTGTGGGTTCCTGTACGGTTTTCAATAAGCCTTTTCGGTTTATTGTCTATCGGGCTGAAAGGCAGCTCTCTCTGGAGCTCTCAGCCACTTGTCTGAGCTGCCTCGTCCACTTATTTCATTTAATTTAATTGGGCACTACAGGATTTTGACCAGATAAATCAAAATTTCTGGTTGATATTTATCTCAAATAAATCTTGTCTGTGCTAATTCATTTTTCAAAATAATACTAAACCCTGAAAACTAAATTGCTTAGATTTCGTTTGAGGATTTTATTTATTTTTTAAGTCACTTTCCTATTCTATATATTTTAAATTGTTTATTCAAAAAGCAACACATTTATGTCTCTCTTTGGTAAGTTTTGAATAAATTCAAACTAAGTTTTGAATTATTTATAAACTTTTGGCTATGGGTTAATCTTCAACACAATAAAATCCTTAATTTATATTTAAATATTTATTAAATGTTTAAAAGGTATATCAGTGTAGAATCACATGAAGTTAACACATGAATGTGTCCCGGAATGGAGTCAGTATCTATCCTCTTAATTAGATAAATTAAAATCCGTCACCTAATGGAAGTGAGATATGTTTTTAAAATATTATTTTCGATCTGACGGCGATGGCTCTTGACCTGCTCAACTGGCTTTTGATTGGGACTGCCTGAAAACCATCCCCAGAAGTGGATTGGCTTATCCCGGGCGTCCTTTCATGACAAACACTCACAGATACTGGGTTGCTCCTGCATTCGCTAGCACTCATAAACAGCGCCAAGTTAATTGGCTCGCAATTGAAACGCAATTAAAACGAATTTATAAGCCAGACTAATTTCAGCACATAATTCATGAGCTCTCCTCCACTTGGCCTGCTGGAAATATCCCTCATAAGGAGCCCGCTCCAGCGATCGCAGGATTTATGGTGGCCGCCTTTTCGTGTGCATTTCACATTCATTTCAAAATGCAGCTCGTTAACGAACCTGCTGTCCCCGAACCGCCCTGCTGGCTGTTTATTGCTTAACTCACTTAAGACCCCGACCGAGTTGGCCTTTAAAAAGTCAAATGCCAGGCGAGGCAGGACTGGCCTGGCAAGGGCAATCCGCGGCGAGACGATGCGAAGGCGACTGCGACTGGGAGTGCGACTGCGAGTGCGATGAGTTGAAGTAGCAAACACATTGCATAAGTACGTACCACACACACTCGGCCCTATCTATGTGTTGCATGACAGAAACGCTAAATCAAGTTATCTGCAAACATGCAAGACATTAATAAACATTTCGCGTGCGCCAGGCAATTTAACAACTTTTGATATCTAAATTTGTTTTCCACATTCCATTCGGTTTCCTCGGCTCTTCTTGGCCATGTTTTCGCCATTGCTACTTCCGCTAGTTGCTTGTTTTTCGGCTTTCTCTCTTCACAGCATTTTCACAACATTTTTCTTGCTTTTAATTTTTGTGAAACGCATTTCAGACTTTCATTTGAATTTCAGCACTTGCAGCGTAATTGGAATTTATTATCTCTGGCTGTATTTGAAATAATCAATTTAAAGTCTAAATATTTATTTTAAATTAAAGACTCAGCTCTGATTCGCTTTTGCTCAAATTCTATTTAAATGGGAACATTTCGCTTGTCATTTTTCTGGCT
This sequence comes from Drosophila jambulina, assembly GCA_018152175.1. Lineage (NCBI taxonomy): Eukaryota > Metazoa > Arthropoda > Insecta > Diptera > Drosophilidae > Drosophila > Drosophila jambulina. The sequence goes on along the minus strand of JAECXH010000114.1, from coordinate 22,133,602 downwards.
TTTTCCTATTTTTACCATTTATATGCACTGACACGGATAAGTAACAACGAAGGCATCCATTCCGCTGCATTTCGATTCAATGTCGCATTTAATTCCGACTTACTTAAAATATTAAGCCCGCCCCTCTCTCTGCCACTTGAAATTAATGGGACACGGATTCTCGATCCCGCGGGTAAATCTCACCTTAATTTCCAAGGTTGCTGGCTGCGAGTCAAAGTGGAATTTGGCACGTGAGCCAAAAACCTCCGGGGCTGACCAATGTCGGGGCTGGTTCCGGCTCTCCTTATCGCGCACATCGAAGCTGGAACGAGGGGGAGAAGAGACACAAATACATTAAATAACACGGAACACGGAGCCACGGAAACACCCGCCGCCCATCCACGATTAATATTTAATTTGGGCCTGGCTCGCGGATTGAATCAGGCCCGGAATTCCAACCCACTCTGGAATTAATGAAATCCATAGCCAATATAAGTCAGCCGCCCCTCTCACATCCCTGCCCCGGCCGCCTCTAAACTTTTTGCCCGAGAATTAGCGTAATTTATTTCGGTTTGCTCATTAGGCCGTGCAAGTCCAGGGGTAGAGTGGAGGCTCTGGGTGGGGCTGAGCCTCCGGGCCTTGCACAGCCTTGCCAAATGCAATTTATGCGCTGCAGATAAAATGATTTTTTGTTTTGCGTTTTATTTTTGCATTTTATTTTTCGATTTCCAGAGAACATTTAAGCCTACACTGCGTTTAATGGGCCAAGTTTCCGGTTCCAGAGAGTTTCGTACTTCTTAAGAGCTGGCCAGGACATGGCTAAGGGAATGTGCATTGCTAGACTAAAATCTCAACGAAATTTTTATAGAATACCTATAGAGTCTGAAGGTTCAAAACTACTATTAGCAAGCTACTGTAAATACACCTTAAATTAAAATACATACAAAGAAGCAAGCAATGCTATGTATATATATTAAAATATAGCCTTCATCTTTTACTTTTGCCTGCCGTGAATTTAATTCCATTAAAGCAACCGCTGTCAATTATATTTTCGGCTGCAACAGTGTCAAATTTTTGTAGCCAGACCGAGGACTGCCTATCCAAAGAGGTCCTTAGCTGCGCTCGAGCCTCGCTCTCTCTGTCGCTCTTCAGCTGCCCCTCAACCCTTCCTCGCTGTCTGCCCCACAACTACTGCTGCTGCGATTGCAGCCACTTCGGCTGCTTTTTGTGGCTGGCTGAAATTTAAGCGTCCTTTGTATGCAACACACAATAATTTATGCGGGAAACCGTCGAACTTGCCTGCGCACTCGCTGCGAATGCAACAACTTAATTGCGGCACGACGCCAGGCGGCAGCCGGCTCAAGTGCGGCAACACCAGGAGCAGCAGCCACAGTGGCAACAGCAATACCAGAGGCTTATAGCGAGAGGGAAAGCCCCAAAGAGACACTGGGAAAAATGTATTCTACCTTTTATTAAGATTTTATATTTTAAATACAGCTTTATTTCAAGACAAACATACGCGTTTTAAGTTCGATTAGTGGGAATTTATTCATTTAATAATATCTTATTTTCCTTAGTAGTCTCCATTGGAAATGTTTCCAAATTTTATAATATTAACACGAATTTAATAATATTAAGTCGTAACTCTTATGCTTTTTTATAAACCAATTTTATGAACCTCGTCTTACCAAGGTTAAGTTCTCTCCTAAACAAGCTTTCCCTGTAACTATTTCAAGCATATTATCATTACTCATAAAGAACAACATACTTTTCGTCCAGTGCCCTGCGTTAACCCAATTTTTTCGTTTATTTTTTAGTTCCTTTAGCCGCCATTTTAATTAAAAACTAAAAAGCATTTGGACTTCATTTAATTGGAAGTAGGAGTGAGAGTGAAAGAGCAAGTGGCGCGTGTGCGAGGGAAAATTGCCGAAAGAGTGCCCAACTTAATAACAGTTCGCAGCGAGTGCCGCAGCCTAGCCAGCAAATGTTTATGGCTAAATAATACGCAGCGCGACTCCGGGCAAATTGAGTGAAATGGAAATGCACCGGGAGTGCAGCCAGGATTCGGGCTTGCCACCAGGACGAAGGGGCAGGAAATAAAGCGCACTGACTGATTGAATTTAGAAATACCCTTAGGGCAAATTGACTTCGGCTAACTGGAACGCAGTCTGGCGGCAAAAATCACAAAAAACAAAGCGCTTCAGCGGAAAATTTAAGGCCAGTTTTGTAACAAACGAATATCAGGGAATAAATTAAAATGAATTTATTTCAACCTTTTGAATGCAGCATCTGACTTTAATATTTAATCAAGTCTGAAAATCAAAGTGAACACTGAGATTTTTTCTGATACAAAAAAGCAAAATGTGTAGTTGTTAATATTTATGATTACAATTTTAAAATAAATTACAACACAGAATAACCAATTATTATTTAAAATAACTGATGAGATACAATGTTAACATTTGTAATAAATATATTCTGATTTGTAACTATAAAATGTCAAACACAATTTCAATATTACTACCCCAAAGCCTATGGGAATATATATATATATATATTCAAATTATATATTTAGCTCTATTTTCTAAAAGTAATTTTAAAACGCACCTTAGATTCAAGTATAACTTAACCAAACTCATTTTGCTGAGCCAATATAGCTTTGAGTCAATGTTAAGGTATCACTGATAGTGTACTGCATACTTTAATCTTACAGAACGCCCCAAGTAACTCTAGCTTGGAGCGAAAAAAACCCTTGGTTGACAACCAAAAGGCGCAACGGAGCATGAAAATGCCGTGAATGCAATTAGAAGTAACCCCCTGCAGGCCTTCCAAGCCAAGAGCCGGCAATTACAGCCACTTTACTGGGGACTCCACTTGAGTCGACCTGTGATCTGACCTGCATTGGCTTCGCAATTTTCCGTAATTTAATCTTTGGCGGCGACGCCTTGCTGGAATATTTTCGACTACACATAATTCCTGCGGTCTGTCGGGCCCCGAGGTTAATCACTCTAAATTAGGTAAACATAATTAAGTTAATTCCATGGCGCAGACAGGACGGGCGAAAGTCAAACAAAAAATGCGAAACAAAAACAGGTGGGGCGGGCGCTGGGCTAAATCACACATTCTTCTGGCGAACACGAGCCCTGCTAAATACACACCGGGCGTGCTAGAGAGGGAAATCATTGCATACTTATGTGCGTCGGCGCCCCAAACGATTTAAAAAGGTAGAAGCTACTCTCGAGACTCTCGTTTGCATTTAATTATATGTGTGCATAAGCCGAGACAATGGACCCATTCAGCCCCAGACATGGACTCGTCCTGGGACCTGGAAACGGGAAACTGGGACTCACCTATAGAGCGGTATGCCCGCATTATCGCGGAACCATAAGACCATGTACACGTTATCCAGCGGCTCCGTGATGGGGCAGGGCAGAGACACTGATTTCCCCTCGACGGCATCAATGTCCTTCGTTTTCACTGTGGTTCGGTTCCAGGCAAATTATGTTGTCACGGTTTGGATTTTTTTGTTTTTTTGTTTTGTTGTTGTTTGCGTGCGGTTGGACAGCATCAGCATCGCCATGAAAATAGAAAATAAATGCGTAAAATTTGTTAATTAAATGTTCCATTCCCCCGCACGTTGCCGCGGCATGCGTGGCTGCCTCGCTGCGAGTAAAGCTTTTAGCAATTAAACGTTGATGGCGGCTTAATTCCTACGTAATTACAAATGCGTAAATTTGAGCCGCCCTTTACGATCCGCACATATTCCGCCCCCATTGGCTTAGCAACCGGCTGCGGGCGCCGTATTTATTTATTATGCATGTGCAAATGCGTGCACCAACATTTTTTCGTCCTTTGGGTTCGACAGGCTTTTAGGCCCTTTTATTGGATGCAAACTTACAAAGCTCATCAGGCGGACTTAAAGTTTGTGTTGGGGGCAGAAAGTAACGTTAAAGAAATTAAAGCAAACATAGAAATGCGGGGACTGTATTCTCAACGGGGAAAATATTGCTTGGGTGAATCAGTGGAAGCGTATAATATCTTTTTACTTTGCTCAAGCTTTGAAACCGGCTTTTCAGAGAACTGATACTAGAATTAATTTAACACATAGAAAATTTTGTATATTTTAAAGTCATCATGGTTAAGGAGGATGCTAAATCGTATTTAAACTAAACAACTTTAACCTGAACTTGATTTAATCAAAGACAGTAAAAGTTGAAGGTGCGTACCATAGCTTTGAGAAATCGGGTTTTAGCAATTCATAATTTAAATATATGAAAGTTATGGGTATTGTCCTTAATTATATATTTTTCCACATATATAAAATAAATTATATATTATATATATGCATATATATATATTTAAGGAATATTCAGGAAAATATTAAACTAATTTATTGATACTTTTTGAACCAAGGTAATACAGACTACAATTAATTTGGGTGTGTTCATTTTGAAAATAATTGTATATCTTTTTTATCTTTCATAAATTGCTTTGAGAAAATAACTTAGTAAGTTGCTTATATTTAAATTACATTAAAATCTATATAATTTTAACAATACCGTTTAATACTGTTAAAAAAATCTCAGAACAAAGAACCGGAATATAATATTCCGAGGATTATCAATGCGCTCAACTCGAATCCGGCCACAAAACAAATCATATACGTCAGGTTTTTGAGATGTTATAACATAAAGTTGAAAAATTAATTTATTGGGTTTATTTACAACTATACTGTAATTTCCTCAACAAATTTTTTAACAATATTGCTCATCTAAAATCTTTTTCTATTGTCTCAATGGTATCGTCTCTTGAATTCATATCAATTTATTTCCATATTTTTCCGAGTATTTTATATCAATTTATTCCCATATATTTCCGAGTATGTCGCATTTCACATTATTCATAAGATATATGTTGACATAAATTCAAAAGAAATATCTCGGAGCCCAATTAATTATTTTTAATGTTAAAAACTAATTTGGAAGGGCAAGAAGTATACTTTTAGATGGTGTTCTGATCGTTTTGACGAAAAAAAATCTTAATTGAAGTTACAGCACCTCAAATGTACCCAAAACCAACACAGATTTTGTTACTTTAAAGTTAAAATATCTTGAGTTCAGCGCACCTAAAACCTTCGGAAAGTATATACCGGTTGTTGGTTCTGAAAAGATGTAGGCCTGTGTTATTATTGATTCCCTGTTGTCCTTTGAACCAAATTCAATCTCAAAACGCAACCAGTATATTTTTGCTGCTGAGTCAGCACAAGCGTAATTACTTGCCTCTTAAATTTCTTCTATTTTATGGCTCTATGCTGCGTTTTAGCTGCAACAACATTTCGTCATTGAATCAAGCCACACAACAGCAGCAACAACAACAGTGTCGGCTGTCACATATGCTGTGGCTGCTTTTGTTGCTTGTTGCTGTTGCTGCTGCTGCTGTCCCGCGTCATCCCATATCAAATGCGTGTAGATAAAAGTATATATAAATATAAATAAAAATGTCTGCGCTGAAAATATTTCGAATCATATCAAAAGCAAAAGCGGCCATAAAAAATCGTTGTAACATCCTTCACAGCGCGCCTCGCCTCCCCCGAAGCCTACGAGTTCCCCCCCGACTATTTTTCGTCCTTCGTCCTTGTTGTTCTTTCTTTCTTCGTTTTTTGTGCTCTTTCTCTCTCTCCGTTGACTTTATGTGTAAATATGAAAAAATGTCATTTTATTGCCACAATGCGTCGAAATTTTGTGAAAATTTATTGCGCATACGCAACGTTGTACAATAAATATGCGCTTAAATGCCCCCAAAATGTATGGGTGTGGGTGGGCTTGTGTCAGCATATTTTATGCTTTGCCTGTTTGCTTAGCACTGCCGCCTCTGTGGACAGAGGCTGGTTCACTGCATCCGACCAGCAGTGATCCAAACAGACTCGAAAAACGGAGTCGGAAAATGTGTGTGGGTTCAAGTGTCTTTAGGCCCGGAGCAGTTGAGTTTCTTTAAGCGATTGGAGCTGATTTTTAGGCCTATTGAGTAATTAGTTAGCATAAAGTTTAGAAATATAAAATTGTATATGCTTAATGAGATAGGGACTGAGCTTGGCGTCTACTCTGACTTAGCCAATTGTGGGACATATTAATTTGAGCAGAGCTGACACACTTTTCTCCAAAGATTTCTTTCTGACTGACTTATTCGAGATCGAATCTCTTCGAACCCCCTTTGCTTTGGCTTTAATATGAGCCTTGGATTTCGCTGGACACCTTTTCGGGGCGTCCATTAGTCGGGCAATCTTAGTTCCAACCAGGCAATCCATTGCATTTTCTAGGTGCTGGTGCTGGTGCTGGTCCTGCTCCAAAAAGGCAAGAAGACGAAGCGAAATGCATAACGTTGACTGCATGACCAAACGACTGGAAACTGCTCGGGCCCGCCCTGGCAGATCTCAAAATTGTGTGCCCTGCTCTACTCTGCTGAGTTTCCCTCGTTTTGGCTGCATTTTTGTGTCGCCTTTGGTTTTGGCCTTCACTTAACTACAGCAGTCAGCTCTCGACAGCTCGTGCATGTTAAAAGCTATTTAAATATGCTCTCTTTGAATGCCTTGATTGGCTTACTTGGGCTCTCTCCCAACTCGGGATGCCATTCCTGACCTCCGACCTCTCCGCCTCTGTTTTGGCTCGGCTGCGTTTGCTTTTCCTTTGGCTCGCCCTGACTCTCCGGCGCCCGGGTGCTGACAAAAAGGAGAGAAAAGCCAAATGAAATAACAACGAACATAGATGAAGCAGTGAAGTGCTAGAGCTGCATAACCTCTTTGCATGAATTAACCCCATAACGACCATTGAGCACAGACGACCAAATTGATTTGCCGTTTTTGGGATCAAAGCTTGGGAAATGAATTCAAAAGTTTGGTGATGATTTTGGAGCAAATAGAAAAGGGAATCATTTAAAAAAACATACCTTTTTTGCAAGAAAATATCTCCTATTGAAGAAACAAACTCTATTCAAGAAAACGAACTTCTTATTAACTCCTTTGTGGTATTGAGGGTATGGTGGAAGTTATATTTAATTTATGTATTTAATAAAGCATAACACATCGATTTCAATCTGACTTATCTTGTATGTCACAATTCAAAAAGAATTAGAGTTATGAATGTTATATCCAAGGATTGCCAATCTTAATATTAATTAAGAAAACTCGTATGATCTCTTCTAAAAATATTTTTATTCCCTATCCCGAAAAGAGTAATTTGGCATAAAATCGAATATTAATATTTGCATCAACCTAACATGGATGTTACTATTTATACAATATTCTATTGCACAGATTTATGTTATATTTAATTTATGCATTTACTAAAGCCAGCTTATCCTATAACACATAGTTTTCAAACTAACTTATCTTGTGTGCCACAGTAAGGAATTCATAAAGAATTAGAATTATGAATGTTATACTCAAGGCTTGCCAATTTAGAAACCAATTCAGAACCATAGCATCCATCTTGTTCCTGGTCCAACTAGGGTTAAGACAACCTCAATCAGTATCAGCTACCATATATAGAGCCACACACACGTACACCGCAATGCAACGCCCCATCACACAACGGACTGACACGCCCCCAGCCCCGCCCATCGAAACACCCCCATTTAGAAGCTCTCTGTTGATGCAATTTCAAATGCAAAACTTTAATGGAATTCTGCGCTGGCTGGGTGTATGCGTTCGGGTGACAATAGTTCCGAACAACTTGACGCACTCGCAAGTTTTGTGTCAAATGCATTTTGCACATATTTTGTTGCATTTTCCGAAGGGCTGGGGCGGCGGCGGCGGCGGGGATAAGCTTCATGTCAGTGGGTTTAATTGATATTTAACAAGGAGTCTCCGGTCGCAAAGCAATTTCTATTCGCAGACATAATTGCTGGCGGGCCTAGAGCCCTGCAATTACCCGTAATGGTAAACTTAACCATGACGCAACCAGATCCTCAAATGTGGCTTTTTTCATGACATTAACACGTCACCAGACTGAAGCACTCTGGGATGGTAATGTACATGTTTACCCTGGGCTTTTCTTTTTTTCTCGATTAATCGTCGGCCTCATTAGGGTCGAGTATTTTTATGAGGCCCCAGGGGGGCTCAAGGAAATTGCAGTGCTAGGTGGCCATGAAATTAAGGCTGGCTTAAAGTATGTAACTCGCTATATCTCGCTACAATTACAATTTTGTTTAAATTTGAAGTCATAGCAGAATAAAATAAAATTAATTCTCCAAGTGAATTTTTTATATGAGTTTTTTTTTTAAGCAATTTATTTTATTTAATGAAATATCAATTATTAACATTATTTTGATCACAATTTCATTGCTAATTTTTAATTTTAAAAGGACATTGAACTGGCCTGTAAGTGAGCAAACTTTAATTACTTTAAAAATTACTCACAAGTCGCTTAAAAAAATTGTAAAATTAAAAACGAAAACAGAACCCTGTAAATACCATATTCAGTCATCGATTCACCCCGTAAATTTTTTCAACTTTTAATGTATATTTACACTCCTGATTTACTGAGCCGATATTTTTTTATCTGTTTCATGTGGTTGGCCTTTTACAAATTACAAGCATTATGGTGGCGCATTAAGTCCGCTGAAATTATTGTGTGTCGAGTACTGACAGTGGGTAATCCCTTTTCCATATAACCCCTGGAAACACTGACTCTGTGGAATTTCTGCTACTCATTTTTAACCCTCTTACCTCATTATCGGCGAGTCGATGACTTAATTTTGATTGCCAACCATGGGACATCCAATTTTGTGAAACTAAAACCCAGCGCCATAAAAAATATCAATGGTTGACAACAGGCCAGACCAGCCCAGGACACGACAAAGAAGGAAATGAAAAAGGATTTGCATTTATTTTATTATATTTGAAATTTAATCAAATTGAAATTTAGCCAGGACGAAGGCTAACGGCAAATTGGCAGACAGCCAACACGAAATAAAATTTAAACAAAATTGCAAAGGCAAAGAGACAAAAAAACAACGCCATCCAGCAGCAGCAAAAAATATTCAAATCTAATGATATTTTGTCATGAAATTCAATTAAATTTTCCAAGAACTTGTCTCTGGATTGCAGGCTGGAAATGTAAATCCGAGTTTATTGGGTTTAAGGAGTGGAGGGAAAACCATTTTGCTGGGATGTACGAATTTCAAAGGTTGGACTCGCAATAAAATCATACTTTCATCTATAGAGAAAACGATTTATTGTACGAGTTTATACAGTTTAATCGTTATTTAATTTGATGCACAATACCAGAGATTTTTGATTTAAGCCGCCCCCCTCTGTTGCTTTCCTCTCGAGCTCAAATACACGTAACAAGCAATAATCAGGTAGAATGGAAACAGGAAAAACTCAAATGGGATGAGCTCGAGCTGAAAAGGATGCAACGGCAAGGATAGCAAGGATGAAGAGCAACATTTGCAGGTGCGACAGCCATATACAAGCAGCAAACGGAGCAGCAGCTTCGGTTCCATCAGAGGACGAGATAAAAGCAATACCAATCGCAATGGCAGCAATGTCGTCTCCAGTCTGGCTGAATCGATTGGGGGCTCAACTACGGAATCTGCATAGACAGCAACAATGGCAACGGAGCCGGCCAGCTAAAGCAACAATCGGGCCAAACAACTAAGCCCGGCTTTATAATAAAGTAACAGAAATCTGTCAGATGCCCCTCAATATCCTCCCCCTAACTTTTTGACCTGACCTGGCCCTGGTCCCGGGCTGAACCCAGACCCGGAACTTGCAAACGAGGCTTTGGGGCTTCTCGTTGTTGGGTATTTGCGGGCAATCATGTCGTCTGTCTGTCCTGGGCCAGGCCAGAAGCCACTGTGGGCGGAAAGTTCAAAGGTGTTGACCATGTCGGGGGCAAAAAAGCATGGCGAATATTGAATTTGTTTTAAATGGCAGGCATAATGAGACGACAGGAGTGGCGAAAAAGTTTCCAGCTCAGCTCCGTTGTCTGTTTTCCCTTCAGGGTCCTGGCTGCGGCCAGGCGAAGGCGAACCAGGCCAGGACAGGCAATTTATGGCTCCTGAGGGCGTTTTAAGTGCTCCCAAAATTTAAATATAATTTGTTTAGTTGACTTTTGTTAGAGGCGAGCCGAATATTTGATGGCAAATTCATCGGAAGCTAAGTAACGTAATCCTTTGATTTGCTTGGAATAATAATAATAATATGCCAAAAATGTTTTTTTAATATATTTTAATATTTTAAGGAACTGTTTATAAAATCTTTAAAGATTCGCTTAGTATTGGTTTTGGAAATCTTAAAAAAAAAGAAGAGTAGATTCCGTCTTCAAGTTTCTAAGTGATACATATCTGTCTCTTATCGTGTGAAAATATTCATTTAAATATTTTAAATTATACTTTTTACACCATTATTACCAAACCAGAAAGAAAAGAGTAAAATATTTGAGATTTATCTCTAAAACTACGAGATGAAAAGCTGAGAAAATTTTATGTTTTTTTTTTCACCAAAATAGTGATTATAAAATTCAATGAAAAATAAAACTCAGAAACTACGATGCAATTAAATACTTTAAAAGCCTTTGAGCCATCGTTTTTGATTTGATAAATTTATCTATAAATCCCTTTTAAAAATAATTCAAAAAAAACTTAAGCTTCAACAGCGTAATATTTTATTTCCGACTCAGCTCGGTTATTTAAAGATGGCCCATAAAAATGGCCAATAAAGTTGTCCAAAGCGAACTTAAGTCAGCATCTGTCCGAGCTTGTGTTCCATCTCGTTCGGGCTTTGGGGCAAAGTCTTTAAGCCGGGTGGCCTGGCTAAAGGCAAATCGACTTAATAACCCCAACCACCTGCGACCTGGGCCCTCCCCCGGGGCCGATGGAGATGGAGCTGGCACGAGGAGAGATTTACATACTAACATACTGCAGTGGTGAGCCACAAAATTCACCCACCTCATAATCTTAAATCCCGGCAATATGACGGCCGAAGGAGCCAGGCCAGGCCAGGCCAGGCGCCACCGAAGAGGCCATGAAACTATGTGAGCTCCGGGAGAGTTGAGATGGAGAAAAACGAGGCATTCGGCCCGTTTGAGGTCCTGTTGCAAAACACACACATAATGATATGCAAATGTGCATGAATAAGTGTGCTGAAGTGTGCCAAGTGAGCAGACTAACACTCACCCAGAAACACACACAAGCTCACTTACACTGAAAACAAATTGAGTTTGAAACGAAAGTACTGAAGATGTTGAAGAATTTCTTAAAATAATTTTATAGTTATTTTTACCAACTCTGGAGTTCATTTTTGTAAGTTGTAAGATTAACAAACACTCTTCTTTGGTTAGAGTAAGAGTATGGCTTATAATGGCAGATATTATTTCTGTAATAACTAAAAGGTAAATGATAAATAATAATAATATAACAACATTTTTATTGACTGCAGTTTCTTTAATTGATAAATTAATTAATTATGAAAAAAATACCTAGTACAAAAAGAACCAACTTTGTAGTCATGGGCAAGTCAGAGTTTGTGAGTAATGATCTACATTTGCGTGGGCCAACACACATGATTTGTTCTTGTAACCTCAAGAGAGCGGCGTCGGAAATAGTACCAAGATCTAAAAGAATCTCTGGGGGTTCACCTTCAAATAAATATATTATTAGATAAATTCTTGACTCACCTTATGTAATCTTAAATAAAATCAATTCTATATTTCATCGCAATCATATTAAAACCTCAGACAAACCTTCAGTTTTTCTCAGTGCACTCAACATCAAAGTGGAGTCGTCGCCTACGTCAGCTAGTTAGCAGCTAGCGGAATAGGAAAAGGACTTCTCCGCCGGGTTCGACGTTAATGAAATGTGCAAATGTACCAATTGACCAAACCACCAGCCCCCAGCCAGCCCCGGCCGCCGAGTGCCAATAGCCTCAAGACGCTCATTTAGTCATTTGCATATTAAAAGCTTTTGTCGCACAAAAGGTTAAATCAAAAGATAAAGCGCAATAATTTTTTGCGCCTTTTGGCTCCCTTTGGTTTTTGGTCTCATGGCCCTTTTCCACCCCAACCCCTGTAGTTGTTAACATGCGAATCAAGTCGGTGGGTAGATTGGCTGGACGGGTGGTTCGGTGGGTCGTTGGTTCGGTGGTTCGTTGGGGTGTGCGATGCGATGTGGTGTCGGCATGTGCGTGTCGATAAAATATTTCGCTTTGACGCTATGTAAACACTTTTGTGGTATTTTTTCTTTTTAGCTTTTTTTTGTGGGGCCCACAACCAACGCCAGTTATGATTAAAGTGCGAAGGGAGCTGAGCCGGGAATGCCGGCGCAGCGGGGAGAATCGAAAGAATTGGAGGCGAACAACACACACGTGGTGTAGTCGGGTGTGTGGCTGTTGATTGAATACACATATGTGTGGGGGCTCTGTTTGTGGGAATAAATATAAACTCGAACCTATGTAATTACTCAAGACATGGAAATAATTAACAGAAATAAGAGGGGATTCGCTTAATTTGCTATATGTGGAAAATACGTTTTATTTTCAGCATTTTAGCAGCGAATCAAAGTCCATACAATAATATTTAATTTCTGCCGATAGTTTATCTTATTTTGTTTAAGCTTTTATTATTCTATGCCACAAAAACGGTGGCACAGAAAATAAATAACATATTATTTTGCTTGTATAAAGTTTCGTTTTTATGAAATCAATAGTACCATCATAGCCTTGAGGCAGTGACTGTATTTGTTTTTGCAAATTCCCACTAGGTAAATATTTGCCATGATATTTATCATTTGCAGCCTCATATCAGCATTTCAGAATTTGGCAGATTTTTATATCAAAATAACACTGAATGTGGATGGTGTTGATGCTGATTAAAGTCCGGCATAAGCTGCTAGTGGCTGCTGTTTTATGTGGGCCTGTCTCCATTTATTTGTTGTTTTTCTGGCTCAATGAAATTGCCAGGGAAGCCAAGTCCTGGGCGCACATGACGACTACAGTCCGGGGATTGGCCGCAATTGTTGTGAGTTAAATCTGTCCCCCATTGCCGCTGGAGATGCGATGCTCTGAGCCGACTTAAAATGCCACAACAATGGCCGACAGCTGCGGCCTAGAAAACGGAGAAGAGGAACACTCGAAGTGCTTAGCTCGGCATGTATTTCGGGCTCGATTTTATATATATCCCACATTCAGTTCATAGCCATAAAGCTCAATGGCGAACGCGAGCAGCTCCATCGGCGCCCGCAGCTGTGCGAGTTGACATGATGAGCGATTTTAACACTTATGCGGTGATATGTTTAAAGGGGGCGGCCGGGGCAAATATATTGCAAGTGTTCAACCCACTTTTCTGCGACCTTACCGCACGAACATCGACAAATAGAAGAGCGACAGCCAACACCGATGTGTAGTTATTATGATGGCTTTTGTCCCCGGCCGGCTTATGGCATCGAGGGCGGCGGTGGCCAGGACGACAGCCTGCAGGCCACTGCGGGCAGAGCTGCGGAATAGCCATAGCAAATACGCTCAGGGGATGTGAAGGGGATGCTCTACGAATGGGAAGTCCCTCTATGATATTGTGCGCTGAATCTATCATTAGTATATGTGATGCAATTATAGTATTCCGATATCGAAGTAAGCTCTTTAAATTAAATATTTAGAGAGCTCTTGTCGGTTGTGATAGAATCTAGTTTAAGATTAGTTCTAGGAAAGCTGCTGCTTAAATATGATTCCTGCGGTGGGGCAATCGAGCTGTGCTACCCGATTGCCTGTGAAGGGTGTTTATCAAATAATAACAAAAATATAAACGCTTATATTTTATTGTTATGTGTCAGCAATGTTGTTGATTGCTGTCGCGGATGCCGGCACTGCCTCCGCTGAGCCGAAAGCCACATAACCAACTGGCAATGACATTTGACAGCACACACCCGCACACTCGCACACACACGCACCACTCGCGCCATGATAAGCGCGCGTTTACATTTCCAGCGGGGAACCACCGGCAATGGAAAGGCATTTATGTACATATATGTATGTACATTCCGCATGTAGCACACACACTCACATGATAAACAACAATAGCAAAAATAACGAAGAACGAAACCAAACCGTCGTAAAAAAAGATAACAAGTTATGTTTTTGTTTTCGCCCCGCTCGTTGCTCGGGTCCTTGGGGATCCTTCTCAGCGGGCAGAAGCTGCGAGCGTTGAAAATTTCATGCGCGTTGATTTGTTTAGCTCCAATGGCGCTTCGTATTTGCCCAAAGGACTCCGAACACAATTACTTTTAATTTATTTTCAAGACTTAAATGCGACAAGGAAACTCTCGCACACAAGCGCACACCCCGCGGAAAGCTCAAACAAAGTGTAATTTATATTTAATTAACTGCGGGTGCAATAATTATAATACCCTTAAAGCTTTAGTCCGACGTAAAGTGCAGAATCGTAAAATCACACGAGTGAAATTATATCGTAAAGAACGGGGTCATCTGCATCTGTTCCATCTTCATCCGAGATCGTAATTGAATCTGTATTAGCTGCAGCATCCCCAGCGTCACCTACTGCCGGCTCACTTATCCCGAACACATGCTCCAGCGAGAGCAGGATATAATACGGTTGAGGGTCGCAGCCAGGACACTCTAAGGCCAAAGGAGGGGCCCAGCATACACACACTGGTGCCAGCTGCTAACGAGGTCAATTGTAAGTTATTTCCTCTCCGCCAACAGCCAGGATATCACATCAAGGAGCAGCGGAACGAAGAGTAAGCCGAGGTCCAGACCAGGAAATAGCCAGGCATGAATATCATTAACGGCTAAAGAGCGTAAAGGTCATTGTTCCTCTTAGCCTTCCTGCTGAAATTGAGGGGAGAGATCAGCTTAGCACAGAAAGAGAAACTAACTCATTATTATGACTCTGTGTAACTGTGGCCTGGCCCTGTCTCTGTGGGATTATTTTCTACCGGATGTAGGTCTGGAAAATCCAGCAAAAGGAGAACTATATCACTGCAAGTTCCGATGGAATTTAATATTCTGGTTAAACAGTAGAACTACTGGGTTTTGCCCTAATAATTTAAAACCTTTTATCTACACCTCGCTCATTAAAAACCCCAAGCACTATCTTCATGCCAATCTTTATACTCAGGGGCCAGCCTTAACGCGTCATTCTCAGATACATTTTCACAAAACAATTTGCACTCGCAATGCTGTGGCTGCTCCTGATGGAACAATTCTCATTTAAAATACCATCAGCAAAGTGCATTTTAAATTGCAAATAAAAACTGCAAAAAAGAAAAAGAAGAGGACTAAATGAAGCGAAATGCAAAACTATGGGCAGAGTGAAAGTGTGTCACCTAATTTCACAACAGCTCTTGGCTACGCATCATTGCACAGGACAAATATCACACATATGTACGCCTCGTATAACAAATAGTTAGAGTCGGATACAGAGGGGGGAGGGAGGCGGAGAAGGAGATAGGGCTCAAACCTGTGCACCTGAACTACCTGGGAGCAGCAGCAACAGCCCGAGCTACATTTGCATGGAATATGAGTTGCAGTCGCATTTATTTTTGCTCTTGTTTCACTTCACACGACAGCTGGAATTTCTTTCTCCTTTCACTGTCGCTCAGGCCAGACGAAGAGATAATTGCATTCATATTTAATAATTCATTACGTTTTTTTGTTCTGCTAGATCAGCAAAAATATGAATATTCAGCAACAACAAGAGTAGACAGAAAGTAGGGTAGAGGCGGAAGCAGAGTTACGGTTAAGCTCATTACCATAAGGCCAAAAACGAGAAATGACTTGGGAAATCAAAGAAGATGTAGCCAAGTGGAAACGTAGTATTAGTTTTATGGAAATTAAGAATAATGTTATAGGAAGGAATTTAAGTTGGAGTACCATATAATAAAAGGTCCTTACTTTATTCAATACTGATTGTTCGCCATAAATCTTGTTTTTGAACGCAATATATCCTTTCCCTCCACCAGTCACGGACTTAACAAACGTAATTACATTCATGGAACGTGCTGTTTTCATACCAAAGGAACAGCTTAGTTTGACTTCTCTGGCAGTTTGTTCTCCGTCTCCTGTTTTTGTTTCAAAAACTTCCTGTCGTCAACAGAGTCGCCGCTCCCCTAGGCTTATCTGCAGCCACTTTAAAAAAAGTACAAGTTCCTCTGTTTTTTTCCTTTCACAGTTTCAATTGTTTAAATTTGGGTCAATGTATGCATCGAGAGAGATATTTAGCGCATCTGACTGACAGAGATTCCTCTTAGCTTTTGTCTCTGGGCGCCGAGCAAACGAGCAACAAAGGGACATATGGAAGGACAATGACAACCGAAACATTTCATATACGTGCCTTGTATACATCAGAGCCATGTCGAGTTTTCTCCCCCTCGTAACACAAAACAGAAAAAACCCTCTACGACAAATTTTATTTTATGCAAAATAGTTTTGTGTGTGCGCCTCGGAACAATATAAAATTTTGTTGTAAATGTTGCACGTTTTTGAGAGCGTTTTTTAGTTTTCTTTAGTCCTGTTGTTGCCGATGTATTGATTTTTGCATTTTTAGGTCGCACGATGTGGGCTGCTGTGCTGCGGGAGAGGTAAAGTTAGACGGGCGCCCACACACGTTTAATGAACACAGATTTATGATACGAGTCACCTAACTCGGCTCCGGCACGAACATTTTGGCACAGAAATCTGGGTTAAGGTGGGCTGGCGGTGCCACGAAAGTGGCCTGGAGTTTGCTTGGCTATGGCCAATCTGCCAATTTCAATTTAAATTGCTCTGCCCCCGGTATCAGTACTATATAAATATATTCGCGTTGGCCATTTCAATCGCTTTGATCCCGTTGCCAGGCACCCCGCACACGCCGCAGCCCGAGCTTGTCTTGAAATGCCCTTGGCTGCTTTGACCCCTAACCAGGACCCCGGCCAGGAGTAAGCCGGCTGGAGTTGCCTACTTGTCAGCCGCACCACTCAACGCAACTGGAGGCCAGCGGAACTTTAAAGCGCAAAAGGCATGGCCAACAACTCTGGTAAACATTAAATAAATTTTTAATAAAGTTTTGCCCTAGAAATTGTTATTTTTAGCAGCAGCATCGCCGGCATCGCCGGCATCGCCGGCATCAGCAGTGTCAGTGGAAAGCGGTAGTGGGGCAGATAAAATATGACATTTATAGCTGCCTGAATACGTAAAGTTGAACGCACCCCGAGAGCTGCCGGGCTGCGAGAGAGAGGAATTTTATGTGGTTTATGTAACCCAGCGGGCGGGCGGGCGAATTTGATTGTGGTTGAGTATATATATTCCCGGGCGGAGCCGGATGGATTGAGCAAAGTTTGTTTTACGACAAGGTGGGAGCATGATGTATCCTCCGCCAATGGAGAGATCTAACCGGGAGGGCTAACGAAATCATCACTGCCAATGCATATTCAGGTAATGCTACTTATTTCCATAGCCGCCCTCAATTCACGCATATATTTATCCAAACACACCCCATTGGGCGGCAGCTCGGCGAGGTTTTATTAAACTTTTGTCGCCTTCCAGGGCAGAATGTAAATTACACAGAAGCGAAGCAGCCAAGGAAATGTATTTCAAAATGCACCAGAAAAAAATAAATAATTGAAACTTTTTAATTAAATATTTTAGTGTCTAATGGGGAAAATTAAAGTATTTATATGTATCACGTTAATAAATCTAATAAATCATCTTAAAGTTTATGGAGACTGATCTTTTTAGAAGATGACATAGGCTGAGGCATTAGAATTATACTATATATTATATAAGGAATACTGGATATGGTCACACTTTTAGGAAATTTGTAAATTATTATAAAGATTCAGTTCTTACGTTCATATATTTTTGTGTAAGAATATTCCGTACCACTTTTTAAAAAACAAATAAAAAACGTTTTTATGAAGCTAATAAATATGTTAGAATGGTGGAGTATGGTCACACTTTAAGAACATTGAAATTTTGTCATTTCTGCTATTCAAAATATTTCTAGCACTAGATATTCCTGTTAAATTTCCCTTGACTAGTAAGATTTTATGATACTGGCACATTATGGTCATACTTTTAGCACATTGTTTTTTATTTTCAATTTACCAATCTAAATGGAAAAAATTCGTATGATTGAAGTATTAAATTATAATGAAGCTCACTAGCTTATATTTCTACAATATTAAATTAAAAACATACTCAGTTGTCAATTCCGTCAACCCCCTTTTATTACAGTGTACCCACTGGCAGAGACAAAGGACATTTATGCCAACACCTTCTAATCAAGCAAAGAGCTTAAAATAAAGTAAAGCCAAAAAGAATGAAATGAAAGATATTATGAAATTTGAAACACACCCTCAGACACTCACACACACACACGGCAACACACACGTTATACGAAAATAGCAAAAGGCAAAAGGACATACATGTACGAGGATACGTGTCTATGTGTGAACATGTGTGCTAGCTCGGCAAAATGGCAGCCCTTTTCGGCTAAAGCTCAGCGCTAAGACACAGAGGCGGGGATGGTATAAATATATACAAAGCACACATAACTGTCAACCTATCCACCGCCCCACCACCCCATCCCCCCAGCAGCAGCCACCCTTTGGTGCGTGTTTGTTAATGAAATGTTTGCCTTTCGCATTTAGTTACGCTACGTTAGACACTTTTGCTTATTAGTGCAAAGCGCAATTTAAACGCTGGCGAAGAAGAGAAGAAAGAAAGTCCTGACCCAAGCTAGACACGACTAAGAATGCCCTTGAATTACAGCTTTATTTTATATGTATTAAATGAATTTATAATGTTTATATTTTTATAATCTTAAAAAACTCTACCGAGTTTCATTAATTATTTCGAGCACATCCGGCACTTGGCTTTAATTTTACAAATGTAAAAAAATTACATGTTCCGATACTACTCATTATTATAATTTGTATATATAATATTATAATTATATTTAATTTTACCAAACATGTAAACTTTTACCACAAAATTCAAACTACTTTGAGGTGCCACATAATCATTAAGAAACATTCCCAGGCCAGATCCTTATATCACATTTTCTTAATAAAAATTAATAATGAAATCCCTAAATTAAAAATTCAGTGAGAAATCAAAACCCAGCCTACAAGTATAAAGTTCAGTTACCCTATTTTTATAAAAGAGTATTTTTCTACAACGTTTAGGCGCAGACAGGCGACATCAGCAGCGAAGGAAGACGGGCGGAGACAATGTCCTCGTATTATGTTACGACAAAAGCCAAAGGCTCTTGTTTGCCTCCCTGCCAGGATTCCTCTTCTCCAACTTTCTCGGCGACTTCTCCCCGTTTCCAGCCAGCAAAGGTTCAAGGTTATAGACGTGCGGGGCCTTGAGTTCGCATTTTTGTTTGTTGTAGATTTGGCGCAGTGCGATAATTTCCCAGTATTAGTAAAGTGTTGTGTGAGTGTGCACGTTTTTTGGGCAATTAAAAATTAAATTGCGCATACATCACGTATAAGGAGGAGGGCTGAGGTGTGAGTGGCAAGGCCTGGCAATGACTTTTAAAGTTTAATTGGATTTTGAAGGCTGCCTGGGGACGCAAACAAAAGAATTCAAGACAAGCACTTGGATCAATCTTTGGCAAATTGAGTAAACATGAATGTAAATTCATAATCGCATTACTATTCGAGAAATCTTTATTGTTGGCAGAAATCAAGAGCTTAAATGAAATTATTATCAAGTGAGGAGAATCAGTTAAGGCTACTAATATCCTCCCCTGACCTTGCAATCGAAGTCAGTAATGGGATCGACTATTTAAGCACCGAATAAAAATTAAGCCGTCGAAGCCGAGTGCTTATACCTTAATTCTCCTTTCAGTCATCGATTTCTCTCACTATATTCCCTGGAGGCCACCTCAGTCAATTTCCAGCTACCTTGGTCCCCACTGGATGAGGCACTAAAAACGTCTAAACGTCGTTGGTTACACGGCTAAGCCGCAGCAGGTCGGAACACCTGGACAGGCCCATAACCACGGCCACCTCAAAGAGCCAGCCCACTGTGTAGTTTATTTAAATTAAACCTTTTCTCACACAGCCATCCGCTTGGCTGGCTTTCCTTGGGTGAATTTTCCTCTCTCCTTCTCGTTTCTCGTTTCTCGGGTCTCGTTCTTTTTTTTTTCAATTAACTTTCTAGGCCAGCCGCAAAACAGCAACAAAATACTGCCAAGTAGACAAGCAGCTGTTGATGATAATGATGATGACGACGATGTTTAAGACGACCGAGAAGAAGTCCAACAAATTGCAAAATCCCCTTCAGGCCACACCGAGCGTGCAGCACCCAGGGCGGGGCAGAACAGGGCAAACATCTCTTGGCCCGCGGGCAGGTGAGCTCAACTTGACTGTGCACTCAGTGCGTATACTTAACGTAAACCCTAAACCACTAAAACCACCAAAGGAAAACACGAGGCAACATTGCTGCCACCACCAGTGCCGTCATCAAAAGCAAAAGCAACATCAACAGCAAAAGCAACAGCAACAACGGCAACGGAAACACGACAGTTTGGCTTACGTATTTTACTGGCCAACGTAGCATTTTATTTAAACTGCAGTTAATTTTCACTAAAACATTTTAATTGTATTTTTGCAATCTGTCTCCAACAAGTTTTCCACAGGGGTCAGGCGGAGTCCAAAGAAAACCAAGAAGTAGCAAAAAGCTGAAGGCCGACTATGGACGAGCCAGAAATGCAGACGGATACACTGGTTACCAAAATATTTGCATTTGCATTGGATGGGATTTCATATATCCCTTAAGTAATTTTGGAAAATGAATTACAAAATACATATATTTTTAAAAATTACATTAACACAACAGAGTCATTTAAGATTACATAATAGAGTAAGATACTAAATAAATACAATTAATTATTTCAGCATATTTATATAAATATCTGTTATTTAAAAATATGGGAAAAAAGCCTCAAGTGAGTTAAGAATATATACATAATTACAACAAGTGGTTCACCTTTCAACTGCTGAATTAAATGTTTAAGACCAAACAGTCGGTCTTTAATTAAAGCTTAGTTAGTAGAATTAATTAATCAATTTTATCAAGAAATTAAAACCCAATAACTATTAAGGTTGATTAAGTTAAAATAATATAATGATTTAAGATATTAATATATTACAGTAGAGTAATTTGTGAATTAGTAACATAATTCTCAAAATATAATTCCAATCATATTCCCACTCAAACTTGTATTCACTTTTTGCAATTTCTTGAACCTGTTACTACTTTGAACCACTGTAAATGTGTTTTTTCGGTTAAGACCAACGCCCTGAGGTCTGAGGCCGCAATGGCCAAAGCCACTACCATTTTTAATGCAATAAAAGTCAACTTAAAATATGCAAATTACGGTAGTTTCGAAAAATTTGTGCAGGCTTCGCCAGAGTCGTTACACAGTGAGGGGCAGGCAGGGCGGGACAGCGAGAAGGGCCACAGTCACAGACTGAGGCTTATACTAAACTTCTGCTAGTACACTCTGTGGCAGTCTGTTGTCATTAACATTTCTCTGGGCCATGGACTTTTAATTGTGTCTAGGACTGTCTCTGTGCCGCCTGCCGAGTTTTCGGATCCCGGGCCGTGACCCCGGGCCGTGTCACTCGGGGTGTCCCTTAGCAGTTGGCCCAAGACATTAATGTATATTAGTGTCGCAATAAATTAAGAGCATTTTGCTGTTCATATTTACCAGCGCCCCAGCCGCACTTAAATCTAATTGCAACGGAGCAGAGAGCCAGACAAAATGGCATTTAAATGGCCGCAACAAGCAGCCTAATCAAATGGCCAGCCTCGTTCTGGCCAATCTTTTAATGAGCCAGATCGCATTACCTTGTAACGAGAGAATATTGTTGCCTGAAATTTACGCCTATCGGTGGGCGGGATAAGGGCTGGCGAAAAGGGTGGCCACTCAGCCATGGCGGAGGCAAGAGGGTCGACAACTTTTGACTTGGCTAAGCCGCTTAGCCGGGCGAAGGTGTCAAGTTTAGGAATCAATTACTTCGGAGTATGCTAATGTCCCACCTCTTATTTCCTCCTCTCTTGTTCTCCCTTTTTCATGGCCTTCTTTTAAACAAACTTTGGCAGGGGTTTGGCTGTATTACACGGTAAATATTTTGCAAGTTACGTGTAAATTGAGCAGAATTTAATTAAGAAATATGCTTCTATATTCAAAAGGGCTTCGGTTTCCATAAATATAATTGAATCTGGTTATTAAATACCAGAATCTGTTCAAAAACTGATTTCTTAGATCAGCCAGAAAGACATATATTTGAGTAAGATATCTAACAAAGTGGCTAGATATACAAACAATTTTTAAATAGCTAATACGGAATATGGATATAAATAGAGAAGAAAAGACCAATATATCAACAAAATTATATACATATAATAAATATAAAAAATTGTCGACGTCTTTGTATAATATAAAAAACGTCGCCAATTTTTTATATTTTTAAGATATCGATATATTTTATATATATATATTTTGACTCAATTTTTTATTTATTGCAACTTTGAAAACTTGGATGAAAAATAATATTATTTGTATTATTGCAGGGGATGTGCATATCTCGATAGAAAAAGTCTGATGAGAAATATCAACAAACATATCATGATATAGCGTTAAGCGATAAAAAGTCTATATAATCGTATCATTTATCTCCTCCCAATTTGATTATATATCCATATATTAAAATAAAATATATCATATATTTTAAATTTAATAATATGGTTTAATCAATCATTTGTTGGCTTTGTGAAAAAATTGGTAAATATATAAACTTTCTATTCAAATTTCGATACAGTATCAATGTACCGACATTTTGTTGCATCGTTTATATTGCAAAAAGAGCTATTTAACTTTAAAAAAGACTATAGCTAGCCCTAGTATTATAGATTAGGAAAGAGTAATTTGCAGACTCATCAGTCAAGACTTCCTAATTTACTTACTGCCTAAATAGCACCCGTAATTGCTACTTCTTTATTTAAGATAAGAGCTAATGTTTAGAAATTGTACTCTATTTACTATTATTTTAATCATTACGAAACACCAATGTTAGATCTTTAATTCCCATGAACTGCTTTCGAGTGGGGCCTTTGATCTCGGGCCCCTCCCAGTGCGGGCCCAAGAGTTTAGGCGAACAAACACTGCTCGACCAAACGCTTGGCTGGCACTTCCTGCTGCTGCCCCCGCCGACTACTTTAATTCACCGGCACTGCGCATTAGAAACACATGCCGCAAATGAATGTTTGTGAGCCACATTCAAA
This sequence comes from Drosophila jambulina, assembly GCA_018152175.1. Lineage (NCBI taxonomy): Eukaryota > Metazoa > Arthropoda > Insecta > Diptera > Drosophilidae > Drosophila > Drosophila jambulina. The sequence continues at coordinate 22,110,336 of JAECXH010000114.1, read as the reverse complement.
GCATATTTTTGATGCTCTCGGCGCGTGTTTTACTCGAGTTCACAACTTAAATTACGCAGCGAGCACACGCACAGGCTCCCACATCGGAGCCCCTGCTCCGGGGGCTCCGCAGCCTTTGATTGATGAAGAGGCAATTCGTTGGAGGAACTCGTCGGCCACGCCAGTGTTAAACACTAATGGCAGCTTAAATTAGATTACAGAGGAGTCCCTTGGCGGGGGATGGTTGAGTGCCAAGCGTGACCAACGCATTTGCAACCTCCACCTCCTCCTCGTGGCATTTGTATTTTATAGCACACATTTTTTGACTGCCATTTATTTAAACTATTCTTACTCAATTCGGGGAAAGTGAACCCCGAAAAATTCCAACTGGTATCAGAAATCAACTCATAAAAATCGCACAAAAAGACATAAATAAGATTTATTGTTATAGTTTCACACACCCGCACACACACGCGCGCGCAGAGACGCGTTTCAATTGCCATTACGTATACGCGGCGTGTGCGGCCAAATGTCCAAACGAGTTGCCCGATGCCCCAGCTGCCACCGGAGTCGGTCTTTTATATTGGTGTTAAATTTCACGTAAAAACTGCACTAAAAATTAAATATAAATATTTGCTTAGGGCCATTAAATTGCCCTTAAACGGAGCTTACCAAGTTTGTGAAACAAGTTAAAGAACTTTAACGGCGGCAATGAAATTGTGCAAGTTTCTCGGGCCATGTTAATCCTGGTAGATAGTTTAATAGGTTAAGCAGGAACTTAGTTAAAAAGTTGCATTACCGAAGATAAAACTGTGTTATTTTCTTTCGCCATCAGAGGAATTAGCGTATCCGTACTTCGTAGTTCCCTTGGCTAATGCTTTCTGATTTTGTTTTGATGTCGTGCCTAAATCAAAACACGAACCAAAATCCTTTATTATGCAGATAGTTTCCCGGGGAATGGGCTGCTTGCCGTACGGAATTTCATGGTTACAAATAGTTAATGTACAGCTAATTATTACATAATCACTGGTCAGCACGAAACGAGGCGGGGCGGAGTCCTCCAATCCGGTCAAGTCGAGAACATTGACTCAGCGTACAAATTCACACAGGTCCACAATTCATATATTTACATTGCCTTACTTCCTACTTTCTGCTATATTGCTCCCTTCCTATTGCAGCGTCGTATGTTTATTGGCCATAAATATTAATTATAAAACACGATATCCATTAAAGAGTTCTTCGGGCACGAAATCATCATCATCAGCAATAAAACGAAGGGGTTGTTTGTCCTGGGACTTGGCTTTTTCCGTTTCCCGGTACTCAATTTGTGCTTGAATGTTTGATGTTACCTGAAGTCAGGGAAAATTAGACATTGCCGTGCCTACAAATAGAGGAAGCTCCCCCTCCCTCTCAGTTGTTTGTCTAAGAAAGTTTCCCTATTTTTAAATTGCCTTTCCCGTCAGCCGGCAGCTAATCGTAGTTGTATTTATATAGATCAATGCAGTTAAGTTTAGCCTTCATTGTGCTCTGGCTCGGTAAACGTCGATTGAATTTCCGAGTAAAGAATAATTGCTTTGGCACGGCACTCTAATGAGTTACGGTTGACAGTCCTTAAGCGACGATGAACTCCATTCCACCCGGATAAGCGTTTCGGAGTGGATACGGCTTAATTTATTGGTTTGGAATTAATGGGGCTGTAGTATCCGTAAAGGCATTGAATAAGAAGCAAAGAAACTCTTTATACCCCAATAATTAGTATTTTATATCGGACCAAGGACCCTATTATAATCGGATGCATAATTCTTGCAACGAAACACGCTTCAAGCACGAAAACAGATCTAGAATGCTTTAGAATACTTGAATGGTTAGCTCTCCTTCTCGCACTCACTCTGGCTTTTCAACTAATTAAGAACATCTGAAGCCAGTTTTAGAGCAATAAATCATAGGGGTTATGCATCTTAAAGCTCATGCTATCATTTACCAAAAACTGTATTGAAAACACCCATACATATATCTGTTGAGCCACTTATCGTATCTATTTCCTCACAGGTTGATCCCAAATTTCATAATTGGCCTCGTTCTTTAATATCAGACTAAATATTTTGAATATTTTCTACTTTGGCCTGGCAAAACCTTCACCGCCATCCATGTTGGTGGCGCCCTCTCTTCCCTTCCTCCTTTTGTAGGTATTGTATAGTAATAACATAAAATAATTTATGGCAAATGAAAGTCACAAAAATACGAGACCAGGCGACAAGGCAACGTAGCCAAAAGTTGGTTTCATGCTCCATTCACCAGGAGCCGCTTCTCTGCCTCTCCCACACCACTCGTCCCACTCCCTCACCCTCAACGTGAAAGAACCCTTTTCCATGGCGACTCTTTAGAAATTTTCCTAGTATATTTTAGGAAAGCCATGGGCAGACACAAACAAAAAAGACGCCTGGCCGCGACGTGTAAACTTTCGTTTTCCTTGGTTTTTCGGTCGAAATGTTCCTTCCAAAATCTGAGGCTGCACGGCGAATGTTTTCCTTGTATCAAGGCTTTTGTGATCTGTCGTCTAGCCCACCGGCCTCACTCTACTGCCCTGCTGCACACAATGCTTTTCCACTTTTTTTTTTTTTTTGGGAGAATTTCCGCAAAGCCTTTGTCTTAAAAGCTTTTGTGGGGAATTCTTTGAATTTCGCTGCTGCATTTTGACGTTTTGCGAAAATTGCGCGACAAAATTCGCAAATTCTGTGCACAAAGGAGCCAGAAATGCAGCAAAACCATTCCTTACGGCCTCAAAGTCGCGGAAAGCACACTCAGATAAGCGATTCAAATTTCGACTTTATGTTGAAAACCCCTTTGAATACATCAAGGATTCGTTATACACAAAGAAATATATGTATATACATCTCAGTATCCTTCTCTGTGTTTTTCACACATCGATAGAGACCAAGCTTCAGCGTTCAATTTTAATTAATTAAAGCCACGGATTCGTGGGCGTGGCTCAGCCCTGTCCACCGCTGCTGTTAACCTGTCAACCACCTTGTCACTTTATCCCTTTGTGTAATTAGAAATTCTAAGGCAAGCTGGGGGGAGGCCAATCCAGTCAGGAGAAAACCCTAGCCATGTTTGTCAATCGCTCGCTTTCGAGCTCTTTAAGGCTCAAAGTTTTTTAAGGAAGCCAAAGAAGTGGCTAATTATATAGTTTAGTTTAGAAAGCAAAGGAAATAACAGGTTTTGATCAAGTTACATGTCGAAATAGAATGTAAAGTGAAAAAAAAAAACATTTCAAATGACAAGCATAAATAATTTAAAGAGAAGTAAGTCTTTTGGAATTTGAAAATAAAAGGGAATTCCAAGCATTATATATAAAAATTATATAACAAATGGAAACTATAAATTTTCTTTAACCAGCAAAACCACAATTTTTGAAGGGTTAATCCTTCAACCCCAAGCGGGGAACACGTATACCTGGCATAACAAAAACCGGCAATCACCGAGTGCTTCTTTTGCCTGTTTGTTTTTGGCGGAAGGGATTTTTCGTCGGTCGAAACGTGTTGCTAGCCACAAAAGTTTGCAGCCCGAAGGTGCGACGAAGGTGACGCGTTGACTGGTCCCCGTCCGCATTTTTCCCGTCCCCCGAGCATTTGCCACATAGCTGCTGCACTCAACACGTTGACAAGTTTTTGAAAATTGTTGGCGGGGGGAGCTCGACGGCGACAATTCGTCCGGTAAGTCAGTAAGTCAGTCGAGTTTCCCAGTTCGCTGCATACTTTTTTGGGCAACTGTTTAGCAGGAATGCATTAGCCGGTGAAAACGGAACGGGGAAAGGGTGTGAGGGGAGAAGGAGCCGGCAGGAGGAGGCCTTCCTTCCTCCCAGCTCCTTAAAGATTTATTATGGCTGTTGTTGCTGCTGTCCTTTGCTGCTTTCTGGTAGGTTTCGTGTGATAAAATGCTTGACACTTTTCTAAACGGCCAAACTTTTTGACTGCCAAGAGATTGTCCCTGCTCTCGTTCTATTTATAGCCGACTCAAGGGTATATAGTATTTTGGAAAATTTATTCCAGGGATAAGGAATTAGTTTTGATTCTTGGAATTTATAGGAAAGCTGGTCAGTCCGAATAAGAAGATAATTCGGTAAGAGAGATTAACAGTCATTTTCTATATTACATTTCATATTTTTAAATGTCCCAAGTAAATAGTAATTGTGTTTTGAGCACATTATTTAATTTATTTAATCAATTATGAATTTAGTTTATTTTTTTTAAATATTTTATATGCGGTTTAATGATCAAGACTAAGAGGTGGCTCGAACTCAGCCCAGGCTTAGGTAGTGGGTATCTCTTAGCCGTAGCTCTTGGCCTTATAGTTCTTTCTTGTTTTTAATGCTCCATAATGCTGGTTCCCATCCTTTTCATCCTTTTCATTCCTCTCTCCTTTTCTCTCTCTCTGTGTCTCTGCAGTTTGTTGACACTGCCTGGCTTAGAGAGCGCATAAAGTGGAAATGATTTACGCAGTTCACCTTGCTCCTTTGTGTGAGTGCGTGTGGTGCCTGTGTGTGTGTGCTCACATCCTGTGGGCATAATAAATAGCCCAGCTTTTGGTTGGCAGTTTTGTCAAATAGCTCTTCTGAGCTTCAAAACACCTGAAAGCTGTTTTTTGGCCGGCCTAAGACTTGCCGAAGACCTGCGGCGAGAGCTTAGCCAGGAATTGTCACTGGAAAAGAATGAGGGAGTGAGCAGAAAAAGAACGAAACTCTGGGGCATAAAGTTTTCAATCAACTACTCCTTCTATGTTTTGATCCTGGATTAGCATCTTCAAATATTTTATTCTGCACAATGTTGGCAGAGATGGATTTACTAAAAAATATGATTTGAAATGAGGTATGTGTTGTGTTTCAAGGCACTGTTACCATCGCATCCACTCAGTAATTTATATCTTCCCAACCTCCATCACTGTAATCCTTCCACATCCTCCTAAAAATTCAGCAATCATTTGCTTTGGTGCTAATGGACAGTTTAGAGAGTCAGCCAAACGAGAAGGTACTGGGAACTAGTAGCTGCACTTGGGGCGCAGCTTACAACGGAGCGAAATGAAATCATAAATGCCAGGACACGTGCCAGGACAACGTGCCTCCCGTTGCAACGAGGTGCTAAAGTTTTCCCTCCCGCTTTCCCGTACTTTTTTTTTCTTCCTTTTTTTTTGGCAACTCCGGACGAGTCGCGAGTGGTTCGCATTCCGAATGCAAGTTAGTTAAATATTTAAATTTATTTATTGGACTTGGCTTGGCCCCTGCCCGGACTCCGGACTTCGGACTCCGGGCTGTGCAGCACTGCAGCCAGGGCCATTTAAAATAATCAGAAAATAAAATAACTAAGGGGGATAGAGGTGGACTTACCGTGTGAATCCTTGGAGGATGCGCCTCCTCCGCCGCCGCCGCCACCTGCTCCGCCAGGACCCAGGCTGCTGCCTCCGCCGGACATTCCAACGCCGGAAGTGGAATGCAGGCGCGCTAATGTGACCGGCATTAGCAGAGCCATCGCAAGGAGCAGGACCATACAAATTTTCCACATTGTTAACGTGGCCATTTGACTTTTATTGCACTTCATTTTCCCGGCTCGCCCTTTCGGTCTCTATATATATTTTTTATAATTCTTCCTTGAATCCTTCTCCGCGGGTCCTTCTCCGCTTGTTGATTTTAATTTGATGTGACTTAAGTTGGATTTGGTTTGCAGATTTTCCGCTGCACTTTTTCCTCTCCGATTCCGATTCCGATTTCGATTGCGACTTCTCCAGTTTCGGCTTCCCCGCTCCTAATGGAAGCACATTTCGGCTTTTCCTAGGCTCCGTTCTCCGGCGTTCCAGTGGACAGCAGCTGCAATTGAGAAGAGAGGAAAGGGGAGTGAATCCATTGGTTCCATTGGCTGGAGTATTGAAAAGTTTTTAGTTTGGAGGCTAGTTAAAAAGTTGAACAAGTTTCTTTTGCTCTTTTATTCGACTCTCGTTTTCTTTTATTCCTTCTTTTTCTCCGTTAAAGTCAAGTTGAAGCCGCAATTATCGAGTTGTAAGGCGACGCGCCCTGTTAAGACCTCACACAGATGTTCATGTTCGCAGGGTTTGGAAAACTCAATTTCGGGCAGAAAAGTTTCCCAAAGAGAGATGAGCAAGTTCGTCACCTTGCCGGAAAAGTTTTGAGGGGCTGGGGCTTAGGGTGAATCAAAAGGTGGTTTGACAACATTTGTCATGGAGTTTACGGGGAGTAATTATTGAAGCGACAGTTCGGAGTTGAATAATAAAATATTACGACTCAAACTTTTAATTTTGTTGATGAAACCCCTGATTAGCCTAATAATACTGTATTTGAGTAAAGTCCTCTGAACAAATTACGGGGTAAGTGAAATTGTTTACACTTAGAAATTGAACTACAAATAGGAGACTTTAAATCGTTTAACTTTATTACTACAGAATAATGGTATACCGATTATATTTTAATAAAGCATTAAATTGACTTATCCAATATAAATTAATATTGTTCAGAATAATTTCATAATTATGAATACACAAAAATCCTTTTGAATTGTAATTCAATTAAATGCCAACCAATAAATGCGAGAATTTACATACCTAACATATTTCTTTGTTTGCCTTTAAAGATATTTGTGAATAATTTAATTACAAAAACATATATATTAACGCTCAACCTTTGCTAGCATAAATAATAAAATTAAGACTAATTATTCTTATAATTTTTGTACAGCTTTGATACGTTTAATGAATACTAAATTCACAATTGCAGTAATATATCGATAGCTGTCATAGAAAATATTGCAAATATTAACGCAAAATCAAAACTAAAATTAAATTCATTAGGAGGTGCAGGGATTGGTACAAATATTAACTCAAAATCAAAACTAAAATTAATTTAATTTAAAGGTGCACAGATGGTTTTGATTTTAGTTTCAGCATCAAATATAATGTAATTTTCCTCTTTTAAAAGCCCATTATGTATGTCAAAATGGGAATGTGAAATAATTATATTAAATCAGCTCACCAATTGAGTTTCGTTAGAATAAATACCTGAATTCATAATTCCTTTTGTTTTAATTACCTTATTTCAAAAGGCTTTACATACAAGTATTAAAAATGTTGCAACATTCCGAGGCATTCAATCTTAAAAAAAAAATAAATGAAAAAATATATTAAATTATTCACAATGCCTAATGCGATTACCCAGGACCACGCAAGTAATAAATATAAAAAATATTAATTCACAAATTCAAACCAAATAAATATAGGAAAATTATATAATTAAAAAAAATTGTTTTGTTTAACAAGATTAAAGCAATATAAATATTATTTTGCAATATATCAAAAGCTAATTATTAACCGTTTTCCACCACCTATGTACTGCTGAAGCTGTAGTTTTTAAACACAGATCTAAAAAATACAAACTGAAAAACGAGAGCACTATATTACCTTAGTATCTATGCAGATAAACTCTTATTAAATATTTAATATTTATTTAACGTATTAAATACGTTTAATAAGTACATAAAGCATTGGCTTTCGGGTTGCATTACCGAATTCAATTCAAGTTCCAGAATCCCCCCGGAGCTGCAGATAAAACATCTACGCAAACAAAAAGTTACCATTTCCATTTGTCAACCCCACATTCTCCCAGCCAAATATCTTTTCTCGACAATCTTTAGATTGGCAAGCAACGATAAAATTCGCCATAAGCAATATCCAACAAAGGACGAGAAATATTGCTTTCCTTTAAAAAAAAAAAAAAAAAAGCCAAGAAAAAAACGGAGAGAAATAACTGACATAAAATAACGGTAGAAAAAATTGACACACGGCTGAAGAACAAAAAGACATCTCATGTATCTCTGTTGGAGGGAAGATGTCCCCAGAAAATAATAATGATTTGCAAATATACAAAGCGACGGGAAGGGAAACTTAAAGGTGAGCCGTGGAAGAGGACAAAACGCTGACAAAGGCGAAAAAGGTAGCGCCAATAAACAGACCCAAAAGGTGGCCCAGAAGCGTCAAGATGGCGGAGATGGAAGGGATGTTGGTCCTGGGATGGCATAGACAAAAAGGCAAATCAATAGGCAACAAAGACGCAAACCAAAAAATCAACCCAAAGTTGGGCAGCATTTTTCAAGTCCTTTGGCCGGTGTGTCCCTCACACTCGGCTCTTCCTGCTCTCCTCCCACTGCCATTGTCATTTTGTCAACGCGTCCGCCGAGTGTCGTCCTGCTCCTTAATAATGATAAGGATGTAAGACAGCACAATAAGCGACCAGAAATATGGACGGCAGATAAGCAGCGTGGGGCACCGCCGGAAAGGTGCCAATGTGGGGCAATATAATAATAATCATAAGAATAACGGAGCATCCCCTCGGCACAAAATAATGATGATAAAACTAATGGTCCGGCTGGCAATTATAAAAAAAAATTGTGTTTAGGTTCTTTCCTTCCGCAAAAAAAAAACTGGCTGGAAATATTTAAGCTGCCAGACCAGTGGGTGGGAAGAGGAGAAGGAGGGGCTCAACTTGAACTACACTTGAGCAATTTGCGCACAGTCGAGTGCGCACATTAACCCACACAAAGAACGCCCAACAAACAGCAAAAACAACAAATGGGCAATGGCAAAACCAACATGGCGTACAGCGAGCGGAAACGGAAACGTCGGCCGGCCGAGCTAGCGACCAGCAACAGAACCATCCAACCAATAGACAAACACAGAGGGGCGATGGTGGGGGTAGTCCGGGGGACAAGTCCGTAAAACTAAACAAAAAAAACAGCTTTGAAGGCATAGCAATGCAGGCTATGTCCAAATGGTAAATACCCTTTAAACTGACTAGTTAAAGTATATGTAGCATAAATCAAAAAACTAATCCAGGGAATGACATTCCAAAAACCCGAGAATTCTCAGTACAGAATAAAGAAAAAGTTGACTAATTTTTAAACTTGAGTAATATCTTTCTAAAAATGTTTCTAGTCGAAAAAATTGCAACAGATCGAAACATATATCATTAAATGACTACTAGACTTAGAAGTTGAAAACATTAATAATACATGGCACTTATAAAATAAAAATTGTATAAAATATTTTAATACAGACAACAAAAGAACAGCGAAATTATATAGTATAACAATAAAATTTAGATTGTATTACAAGAAACATTAAGGTTTGATTATTTTAATTCAATATCTTGGAATATACAACTGACGAAATCCAAATATTTTAATATTAAAAAATAAAAAAGATTAAATACATTTCGTTAATGCTACATTTGAAAACTTAATAATAACAAAAAACATTGACAGAGATTTTGTTTATTTGAATTTAAAACATAACATTTTAAATTAAGTTTCCGGATTCAACATATACTTATCTAAATAAGCCATTTAAGCTTTAAAGTATTATTTTATACTTAAAACTAAAATACTGTAAGTGCTTAATTAAATTCCAAGTATTCAATCTTTAAATCAAATAGGTTAATTGGTCTAATAAAATATCTTATTTCAAAATTACCATTAAAATACAAATACATTGCTCTTATTAATATTTAAGAACCATATATGTACATATACTTAAATATCCCCATACGGCTTATTCCTAGTGATATTTAAAGACAACTTCAACTATCCGGTTTGATATTCTATCCCAAAGCATATAAAATGTTGAGTAGGACTAAGCCAAGTCATCCTGAAACCCAAGAATATAGCATTAAACACACGTAACGTAACGCTGAAGTAGGATGAAAGGAAACATTTGATGGACATATTTTATTGCATGCAGTCATCGTCGGAGGCCTGTCGCTGCTGCCATTCAGTGGCTGCCTGAGAGACGGACGGATGGCTGAACTGAAGTGCCCGGAGCAAGGATCTCCTGCAGCCGAGTAAGGACTCATGCACGGAGGCAATCTAGACAATAGTTGTGGCATTTCCCCGCTCGCCTCGCCTCCCCCTGCTGTCAATGGCTGCCCGGCACTTCCTGACCCTCGATTGGCCCTCTCACTTTGTGTCTGGCCCGACTGGTCGTTGTAGTTTATTATTCCCGCCAGTCTCATTCTTTTCTATTTGGTCTAAATAAATTTTTATCATGTGCAAAGGGCCGGGCAGAGCAAACAATCTCTTAGTCCGTCACTTCAATCTGCCATGCACTTGCTGCTACCTCATTCCGACCGCTAGTCATTCAGTCAGTTATTCATTCAGTCATTCAGCCACTCGCTTCCGCATCCCCCTGGGGCAGGGTGCTGCTCCCTGCTCACTGTCCGCTGGACTCTGCCTGTTTTGCCTGTTTCTTATAGTCTCTGTGGTTATTGAAGCGATCATTTGGAACATGCACAGAATTTTCCTTTGGTTTTTTTGTTCTCTTCGGTGGCTGAATCAGGGAGTGAGTTCCCGATTCCCTTGCCAAAACATTATTAATGGCAAAAGCGTTTAATATGCGAAAAATTTAAGAAAATTGCTTTCATATTGCGACATTAATGGCGGCGCGAACGATTCGATGGCGCCATATCTGATTTTTAGTGTCGTTGAGATTAGTGCTTCCGGATTCCCGTACATTCGCACAAATAAATCTATATGTACACATCTATGTAAAGACGGGGCAAGTCCTTGGTTGACATATGGCCAACACTTAAGCCACTGGCTTTATGCCTCAGCAGAGGGCGAAATTTATGTCCTCGCAGGGGAAATATCTTTTCATGTCGCATTCCCACACACCATAGCCGATGTATAAATATTTATTGTTTATATGTTTCTGCGGTCAACCAATCGCAATCAAATTGTTTTCGAGCTTCTAGCGTAGCTCCAAGCGTAGCTCCCAACTTGATTAACTTTGGTAGTCTAGTTATAGATAAATATTTACTGCCTTCAATGATATCAATGGGTGAAACTTAGGTATCTTTCAGATTACTAAATTATAGAATAATATATAAGTTAATGCCGAAGTACTAGGGCTGCTATTCTCGAATTATTTCTGTATTGTATTAAACTTACAATGATATAAAATGTATATTCATGGGATTGAATTTGTTAAGTACAATGATATAAAATACCAAATTTAAGAGCATTAAATTTTAAATGTATTTTTTTTTATAAAATATTCAAGGCATTCAAAGGAATATTAAAAATCAATATAAATAATAAATATGAATATTAAATATATATTAAAAAATACCTTTAGCAAGCGAATATGATAGCTAGAGTGTAAACGGGTTGGGAATGTCAAAAAATATCAATATATCTGTAATATACTACTAAAATCAATAAAAAGAAGAAACATTATAATGCTTTATAAATCGATACCCTATTTTAGATCTATTATAGATCAAAATTTCTTTTAATTTTAGAATACGAAAAAAAGGACAACAAAATTTTTGTTAGTTAATATCCCATATGTTAAGGCTGAATGTGAAATTTTCCTATATTTCAAAGTTCGATATATCAAAGTTTGCGATATTTCGATATTATAGTAAAACGCGACTAATCTCCTCTAGTTATCCTTGTAAATATATCAAGAGATTTATTACAAAACTCCAAACTTTCGCTATTCAAAAATCAAAGAGTAAAACTCAGAGTGTATAAGAACTCATATTCGAACTGACTTAAAACTGGGATATGTCCTTTCAAATTCTATTCCAAATATGGCAGAAAAAGTTTGCAAAGGCGAAAAATCAAGAAATGGACTTGGCCAAGGGAAAAGCCCTGAACATACAAATCAAACAGATGCCACAAATGGGGATAGAAGGTCTGAATGAACGAGCGCCCTCGCCCCTCGGTTTGGTTAGCATTACCCTCCCGATGGCGCTGATTCAATAAACTTATGCAAATATTCAATTTGAGGAAGTTTTTTTTTGACAAATGATAAGGCCAAACAAAAGGCAGCCAGACAAATAAAGTTTTCACACCAAAAAAAGAGAACAGAAAAGGCACATGAATAAGGGATAAGGAAAGAGATATCCTGCGGGTTGCTTAGCAAAATTTAAATGGGAAATGCCGAGTTCTAAACAACTTTTCACCAGGTTTTCCATCATACCAGGCGGCATACCAATCAAGCTAAACAACTTATTTTTGGCTCCCTGCCCCGTCCCTGCCTGCCTTGTAAAAGGAAACCGAAGTAAATTTCAATTTAACCTTCATCGAGCAAAACTCATTTATATTTATAAATTCACCGACAACGCCGCAGAAAAAAATAAAAATAAAAACAGATAGGGACAGAGACGGAATATGTAACCAGTATAAATAAATGCCAAGCGGAGGGCAGAGGGAAAACACAATAAATAAAAATGCGTGCGTCTGTGGCGGCATAATAAAATTGCACCGAGAGCAGTAGCAAAAGGGAAAACACCAGACCAGACCTACCTCCCAGCCGAACCGGAAGCAAATTCCGAGGAGCCCACAAAAGATGTGGGCAAAGGTTTGAGCCGAGTGAGAGCTAACGAATAATAAAAGTAAGGCAGGCCCACACGGAGAAGCGGCCAAAAGGGATAAAAATCCATCAAACTTGCAGATAAGCCACACACAGGCGATGCGATGAGAGAGCCACAAGGACGAGGACTAGGACGAGGACGAGGACTCGGCGGTGTATAGCCAAAACTGGAGACCCCTGACTCTCTGACCACCCACCCACAGAGAATTCCCAGCACCGAGGGCGGCGGGCATTGGCATTGGCATCGTAAAAGGCAGAAATATTGCGCAAAATAATGTTTCATTTCGGTAAAATAACATACTCATCATTGAATATACAATATAAATGCAAAGACCAGGACCAAGACGAGGCCACTAAGGCCGAATGGCTGGCTGTGCGCCACCCACCTTTAATGGCTGGCAGGGGGCAGGCCACTAAAATTCCCAGCAGGGCTCTTTGACTGCGGGATGTACTCGATACTTTAGTATTGAATTTCGCTGGCTCACTAAGTTTTAACTTCTCAAGCCAAGCTCAGTCGTAGAAGTATATTAAATTAAAAGAAATTTGTATTAGCTTCGAATTCATGACTTGATTTCATTGGAAGTAATCCCAATTTTCCTTTTAGATATATTGATCTGCCTACAAATCAATCAATTGAGACAAAGCCAGACATTTTGCCACAAAAAGCTATCCAGCCAGGACTTCAGCTGTATTCCCTGTTCCGAGAACTAAACCGAACTCCCAGAGGAGTTCCCGCGCTGCCACCACCTGAAGCATCTCCTTCAAAAGGTGAGAATTGTTTCGGAATCATTTGCAGCCGCAGCCCCTGCCAACATCTGTTTGCCACTTTCTCGTGCGTTTTCGTGCCACGTCAGGTTTGTTTGCCGTTTGTTAATATACACTTTTTATGCCATTTCATTCTGTTGCTGCTTGGATCGATTACCGCTCCAAGTGCCAGATACTTGAGCGTGAAATTCACAGAACAACGCACGTGTCTACCAGCCAGCCGGCTTTTATTCAAGTTGCTGATTCCGTCTGGTTTGTCTGTCATTAGGAAGATTGATTTCAAACGCGTGGAAAACGTTCCCTTTAGCGCCTTTGTTATCCGTCAGGAGCCACACGCAAAGCACTTTGTCCTTATTGGTAAAGAAGCCTCATATTTTCAATTTGTTGTGTTATTTGAGTGGCCTTATTGGCCAGGTTTCATATGGTTTAGTAATATTTAGGAAATCTGGAATCGGGATTTTTCCTGATCGAGACTAAACTGATTTTGAAACTTATTATATAGAACCTTAGTCTTGTAAATATTTAAAGGATTAAGTTTGATTTTTTTGATAGAGGAAATTATTCAGCTGCAAGTTTATTTATCTGTTTTGAAATTTTATATAAAATAATTCTAAAAGCAGCTGAAGACTGTTTCAGGAGGAACCTCCTTCTCCTTTCTCAGTATCTATTCCAAACATCTTTTGAGAATACTTTCAATTATTTTATCACTTAAAATCATTCTTAAATTAAGAACTTTTGCAATCTAGAATTATGCCAACTTGACATGCCGAGTCATAATAAGGTCAAATTTATATGTCAAGATTTACTATTCAATTTTCACAACTGCAGAAACTTGGCAAGAAGTACAAAAACTTTCTTAATGTACGCATTAAAAAAGAGTGATGAAATTGCATAAAACTTTAACTCACTCGGCACACACACTCACTCAGGGAAATACAGAACTCAAGGGGGAAAGGGATAAGAGGTCGATGGAGGGAGGGTAAAAAGTACATTAAAATCACATTAACCCGTCGTCGGTTAAGGTTGGGTATGCATAACTTTTGTTTATACGCTTTGGCTTAATGCCTTTTTGAAGTACGCATTCACGGGAAAAATACGTACTCCGATAAGCCCCATATATAGTACATAAGTAGCACTGTCAACTTACTAACCCCCAACTGCGAATCCCTTGGGGAAACGTAACGTATCTCTTCCCCCTTCCGTTGCACGTAATTGACTTTTCGCCATAAATTCGTAGACCAACAATTGCAGGCGGCAGAGACTACCCTCCTCCAGCTCAATTAGCCATTAGGCTTTTCGAAATTGTCAAAAACGTTTGTGGGCAGTGCGCGAGGGAGCCAATCAAAAATGTAGCCAACAAATTTGTATCTCTATCTCAGCACTCGTATCTGTGGGTGGCAGCGCACAGTCAGAACCCGAGCTCCCGGCCCTTGGCTATTATATCCATTTTTGGGGTAGTCGTGCGTGTCCATTTGAGAGCTTTGGGAAGGACTTTGCCGGTGGCTCATTTGCATATTTTAATTGTCCAAAAATAAGAGCCAGATTCGGCAGTTCACAACAAGATTTAAATATTACTCTTTCCCAACTGGGCTCTACTTCTACTGCTTAACTAATTTATTTACTTTCCCTGAAATTAAGTTCAAAATGTCCTCGTTTGCAGAACAGGTTGCCAAGAAGCTCGAACGGAAAGTTGTCACTTTTCTCTAATGAAAGGCGGCATGCAAATTTAATAAACAGCTGAAAGTCATTTGGGCCTGCTTCGGGCCAAGTTGGTTCAAAAGTTAACTTGGCTCGAGCCCATGAAAGTTTGCTGTTCCCACGTGCTGCAAGTATCTAACTTCGATGGAACGTCAATTTCAGCATTATTTACTTTACAAACATCCAAGGTTATATAATTACAAAGTATTTGATTCAAGATTATACCAACAGAAAGTATTTACTTTTTTTTTTATATTCTCGTATTCTAAGATGCTCTTGGATCTTAAAGGTATTTTTGAAAATTTGTATACCAATAATAATAAGAGGCATCTCTCTCGAAAAAGCAGATTAGAATATTATGTTTTTTTCTAAATATTTTTAAGAGGTGCAAAGTTTTGAATAATCTATTTCCATATTAATTAGTAAAACTATACACAACTTTCAGGTATTTTATAAAATCTAACAAAATAGATTTTGCAAATATGCATTTTCAAACCCAAAAAATACAAATAGCGAGTTTTGATTTTGGGCTTAATATTCATAATTCTTGACCTAGATTCTTAAAAAATTCTTTTAATAAAACTGTAGCATCCTTTTAAAAATATCTTTAAAATTCTAATACAAATTTTTAGTTATAATTAACAATGTAGTTTAAAAACCGTGGTTCCCACAAAAACTTAAAAGAAAATCATGGCAGGACTTTCTTGAAGATACCTCATTAACAACTGATACATAAAAAATAATCTGAGTTAAAAAATAGTTAACAGCTTAAAACATTCTTAAATTATTACAAAAAGAGAAGAAAAAAAATCAATTGTTCATTTTTTTCAGGGTGGCGAAACCCCTTTACTCTTTGCTACTTGCAACATTTTCCCATTCTCCTTCTTATTTTGCATTGCTAGACAATGGCAACAAAGATCAGTTAGGCAGGGCACAAAAAGGAAAAAAGATGAGCAAAAAAAGACGCAAAAAAAACAAGTAAATAAACTTTAGACAAAAGTTTTTGGCAACTTTCTGGCAGTCAGTTGGCGCATTTTAAGTTACGGCAATCGGCGCGGGCCAGTGGCGTCGAAGAGGGGGACGAGACGAGGGAGATCACGGGGGAATACGTATAGAAGTTGCGACCAACGGGGAGAAAATCGGGAGGGCGGCGAAAGTGAAAAACTGGCGCATCGAGACAAGAGCTTAAAACCACGAATTCCACAACGCCCACACTGGGAAAAAGCCAAAGGTCAAAGTCGGGTCAGATTAATGAGTAAAAATAAAATACATAAGAAGAGAAGCAAAGCAAATGTTTTTAATTATAAATATGCAACTCAATACTTTTAAGAATTTAGTTTCAATTTTTTTTTTAATGTTTAAATAAAATTTGTTATTTTTAAAAGAAATATCCTGGCGAGCCATACAAAGTTGAAATGTTCTTTAAATTATTTTAAAAGTTATGTAATAAAAAAAATATTTAAAGCCAAACTAACATCAGTCAAAAATCAGTGGGGCTCTTGAAACCCCTTTTATCCTTATTTATGCTCCAAAATTGTAAGTCGTTAGAAATAAAACGAGTTAAAATTGTAGGGCATACTTTAAGACGTATTTTCTACGATTCTAAAAACATGAATTATTTCTGTATATTTTTTGGAATGGTTTAATTTGTAAGTATTGAACATAGCATACTTTTGGGAAACACTTAAGCATTGAATTAAAGTTCACAACTATTTGTGTTGGACTCCTGTTTAATGTGATTAAAATTAGTTCTTAATATAATAAATTTAAATGAACAACACTTCAAAGTATGTCGAAAAAGTTGAATTTTTATATTTCAACAAAAACAGTCTCGAAGCCTGAATCATTGAATCAATGAATAACCCTTTTATAATAATTTTCCTACTGATTCCAGAGAGTCACGTAATTGTTGCCAAACCAACAAAATAAAAGAGGAACCTCAATCTGTTTGCATTTCCAGAGTCACAGGATTACAAACGCCACCTATTCAATTTAATAAATATTTTTTCTCTCACTGCAAAAACTGTGGGGCGGGAGGCGATTTAAACTTTAGCCTGCAAAGTTTTCGGCAAAAAAGTCACTCTTAAAGAGCAAAAAGTGAGGCCAACTTACCTGGCCAGCAATTTAAATTTGTCCCACGCAGGATAATCCTTTATTGCAGTTGTTGTTCTCTAATTCGGATGTTGTTGCTGCTGTTGCTGTTGCTTTTGCTGTTGCTGCTGCTGTTGCTGCGGCACTTTTGTCACGCACAAGGAGGCAGTGGGCCAACTCGGAGCTGACCACGTGACCATCAAAACACAAACAAACACAGCACACACACTCGCGGTAGCCTGGCCAATACTTAGTAGCTGGTTTTAGTGTATGCCTGCGAACGAGGGCGGGCAATTAGGGCGCCCAGAAGGAACTGCCAAGCAGGAGTGGAGCGGCTCCTTCGCTCACTTTCCCAAGCAGTTGCGGGGACATAAACACGCAAACATTTCCCGCGCCCGAATTTCCCTTTCCCAGCGCTAATCTAGCCCTGCAGTCTTCCCAATCGGGGCGGAATATTCTAATTAGCGCTTATTGATTTCGATAATTCGTCCTGTTGGCGGCACCAGTTATGCTATATTCGCGACTACGAACCCGACTCCCTGCAGGACGAGGCCCGATAACTTCGCTATTCGACGGCTGCCGCACCGAGCGCCAGCATCCCCGCTTAAACGTTTCAAACAGTCCGACGGCTGAGCTTCAACTGACTCGGCCCAGCCAGCGCGGAGCCCCACAAGGCCCCACAATCCCCGCCGGAAGTCGGCCGCCCGAAGCCCAGGCCATCGGCAGCCGAAGCTCACGCGAGGCTCAAGCCGAACTCCCCAGGAAGCCGAGCGCCGTAACCCCACGAAACCCACGGGCGGCTGAATAAAGAGTGCACGCACTCTCTCTCTCTCTCTCTCTGATTAAGTGCAAATGCGAAAATCGGACAAGATAAAGTAATGGCAGTCGAGAAGTCGCCCTAGTGTCACCAATTAGTCACATTCCGCCGGACACATCAGACCTTTCCCAGATAAAAAAGTTCTTGGGTGGGAAAATGTTAGTAACTTCAAATTATATTGTATTTTTATTATAATTATTATATTGTATCATACTATATTATATAAATATATATGATCAAGCTTACGTTAAAACGATTATCATTAACAGGATAGGTTTACACAATGCAGGAGGCCTTTCCGACTCTATATAGTCTATAAAATCGTTCTTAGCATCTCTATCAGTATGTCAGTGATCAAAAAAGCAATATTTATAGGATTAGACCGCTCATTTCCCATTACTAAAGCTTTTAAAAGAGTTTGAATTGGTTATCTAGTGTTGTATTATTTTAGTTTAATTGGCTTAAAAAATTCGTACAAATACAATTGAATTTCAAATAGGGAAATAATTTCTACTTAGTTCCACGGTTGAAGGTTCTCTTTAGAAAATATATTAAAGTTTAATTAAAATTTAAATGTTAAAATCCATATAAAAAATATGAAAATATGTGAGTTTTTATCATAATTTCCGTATACCATACCTAAACTTTTCAATTAGTGGAAACAAAAGCAGATTCGATTCACTACTCTAAACGCTGAGCACACAAAAAATTTTCTACTCAAAATTACATTTTTAAACACCATAAACTTATAATCTTATAATTTACCCAAAAGTTGGATAACCTACATCCTTTCATTTGATCGTTGAAAACCAGATTATAAAATTATCAACTTTTAAGTAACAATTAATTATACGCAAGAGCTGAATATGAAATAAATGCAAGAGAAAATATCACTAGTTTTATTTTCCTTTGTCTCTTATACAAGCCGGAAAATAGGTATAAAGTTGGAAAGTGTGCATGCTTAGTGGAGTTTCCAACCAATGTATAGGTGTCTAGTGAGGAATGTAAATTTCATGTAAGCTTGTTTAAGAGCGCGTTGACGGAACTTAAAACAAGAAAACGAATCATTTTATGTTTAAGAGGAATAATGTATTTAACACAAAAATTATTTTCGGTATAGTGACCTTTTAATTCCGTTTGAAACACAGAACCCCCAAAATGGTTGGCATCCCAAAAGCTTTAAAAAAAATCCATATTTATGTATTATGGCTTATATTTTATTCATTTCGACTAAATAATTTAAGAGACTCGTTTAAATTTACAAATATAATTTAAACGCAAATTTAAGACATAGTAGAGGCTAACATTTAATTAATTTTTGTTAAACAAACTTGAATTTCTTTCTAATATAATTTAATATTTTGCAACTAGACATTTAGTTTTTTTTAACATAGCGAAAATTAAACTTTTAAATTATGTAAACAAATTACTTAAAAAATACAATTTATACACAAGGCAAAAAAAATGTTTGGATTTCAGTAAAACCTAAAGATAAATATACTGAATAAACGACATAAAGATGCTACCAGATTCTTAAAAAAATATAAAACTTGTAGTAAAATTGTCTAGTTTATAACATATTGTCATTTGAAATGATCAATAACTAAAAATTTTGTCCGATGTGCCAATATCAATTGAATTATTTCTATAATGTCAGAAAAACCTTCTATTTTCAATCAAGAGAAATATGAAAAACCGCCTTGGTTGCACTTTAACTTCTCACATACTATAAGTATTTCATAGTGAAATAATATAAATAAAAACTATTATTTAAAAAGACTAAATTTCAATATTTTCAAGAGATTACTTACTTGCATTTATTTTAATCCCATTAAGTTAAATTATTCAAAGCTTTTTATACCCTTGTAGAAGGTTTTCGAGACTTTAATTTTAATCTTGGTTTCAGGAACCAGTCTGCAGAGATTTAATTGGTCTTTTCGATACGTTAAAAATAATTGTCTAATTTTAGAACAACACTAAAAATTAAGTTAGTTGGAATGTTGGTACTAATTAACTTTAAGTTTAGCCCATTTTTTAGATTCCTTGATAGCCCCGAAAAGATCCCTTCTGGCCAACCCACCCGCGAACGTTATGCAATCACTCAAAGTACAAATTGTCATCACGCTGCTCGCGACTCAAACAGGACGCAAAAAATTGCCAGCGAAGAAGGCGGACAGCAACTGAAACCCGAAAACGAATTGCAACAAAATGCTCAAACACACTCTGCGAAATTGACTTAAATAAATAAATGGGCTAAAACAAAGACAAAACACATGCGCAGCGGGAAAGTGAAAAGTGAATGAAGATGGTCCCCGGGGTAGTGTCATAGAAACAAAGTGCATTCCCTGGCGCGGGAGACGGGTCGGGGGGAACGGGTTCGTTGTTAGCTTGTTGCAACGTTTTCATTTCATTTTATTCAGTCAATGCAATGCAACATTCGAATGCAACAACTGCAGCGGCAAAGACGACGCTTAGTAGCTCATCCATTTTCATTTGTATTAAGCAAAAGGCAAAGGACATGGCTGCCGAAAGACTCCTCGAGCGCACCGCCACCCCATCTTTTCCGCCCTCCGCCCGCGTGAAATAAGAGCATTGGCATTACTCAGCAAATACTTGTTTGTTTGCTGCCTTGACAAAAAGTCTATACAACCAGCCCCATCCCCAAGTCGTCCTGCTTTCCCCGGGGCTGCTCGTTAGCACAGCTGCGAAGAGAATTTATCTTACTCCCACGAATGCAACTCGATTTTATTTCATTTCATTTTATCGCATTTTATTCTCCTTTCGCCCTCATTGTTTCTGTTTGGCATATTGGACATATTGTTAGCCCCGCTGTGATCGATGCAAATTGATGCGTATTGTTAATGGAATTTTTCTGGTGCAAGGACACCAGCTATGGCACCCCGGAATCCCGGAAAATTTGCAGTAACCGCAGTTGGTGAAAAACAAAGCATACTTAAGGAAAAGCGTTTATAACACAGAAACCCTGACAGGCCTGAAAAAAAAATATGTTATAAAAATATATAAAATTAAGTGCAAAATTTAAGGTTATTAATTTGGGCTATTATCAGCAGACAGAAAATCTTCTAAAGGGTTGATTTTACCAATTTAAGTAAAACAAATTCTGATATTTTGCTCTTTAACTTATTGCGGTTTTGGTTTTTAAAATTCAGAAAATGTACTTTTTTAACATATAAATATTCAAATTATATATCATTTTAGCTCGTGACAACCAAATATGAAAATAGATGCCATAATCTCTTCATAAAGTGTATATATATTCCTGTTCAGCTCAAGTTCGTCCGTATAAAATAGCAGATCTCAGAGATCTATCTATTGGAATAAATCTGGAAGTACAGCCCCCCAAAAAAAAAAAAAAAAAGAATACCAAAAATATAACCATAAACTGAAAGGAAAATACATATACAGATCTGGAATAGTTTATAAGTAAATATAGACTAAGGTCTTATTAGAAATAAAGGTTTTCTACCTCTATCCCGTTCGCGACTGCACTTTTCCCAGATACCTAGTGAAGTCAAGTTAAAATTTTTGTTCTGTACGTAATTATATATTCATATTAGGATATTTATTCCTTACGTCTCAAGCTTACTTTCTGAAAAAATAGATTTTTTAGGGAACCTGAAACCCGAAAATGTACATATTAAAGCGAAACTCAGCCTTCCATGCCCATTCCACTTTGAGACGTACAAAGAAACCGAAGAGGTGGAGGAAAAAATGTCATAAATAAGAACGTTTTGCAATTTGTTTATATTAAAATGGAGAGTCAAAAAGCATCCTAAGGTGGAATGCTGGGCAGTGTTCTTGTATACGGTGCACAGATTCCCATTGCATTTGACTCTGCCAGCTGCCTCCCGTGAACCCCTTCTCTCCGGTGGTGCAGTATCGCCTGCTGTTTTGTGAATTATGCGCCTTCCGTTGCATGTGGCGGCATTTCCCAGCGCAAGCCAAAGCGCCAGCAAGGACACTGAGAGTAATGTTATATGTATATTTAATAATATGTAATATTAAATCATTCAGAATATAATAAACTAGGATTTACCACATAGGGTATAATTTAGAAATTTGAAATATATGATGTTACAATGATTGTAAAATTAGAATTCTATAATTCGATAAAGGTAGTAACAAGGCCCCATTACAATCCAATACACAATCAAGTTTCTGCTTACATTTTCTTTTTTTTTTTAATTTAACAACCAATCAATTTTGTTTTTAAATTTCAAATTAATTTTTTTCCGTGTCCTTCATTCCGATTCCAAGGCCCAAGTCAAAATAATGGCTTGACGCGCCTGGCTGCATATTTTTGAAGTCAGCGTAGTAGATGCAGGATGTGAGACCGGGGGGAGGAAGGGGGAGCTGGTCCGCCGCCTACAACTAACTGCGCTCGTTTTTGCAATAAAAATGTCATAAATCTTGATTTCTTGAACTCTAAACCAAAAAGCGTGCGATAGCGGCGCAGGACATAGCTCTCTCTTTCTCCCCCTCTGCTTTTCCAGGACCTTTGGCCATTCTCCCTTGCTCGCGTGCATTGTTTTGGTTGGGCAATATAACTGTCTATTTATGCTCGCCTGGCATATGAAGTGCTTTTTATTTGTTTTTATTTATTTGCCCTCGCTTGCACTGCTCTGTCCTGCCTCCTATTCTCGCTCGTGCCATAATCTATGCTGGGATAATTGATTTATTTCAGTAGTTTATGAAATGAAGCGGAAAAACAAGTTTACACAAGGGATTTGCATACATCAAGAGGAAAAGTGTTATATGATACATCGGGAAAGTAATCGCAATTATTGTATTTCGAAAATTTATGGGAAAAATTATCGCACTTAAATCGAAAATATATAAAATTAAACTATCGAATAATTTTTCAATTTAATTTATCAATATTCTGGAAACCGGGAAGTTTTAGGGACGGAAGTGGTTTCGATATGTGGCAAATTTACAAAACGCGTAAAATATTTGTTTTTATATCAGTCTTTGCATCAACATTTCTTCTATCCCCAGCTTACACTTATAAAAGCAAAGTATCAAAATATATCTTTTTTTTAAAGGAGAAGCCTTTGGAAAAATTTCTAAAAAATAAAATATACTGTTCTTAATTCATATTACACTAAGACCACTGAAATATTCGAAAATAACTTAACCCAAAATAAAGCATCATAATAATGGTGAAACCCTTAAATAATATAAACACACTTATTGTTGTTGGTCATCATTTTTCTTCAAATTTCTTTGACATCGTAAAGGCTTACACATTAAACTTAAAATGATTTTACATATTTTTTGGACTTAATTAGAGACACTGGCATTGAATTCATATTACAAATACTACAAATAATAAATTAGTCATTAAACATTAACATCTGGTCATTATCGTAGCTCCTAAAAAGTATCTGCTTCTGTGTGCGTGTGTGGCAGGATTGTCTTATCACAAATGAACATCACTAAAAACGTGTTGGTCCCTAACTTTGATTTAACTTTTTCACATGATATCATCGTAATTATAATTGATTATCTTATTCCTAAATAATTTATAATTTAAATACATATTTTAATAATAATTTAGGGTTTTAATTGTTTTCTTCATATCCACATTATGTGATCTTGTCTATTAAAATAGTTGAATTTGTTGCTTCTATATGTCGTGCTGGATTTGCTTTGTTTAAATTAAGAAATTATCACAAATTGTTTTGTCATCAAGTGGTTTTAAAAATTACTTCCAATTAGTCAAGTCCAAGAATTAAGTAGCCCAATAAAAATGTTTGATTTTTATGGTTTGTCCAATGGCAATCACCAGTGATCCATGTCCCGAATGCGCTCCACTGGGGGATTACTGCAAGAAAGAAGTCCGAATTTCAGATAGAGACGAAATATATACTTTATCATTTCATAGTTTTTTTTAAGATTCAATCTGGCATAAAACGTACGGCAACATTCGCGCCAAAGCGTGCTTGTGCAGCGGTGAGATTTGCACAGCTGCCGAGGCGATGCTGGAACCAGAATCCTGGGACATCGTGCGCTGCATGTGATGCATGGGGTGCTGCACCACCGACCCCCCCACGAACTGCAGCTGCTGCTGGTGGTGGTGCTGGTGGTGCTGATGATGCTGCTGCAACGGGTGCTGGTGCAGCGGATGCGAGTGCTGCTGCTGCTGCGTCATCTGCTGGGCCCTGCGGAAGGGATATCTCCAGGGACTCTTGGGTGCATCCGACTGGAAGGCCTTGTTCTCCACCCCTCCACTGCCTGACACACCGGCAGGACTATCTCGCCGCGGCGCTGTGCCCTGCTGCATGTCCCGAGCCTTGGAGCTGAGGCGGCGCAGGATGCGAGATCCCAGGCCGGGAGGATCCTCAAGACCGCGACTGTTCCTTGGCTTTCTATACCGCACATCGCTGGACTCCTCCAGGATCACATGCCGATCGTAGGGAGTGCCATAGTAAACCTCCAGAACGGTGGAGAAAGTGTGCGGCCAGACCAGATCGATGATGGAGATCAGGACACCCGCAATAAAGCAGAGAATTCCTAAATAGAAACCATTAAATACATTAGTTAAGCCAGGTTTGAAGCATAGTCAGAGTAAGAGAGGTACTTTAATGTATATAGAGTAAGTACCCCACGTCACTCACCTGCCACCAGAACCAGCCAGTAGCACCAGCCAAAGTGGAACTCCAGTCGCCCGCCCTCCAGGTGAATGCACAAAGGTCGCTTCGGCAGCAGGCAGTGGTAGCCGATGGTGGTGCAGACCAGCAGGGCCCCGGTCAGAGCCTTCATGTAGGCTCCATAGCGAGGCACGGCTATTAACAACAGGTTCATCAGCAGCCACGAGGCCAGCGAGGCCCAGAGCATGATGCTGGCAAAATAGCCGGCGGCCCGGTACTGTCCGCCCCAGGAGAAGCCCTCGCGACCCAGGCTGAAGTACTCGGCCACGGTCAGGATGGGGAAGGGCAGGCCACGCTGCAGGGCCTTACGATAGTTGGCACTCATGTCATTAGCACCTTCCCAGGTGAAGCGTTCGTTGTAGTCTATGTCCGGCGGCGTGTAGTTTCCAATGGGAATCGCTGTTGAGAGGCAAGGTAGAGGGTTTAACATTGATCCAATATAAAACAAAAAAATTTAAATGAAAAATATATGCTTTTAGACTAACTGTTTCCTGTGCCTAAACTTTAAATCTATTTATAATCAAACATCGCATGAATCGCATAAATTCGATACTTTGAGACACACTTAGCATGTCATACTTGACAGGAACCTTTTTATAACAACCAGAGAACCTTTTAATTACAACAAAAAAACCATCCACTTCAATCGCAATGGATTACTTAGCCTTCACATTAATTACAAGTCAAAAGTAAACAAAAAATAATTATCATTTCCTGTTGCAGCCGGAAATGTTTACTGCAGTTGCACACTGCGTATGCGTAATATGTTGATTTCCATGCCTCTCACTCATCGAGCAATTCATTGTCAATGGCTCCAGCGAGCTAACCTTACACAAGCAGACACTGAAGTGAGCGGCTTTTAAGTGCAACGCCAACAACAAAGTCGCATAATCAATGTGCAACAAGTGCTATTTTTTTTTTTCATTTTTCTGCTTGCATATTTTAAAAACATTCGTCAACAGTTTTTCCGGTTTACAGCACACGCGCTTTTGGCCCGTTTTGCATTTGGTTAATTTTTTTCAACAACTTGAGGCGAGAGGGAGCAGGAAAAAAAAACAAAAATAAGCAAAAGCTTAGACATTTGCATAATTTATAGACAATTTTGAACAAATTCCGCATAACACTACCAAAAAAATATACACCTCTTTGCGGTTTAGAATTGTATGACTCATAAATGTTTAATATAAAGTAAACGTGACTAATGAACACTTTCGTACAATTTGCGAATAAAAGAGAAACTAAATAAACGGGAACTCCGCACAATTTTGGTTTCCTTTCCTAAATCCATAAAAATAATAAATGGAACACTATGCAAATTAAATCTTTTCTGCCCACAATAAACCAACGCATTTATGAATTTTAATTCTTAAAGCCTTTTAAACATTTTAGCAAATCTCATTAATCTTTCAAATTTTGTTTTTTTGGCTTTCGAAGAGTTAAAAGCGGTCGTCATCGGCAAAAAACTTAAAATGATATATGATAGCTGATCACGTTGCCGCGGAGACTGACACAGAGTGACAAAATATGCAAATTAACTTAAAAGCGATTAAAAACCCTAGCCCAAAGTGGAAGAATTTTATTAATTTAAAGCTTCAGAATAGCGATGACAAAAAGTATCTATATATCGATACTGTATCGATACCTAAATCGATGTTTTAATGATGGGATAAGTAGATATTCGGTCCCCCAAGCTATTAAAGCTTACTTTGTGTTTTTTATCGGAAAATTAATTTCGATACATTTCGAATTTTTGTGGACTTTAAATTCGATTTTTTTTCGATTTTCTAAATTTTGATTCAAAAGGAAAAAATATATTCGCCATACAAAACCAATTTCAATAAATTCTTATTGTTTCGTTTTTTTTTTTAACTTCGATCCCAAAAGTTTCTGATATTCCCACGCTCCAAGCTTTTATATCAAATGAATGAGTCATATCTCAGATGTACGACGACAAGCGGTCAACAATTCAACTCCAAAATTGGCTGCCATTGGTAGAAGCAAGCTTACAAATTACAAACTCAGCGCCACCATAAAAAAAATGTAAAAATTACATAAATTGTCAAAAGTTGTCATATATTATGTGCTTTGGGGACCTGGCCTTCGACTCGGGACAAGGTTTCGGCCTGGCCTCCGGTTCTCCCCTCTCCATCGCGATTAAAACTGCACCGAAAATGGCAACCCCGACCTGAGGCAAGACTACGCACTGTCTACGCACATGTGGATCGATTTTGGAGTCATTAAACTGACAATCGTTATGATTTCCCAGTTGGCGGTGACCGGACAGACTTGTTTCTGCGCTGGGCTCGTGAACGTGGAAATGCTGCCAGTTGAACCGGTCCAATTTACTTTGAATGGCAATAGCTGAGCTTTTATTTTATCTAAACGCTGTTTATAGTTGCACCGATACAGATCCATCAAAGGCTAAAGTAGTATTTTGGGTACGAATAAACGCATTAACAAGATATAAAGGCATATACGAGGGTGGAAGAAGGAATACCCTGTTTGTACCATTAGTATTAATGTATTATTAATACGTTTATTTTTAAATTATTCATAAATATTTTATATCATGTTTCAAATATCGAAAACTTTGATGTATCAAAAAATATCGATTTTAACGGTAAAATGTCGATATTATCGACCAAATTTATTTAATTTATCTATCCTTTTTTTTCTAATACATTAATTCAATGTGTCAAAGATAATTTAAATTCTTTGCAAATATTTTGCAAAAATATAGATTTACAGAATTAAGCATTTGATGCTAAATAACAAAAAAAATTAAGAGGAAAATCGAAATAACTTTGTTGTTTTTACTTAATACTCAAGATATATTTATAAATGTAAACCCATCATAGCAGCAATCGGTCATTTCAGATGACAACCTGAGAAAATTAAAAAATATTTTATTCTCGGGATATACCCTTTTAAAAGCAGAAATATTTAAGCCATTACACACTTCATTATTATTGTCTCTAAATGACTGATTGTTCAACCAACTTCCGCCAACTCGAAACTTCTTACGCAGAGCTATTGTATTGAAAATAAATGATAAATACGAAAATAGCTGAGTTAAAAAAAATTACCATATCTACGTATACGAAATTGATGTTTGCCATACTTGAGGCGGATGACGATGATGTTGGGTAGCGCGCGCTTAAGTATGGACAACATCAGCAGCAACAAAAAGGCTAGACAACGAAAAGTATAAGCATTTTTATGCTTTTTCATATTTTTAAGTGATGATTATGCTGATTTTCGTGCTTGCTTTGGGCCGAGAGCCGACATGGAGGTGAGAGGTGCGATGCTGATGAGCTAAAAACAATTTGGCAGCAGTAGCGGCAGCCCAGGGAAAAAACCTAAATTAATCATGACTTTACCGTGGAAAGAGGCACACGACACACGACACAACCCAGCATAGAGACAATGAATGTGCTGAAACGTTTTTTTTCTAATTTGTTCACTGCCCGGCACTTCAACAGCAGCCATGTGTCTGCAGAAATAAATGAACGTTCCATTTCTGTCATGAGCTTTAAACAACGCTCGAGTGGCCCCTGTCCATCTCCATTAAGAACTAAACAAACAAAAAATGCAATAAAAACAAAATAATGGCTTAGACAAATTTAGAAATAAAGTTCGGGATGAAATTAGTTTATAAATAGATCAATGGGTACGACGGGTATGGGAAATATCAAAGGGTCAGCAGGATAGATAAGTATTCTGAATTTAATAAAGCGATTGGATCTGAAATAATCAGCTTTATAAGTAATATACCAAAATGCAAATAATAATATTTGATAATAAACTATGGTTATTATCCTATTATGCTTCCGTAAAAGTCAGGAGTATAGGAATTTTTATTGAATATCTTTTTACTTCTTAGTATAAAATAATAATATAAAATAATATTCGTAAAATCTGTTTAAATTTAAAGCTTTACCCTTTCATTACATAACTTTTTCTATCCTTAACGCATGCAAATAAAATCAATATGTAGCTAGATAAAAACCAACCACAATCATAAAAAACACCTGGTGAATCAAAGGTACCTCTCTTCATTACTCCCACCCTCCAAAGGCGTATTTAATGGAAGTAGATGTACATATAATAACCTATTGAAAAGTCGAATAAATGCCAAGCTGCATTCAAAAAAATGCAACACAAATAATGGAGCACAAAAGTCATAATGATGTATAATTAAGTGTCGATTGAACCGAAAAAACTACAAAGAAAAACCACAGAGAAAAAATGACAAAAAAATAACCTATACCATTATTATAAAAAGAGCATCATTAAAATGTTGAATTTAACCAATGGCACTTAGATTTTGACACCCGAATTTGACATTTGCCTGACTTTAATTTGGAAAATCAGCAACTCTGAAGCTCTACTCATAACGAGTGAATAATTAAGTTGCCAGGCCAGGCTGAGTCTAAGATTCAACACTCACCCATTGACATGCGCAATTATGTTATTCAAAATCGAAATTTATACCAAACAAAAAGTGCTCGTCGAGCAGGAGCTGTCAACTTGAGGAGCAGTTGCCCTTTTGCCATCAAAAACACAACCGCCCACCCATAAGCCAAAACAACAATAAGGGGGAATAAAAGCACGTGAAACAGTTTTGCCAAAATGCTACCGAAAATACACTGCCAGAGCCCAGGCACACCTCACCCACAGGGCGAAACACACTCCACAAATCTGTATTAGTCTAAACCAATATGGCAACCGACATAATGCCCACAGTCAGCAGTTGAAGAGGCAACGGGGTAAATATATTTTAATGCATATATGTGTACCCTTACGGGGCACTTGGCGTGTCATACACTTTGAGAAAATATCAGTTTGAATATGTTTTGAAAGCCTACATTAGTTTCAAGTACATATATTCGGGGTATTTATCAGAATATGTGCTACAATTTATATTCTACCCATTTCATAAATAAACTATAAACTATTTACTCCCATAAAACCATTTAAAATATCATTTAAACTAAAAACACCGAATCAAAATAACAATAACATTGCCCAGGCTAAACATTTTCAAAATCCAATTACCCAGCTGCCAGGGCAAAAGATCCTCCACAATTTACATAGGTTTCCATGAAGGACCCCTTGGAGCACCAAAGGGCATCATAAGGTTTAATCTCCCAATATGGCAAGCCAAAAAATTATTGTTACGGGACCGGGGTGGGAGGTGGACTCAACTGCTCATATTTGATTGCGGCCGGATTGGCGGTAAGTGGGGGTATATGATAGGATTGAATGGCTTGGATTATTCGTGCTCGAGTTGACTCGAAACTGGCATTCCAATTGATTCAGCTGGGGCCCAGGGTAGCCCCGGCCCAGGCACAAAAGCATTTCACCTTTTCGAAGACCCAACTGAGTGAGTGAGGCGAGCAAACAGGCAAACAAACGGCGGGGCGAACATATATCCATATGTTTGAGCGGATATATGTGTACGGAGGCCTCCTCGACGAGCGTTTGCTATTGGAATCGAATATTTCCGCAGGTGTCGGGCTGAGCGCGAGTCGAGTGGCATTTCAATTTGTTGTTGCTGCCGCTGCCGCTGCTGCAGCTATTGTTGCCAAGAATCGTGACATGCAACTTGACTTGGCACTTGGCAGCAGCCAACAAACAAAGCGGCAGCGGCAGCAGCAACCGCAGCTGACGTCACCGCCCACACTGCGTTTAATGGCCAAGCAAAAACGAACGGCACGGAAAATTATCGCCGAAAGATTTGCCTCAAGTTTTCAAATCAATTAGCCAGCAGCTTAAGTAAAGTCCGTGCCCTAAACTGCAAATGGAATTGAATGTCTTAATTAAATTCTGTATATACATATGTATATGTTAGAAATTTAGCAATTGTTTTCATCTCTGAATCAAAATTTGTTTTTCATTCGAGCCAAATAAGTTAATGAACTGCTGTGTCATACCCTCTTTCAGCTTAAATAGGGATATATACGGAGGAAAAAAGCCCTATACAATACGAAGGTAATAAAACTATATATGGAATAAATATAATAAAATACTTTGAAAATCGTGTAAGTCTCGAAAAATATCGAATTTTATAAATTAATTTATCGAAAAATATTAGAAAAACTGTATTTTATTTACTTGTCATCGTTTTAATGAACATACATCGCAACATTAAAATATCGATGTATATATCGACAAATATAGATGGAGTATTAATGTGTCGATATTTTATGTTATTTGTAAACGAAATGTTCATTATGGTGACATTGTAAATAGGATCCATCGAGAAATCAGTTTTTTTGCTTTCAACTTATAGCTCTCAAACTACCTATTCTTATACCTTTATCTATACCTATTCCTAAACCTATACCTGTACCCATTCCTCTCCCTCTGCTCATGGTACCAACTAAATAAATTCAAGCTTTATCTTAAACAGAAAACCAAACACTAAAGCCCGGCTACCGCAACGAAGTCTCCGATATAATCAAATATGACAACCCATTCATCCGCGGCAGAAGTACGTACTTGTTGGCGGATTGGATTGGATTGGATTGGATTGGCAAACTTACCCGTCAGCGTCACGTTGCAATGCATGAGGCCAATATGGGTGCCGATGCGCGCTGGGAGCTTCTCGCGTGAGAAGGCTTTGTACGGCGCGATGATAGTTGCATGCGCCACATGCCACGCGGATCCCAGACGGGTGACTGTTGGTTAGAAACGCGAGGTGGGTTTCAGGCACAAAGAATATATCATTTTTGTATTTGAAGGTCATCTTACTCACTTAGTATGACCAGGCCCACGAAAAGGCTCAGTGTGACCGTCGAGAATGTTGTAAATTTCTGAGAACGAGAAGGGATTTAATTTAAAATTCAATTAAAAAAGGCTATATAAATTGGCAGACAGCAAATAAAGGTGCGCCCCTTGAAACGAGTTTGTTTATTTCACTCTCATTAGCTTTTATCTTTAATCTGACATTTGTTGGAGACGTGGAAATAATTAAGGCAATGCCAAGCAATAAGTACAATTCAATTAAACAGATCAAGTAGCTTTTGTAGCTTAACTGTACCCTCTCCCTTTTTTGTATAGTATTATAATCATTTATATATCTCCATATAACTTTGCTTACTTAGAAATTATTTCATTACTATGATCATTTTATATTTCTTTATTTACCTGCTTTCGTACACCGGGAAATATGACCAGAAATGCCACGTAAAATGTGGCAAATAGTACGGACACGGCCACTATAGACACATCTCCGGTGACGGGCGTCCGATTTGAGAAAGAGTATAGCGTTGGTCCCCCATCGTCTCGAAACGCATCGAACCAGCCTTTCATGCTGGTTTCTGTAGCCGATGAAGGCGCTTGATATCTAAAAAATAAATAATAATAAAAAGCAAACAAAACCGATGAAAAAATTAATTTTATTGATACATCCATCTGCGTGGAAATTTGGAAAGAGCACTCAATTATAAAGATTGGCATTGCAAAATCACGCAAAGCTCGGCAAATCGGATCTCGCATCTTGGAGATACCGTGTATCTGCAGTTCGTGACTAAGCTTTTAGGTAGCAGATACTTCAGCGTCAAGTGACAGGACAGGCAGCTCAAAGCAAAATTGATTTGGTAAACAAAAAACAAAATATGCAAATATATTAGCGCTGTGTGTGTTCGTGCAAAGCCACCAGGAAATGTAAAGTCCGAAATAGCCAAGTAATCTACTCAATGTGTGGAATTACGTTCTTTAGGAAACTGAAACAAAGGAATTTAATTTGAATGCTCTACAAAATTCGTGTGGAACCTCAAAAAGCTCAACAAACCAGAAATAAGACCTAGAACCGGATCCAGCGACAAACAAATTAACAATAAAACGCTACGTCGAGATCTTCTGATGCCATGTGAGGGGCTCGAACAATTAAGAAACCAAAGCAGCAACTGAAACCAGCCAGAAACCATCGGCCACTTCGATGCCTGACTTCTGCTTCTGAAGGAATGACGTAGGCAAAAGTTATAATTAAGTGTCTATAAAATTGAAGAAGTTGAAAACAATAATAGCACGATCGTGGCGAATTGTTAAATACCTCAAAAGATATGCCTTTGAATATGTGAGTGATGATCTTAGCAACGATATTTATTTGATGATCCTTTAAAAAGTATTAGTACACTTAGAAAAACCAACAAATGCCTTATGCTATATAAATAATAAGTTTATACACGCTATTAGTAATGATCTTCCCAAAAGTATTTTTATTTATTTTTAAGGTACATCCCCAGTCTCATTGCTCTTAAATCGGCAAAGGCTGCGAAATAAAATAAAACTTGTTATATCTCACAATGGGATAACGAAATTGCGCATACGCAACGTGTTACGTACTCAGGCACACGGATGTATGCTATTTCTTTTATTGACCTAAGCGCACCCTCATTATATTCCAGTTGGAATTTCCCACACAGCACGAGTTCTGGCTTGTGAAAGTCGAGAGGCAAGCGAACCCACAGAAGAGAATGAGCCAGAAGAATAAGAGATCATGTCGATCATATTGTTGCCGTGGGGCATCGTGAAAGAAGTTATCTAGTTCCGTAATTATTATGCTCAGGTTGTTTTTTATATCCGCTTTCTGAAACAATATTTTGTATTATCTCAGACTTATTTATACATATACAGTTATACAAAATTAATGTTGTCATTTATTCTCATTTATCAAGCTCTAAAGTTCACTTACCAAACTTGTCAAGAAAAAACCGGCATTCAAAATAACTGTTAATTATTTTTATTTTACGGTTTTCACTAATTTATTTTGCTAATTTGTATATCCAATTTCTAAATTAAAATGAATATTCTTGGCATACAACATCAAATAAATACAAACATTTCGATACCCTCAATTAACATGAATGTGTAATTACAGAAAATCATTGACCGATTAAATAAGTAGAAAGTAAAATATTGTAAATAATAGAAGAGCCATTGAAAATATTAATAATTTTTTTTTTTTATTATTTACTAATAAAAGTTAATTGCTTACACCAAAATAGAATAATTCTTTAGAGGCCAGGGATCTAAAAAAAACATAATTTTGGGTGATAAGCTGATTACTAGTTCGTTTGAATATCGTATCGTAATTTAAACAAATTCGTTCTTTGATTTATTTTTATGTCTAAACATATTTGCAGCAATTCTTTAAACGCCAGAAAAATGTATTTCTAGCAATTGCATTTTCCTGTTACAGACTCGCCGCACCCCCGTTCGAGAACCGGTTTGACTAGTCAGACTTTGCACATAAATCGCATTTTATTTCTACAAAACCCGGTAATAAATTGTTTCATTTATAATTAGAATTTTTGCCAAAGTGACAGCACAAAAAAAACCAAGCAGCAGGCATGTAGTAAAGGTTCGAAAATGGAAATCAATTTGGGGGAGTTCTTGGCTTCGTTTATTTTTATTTTTTGTTTCGTTGACGTTGCCGGCTGACCTTCGCATATTTTTCGTCCGGGAGTTTCGGTCGCGGAGACTCGCGTGTTGCTTTATTAGCGCACTTGCCCGCAAAAAACAAAACAGAAAACGCTGGACTTGGCACCAAAACGTAAGGCGTTGCATGTGGCAATCATTGAGCACATTACTCTAGTACTTGTGTATGTCTGTTCGTTTTGAGCCCATACAGACACAAAAGCAACAATGGAACAACAACCGGACAATGGGAAAAACAGACATTACAGTTACAAAACAAAATTTAAAATATACGGAAAAGCGGGCGCAGCAAAACAATAGAAGCTGGCGGACAGTGGGGCATTAATACAAAGGGTTTAATAGAAAATATTCAGGGGTGCTACAGAAATCGCTGACGATTTTTAAATATATTTGTTGAAAATATTAAAACTAAATTATTCAATTTCTTTAACAAAAATAGACAAATATAGAATTATATTGCAAAATGTATAACAACAATAACATACATATATTGTAAATTTTATAAATTTCCAATCTATTTCGATTATGTGACAGTTCTAGTTTAATATTGCTTCAATATTTTTCTCACTTTAACGGTACAGAAAAAGTTTTAATTTTTCTGGGTAAAGTATGATACACATACCTTTAAATAAAATTTTACTTTATTTTAAATCCTAAACAACTAGTGGAGCATCCTTTATTTTTCTTTAGTCTTACGTTTTCTAATTTAGGACACTGTAAATATGTGAATTTGTATAATTCTAAAATAACGGAGTGCAGCAGATATAACAAAAAGAGCCACACAAAAAAACAACTGTCTCAAATTTGTAGAGTTCATGTTATGTTAAGAAAGGAAGCGTCTTAAAATATTATTCTAGAGAATGGTAGTGTTTTAAAATATTATTTATATTTGGCACTTAGAGTTTTACAAATAATACACTGCGGAAATACAATATTATTGATTTTTGTACATAAAGTGCGTCTAGTCACACACATGATTTGTTGTTGCAATCTCAATATAAATTTTTGATGCAATGTTTATCGGCGCCTCCAAAGAAATAAAACATAGGAATATATATTACGAAGATCTAAAAACCTGAAAAATGTGACATCGGTTTGAGCTCAAATCTACTTTGAGTTTTGAAAATATTTTGCTTCTGATTTGAATTTTTTATCTGCATCTTTACAGCTCTTTAGTGTCTTCCGCACACTGTGCATCAAAACAAGTGACACAGCAGCAGCAACGGCAGCGACAGCAGCGGCATCACCAACAGCATCCAAGCTGCAGACCACTTGCTGTGCGTGCTCTCACTCTCACTTGCTCTCATTCCGTGCTTTCAGCTGTTTCCAGCCCCCTAGTCCCCCTGACTGGCTACCTGGCTGGGTGCAGCTTTTATTTTCAAGTCCAACGAAAGTGAATTTACTGCCGCTCTCCTTACCGTTATCTCTCTCTTTGTTTTTTCTCTTTTCTCTCTCTCGCCGTGGCTGCGTTTGAGGAAATGAAGCAAACATGAAATTGACATAATCAACACGCAGCTGAAACCTCTGCAAATGTCTTTTAAAAAAGGCGAAAAACAACAACAGCAACAGCGACAGGTTTTTTTGTCGCCTTGTTGCTTTTGCTTTCGTTGGTATGTTGGTGTTGTTTTTACTGTAATTGTAGTAGTAGTATTGTTGGTGTGGGGCAGCGTGTGTTAAATGAGCGCTGGTGCGTGTAAATATGTAAGAGTTGCCTTCAACCGGCTTTTTCGTGCAATTTTTTTATTTTTATTTTTTGCTGGTAGCTTGTGTATTTTTTGCGCTGGTCAGTTTGGCGTTGAATCATCTGGCAAAGCCATATAGGAAATGAAACGGCAGATGAAGTAATCCCGTGGCATGAACACAGAGTTAAAACGCATCACAGAAATCAACCTGATGCACACCCACAAGCACGCATACGAATGCATCGGCCAAAGGGCAAGCGATAAAAGTACGGGGCGGGAAAAAGAGAGGAGAAACAAAGCAAAGTGTTGAGTAAGCACAGCGGTAAAAATGTGCATCCAAAATTACCAACAAAACGTGCACGTTTTTTCCCGCTTCAAACCACACACATGCTCTCTTACACTGACACTCGGGCCCACTCAAACAAGGCGGCTCTCTCTTCAGAAGTTCTTCAACAAATTGTTATTGCTTCATTATTGTTTATTTTTAGAATATGTTTCATTTTTGGTTTTAGCAACCATTTTGATTGATATGTGCCTCTTGGCTATTTGTAAAAAAAATTATTATATTGAGCTATTGTTGGCCAATTTTCGTTATTTAAATATTGCGGGTTCTGATTTAGATTTTGTTTAATTATTGAAAATAAATAAATATGGCGTTTTTTTTTATGTTTTGTTTTACATTAGACTTTAGTTATGATGTTCTCCCATGCTTTCTCTGACTTTATGTTTTGGGTTCCTGTTCTAAGATTTGGTATATGGCATAACATACATATGTATGTCTAAATCTACTCGCCTGGTTGTGCTTATGAAGAACCCGTACATTTGATGAATTTAAGACTAACAACACCGCAGACAGTGCTCGGTAATTTACTATCAAGTTATACATTGTATGCTAAGCCTAATTTGTTAAATATATATAATACATACATTTTCTATTAATGATGTATGTATATCCCATCCAATAAAATCAATATCTTCTAGATCTTCATCTTCAAAAAAATCAATATGACCTATATATTATATATTATTATAAAATTCATTCAAATTTAAAATAAGACTAATATATCGAACGCTCTTTCCAAAGCATAGTTATTTGGTTATTTTCCAGTATAGGAATTTTTTGAGGACATGATTTGTATTACTTCACAACAACTTTGGTATTTAAATTACTTTACTTGAAGTCTTAAATTCACAGCCCTTCGCACAAATTTTTACGCAAGCCCCTGAATTGCCAAATCTAATGGCAACCAAGTGGTTTTTATTTTTAAGATTATTGCAAATAATTAGTTTTTGCTTTTATAGTTTTAATTATATTTTATATATGAGATTTGCTTCACTTTATGGTTCCATTTTAACTCGTTTTATAAAAACAAATAACTAGATGGTCAGCCATCTTTCGACGTTGTTTTACCGTTTTCAAATTATAAGAAGTGGGTTTTTCGATCCGGCAAACTTATTTTGTTTGGGGTTTTCGATTTTGGTTTTCTCTGCTTTTACGACCAAGCGATGTGCATGGCATAACACAAAACAAAAGCACACAAACACAAAACACACTTCGTTGTTGCTGCGATTTATTGGCTGCGCGTGCGCGGCGGCGCTTCCACTTCTGCGTCCGTTTCAAGAGCTCGTCGACAGCGAACTGAGCGCTGCTGTGCGGTGAGCGCTCAACAAAAGATCGCCGAGAGCGAAAGCTCTGCCTTGCACAGTGGAATGGATCGTCAATCTGGGGGAAAATAATTAATACAATTTTAATAAAAGGTTCTTTAAAAAATTGTGTTATATCATAAGTTTCTAAGCTCGGCTGGGATAGGTAACATTTTTAATGGGCGATATAAATGGGAAGATGAACAAACTCGGTAGAGTTTTAATCAAAACATGCTTAAGTTTGATATCAACATCTAATTTAATCATTGACAAGAAAGGATAAACTTCGGTTTGCCGAAGTTAGTTTCCTTTCTTTACCGTTGCAGTAAGTAATTAAAAGTTCGCATATTTAGAAATTGCGTGAAAAAAATGCTTTTGATTCGCAGAGCAATGTTTCATTTAGATACAGACTAATTTATGTCGAAACGGACAGACGGACGGACAAACGGACATGGCTGGATCGACTATATACTTTATAGGGTCCCTTTCACTGCGTCACAAACTTCTCACTAAGATTATAATACCCTGCAATGGTATAACACATTTATAAATTTAATTTGAATTTGTACATGCTAGGTTTAGATATAGTTCATAGTGTGAGCTCCTGACAAATTAGCCCACTGTGCAATGGAAGCTTTTTTGAACTGCCGCTAATTGCAGCCTAAGTGAGTGTGAATTTATGAAGCAGTCAGAAAATCAGCGAACAAAAACTTGAAAGGGAACTTGGGCCACACACACATGTGTACATATGTATAAATGTACAATATATGCGAGGGCTATTCCTGATCAGGGTCTGATACTACTATAACTTACTTTCGAACGGCCAACTAGTTCATCTTGAGAATGGCCTCAGACATTTAATCGAAAATTAGCAAATAAATAATTATAGTCAATGATCCAGAATATGCACCTGCCAAGTGAAGCAAGCAAAAATAAGGTCGAGGCGATGTTTTAATTTTTACTTTATTTTCTTAAAGTATTTTCTTTAATGTATATATTTTTTACAATATCCAATGTACATACGAATTAATCAAAGATAAGTATACTGAAATGCTTTATAGGACCAAAATATTATTGTCCTTAGCACAGGCACTTCCGATTCTCATTTTCAACTAAAATTATTGTTTTAAACTGAGATTTATACCTTAATAAATAGAAAATACTTTGAAGTAAAAAATATCAGAATCAAGTAACTCAATAATAGTTATATTTCTAATTCACACTTTATTTTCACCCTATTTTTCCTTTCATAAGGACTTTATAAAAAAATTTAGGCAATCAATAGTCTTAGGCTAACATAATAGCAAATTATGATCCATAACGGATGACTTTTTTCCGACTATTACTGTTTAATCAGTACTATGATGCCTTCCCTATGACTGCCAAAAAATGTATATGATTAACCTGAAACATTGATTCAATAAAATTAATACAACTATTATCTGTGCAAATCTTTAGCGTTAATATTAAAGCAAATTATCAATAAACAAAACCATTTTGCTCTGCGAAACCCTCGAGTTATACAAATTAAGCAAAAATTATGCAGCTGAACAACTGTTGATGCTGTTAATTGAATTAGCATCGAGACCCGGCTGGTAATTAATATTTTATATGCTAATTGCATTTTTACTACCGACTACCGTGCCATGCACCATCGCCAAGTCAAATCACCAGGTTAACCTCCGTGATCTCTCTTTATGTCCAGTTCATCCATTCAGGTGGTGATTTCGTCTCGTAAATCTTGACAGTTGCCAAATCGGCTGAGCAAAGCGAAAAAAAAACGCTTCTCTGTTGATCTGTGTTAAAATTCGCATAAAATCTTTTATGATGTGCCAAATTAGCCATAAAACACACAAGCCTTTAAGCAAATGTAGTCGTTTAACTGATATTAAATTAAATATAAATGATCACTGTGAACCCCTGCGGAAATTAGGAAACCTTTAATGTTAGGGATCCTAAAGTAATTACTAATATTCCTAAAATGTGGGAACAATTTTAAAAATATTTGTATATTTTACCACCTGTGTTTACTGATCCCACAATAAATTCGGTCATTTGCTTACTCACCTCAAGTTTGTTGTTTAAGTCTTTTGTTCTAGCGGTATTTATATGCAAAACCTAACACCTTTGGGGCCTGATTCAAACCGGAAAAATCGAAAATCTGAATTCCCGGTCCAGTGACCACAAACTTAAATTAATGAAAAATACCCAGACAAGGTCGTGCCTCAGCGGTCAACGACTGCAGTTACTCTGGAATAAACCGCTTGGAATGCCCTTTGGCGAAAACCAAATTCTTATTCGACAATAAATATAAAAAATATATTACCTTGTACTTAAGGATGTCCGGCGGTCTAAAGATGGAATGCACCACAAGTAGTCGAGGACGGTCGTTGGTCCCTGGCCAAAGAATTATACGGATTTGTGCTTGAATAAGGCATAATACATGTCCGGTATCAGGAATTCTCAACACGCGAGACCAGGTTTAGTTTATTTTATTGCTGCTTTTCGAACTTGCTCGACTGACTCAGTTTCTGCGAGCTTCCACACTCTAAAAGCATTCATAACTCAGCTGCCAGCTGTCAGCGACAGAAGCACCAGCAGCTCAGACCTTAAAAAAGGGAAAGGGCAACGTAATGGAAAATATAATGGAAAAAAGCGATTTGCCAACGAATGCTGAAGCTCTCGTGCCTTGCAATCGCCTCAAGTTCAAGGTCGGTTTTCAACCATTCAGGGCAATGAGAGTGCATTAAATGAGACGATGGGATTGCTGTCTGTAAATGAAATGATAACTTTAGTGTGATTGTAATGAAACCCCCAACTATCACGAAAAAATACACGATTAAGGAAGCCGACGTTATCTGACCCTTTTAGGTCGGATATATTCATCTGACAGTCTTTACGCAAACTAATAACTAATAACTTAACAAGAAACCTTTTGAATATCTTCTTTAGCAGATAATTAAACTATAATAAATTAAATTAATCTTATTAAAATCGAATAAATACCATATAATAAAAACTCGTAGTTTTCATGAAACCCACTCGCAGATCGGTCGTTATATGTATATATGTATATCAGGAAAAATATTGACATATCCATACTGATTATAAAAATGATTATTTTGACGTTTTGATTTGTCGATATTCTCCTTGATATATCCCCAACTAAGATAATCGAAACATTAAATTTTAAAAAGCAAATACCTTTTCCTATAAAATAGATATCTTAAAGTTGATTGCGATATTGTTCTATAAATTATATTTCGATATATGAAATATTTCTTTATTTTTGCCGATATGTTTATTTGGTATATGTACATTACATTTAGGTTTATTATTATTTTTATTTATATTTCTTATGTCCTTTATGTAGGTTCAAGGATTGTTTTGTTATATTATGTCATGCTAAGATATTCCTTATATGTCAGTTACATAAACAGCAAAAGACAGCAAACAAACAATTGTAACCACTTCACGATCTCTATCTTTTCCCATGAAAATAATGAGAAGTTAAAATTTAACTCCAAACAAACAAGGAAGTAATCAAAATTAATACCAATTACAATTACAAACGACGCATACTGGCAATTGAGTTGCACATATTTCAAGCGATGTAAACCGACTGTCAGTCACTGAAATTGAATTCAGTCGATTCATTCACTCGCCTTGATGTCGAAACCGACAATCTATAAAAAAAAAGCCAGCCTCACAAATACGTTACGCACAAATTAAATTCATGAAGTTCAACATCTGAAATTCCAACAGAAACAGTGGCTAACAACGAATTACGTGGCATGCATAGCCAGCCCCGAATTTCCCCTTTTTTGGTTCGACCGGTCACAACGAGGAAGGTCAAGTGCACGCGCCAAATGTATTTTATATTGTTTTTCACATTAGTCTTGTCTTGACTTTTTGTTTAATTAATTTTTAATATAATTTTTGTTATTTTTTTCGGTGGCTTGTTTTCTTGACAAGCGCGATGATGATGATGTGACAGGCGGCACACAACATGGGCGATTCTGGAGGCTAATTGTGGCAGTTTATGGCTGAGCGTTTTGGTTGATGTTTGACGCTTAGGTGCCAGTTCAAGACCTTGATGGATAAACAAAGTTTTCAAGCTGCCAAGAGAAAGAATAAAAAATTAAATAGGTTTTAAATTGAGCTTATAAATTGACCCAAGAAAGGGAATATATTTTTTTTTTTAATATTGTCTCAGGCTCATTTCTAAAGTTATATGTGGAGCATTAAAATTGATAAACATGAGATAAGTATGATACTTTACAATGTATTGAAGAATATCTAGAATATATCTAGCATTCCACCTAGCAACATCGATTTCTTTATCGTTTCGTATTGTTAGTCTCTGCCCTTGCTACTACTTGTTCACAGACACTCAATAAAATAATTACAAAGCCTCATTGACCGCCACACTCATTGTTAGTTATCGAATGCCTAAAATCGAATTTAATTACTTCCACCCACTAACAACTTCCGAGGCACACTTCGCTTCGAAAACCTTGGTTGGATAGCTCCGTAATAAGCCCAGCCAGACTTGACAATCATTGTCAATCTGCCACCGAGCACAGGGGCCACCCAGCAAGAAACCAAACCGTTTTGACACTGAGTCTTGGAGAGTTGGTTAGAAAACCTTAAAAGTTCAATCAACTGACAGATACAAGAGGCTTAATCAGCTGTTGTAGCTGCTTAAGTAGGTTGAAGGGCCTAGAAACTGATACCGATCGACTATCGCATTTTATGAGACACGCTGAAAGGTAAAAGAACGTGGAAACAAGTTAAGTCACAACAAAGCTATAATAAATAATGGCAAATATTAGATCAGACCGATCTGGGCTGGTAGCTCGTGTCTCGATAGCCTTGCCCATGGCATACAAAGTTGAAAATTGATTTTGCATTTTTGTGTCTTATTTTCTTGTGCCTCAACTCAGGTTCAAACCTATTAGCGCCTGCATGAAAAAATGGAGCTCAATAGAGCAATCAAAATAGGAACAATGCTTGAGCAGTAAGCAAATACGCTTTCGACAAATGCATACAGTATGGAACGTTGGTTTAGGATTTAGGATAATTTAAAGAAATATTACGAAGACATGTATTGAAAAAAAAGGCCCGATTTACCGAAATACAGAAATATACAGAAATATCGCACTAATTATCGATATCATCTCAAATATATATTATACATTTTAAATATCGAAAAATATTGACGTTGATATGTCGATATTATCCTTAATACCAAACCAATATGAGACACTGTTAGCTAATATGTTGTTTATTTACAGACTATATTTAAATCAATTTTAAATTCATTTTTCAACCATAATTATTTAAGCTAAGTTTAGCCTCTTCTTCAGCATTGTTCGCTAAATTTTTTATTGTATTTACTATCCATATTTTCAGCCATCACTAGATCCAGGTGAACTTTAAATGAAAGCAGCATAGATTAAAAATGAAGCCCCACGTAGCTTTATATTCAATCTATTTTTTATAATCTTACTAGAAAAACAAAACATTTTAAAAAGTAACTATTACAACAAAAATATAAACAAATAAATATAAATTATAGTTAAATCATTTCATTACCAAAATTTTTATACAAATGGAATTCCCAATATTATATAATTGTATTAATACATAAATATGCATGCGATATAATAAGAAAAAAATACATATTTAATAGGGGTACCTTGCAATATTATATCTTTTTTTTGTACCTCCACCATCAAAGGGTATTTTTTGCAACTAAATCTCAGACACATATCCCGCACTGTAGGTGGCTGCTGTCAGCGATGTAGTTGCTGCCGTTGTCGTGCGTTGGATTTTTTTGACAGCTAACCCTCTACTGGTTTTGATATTTTTTCGTGTACCATGGGGCGAAAAAAACAGCTAGAAAAATACAAACAAGCGATTTTTAATGCGAACTCAGCCTCGGGGCAAACTTAATGTTTTAATTAGCACAGCTTTGGGTTCAGCGTAAGGTTGCTTGAGGGGAGCAGATAACAAGCAATTGCAAAGTGCCACGCCCACTTTAGGCATAATATGTAGAATTATTATTATAAATATTCGCCAAATCAAAAGCGCATTCATTTGCACATTTCACACAATTTTTCTTGCCGTTTGCATGGCGCACTTAGAGCTCAAACATTGGCAAGATCCAACCGCCGGGCAGCTACTGTCATTCATTGTCTCGAACAATCGTTAGTTCGTACTTGAACCCGGCTTTTGAACTGAGCTCACAGTGCGCGAGTCGCTCTAACTCCATGGGTAATCGCAGACTACTCGTTTCGCGCTGGGTTCTTGACATGAGGAAGCCATTTGGTCGCCATATTGTATTGTAATGACTGTAATTAGTCAAAACCAAAGAGTTCCAAAAGTCTTGGCACTCTGAAGAGATAAAAATATTAAACTGAGTTCTTAAGTCTAGGCGTTGATTCGTTTATAAAGTTATTAGTGCTTGCTTATTTTGAAATATTGTAAAAACTTATTTTTGGTTGCGGAAAACAAAAGAATTTGTTTATATCTTTAAATACGGGTTAAAATATAAATATATGTATAAAATATACAAAGTGATTTTGCAGACTTATAAAAATAATATTGATCATCCTTAATTCGCTTCATTCGTAATATAAATAATAAAATCATACGCTGTCGGTCGGATTTAGAATATATATTTAAACATACCTTCAGGGAAATAATATTTTATGTGAATTTAGTTATTCATTTGACTATATGCTTTATTCTTTATAAGGTATGTATATATCTATTAAATCTATTTAAAGTCTACGCTGTCTTTTTTAAGAACTATCGGATTAAACCATTTTAATCTCCAATCATTGTCTTTTTAGTTATATCTAACAAAAAGATAATATATTTTTGAATATTTACACGTCTTTTTAAATATATTATTCTTTACTGTCTAACAATTTATTTTTCTGAAAAGTGACTTTAAAAATCTCAAACGATATACCTAACGTATCCTTTAGTCAT
Source organism: Drosophila jambulina (assembly GCA_018152175.1). NCBI lineage: Eukaryota > Metazoa > Arthropoda > Insecta > Diptera > Drosophilidae > Drosophila > Drosophila jambulina. The sequence goes on along the minus strand of JAECXH010000114.1, from coordinate 22,066,105 downwards.
TCGAATAATGCTCAGATTCTGAGAACGAAGCGTCGTGTGCCATGGCCCTCTTATTTGAAAGTCACCTTTGTTCTGTCACTCAGAGCATCAGTAAATATATACAAACATAGACATAGACATAAACATGTATTTATCAGACACATTTGATCGATTAAAACAAAAGACTTAAGCAAAAAACTTGCTTCTGTTGAGCGACAAGTTTTTTGTTATCCGTAAAAAGTGAAATTAAGATGCAGCCTTCTCTTTCCGCGCCTCACCCTGAACGCAATACTGCAAGTTAAATAATTTTCTCAACTTTAGTAATGGCAATTAATTTCATTTGTCGTTTCTCCTTCATTGTTGCATTATTATAACATTGCTGTTCGTGGCCAGATATATATATATATTTACGATAGTATATGTAAACTATTAGCAATTATTCAATTATACATGACATGACTCGGACTGGAACTGGATAGCACTGGCATTGTTTCAGTTTTAATTCAATTTCCATTTATTAAATATGTGTTGAAGCCATAAAGCATCAGCGAACACGCATCAAGATCAAGTCCGATGGAGGAAGGGTCGTGGCGGATATTCGTTTATGTTTCTTGATCTTGATTGCCTGACCTGGCCATTTAATGATGAATTCCCAAAGCGGCCGCCTCGAACAACCATTTATCAAGGCCCTGGATGAGTTGGCTATTGTAAATATTTACATGGCCCGGGGCCCCGTCTCTCCCCACCAAGGTCAAAGTGTGGCAGAAGAGTTGTATCGAGCGCTGTTGGGTTATTGCAAGGCAGGCACTTGGCTACACATTCTTTGGATTCAAGAATGTTATGACCTTGGTCTTTTATATCTTGTTGGGGAAAATCAATTTACATGACCAAGAAAAAAATGAAAACTAGTATTGATAATTAAAACAATAATCATTTTTAAGAGGAATTATATGGCGGGCTAGAAGTAACAAATTGGTATTAAAATTAATTTAAATTAAATTATTTAACTATTTAATATTTTAAAATTATGTTTTTAAGAGATATTATCATCTTTAAAATATTGAGTGAAATCAATATTAACAAGAAAGAACTTCGGCGCGCCTTGCAGCTTACAATTGGATCATTATGCATTAATAAAATTTTATCAAATGAAAAGTAAAAGTGACAGGAATTGTATACAACATTTATACATATAAAAATTCGGTTTAACATTACGTATACGTAATATTTCCCGAACATTCCTATGGCAGCTATATGATATAGTAATCCGATTTTGATCAAATTAAAACCGAAATTCTAGAATAATATAAAATGGCCATTTCTCAAATTATATGAAAATATCTTGAAAATTGGACAAGTAATAATTTTTTTTCTGAAAATTTACCGATCGTTCCTATGGCAGCTATATGATATAGTCGTCCGATCCGGCCCGTTCCGACTTATATAGTAGTGAGAGCATATAGAAGACGATCTGCAAAGTTTCATTCAGATAGCTTCAAAACTGAGGGACAGACGGACAGACGGACATGGCTAGATCGACTCGGCTGTCGAAGCTGATCAAGAATATATATACTTTATAGGGTCAGAAATGTCTCCTTCAATGCGTTGCAAACTTCTGACTGAAATTATAATACCCTGCAAGGGTATAACAAGGGTGCAATATTTTTCTCTTTAGTGAAAAATTATTTATATTTCTGGAAAAAAAAATTATTATTATTTGAAAACAGGAAAAATAAATAAAATTTATACAGCGCAATAAAAAATTAATTGTATTATGCATTAAAAAGTATTGAGATAAAATACAAAAAAGAGTAATAATTGAAAATATAAAAAAAATTAATATAAATAAAAAAAAATGATGTATACTTCCTAATATAACAATTATATGACTTCCTAATATCGCAAGAATTATTTTACACTTCACACTTTAAATTAAAAGAGTTTAAAATAAACAAATGGATATACATTTAGATTGTAGAGCAAATTTTACATACATTAATATTTTTCTCAAATAAAAAACTGAATTCCGTTTCTACAAAATCTACTTTTCCTCTTTAGCACCTCTTACCAATTAAAAAATAACACTCAGCGCTAAATAATAAACATAATTAAAGAACGAAAATTAAACAAATTCGAATAAATTGTTTGATCAAGTCATTTGAGAGTTGTTTGTGTGCACAACTCAATTAATTTCCAAACATTATTCAAGTTCAGGTTTATTAACCTTTAGTTCAAAAGTGCAAACAATAACAAATTAATAGATTTTTCATAGCGAAGGTCAAAAGATTATTATTTTTTCTCTTGGCGGATTCTTCAAAGCAGCCAATAAACTGGCACAATTGTTAGAATTTAATGTGCAAAGAGAAATATTAATGACAAAGATCGGATCCGAAGGCCACACAGGGAAAATGTGAAGTTCTTAATATATTTTGGTCATAATAACGACATGTATACCACAAATTTCCATATCTTGAAATGGCTATATAAGCATGAGTATCAAAATACAAATGGGCAAGCACCAAAGCAAATTCAAATTCTACTACAATGCTATAATTTACTAGAGTTACCGACGCCTCGTGAGAGCATTCGAGCGTGCACCTTGAAGGTTAGCCGCGGGGCTGGGTTGCGATTATTAAAGAGCATTAATTGGAACATCGTCGGAGCGCGCCGGACAGCGGGAAGTTGAAGTCTTCGGAAGGTTACCCACTGCGCCTATGACTGGGGGTTGTGTTTGGCTGCGCTTTTGCCCCACCAGCTGTGAGCCCAGTTATTCACATTATTTATTATTTTCCTAGTGAATCGGCGAAGAGGCAGCTGTCTAATCTGCATCGTGATTGTTACATAGTTGCATACGTATGGTGTAAAGTTCAGGGTCATTCATCAGTTAAACACCTGCGATTTCCATGCACCCGCGAAGGCGCTTAGTTGTAATTAGTCAGGCCTTGCATGCTACTAATTAATGAATGAAATGAAAGTTTATCTGTTTTTGCCAATGAATATAAAATATGTTTTATACGCAACGAAAATTAGCAAAAATGTATATTTAAATTGCGCGGTCTCAAGACAAATGTTTCGATACCCAGTCTAACGCTATCGATTTATGTGCAAGTGTTGATAAATATCAGAGACAAGCAAACACCCTTCCGTGTTCCACTTCTCACCGTTCCATAGCGTTCACCAGCTACCAGCTGCAGACTGCAGTGGAGAAGGGAAATCTCTAGTTTGGTCACACTGATCAGCTGAATTTTTTTTTTGCAATTGGGGAAATGTTTTAAAAAATAAATATAAAAGAAAAAGCTTAACCATGGAAATACCAGACACATTTTACAGTAAAGATGAATATGTGGAGACTGTAAGTATTAAACACACGATTAGATGAATATCTGAGAGCACTGAATGACGGGATGACCTCATCATGCCCAAAACTGCTCTTATGCTTTTCTACAGGCCTCCGGGAACAAAGTGAGTCGTCACACGGTTTTATGTGGCTCCCAGAATATCGTGCTCAATGGAAAGGTGATCGTCCAGAGCGGCGCTATAATCCGCGGAGACCTGGCGAACGTGCGGGCCGGAAGATACTGTGTAATAGGCAAGGACTCTGTGATCCGTCCTCCGTACAAACAATTCAGCAAGGGCATAGCCTTCTTCCCGATGCACATCGGCGATCATGTGTTCATTGGAGAGGGCGCTGTCGTCTCAGCAGCCTCAATTGGATCCTGTGTGTACATAGGCAAGAATGCCATTATTGTAAGTTTTCGACTTACCAGTTAAAATCTGAAAGATAACAAGGAACTTTCTTTTTTCAGGGCCGCCGTTGCATACTAAAAGACTGCTGTGTGATTGAAGACGGTGCTGTGCTACCCCCGGAGACTACTGTAGCCAGTTACATGCGGTACACGGTCAAAGGAACCATCGAGGGCGCCCAGGGCAACCCATACTTTGTACCCGCCGCCATGCAGGATGAAATGGTCAACTACACAAAGTCTTTTTACGAACACTTCGTGCGCACGCCGGCACCAGCTAGCTGATTAACTAATAATAAATAAATTTAACCTTATTTACAAAATAAGCAGAGGTTTATATTCTATAAGTATGCACATTGAAGGCTGTTTCAGTTAATCTATCAGTCCCGTGTCGCAGTCAAACGCCTCTTCGCCGCACTCAAAGATGGGGAAGCTCATGCCCGTGCGACGTGCTATGACCGAGGCCAGCTCCTCCGAGTTATTCTCCTTGCGAGCCTGCAAATTCCGGTCCAGCAGTAGCACGGTGGCGGTGTTACGACAATTTGAAACGGTGGCAGTTATGTGCAGCGGCGTCTGTTTGCCGTCCGACTCGGCATTGATATCGGCCCCAAACTGCAGCAGCAAGTGGGCACAGTCCGCGTTGTTCCACTTGCAGGCGGAATGTAGGGGTGTCCAGCCCAGTTCCGTGCGAGCATTAGGATTGGCTCGATACTGCAGCAGGAGCTTAGCCATATCCACGAAATTGTTGTAGGCAGCACGGTGCAGCGGCGTGTATCCGTCATTGTCCCGGGCATTCACGGTGTCCGCATCCAGGCGAAGAATCTCCCTCACTTCGCTAATACGATTCTCGCTGACTGCCCACAGGATCATGCGTTCAATGCTGGCTGGAAGATATATATGGACCCAACAAGCAGGATTATAAAGAAAACAACTATGGACTTGTAAAAACTAGTTTCCTACACTGCGGATTCTTGTCCTCCTCGATCAATTCGTCGGCATCGTCGTCCCAGCCGCTGACAAACATTCCGCGAGGTACCTTGGCATGCCGAAGCTTCTCCACCTGTGATTTCTCATCATCCGAGTCATAGTCACCCATTATAAGGAATTTTTTGATCAAAATAATAACTTTTTGTTTTTTTTTCTGTTTGCCAGTGGGACCGTTAGTGAAGAAGGAAACAATACCATGAAAGCAGAAAAATGTGTTCCGTCGGTCACACAGAACCGAAACAAACGGAACGGAAAGTGGAACGGAACAGAAAAAAAAACAAATACCTCCTCCAGCTCTGTATTTGTTTACTTCCTCGCCACCATGTCGAACCCACAGGAGGAACTGCTGCCGCCCAGCGCCGAGGATGACGAGTTGACCCTGCCGCGCGCCAGCATCAACAAGATAATCAAGGAGCTGGTGCCCACGGTAAGGGTGGCCAACGAGAGTCGCGAGCTGATCCTGAACTGCTGCTCCGAGTTCATCCACCTTATCAGCTCTGAGGCCAACGAGGTTTGCAACTTGCGCAACAAGAAAACGATCAACGCAGAACACGTCCTGGAGGCGCTGGAGCGGCTAGGCTTCCACGACTACAAGCAAGAAGCGGAGGCCGTTCTCCATGACTGTAAAGAGGTGGCGGCCAAGCGACGGCGACAGAGCACGCGCTTGGAGAACCTGGGCATTCCGGAGGAGGAGCTGCTGCGCCAGCAACAAGAACTTTTCGCCAAGGCTCGCGAGGAGCAGGCGCGCGAAGAGCAGCAGCAGTGGGTAAGCATGCAGGCCGCAGCCATGGTGCGACAGCCGCAGGCCGAAGGCTCCATTGCCAGCAAGCCCAGCGAGGATGATGAGGACGAAGACGACGACGACTACTAGTAAAAGATTATTTTCTCTATACACCTAATGTGTAACTTTATGCTTAACAAAATATATTGCCATAAGTACTATCAACTAAGGTACTAACAACTCTGACCTCCACTATCCGACAGCTTGGAAATCTCTGCCTTCTTGTCATCTATTTGTAGGTGAACTAATTTGGGCAGAGGCTGATTCGAATTATAGGTTCCTGGCACATATTTGCCCAAAATTTCTGTGTGCTCTTTCCAGAATTGTGGAGAAATCAGATCCTCGTGCAACGGCACAATGGCCTGCCTCGCCTTGTCATCCACAGAGACGCGCTTTCTGAGCAGAATCGTTCCCTTTCTGTACATGGCCGGTAGATTGTTGTAGTTAATGCCAAACTCCTGGAAGAGCAGCTCGTTCTTGTCCGCGGAGAAAGTGCCTCGCAATTTAGCCTCCGCCTCCTGGTTCGTCAGTCCCTTCTCCAAAACCAGCTTCCAGAAGGCCGTATTGTACAGATTGTTTACATGCACATCCGCCTGCCGCCAACTTAGGTAGTCCCTCAGATTCTCGTCGGACGGATATAGGACGACCCGCCCATCGAAGCAGGGGGCGTAGGCGAGGGGCTGGTCCACCCACTTGGACCACTGCATCACATAGCTCGTGGAGAACAGACTGGTGACATAGGTGAGCAGCTTGGCGGAACGGCGTTTGTAGGCAGCCGTCTCCTTTCGAAATACAAAGGAGTATTCGTCGCTCTGCCCATAGGCGAGGACAATATCCCGGAACTCCGCCATCACCGCCGTGGCGGCTGCGTTCATCACATTCAATGCTGCAATAGAGATATGTAGAGCTTAATTTGCGTAACCTGTATATTTTTCTTACCATTCTCGTCGTTCGGCTTTTCAAAGTCGTGTGTTTTTGAGAACTTGTGAAACTTCTTGCCATCGATGCGAACTACTATCCACACGTTTGGCAGTATACTGTCGTCCTGCTCGAAGGTTTTTACGTACTCAAACCTGCTGCAGGCCATGCTTCTTCTGGGTGGATGTAGACCAGCTGCGCTCTGATTCAATATTTCGCCAAATTTCCTCAAAAATCCAATCAAACGCATTTGAAGCTCCCTCTTTCGCCACCACATGAGATGAGTTAACAGCTGATTGGCTGTCTATCGTTAGTGATGGACACCCATTCATGTACACGAACTACAACTTTTTTATTAAGTAAACTGTGCCTTCTGAAACCATTTATTTTGCAATACCTTGCATGTTTTTGTTTCAATTTTAAATTAGTTCCATACAAAATAATAATTATAGTTCATTATTTGTTTATTATTTTTTGGAACGTGCAAAGTCTCTTCTCTAGCTGCGATAGACCGATAGTCTCATAGGCCTCGTTTTCTCATCACAAAAAATTGAATATTTTGCGAATTATGAGCCTCAATTACGAACAAAATGTTGCAGACGAGCAATTCGCCAGGACGCACAAGGAAGTCAGCCTGTCTGACGACGAGAGTGAGAGTGCAGAGACCACAGTACCTCTCGCACATGACCCGCCCACAGACAATCCCGTCCAGGAGTTGGACGACGAGCCGGCCGCCGAAAAAGCTGGTGGCACCGATGACGGTGGCGTCGCGGGTAAAAGCGAAACAGAGGAGGAGGACGGAGCAGCGGGAGGAGCGGCCAACACACATGTAGTGGCCAACCACTACAACGAGCTGAAGGAAGCTGGACGCAAGGACCGGCAGAAGTCAAAGATATTCTTCATGCGCAACTTCAACAACTGGATGAAAAGCCAGCTGATCAACGAGTACATGTCGCAGCTCAAGCAGCAGATGCGCGTTGGAGACGCTCTGCGTGTGCTGGACATGTGCTGCGGCAAGGGCGGGGATCTGCTCAAGTGGGAGAAGGCCGCCATCTCCCACCTCATCTGCACTGATATCGCCGAGGTGTCGGTGGAGCAGTGCCAGCGGCGATACCAGGACATCCTGCAGCGAGCTGAGAAGTCGAAGTTTGCCAACAAGTTCACGGCCGAGTTCTTTGCCTGTGACTCGACGTTGGTGCGACTACGCGAACGCTACAAGGATCCCTCGCTGCATCTTAATCTCGTGTCTTGTCAGTTTGCCTTCCACTACTGCTTCGAGTCCCTGGCCCAGGCGGATTGCATGATGCGCAATGCGGCCGAGTGTCTCAAGCCGGGCGGCTACTTCATAGCCACTATTCCGGACGCCTATGAGATCATCCGTCGGCTGAAGGCAGCCGGTCCGGATGCCCAAGGTTTTGGCAACGATGTGTACAACATTGAGTTCGACTGCTGTACAGACCCCCTGCCCATTTTTGGAGCAAAGTATCAGTTTCACCTGGAGGGTGTCGTCGATTGTCCCGAGTTTCTGGTGCATTTCCCCACGTTGGTCAAGTTGGGCAGGAAGCACGGCTTGCAGCTGTTGCGGCGCACCACGTTTGCGGATTATTATAAGGAGACTCTACCCCAGGGTCGACAGCTACTGCAGCGCATGTCAGGCCTAGAGACGGTGCAAGCTCAGCGTTGTGCCGATGACGAACAGTTTGCCCATGTGCGTAGCTTCCAGGGATCCCAGCGCAGCCGACCGTTGGGAACTCTCTCTAAGTCAGAATGGGAAGCTACAAGTAAGTCATTAACAAATACTTATTTTCAAAGTTCCCTTCCTAATGAGTGTTTTCTTCTAGCTCTTTATCTGGTTTGTGCCTTCAAGAAATGTAAAAACACCTGGGATACCAATGGTAAACCGTTGTTTGAGTTCGACGACTGAATAGCGATGCCAAAATTTTGGTTTCTTTTGTTGTACACATTTGCCCCAATATATAAGAGATTTAAACTCGAAAGGATGAACAGATGATTAAATATTTAAGACCATTAGTTTGCATGTTATCCAATTTAGTTTGTAAGATACAACTTTACAGTAATAGGGATTTTATAGCTTTTTCAATTAATTTTTTTACAATGTGTTCAAAGTGTAATTTTTCATTAATAGATTTTTCAATATTTCAATTATATAACCAGACATGCATGTTTTATTTAACATTTGAATAATAGTGGGTTCGGCAAAAGGCTCTGAGCTTAAAAAAATGCCCCTTAGACTTTGTGTCAAGTGGTGAATGAATTTATCTTAGAGGAATCCCAGTTATGCAGGTGCAAAAAAAGAGGAAATTAATCTGCTCCATTTCATATGTAATTTTTTACCTTTTTTTCCAGGGAGGATGATTTTCCCTTCAAAATATAAAAATTATCTTTGGGCTTTCCACCGGAAAAAATCTAGATCGAATCTGTTTTATATTTAATTATTTTTTTTTCAAGTATGATTAACAGAATTTATAAACAATTCAGCACCTGATTCACCCAATACTAGCTATATCCATACCAAAATACCTAATGGATATGAATGTTTTAGGAGGCACATTCATTTATCAGGAAAGAGTTGTTTTAAATTTTAAAGTAGCATGAAAATAAAAGAAAAATGCATTAAGCCAGAACCTTTCCAAGACTTTACATAACAATTTTCCGAACGACTTTTTCAATACCAGGTTTAAATATACTAAAAAATTAAATACAAATAAATAAAAAGTAATAACATACAGAATATAATACTGACATCGTTAAATAAATCAACTAGTAATGCTGTCAAAAATATTAATGAAAAATATTAGAGCTGGAAGATATTTACATACATTTTAACAATTAGTAAAAATATCGTACTTAAAAAAAATTACTTTTGAACATTCTTCGAAAACACAAAAATTAATTTTAATATTATTCTTATCAAGCTTTCTAGCTTAGGGGATTTGAACAGAAATTTCGATTTGCGGGTTAATCACATAATTTTGGGAAAAGCCAAACATTATCCGAAATTTGGGAAGTACCGCTTTCAAGTGGCTTATATGGGAAGCTTTGATAAGAAAGCTTTCGGCATTCCGCGTGAGAGCCGTGTTCGAAACTGGAAAGGATATATCGAAGAAAGCTGAACACATATCGGGGCTGAATCGCGGCGACAGAGAGAGCGCACAGCTGTTGCTTTCACAGCGACGGCGCCTTTGAAGGACATCGGGCAAAGGTTAGTCCTGACGTTTACGTTGCCGGGTCGTGCTTGGCAGCGACCTAACCTGTTTCGCAGCGTTCAGTTCGGTTCTGGCCTGGCCCAAAGCGAGCGACCCCTTACAGTCCCCAGCGAAAGCGTGTCGTGCCAGGCGTTCGATGCATCAATGAATTATTGTAGCTCAAGTGTAAATAAATATTTGATAATGGAACCCGCGTAGGGGTGGCTCGGTTCAGGTGGATTGGTGCCTGGTTGCCTGGTCGTCGATTGTCAGGAGGGCGCTGGCATAAATTACGCCATTGATTGCTTTCGAGCTGAATGCAAACTTTATATTGCGGCAATCAGTTGGTTCTCCCTTTCATTATCGGTTCTCCAACCCCAACCCCAACCCCATCTCCATCTCCACTCACATTCCCCTATCCACCCCCTACCACTTCCAATTCCCTCGCTCTTTGGCAGGCTTTCCTTGAGACTCTCTGGCCACTTTCCCCAAGTTCTTGTCAGATAATTTCATTATTTAAAGTTTTGCTCATAAAAATCAACTTTGGGTGTAAAGTTTAAATTTGTTTTGCACATACTGACGCACACAAAATTGTTTACAATAAGAAAGGCAGGCACGTGTACGTGTGTGGGCGGACGGGTAGGTATCCTGGATTGTGGGGCGGATAGGTGGTCGGTTGGGTGGGTCCGCTTTGTTTAAAGTAGAGCGTGCGTATTTATAAGGCAAACAACGGAGCCAGGGCTACGGCTACACGAGCTGTTTACGTTTACACACACGGTTTGTCCTGTACAAGCCCCTGCCTGCTGGCTCTCTCTCTCTCGCTCTGTCTCTCCCTGTCTCTCTTTCAACTACCAGGCCACCGCTTTTGGCCAGGTCCTCTCCGCATGTCCTTCGCCACGACTCGCTTTGCACTGATTGGCCCTAATGAATCTTTTTGTTACCTTCTCTGTGCGGCCGCCTGCGCATTGTACCATGCGGTCTATGTAAATTAGTTCACTTTTAACCCAAATATTGGGAAATGGTCATTTCACACCCCCGCCGAGCGGCAAATTAACATTTTAAGCATTCATGCCACTGCAATTTAAATACTTGAAGCTACTCTCAGTTTCAGCGAATGTGTGTAATTATTTTTGGATCTTGAATCGTTTGGTGTTGGGTTAGTAAGTAGGAGCCACTATTCTAAATATATTTTTTAGGTACCCTTAGTAAGTGAATGAATTACTTTTTCATTGATCTCTGATTTAGCAGACAGCCAAGAATGTAAATATATAATTATATTAAATAAATGGGAGAATGTGTTCTATAAATGACAAACAAATGTTCAAATATTCTGCTGTATTGTTATATATCTCTACATTTTGTATAGCTCATAAAACAGTAGATCAGACAACGATATCATGCTTTCCTATAAAGTATAGGAAAATAAATAAAGAAAATAGTATGAAAAACTAAAACTCTTCTTTTTTAAACTTCTTTAGTAAACCTTAGAAATCTATTCGAATAGAATAGTAGGTTGAACATGTTTTTAAACCCGCAATTTTAAATATTTTCGGATATTACTCAAGATATATTAATTTCTTACTAGTATAGAATCATGCTATTATTTTGATAAATTATGGTCTAGTCAATTTATAATAACTATCGGAACAAATAAAAAAATCAATCAAATTGATTAAAATAGACTTAACTATATAAGTTTCGGAGACACAGCTCTGGCTCTGAATTTAAACCCTAAAGTTCTAGGTACCGGGTATTTCCTAGTCGAGCATACTTGTCCATTTTCAACCAATTTGTTTTACCAAAGGCTTTTCTTTTTCATCCCGGTAATTGATATGCCCGCAAAAGCCGATTCGATTAAAAAAAGAATATCTGGCTACGGGGAGATATTAAAAAATAATAAAAAGATCCGTGCTGCGCAAGGGTTAAGGGAAACACACAATGCCCGGACAGGTTGAGTTGAGTAATGTGCATACGTGACTGCAATGTGTCCGTGTGGAGGGACCTGTGTCGCTGTGTGCGTGCAGGTGTTGGTGCTGGGCACTGACAAAACGCAGGTAGGAAATGTGCGGCCCTACAGTACGTATACGCAGTGTGTACCAACCGAAAACATGCCGCAATGTTTGTTTTGTAAGCCTGTCGAGGCAAGCGAGCGAATGAGTGCCCGTCTCTCTCTGTCGCTCCCGCTCTCCCTCTCTCTTGCACTTTCGTCCTTTCTCCGTAGATCATAAAATGCACGTATTTGTATGTATGCGTGCCCCTGAATGTGGGTGTGTGTGCGGTGTGTGTTTATTCAACCGCATGAAACAATGTGAAAAACGCATGCCAGGCATACGACGACGGTCCTGTGTCTGTGTCCGTGTCTGTGGGGGCCTTCTGCTATGCTAAACTTTTTACAAGGATTGTCCCTGGAGCGGGCTGGCTTGGTTAACGCAACAATTTAACACAAAGCCGAAAAGAAGGCAAAAGAAATGAGAAGAAAAGGTTAAAAAAGCGTTCCATACATATTTGTGCATAGAAATGTAGGTACATATGAATGTATGTGCCCAAGGACTTAGCGGGCCATTGAAAGGATGTGAAGTTGATGAGCTGCAGCTCATCGCTTGGTAGATTCTGTGGTGCTCTTCTATCCAAAGAGAAACTTGAACTCTGCCCCTTACAAGCACAAGTGTAGCAGCAATTACAGCAGTGGTACACACTCGTATAGGTTTCTGTTTTATCTGCGTATTTAAATATTGCCAACAAACTTTTTAATTACTAAAAGGTTCCTTGTTGGCCCTACGACGACATAAAAATCAAGTCTGGTTTGTTAATTATTGCAATTGTTTTTACTCTCACTAATAGCTACTTGTTCAAAAACTTAATTACCAGATACACTTATTGTCAAATATGGAAATCTTTCAATATAATTTTAAAGAAGATATCTCAGAGTCCTATACAAAATGTTCCAAATTTTAAAAACTAATTTTGTTTGGCAAAAAAAGTATTTTACGGTGCCGTAACAGTCGTTTTCTTAATTGAAATTTCAGCACCTGTAAATATCTCGATATTTGACGAATAGGAAATTTTAAAGACGAATTTGAGTTCAGCTTAAAAAAAATCAACGAAAGACAATATTCCAGTTCTTGGTTCTAAAATGTTGTAAGCCTCTGTGATTATATTTTCTTACAAGGACTTTATCAGGCCAGAAAAAAAATTATACAAGATTATAAAATTTTATCTTAGACTCTTACTAATCAGACAGCAAGTCTTTTGGAAATGTTAATAGCATCATTTAGAACAAATCAAGATATCATGTGTTATAATTATGAAATATCTATAGATAATATTCACTAATATGTACGTCTTTCGTAAGTTATCCTTACTAATTAGTATAAAGCTAGACAATACAAAACTGTAATTGTAAAATCACATCCAAATCAATTTAAAGCTGTGACTTTACCTGCACTTTTGGCGCTTCACAAACAACTGGCATAACCTCTGACCTTTTCAACACAACCGAAAAGGATTTAATCTCTTGAACAGCTTTGATTTCTTTTTTTCTGACAATTTTCCAGTCAAGTGCATTTCAACATTCCACATGCATATATAAATACTTCTGTTTGAGTAATTGATTTCCCCAGTTGATGAATTCGAAATAGTAGCTGTTGGTGTCAGTTGCATTGGCTTAGCATTTGGCCTATGCAAATTGACCACAGAATCGTTTAGATTGCTGAGAGCCAGGAGTTGAGGCTGTCGAACTAAATTGCTGCATTTCCAATGAATTATTCAGCCAGGTTGCCATTTAGTTGGCAACTAATTGTGTACGCCGGAAATTAGCCCGGCGCTATCGATTCGAAAATATTCAATAATCCTGGAGCCTTGATAAGCTCATCAAACATGCACATGCCGCCACCCTTGCGCCGACGATCGGGGGGAACGAACGTTGTTTTCGGCACCAAGTGGGAGTGGGAGAGGGTTTGAGGGGATATGCATGGGTAACGAAGTACAAGTTGCTATGGCTCAAGCTCAAGGCGTGGCAGTTGGGCCTTAGATGTTGTGTGGCACACGACAACAAAACAAAGGTCAACTTGACAAGCGAGTTAAATGACAAGGACCTCACCTTGCCTTGGCCCAAGCCTGTGCCCGTGCCCGTGCCCCTGCCCCTGCCCGTGCTCGAGCCCGTGCGTGTTTGCATGTTTGACTCGCTGTGGCGACCCCAAAAATGAAGCTCAACTTTCGCTTTGAATGTGGCATGCAACCATTATGGCCTTTCGCTTTCAAAACAAAACCCCAACTCGGCCGGAACACTACGTTCCGTAGTTGTTGTTGGTCTTGTTGGGGTGTTGCCCTTGGCCAATTGCGAGTGAATTTTGATGTTTTGACTGGCCGTTCCCGGGGCCATTTGACAACTCTATAAAACCGGTGTCCTTAAAACTCCTACCACTCCCACGTTCACTTCCTCTCTCCCCCTTCCTCCCCCTGCCATTGGCTTTCATTGCCCCCTGCCAACACGGTAATTTCTCGGAGAGTTTGGCGACTTTCGACTTGGCCACCAAAAACTAAAAGCGAAAACTTCACAGAACCGACTTGGCAACTGGAAAAGCGGAAAAGCTTTTGGGGCAACGAAAGCTCGCGGCGCGGAGAGCTTTCGTCCTGGCGCTGCGAAAACGTAAATGTCAGTCATGGAGTTCCAGTCGTCGGATACATGTGGAACACAACGAACACAGAAGGATCCAATCGCATCTCATCCCCGAAACACAATGCGAAAAAGTCTCTACAAAAAATAGACACACACAAAAAAACTCCACTCTGTGCATAAAATAATACCTCAAACGAAGATGAAAAGATTTGAATAAATCGAAACCGAGCAGTGTTTAACGGAATTAAAGTGCGGGAATTGAGTAGAGTGAAGTGCGTGTGAGTGCTAAGGCCAGAAATCAAGTCAAAAATAAAACCCAATACATTAATAATTCATGGCCATCAAAGCGAGAAGCCTACTCTCGTTGGCTTGATAAGCAAGTGCACGAAAAGCAGCAGCCTTAAAGGATAAAGATAAAAATAAAGTAAAATAGTTGCCATTTAAGGAGTACATAAGAAGAAAGCGAGTAAATTGTTAAGCAAACCGCAGGCAAAGGCCAAACTCAAACAGAGAGTTGATAATAATTTAAGCTTGGCCAAAAAGCTCACGCCCCTGTTGTCTCAGCTTCGTTTCCTTCTTCGTTTTCTTATTATTATTTTCTTTTTTTGTTAAGTTTTTTATGCTTTTTATTGTGGGTGAGCAACAACAACAACAACAAAAACAACAACAAGAGCAGCACAAGTACATAGCTGCAGCGCCAGCATTGGAATTGCAATAACCATCATTTGGGGATTACGGAATATTATCGGGATCTGCTTTCATTAAAATGGATTTAAGCCAATGGCAATGCGCTGAGCTGCATTTGTGCATGGGATTATCGATTGTAATGCGCAGTCATCAAATTATGTTTGAACAACGCCGCCGCAACAGCGATAATAGTAGCAACAGCAACAGCAACAGCAACAACGACAGCAACAGCAGCAGCAGCTGGAGCAACAACAAGCTCTGAATTGGCCCCCTTGAACCCCTTTCGAAAGCCCCCCAGAACTTGGCGTCTTATGAAACAATTGAAGCACCGGCCAAAGGAGCAAAGGAGCAGACAAAGACAAAGGCAAAAAAGGAGACCGAAGCCGAGCAGCAGCAAAAGAGACAACGAAGGTAGCAGCAGGAGCAGGAGCAGCAGCAGCAGCAGCAGCAGGAGCAACAACAACAGCCGCCACCACAAAAATCGCATCACATTTTTAAACGGCAAATACGCAAAGTAAGTGAAGTGTAAACCGAGCGGGATGGCAATAGCCGGGGCAGGATCCAAAAGGAGGCAGCCAAGTGAAGCATTTGTCGCATTTCGTGCAGAATCCTCACCGTAATTAATGTTGTGAGTGTGTGCCGCCGTCGTCAGCGATGCCGCGCGCGGTGTGTGCGTATTTTTGTGTGTTTGTTGAGTGTGTAAACTAGGTCACTAGGAAGCTAGGATGCCCCCACCCACTTACACTTCAGCACCACTTCCCCATCTCCTTCTCCTTCCCCTTCCCCTTCACCGGCAGTGGCAGTGGCAGTGTCAACTCGCAAAATCTCCAACCACACCTTAGCCACCCCACCCAGGGCACCACTTACCTCGCCGGTGCTCGCGCTCACTGCCAGGATTAACGCCTCAGTGAGATTAACTGGCAAACAATTTCGGAGTGGCTGCGGTGTCTTTTGTGGCTATATAGATTTATGTATGCTGCTGGCTTGTCTAGCGTTTTGAATTCAGTTAATAGGGTAGAATATCATGAAGTACAAAAAAAGGGAGGAAGTACTTGTTATCTAATCAAAAGAGCAAACTTAAACCTATATTAGGATGATTATTAAAGGATATATAGTATATTTATCTAATATAAATTAATAAACCATAATATACCCTTTTCTTTAATTGCTAGCTAGAAAATATTTTAAAATTGAAAATTTAATACTATCTCTAAATTTAAAGTTCAATTAAGCTTACAATTTACATTTAAATCCATAAAAGAACTTAAGCACAGCAAATAAATGTATATTCTCTAATCAAACTATGGGAAAAGTACAACTAAAACATATCAAATGAATTGAAACTACATTTTTTTAAGCAGCGAGGCAGTGTGGCTTTGCTAATTATGCTATATTTTTTTAAATATTTAAAATGTGTTATGGGAAAATATATAATATAGTACACCTTAAACCAGGGTTGCCTCACAAAACGAAAGTCATGAGTCAGAGAGAAAAAGTGAGCAAAGCAAAACGAAAACTCATTCGCCTCGGTATGAGTGTGTTTTCTTTTTGTAAGCCTTCAAAATTCAAAATTCAAATGCTCTGTTTTTATTTTTGTGTTTTTTTTTTTTATACTGTTTTTAATTCATTAGGTATGGTAATTAAAAGACCACAGTCCTGCCATACAAATTGGGCCAGCATGGAAGTATGTAAGCCATAAAACCATAAAGCACTAATAAAAGCGGAATGCTAGATGTCAAAGCTCTTTAGAAAAGTGTTTGCAGTTAAATGTTGCATTCAAGGAATCCGCTTAGAAACCTTAATTAATAGTGAAACGTGTCAGTAAAAGGGCTGTTTTTATATTCATATTTGAAAGCACATATCTCATGCGTGAGAGTACATACTCCACATATGTACACGTACCTATGTATTCGCAAAAGCACACGCAGGAACACACCGAGGGCGATAAAGAGGCCTTCCCCGCTACACAAACGTTTTTCCTATCTCATACATGGCAAAAAATTCGGTGACAGGAGTTTAGAACACTGCCAGAGGGGCTGCGGACAGACGAGGCGGGGTTGCGACCGAGTAAAAGCCATAAAACTCAGGCGCCGAAGCGCAAAATGCCCTTGCCTTGAACAAAAAAAAAATAAATAAAGGAGAGAACAACTGAAAAGTTGAGGACAACGGCGAATAAATAGGAACTGCTTATTTATTTATTTGTTGCCGACAAATCTCAATTGAAACAAAGTCGCAAAGCTTCCAAAATCAAAACTTAAACAGAAGCCACACAGGCGGGTAGCCCTGGGGGGAGGTTGGCCAATAAAAAGAATAAAGCCCTGGGAGAGGAGGAGGCAGAGAGACAATTACTATTAAATCCAAGTTCAATTCGGTCGGCACACAATTGAATTTGTTGCAGATTTGATTTGGCTTCATGTGGATTCCGATAACTATTATTAGCTGGGATTAGTGGCGGATGGGCTTTATTGCCACCGTTGCCGTTTGCCTCTTGAGTGACTTTGTATAATTAAAATACAATTCATTTAATGAATTTAAATGTTAGACTAAATTGAATTCGGTCTTTGACATTAGTAAATTTTATGAGAAGCTAGAATACAGTTACTTTTTTGGATTGTTTAGTAAACAATCACACTCTATATATGTTTAATTCAAGAATATATATTTTATTTTGCCACAAACATTATTTTTAATTATGTAGAAATCTAAAAGAATACATACACAAAAGTCATTAAATGTATTGAAATTATGATAATAAGTATGAAAACGGATTGCTGCTGGTTCATTCTCTACCAAGTTCGTTGTTATTTCTCCTTAGAAATATTTGCATATATTAAGACAAACACAAAGCGAGCTTTTGCTGGAGCTCTTAAACCTTTAAAACGCTATGCGCATACATATACGAACAAATGAAGGCAAATCCCCCAGCCTAATCCCGCATTACGGAACAAAACCAAAACATATCCCCCCAAAAAGTATGCTACAGAAATACTTACGTTTTAAATCCAGCTGAAAGGCAGAATGGAATCGTTTGCTTATGAAAATACAACCGCCAAGTTATCATGCACATTGCACAAAGTGGATTATAGTTAATGAGTTTCAGCAAAGTGATATAGCTACATATATTTATAAGCTTGATAAGTATTTCTCTGGCGGAACTTATTCCATCAAATTTTTGAACATCAATTGAACATTAAAATGAATTGAAAGTTAATTTGTCCGAAACAAACTATATTCAAACTAAATAATTGAATTGAATAATTGAAAACCCTTCCTTTTTTCTTGAATGTTTGAAATATTTTTAACTAAACCTGGTTAGATTTTAAGCTTCCTTAATATAACAATTTTGAAGGCATCAAAGTCAGGTAAAGAACATTCTTGAGTTTTTTTTTTAATGGATACAAATACTAAAGTGAATGAACTTTGAATAAGATAAAGTCTAAGTATATAGCTATGTATAATCTCTGATATCTGAGATTCAATATATTAGTAAACCATTCTTGGAAATATTGCATATTTTTAATGAAAACATACGATTTTTTAAGAAAAACCTAGTTCAAAAATTAAATACATCAATCAAATTTAAATTAAAAATATATATTGCGGGATATTTACCAAATTTAATTTCCCTTTTGAAAACCATTTTAATTTAAAAGTATTACTGCGATAGCATAACAATGCATAGTTTGCAAGAGTTATATTTAAAGAATTATTAGTACCATATCGTATTTGAAGGTGACATTTAAAACCTAAATAGATATTTGAAAGTTTCGATATACGTGCGATAAATCAATATTCTATTTGATATATCAAAGGTTAAAGATGTATGAAATATATGAAAGCAGGCAAACGAATGTATATGGGAGTTGTCGATATTTTAAAGTTGGATACATTTTTGATATGATATTCTTATCGATATAACATCCCAAATTGTTACAAAATAATAGACATAAAGAAAATGGAATGTAGCCAATTTACCCCAAAATATATAATAATGTATCAATATGTCATATTCCATTTGCATTCATTACAAAATCAGTAATATTAGCTAGTTCGATTTCATACTTAACTTTATTTCATAAATTTAAACCGCATATTATACCCAATTCAGCATCCTATTCAGTATACCGAGTCCTTAAGGAACACAGCGAAGTGTATAAATCGCTTACGTTTGCCCAAGTCGTCATAAAAACTGCTGTGGCCCATAAAACGAAGCTTGACGCTCGCTTTGGCTCAGTTCGGATTCATTTTCCCATGCCGCCTTCCGCGCTTTCCTTGGCCTTTCCTTTTGGGAGGACACTCCCAGATTTCTGTGTCTATTTATATGTATTTTGTATGTTTATTTGTATGGGTTTACCTCGATTTGTACTTTGTGCGCTCGCCATTTCGATAATCAAATTTCTGGCTCGCGTTTTGATTATGGCTCTGACTCTGGTTCTGATTCTGGTCCCGTTGCAGGATATGACAAGTGATGGTGCTGTTACGTTTTGGATATTTTTGCTTTGTTTGATCGCCTCGCCGCACCTGGAGGGGGGCGAGGCCGGGAGGCCCGATGAGCTGCACATCGGCGGCATCTTTCCGATAGCCGGCAAGGGAGGATGGCAGGGCGGGCAGGCGTGCATGCCGGCCGCAAGACTGGCGTTGGATGATGTCAACAAGCAGACGAACCTGCTCCCGGGCTTCAAGCTCATCCTGCACAGCAACGACAGCGAGGTGAGTAGCGAGAGTCCTGCCTAGGGTAAGCCCTACATAAAGTCCAGGTCCCCATACTGAGTACTGGGACGTCTCCTCGGTCCTCTGGCGCTCTGTCACACACCCTTGGGTGCCACTTATTTTGTTTCGTTTTTGTTTCTGTTCACTGATGACTGGAGTGCCGCTGCCAGCGAGTATGAGGCTGGCTGGTTGAGCGCTGGCATTCATTAGCATATTTCTCCAGGGGACGGGCGGGGATACGGGGCGGTCTTTTAAAAGTTGCCAAACAGTTTTATTATGGTTCGCAATGAAGGGTATTATTCGTAGTTGTGTTTTCTACTCAGTAAATACTGTGACAAGTCCAATACTCGTTAGTTTCTCGGCCTGTGAAGAACCATAAATTGACATTGAGATTCAATTAGGGCAAATTCGACATTGCGAAAAGTAGTTACATATACTTGGCTTAGACTTGGCTTAATTGCCTGTGATTTGTTACCTGAATTTAGTGTTAGTGTTAACCAAAATTACATGCATACTCCTAGGGTAAATACTCCTATATGATTAAGGTTCTAGGAAAGTTCTTGGTAACATGTTAAAATATATTCAAAAGATCTCATTAAATATGTAAATATAAACCTTTAGATCTCATATTTGCCAAATAAAACTAACAATAACAATCACAATAATAGTTTACCTTAAATCGTACAGTAAACCAGGGAACTTCAACTAGCAGATTTGGTGCAAATCTACATAAAAATAACTTGGAGAAGTAGAAACATCTTATGTTCAGGCCGAAAATTGTGATCAATCTGTGCCCTTATAAATATCTATTAGAAAAGTAGCCTACATACTATTAGTTATTTTTATACTAGACTTAAACTACAATTTATTCTTGTCAAAATGTGGAAATTTATTTTTTCCTGTTAGTTATAACTATAGAACTTTCAATAGAGGAAAAAAAATATAAATATAACTAGGATAAAACCAAATTAATATTTATATTAAATTTCCAACTATACTGTATACTTAAGACATCTTTAAAATAAACACTTATTATATTCAAAGAACAAAGAAATTTTTAGACATATTTTGATACTGCAACATAAAAGTTTTATATTTGAAACCAGTGACATTATCTCATTGAAAATATGGAAATATGTTAATAAATGAATAGCTAATACAGCAGTCGCTATTAATAAGCTTCCCGCCATTTCGAAAGGCATACATCATGATAAATGGCCAGTAACAAGACCCATTTTAGAGTTCGCACAGCCAACTAACTGGCGCTATCAATGCCCCTCGGCGCTTCACTTTATGTAACATTTATATTTATTTTCATATTTTGCACATTTCTGTGTGTTTTCCATTTTAAGGATCTGCGGTACAGTTGTTGCGGTTTCGACTACTTTGGCTTTGGTTTCGGTTACGGTTTCGGGGCCCCTTCTGCCCTGCCTATTTATAAGCGCGAACCTCATTAGTTTTAAGTGAGCGAAAGCTTAACTACTTGTTTTGAGTTTTGAATGAGGTCACTTTGCCCCGGCCCAGCCGTAGCTCATCATTTGAGTTATTTTTATTCAAGGCTGCCAGGAGGGACAGACACTATATATCCTAGGCCACACTCGCATCCACATCCACATCCACAGCCATTCACTGGGAAGATGCGGACATGCAGATAAGGGAGGAGGACGGAGGGAGCTGGAGGTGGATTCATCTCTGTTCCATGTCCATGTCTGTTCCGCTCCTCCATCCTGGTTAGTTCGGTTCAGTTCAGTTCGCTTCGCTGGACTGAGCCGAGCCGGGCGCGTTATGTTTGTGGCTTAGGCAAACAGCTTCCGTTAAATTCTGCATAATTAGTTGCCATCTCCAGCTCCCGCCCCGGCTCCCCACGTCCCCAGCCACATCCATGTCAGATGGCAAGCGACAAGCGGCAAAGGTCGCACGCAATGTTTGCTTTTGCGTTTGCCTTTGCCGCTGCCTTTTGCTTGACCTACTTTGATGTGTGAAATGTCCCAAAGAAGCCTACACAGAGGCACCACACAGAAGCGAACAAAGAAATATAAACAATTGTGAACATTTTGGTCTCTACAAAATAAACTATCAAATGCCCTTCTAACGTATGGGATCTAGCAGAAGTGCAAAAGATCTCGTTTTGGGTGTAAGTAAATGAACCAAGAAAACGTTTTAAGTGCAGAAATACTTTATTACAGTTCGAATTTATTTAATAGTTTTTATAGCAAGAAAGAATAAAATGTTAAGGCTTAGGTACGAACACACAAATTCATGCATTCAATTCACAAATTCATGCATTAAATTCACGAATTAACGCATTCAATTTATGAATTCATGCATTCATTTCCCGAATTCATGCATTTCATTCAAAAATTGGATGAATTCTTTATTTCAATTCACGAATTCATGCATTCAGTTCAAGAATTCATGCTTTTAATTCACGAATTCGGGCATTCAACTCATGAATTCGGTATACAAAATGTGTAAATAAGAATGAATTAATAAATACTTCATAAACATTGAGGCGCAACTGAGTGACTACTGCATTAGTCAGGTCAGGGACAAACCAATAAATGTGTCAATTCCATATTTATTATTTAACAATATGCTATAAATAGTCTGGTACCTGTGTGTGTTGGAAAAGAAGGACTTCTTTTCATTTCACGTATTCAAGAAATCATGAATTATGAATAGGCTTAGATTTAAAGTATATATTTAAAGTATTATACAGTATAATAATCATAGGATCAAAATAGAATATCAATTAAATTAATCCTTGAATGCTATGCTTATCTTTTTGTAAATATTTTAATTTTCAAAGAGCGTGAATAAACTTACCTCTAAATTTGCACCTCTAATTCCTTACACTACATGGAAAGAGTATAAAACAAGAAATATTTAACTAGAGCGACCGCTTATAATGCGGCTTGCCTCGGGACACCACACACCCACACCTCGATATAAATAAGTGGGGAAGTAGGAGCAGGATAATACTTATGCATGGACAGGGACTGGACATGAAAGGGAAAGAAAAAACAATTAGAAAGGTTGTTTACACGCAAACCACGTAAGAAATATGAAAAGTGTCGTCAGAAGGCAGGAGAGTGGGAGGAAAGGGAAACGAAAAGGAAAAGGAAACGACAAACAGGGAAAACGAGGTTTCCATGTAAATGAATGAATGAGAGAATGAATAACTGAATGAATGAATCATTTATATGGTCAACATGGACGTAAATCGAAACGTAAGCCCAAGAAGCGAGCTAAAGTCAAGTAAGGAATAAGTCGACCCTAATAATACCCGCCAAAATGAGTAGCAATTATCGAAAAAGCACCATAATTTTTTTGAGTATTACATACTAATATTCATGAATACTATGGTTTTTTATTACTTAATTTTTTATATCAAAAGAATGTAAATGCAAGATATTGTTGAGATTATTTAAGTATCTGAATGCTAAGATCTTTAGTTGGTTTCAGAAATATACAAATTGCAAAATTGCAAATGTACTAATCAGTAAATATTATGGTTTATATATTTATTTTATTTTAATATAAACTATACATTTATAAGTTTCCAACTGTATCATCGGCTTATTTGAGACAGTAGGGTATATCTTAGAGTAGAGTAGATTATAAGAACAACCTAATTGCCACAAATGACAACCAAATCATTTCGATAATAATTTTCCAATGAACACCGAGATATAAATTATAAGAAATGTGCTATTAATAACTCCTTAAGTGTCGCTGCTTAGCAGCCGACATAATCAATAACTTTGGTCAGTCATCAGGCGGCACCCACTTTATGTGGGAATGTTTATCGAAGAGTGACGCAGAGCATAATTTTGTTGGCATCTCCCGATATATAATAATTCACTTTCCCTTTCCGCAGTGCGAGCCCGGGCTGGGCGCCAGCGTAATGTACAATCTGCTCTACAATAGACCGCAGAAACTCATGCTGCTGGCAGGATGCAGCACGGTCTGCACCACTGTGGCAGAGGCTGCCAAAATGTGGAATCTCATTGTGGTAAGTTACATTTGCATAATGCGAGGCCAACAAGGATATTTTTAGGACCGTATACACGAGGCAGAATCTACGTAGATTTCAGAAATCGTATTTGTGTTTAGAAAAACTAAATGGGGTAGGTGTAAGCTCTGGTTTTGCATTAGGTAATTATTTGTTTGTACATTTAGAAAGTTGATTAAATTACATTTTGTTATTTGATTTCTATATATTTGTTTATTTATTTATTTTTTTTAAGTCAACTAATGGGAATTGTAAACTGTAACGGGCGTTACCGAAACACATATCACCCTTAACAGAGGCCAAATAGAAGAATATGTTTTAGAAACATCTCCTGCCCAGAGATCTAGAGTTCTCCCCCTGCATGAGCCAAGTCTAAGTTGCCTGAAAATAACTTGGAAAAGTTCAAAGAATGCGTATATTCCTTATAACATGTGTAGGATTGAACATTAATTCTTAATACGCATCTTTACAGACTTATCTATATATGTGAATAATTATAATTTGAGGGTAGTGATCCATAAATCTTTGTTTTCCAAAGATTTTCCATATTCTGATTTCCATAATTATATGTTAAGCATAGTTCTATACAAAAGAAAATATTTATTAAGACATTTTCCTTATTACATTGGCGATATAGTATAAAAACCAATATCCTGAAATAGTTTAAAAATGTCGTTTTAAGTGTAATGAAACATTTCTAATGTTTTATTCCATTCGCAGCTTTGCTACGGAGCCTCAAGTCCGGCGCTGTCGGATCGCAAGCGGTTCCCCACCCTGTTCCGCACCCATCCCTCGGCCACAGTGCACAATCCCACCCGCATCAAGCTGATGAAGAAGTTTGGCTGGTCCCGGGTGGCCATTCTGCAACAGGCCGAGGAAGTCTTTATATCGGTGAGTCGTTTCGCCTACCTTTAAAGAACTCTATTGACCTCCGATATCATTTCAGACCGTAGAGGATCTCGAGAATCGATGCATGGAGGCTGGCGTTGAAATCGTAACTAGACAATCATTTCTTTCCGATCCAACAGACGCCGTGCGCAATTTGCGACGCCAGGATGCACGCATCATTGTGGGACTCTTCTACGTGGTGGCTGCCAGACGAGTTCTGTGCGAGATGTACAAACAGCAGCTCTATGGCCGAGCCCATGTGTGGTTCTTCATAGGTAACTAGCTTGAATACTTGACTTCAAATGGTCTTAGTTATACACATCAACTGTTTTACCCAGGCTGGTATGAAGACAATTGGTACGAGGCCAACCTTAAGGCAGAGGGCATCACCTGCACTGTGGAGCAAATGCGGATAGCTGCCGAGGGACACTTAACCACAGAAGCTCTCATGTGGAATCAGAACAATCAGACAACAATATCCGGAATGACTGCGGAGGAATTTCGGTAATAACTCTCTATCTTAAGTATTTCATACATTTATCCAATGCTTTTTCACCAACTCATCCACAGACATCGACTGAATCAGGCTTTAATAGACGAGGGCTATGACATCGATCATGACCGCTATCCCGAGGGCTATCAGGAGGCACCGCTCGCCTACGATGCGGTTTGGAGTGTGGCTCTGGCCTTCAACAAGACCATGGAGCGTTTGACAACTGGCAAGAAATCCCTGAGGGACTTCACCTACACGGACAAGGAAATCGCCGACGAGATCTACGCTGCCATGAACTCTACCCAGTTCCTGGGTGTTTCGGTAAGTAAATTCAACAAAACCTTAATTAAACGAATTACTAATTTGTTTATTTTATCGTTATCCAGGGCGTTGTGGCGTTCAGTTCGCAGGGTGATCGTATTGCCCTCACTCAAATCGAACAGATGATAAATGGCAAGTACGAGAAGCTGGGCTACTACGACACCCAGTTGGATAACCTATCCTGGCTGAATACTGAACAGTGGATAGGCGGAAAGGTGAGTTGATATCAGTGGGCTGTGTTCTATCGTTCATAAGGGTTCTGTTAGCATATTAAGAGATGAAAAATGTCTGACAAGGATCAAAACCCAGGAGAACACAGCGAAGATTCCGAAAATGGAGGCAAGTCAACTAAAGAAGATGCTGGTGAATCCAGTCAAAGTGAGGCCCCTAAAGGGAAGACAAAGCAAAGCAGGTTAGCCCAGACGGCTACAGAAAACCAAACACCAACTAAGGGCCCTGAGACACCAGGCATCATCGAAATGAGTTGTGGACGCTCATCGGGGGAAGAGTGTGATAGAGAAGCCGCGGGAGGCCTGATGAATATATTTCGTAAGCTTCGTAGTTCTGAAGACAAGAAAGAGGAAGAAGAGGAAGAAATAGAAATCAAAGAAAAAGAACTTATAGAAGTGACCGATGTAAGATTGATAAGGGAGCTCAAGGAGCTACGTAACTTGTATCCAGAGTTCGAAAAAGGTCGCGAACCCGACAAGACAATAGATGAAATCAGAGGCCACAAGACCACAGGAACCAAGAAATCGC
The DNA here is from genome assembly GCA_018152175.1 of Drosophila jambulina. NCBI lineage: Eukaryota > Metazoa > Arthropoda > Insecta > Diptera > Drosophilidae > Drosophila > Drosophila jambulina. The sequence goes on along the minus strand of JAECXH010000114.1, from coordinate 22,040,000 downwards.
ATAAAGATGAAGTCAAGACTGGTACGGATGAGGATGGGGATGGGGATGGCGATGGGGATGGGGATGGGGACGAGGAGAGACCTTCAGTCCGAAGCAAGGGCACCATCACAAAAAGCAGTGGAATAAATCAAAGAGCCGAAGACAAAGATATCAACCAAAGTGAAAACGCAGAAATGGATAGCAAAGAACCAGCAAGTTCAAGGAAACCCTTAAAATTTCCGATAGAGGAGAACCCTCCCGAGATCCCCGGGGAGCCGCAGGTCATACGTTTCTATCGGCTCGTGACCATTGGCAAAAGAAATAAACGTAAAAGAACCGTGGGAGTTAACACGACAATAAGCAGAAAGCCCGAAAAAGTTGAACCTCCCATCGCAGAGCCTGAGGACTCCGGCGTCGTCCGTGATGAAGGGAACAGAAGGGATGTAGGACAAAACACTGAGAAACGGGGAAAAAAGAAAGGGGCTACTGAAATGTCACCTTTGGACCCCGTCGTTGAACCAGGAGACTACCCCATAGACATAGGGTCTGAAAATAATGGCGTCAGAGCGGTGGGAGTTAATACAAAAAGCCTTCCAAAGGTGGAAGTGCCACCCGTTTCCGAGGCATATATGCATTTCAACGAAAGCCGTAGAGATATAGGGTCCCACATAGATGCCCGTTACGAGCCCATTGATGATGGTACCAAAGTCGTATTTATGGAACCAGTTATGAGTAAAAGGGGCAGTGCGGAAAAACTCATTGAGCAACAAGAGCCGGAGAAAGGTCCATATACGATTCACGAGAGAGGTGACGGTCGCCCTTACTACCCGGGCTGTGAATATCACTTTCCGGGCCGAAGCCATTGGCGTCGGGTCTTCTACAAGATGCGTGTAGAGCAAAAACCACGTCCGGCATGTGACTGGCTCTTCACCCTCATCTATACCATATTGTACATTTCATTTGTTTTAGTTTTTTCCATGGCCTGGGTTGATATCCTTGTCAATGACGAGACCAAGAACATGCCATTTAGCAAGATGGCTCAGCCGTTTGTGAGCTTCGCTCCGGTTGGACAATACCCTGATTTCAGAAAAATCTCCTTCGATCCTCGCAACGTCTCACATGTCTCTGAAAAGTACACAAGCATAATGAAGATTTTACGAAAATACGATTACAAGAACTCTAGGAAAAAAACCCGCTTCGGACCCTGTACTCCCAGCAACAAGTTTGGCTATGCCAGCGGTCAGCCGTGTGTCTTCCTAAAGGTGAATCGCTTCATTGGCTTCAAGACTGAACCGTACACACACATCGATGAGGTGATCAAGAGAACCAACATCAGCAAGAACGACTATTTGGCGTTGCAGAGCCTGTTGGTGAACAACAGCACATCGGAGGTGGATAGACAGAACCGCACCTGGATCACCTGTAGTACAGGAAAGCACAAGGATGTCCAGATAGTGTTTCATCCAGAAGCAGCGATCAGAACTGAATACACCGATATAGGCGTGGAGCCGATCACGTATGACGTGGTTACAGGCAAAAGGAAGAAATTCTTTAGCCCAGACGATCTGAATCGTGTAGTGGCTCTGGAGATCAAAAATCTAAAGGCAAATGAGCAAGTCCAGGTCAGCTGCAAGCTGTGGGCTCATAATATCCATCACAAGCAAGAGGACTATAGTCAAGTCACGTTCGAAGTGGTCTTACTGACTGATCCAAAGGGGGAGAGACTTGAAATTGTTCCCAGACATCAGAATGATTCATTGTAGCAATTAATTGATTAATTAATGTTTTGTTATAAAAGTAAATCTATTTTTATTTTGTTTCCCAACTTAAATACCCAGTTAAATATTAAACTGATTTTTCAAATTGCAATCTTGCTTTTACTTATTCCAGGTTCCTCAAGATCGCACAATTGTCACACATGTCCTGCGAACCGTGTCCTTGCCACTGTTTGTGTGCATGTGCACCATCTCCAGTTGCGGCATTTTCGTTGCCTTCGCCCTAATCATCTTTAATATTTGGAATAAGCATAGAAGGTAGACCTTTCACTTCCTTTTCTTCATTTTAACCAACCAGTAATGTGCCTTATCCTAATTGTTTTAGAGTAATCCAGTCATCGCATCCCGTCTGCAACACGATCATGTTGTTCGGTGTCATCATCTGTCTAATATCTGTCATACTACTGGGTATTGATGGGCGCTTTGTCAGCCCGGAGGAATATCCCAAGGCAAGAACCTACCTCAAAATACCTCTTAACATTATTTATCACTCAAATGGTTCCCCTTTAGATATGTCAAGCTCGAGCTTGGTTACTATCCACCGGTTTTACATTAGCATATGGTGCTATGTTCAGCAAGGTCTGGCGTGTGCATCGGTTTACAACAAAAGCAAAAACTGACCCAAAGGTTTGTTTGAATTTCAAGAGATCTCAATAATAATACTAAGGGTAACTCCTTGCAGAAAAAAGTGGAACCTTGGAAGCTATACACCATGGTTTCGGGCCTCTTATCAATAGATTTAGTGATATTACTCTCATGGCAGATCTTTGATCCGCTGCAGCGTTATCTCGAAACATTCCCACTCGAAGATCCAGTATCTACTACTGATGATATTAAAATACGTCCAGAGCTTGAGCATTGTGAAAGTCAACGCAACTCAATGTGGTTGGGTAAGTACCAGTGCCCTGTACCATTCATCCTCTTTTATTTACTTATCCGTATAATCCTTATAATTCAGGTCTTGTTTACGGCTTCAAGGGCCTAATCCTGGTGTTTGGTCTCTTTTTGGCCTACGAGACGCGCTCTATTAAAGTGAAACAGATAAACGATTCACGTTATGTGGGCATGAGCATCTATAACGTGGTAGTTCTCTGCCTGATAACAGCTCCGGTGGGCATGGTCATTGCATCGCAACAGGACGCGTCCTTCGCCTTTGTTGCTCTAGCTGTGATATTCTGTTGTTTCCTAAGCATGCTGCTGATATTTGTGCCAAAGGTGAGCCCAATTATCTTAAATGTTCACATAATAATGTAATATAATTTGTTCTTACTATACCTACAGGTCATTGAGGTCATAAGACATCCGAAGGATAAGGCTGAATCGAAATACAATCCTGACTCGGCCATATCAAAAGAGGATGAAGAACGCTATCAGAAACTGGTTACCGAAAACGAGGAATTGCAACGATTAATAACACAGGTAAATCGATCGATTGTTTTCTATCGGGGTGCTAATTTTCTAAAATTGTATGATATCGAATTTTTAAATATCGAAACATATCGCACTTATTTTTAAAATATCTAACTTATCTATTATATCGAAACATATCTGAAAAGTTGTATATAGTAATTAACTATTTTTCGGATAAATTGATTAGAGACATCAAACAAAATATCGATTTATATTACGACGTTCGCATAAATATGGATTAATCGTTTTTCTTTTATTCCTAGCGTATTTAATATTATATGAAAATCAAATTGATTAAATTTGTTTTGGGATGAAACAATTTCGTATAAATAAATATTCATCGCTTATTCTTTTTCAGAAAGAGGAAAAGATACGCGTCCTCCGACAGCGCCTCGTGGAGCGGGGTGACGCCAAGAGCACAGAACTGAATGGCGCAACTGGTGCCGCCTCCGCCGCGACAACTTCACAGCCCGCTGCCCTCATCAACACATCCGCACATGGCACGCCCGCTGCCACACTCGCAATCACACAAGGTGAGTACCTGGTTCCCAGCCTAGTGCCGATCCATCCATTAGCCAGTTGCATGTGGTACTGATATTAGTATATTTGCTTTGGCTTGTCGTTCATAATCGTATTGTTCTCAATTGTTTAATTAGAAATTTTAGCTATTTTCGTGGGCATTGACACAATTGATTAGGAAAAACGGAGTACCAAGGTTGTTGGTTTTTGATGTTATTGATTTTTAAGACAAGACACCGTGTGCAATACAACTCTTTTAAATACTGCACGTGTTGCAATACTTTTTTAGCAACACATTAATTAATGCACCTCGTTTGATTAAGTGCACTATTATTAATCTAAATGAAATTACAATAAAAAATGATGATTGATATGAGCCTAAATTGCCAACTCTAAATCTTGTTGGCTTAATTTAATAAACACACCTTTGGCACAGATTTCAGAAATATCGCTTTTGTCAAAAGCAGCAGGTGTATGTTTCGCTTCCACTTGGCTACCGATCGGACATAAACTTTTTCCGCGGTTATTTACTATGGGGTTGCCGAATTAGGAATTCAAGGGAACAGAGGGGAACTTTGAGGACAAAAAAGTAATCTTCATTTTCCCTTCCTTATTTTCTGTTTAGAATATATAGTTTTTTATCTTACTTATATATGAACTCATTTAATTTAAAGCAATTTTTTATTGATCTTATAAATTAACCGGTTGACCCTGTTCCTAATTCCATTTAAATTTAATTATGTTGAATCCCTTTGGAAAAACTGTGCATTTTTAATTTTCTTATTGATTTAGTATATTTATTTATTCTCTAATTCACAGGTAGTTTTTAAATGAACATTAACAAATAATTACCTCGATTTTGAAACGATAATAGGACCTTTTGTAAACATTTTAACTCTTTAGACTTAGACCCTTAAAAAGGTTTCGCACTGTAGTATAAGTTTCAAAGTAATAGTAGACTATAAAAACCTCACTATCAACTTTTTCTTTACAATAACACAATATACAATATCCTAAAAAAATTTAAAAATTAAATATTTTATTTTTGTCAAATTATAAAGCATGGTTTTTGACGTTATTTCAATGGACTTCAAATTCATAGAGATGTCTCTAACTTCCTCGAAATTTTATACGCTTTTTATTCATTTTGCTTAATTTAGAATATTTTCATTATAAAAATGAATACAAAAAAGGTAAAAAATAGCATTTGCACAGCCACTATTCTCTATACACTTAATTATTATGTCGGCACAGCACTTACTTATCACCATTGTTATTATCTAGAACAATTTAAATCCATACATTAAATTAATTCGAAATGCATTTATCTTTCAGATACTCATGAGCATCGTACATGAAAAAACTTGTCAATTTCCTTTGCGTGATAGGTGAATTATAAAGAAAAAATGTGAAATGCGAATAAGGATGCTAACGAAAATAGAAGATTTAATAAAAAAAAACGTACTTAATAAACTTTGTATCAACTTTAAGCTGAGCTAAAAGTGAATTAGTAGCAGCAATTTTGTAGCATAATGAAATATGTATTGTACCTTAAATGTATTTAGACCTAATATTAAACACAAAATACTTTTAACTTGAAAGAAATCCGGCATTAGCATCTAAACTACAAAAATTGTTAGGCTTAAATGTTGAAAGGATGAAACCCGATATTGTAGGAAGTCAATAGAATACCTATAAAGATAAAGTTAATCATTTTTAAACGCAAAACGTGAAAATATGTATATTTGTGTGTTTCTTAGAGAATACTGTGTTTTGTTTAGGCGAATTTTAAGTTGAACCTTTTTTGCTCAGTGCTGTCTCCTAGAGCTCTTTATACTATTTATACGCATAAATAAAAAAACACAGCAAGCACTCACAGAATACAATTTTCCAAGATGGCGGCCTTTCCTGATCCTTAAATACGTTTCACGAGTGTTTTTTAAGCCAGGTCGCAGCAATACAAACCAAACTCCTAGACTCCGGGAATCAAGCCGCGTATCCCGGTCCTTCTCAGCAAGGGACTCGGTTTGGTTCCTAATAGCTAAGTTAGCTTTAGGCACTTTGTATAGATCCATGTGTAAGTCCGTGTGACGTGTAAATGTGCACTCGAAAAAAGTTTTAATAGTTTACTGCAAATCGTACATAGCACAAATTGAATGGAGGAATAGCAAATCGTAGGTATTGAAAGGATATGTATACATATAGCATAGACTAGTGTAGCATAAAGCGTTAATATTATACTGCGGGTGGGTCGCGGCTCAAGAAAAGTTTTAATTTTTATGTACTGTTATTTATAGACGAATTAAATTAAATGTAATGATACATTTTTGAACGTACTGTAAGTTCTAAAATCGCATTTATAAAGTATATAATTATACACAGGAAATGAGGAATGGAGAAACCGAACATAATTCAGCGCGTCGTTATATAGGAATTGACTTTATTTGAACTAAAGCAAAACTGAACCTATTGAGCAAGATGATGAATCCAGTAACTTGCATATTCTCACTTACTCATTCACCCTTAAACGAATTCGATCCTTTGTATCACACTTCATTTCAATAAAAAGCAAAAGTACATATATTAAAAATGAACACAAAAAGAACAAAAATCCATCTCAGAAAGTGCTATAAGAACATACATGGACAACATCAAATTCCTACGAAATGAAAGACTTTAAAATCTAAGCCTTTGAATAAAGGGAGAAGAAAGTAAACAAATGAAAACTATACACGCGATAAACAAATATTGAAATATATGTATATGAAATTTACACATGACAAAGAACATCTCTAGTACATTGATATTTGTTAAGGATCGTTGGAATTTGTAGTTTAATTGGATTGTATTTCATACACACATATAGCAGCGCTGTTAGGGTAGACGTAAACTCGAGATCATGTATATTGTATATAGGCATTAGCTGCGGCTCCTCCAGGACACACATTCAACCACAAAGGCAACAGCAAACACAGACCGATCGAATAAATGCAAAAAACTTGTTTTTGAAATCCGAATTAACTACTTGCTTTGCCCTCGAATCACAACCCAAAGAAGAACTTTTAGTAAATTAAGACACACTTTAGCCAAGCTAATTGTTGTATAAATACTAGTACATAGAAAGAGCAAACGTAAAGTAAATCCAAGTTTATTTCAAATGAAACCCGAAACAGAGAAGAAAACAAAATCTACTGTTAGTGACAAATTTAAAGAGAACACAAAAATGGTAGCAATATGCAGGAAAAACAAAAGGTCAAAGTAAAGAAAAACTCGATATGTTCTTATGAATGTAACATTAACGAATTAACTTAAAGTTTAATAAAACTGAATAAATGAGAATTTTACTGAATAAAAAAGGATAACAAAACGAAAATAACGTTATATTTTATTATATTTTGGAAAGGGGTTTCTTTGGTTTTTCAAAATGTTTGAGGAAAAGTTTCTATAAAATGTCTTAATCTTATTTTTTTGACTTCGAAAAAAAAAAAACTTAAAAAAGGATATATTTTAAACACCGCAGTTCGAAACCACGGTTTTAAACTCGACTAACCGTATGGAGCGAGTCTAAAGAAAGGGCGAGCGAGATAGAAATACTATATCTTTATATTTTATTTAGTTTTCTAATAACATTTACTAAATTATTATTCTATATATTTTAAATTTTAAAATTAAATCTGTGCGAACAATTATTTTATATACCTATATATTTTTTTAATATAATAACATAAATAAATAATACAAATAATTTAAATTTAAATTTTACCGAACAATTTTTCATATAATAACGTAAATAATTAAAAAAAATAATTTAATTAATTAAATAATTAATTAATACAAATATAAAAAGCACCACAACCTAAATTCCTTATGCTTTCCAGTACCAGTTAGCTAAATGTCGGAATACTTAATAAAATCGTGATGTGCCACGCGCTGGTGCTGTATTTATAATAAGGAATCAACAACCCTTATTAAAATATTAACCGCATAAATGAATTGATGCAATTTAAATAAGAATGATTACACAGATCGACAACCAATCGGATTTTTTTCTCATTGCCACAAGGCTAAATGCAAAAGCCCCTGGAGAAACCTATGGGGAAGTACACACAACTTAACAGTACTAATAATAGGAACTAAGGTATAGCGTACATTTCTCTTAAATTAATTTGCAGCTCCAAGTTGTGTCATACTTTAAGTTGAGAGATAATCGACGACCCACTCTGATACCTGGGTTCACTGTACATTTGATTGTATTCCCGATTCGCTTTTTAGGAGAAGCACTCTGCCGAAATCGGACAGGAGTATTTTTAAAATATATTACCGAATAAACATCTTTTTGATGACATGTTTTTCCTTCCGCTCTTGCGATGCTAATTTTAAGGCCCAACCCAGAGCATGAAGCTGCTTCTTTGGTATAACAGATTATACCAGCTGCTGTCCGATCCGAGCTTGAAAGCTCAAATCCGCGTATCTTCGAACATATTAAGCCCGACTCAAGCCCGAGCTCTTGCAGTAAGCGTCTCAGCTCGCAGCGAACAGCGGTGGTACTTAACTCGCAAAGGGGAATCCAGAAGATACTACTGACGAAGACCTAATCACCAAAATGAATTCACCGAGGTTGAGTTTGAGCCTGGGCCTTGTCTTGTGCCTGATCGGCATTTTCAGCCAAAGTGCAACGGCCAAGCTGGAGGAGAAGTTCTCGTGGAAGCAACTGGCCTTCGATTGGCCCAGTCCGGAGGCCGAGGCGGAGGCCAAGTCGAGTGGCCACTACGTCGAGGAAAACAATCTGCCACTGGGCGTGGAGCGCTGGCAAAATAGAATCTTCGTCACTGTGCCAAGGTAAATTACCATATTCGAAAACGAAAGCCAACCTCTACTCGTGATTACCTATAGTTATAGTTGTTTTTTTTTCTGTTGTTTGGTGTTTTTAATTGTAATTAAATGTCAAGCTAGACTTGCAAAACCATCGAGTGTCGACAGGGAAACCGGTTTCCTGTTGGCTAGCTCTGCTTATACTTCGGTTTTCCTTTGTATAAGTCTATTTAGCCTTTCAAATGGCGGTTTCTAAATGCAAATCTCATCGTGAACCAAATGTATAATTAATAGGAGAAATGACATGGAAAATTCTATAAAATATAATAAAAACTGGTCAGCACAGACTTTATGTGACGTCAACAGGTTTCGGGGCTTACCCCCGATACGCTGGGTGGGGAAAAATTTTGGCAGCCATGAGTATTCAAAACAATGACCACCAAAAACGTCTCTATCAGGCTACTAACTAAATATAAACATTTTTATGGGGTAAACAAAGATTAAATGAGAAATTACAAATGTTTTTCATCTGCATTTATAGTTAATTTAGCTTTATTAATTGAGCTTTCTTTGAGAAGCAAAAAACACACACTTTGTAAGCAGAACAAGTAAATTTCGTATAAAAATATAGTTAACGCACAGTAATAGAACAAAATATGAAATTGAATATCTAAAACTTTTAGTAACATTATATAAAGAAAATACGATTAAAACAATAGCCAATCAATTCTAAAAATAGTGAAAAAATTAACATCAATAAACTATTTGGGTACAATGTTTTGATCAGTATTTGAATAAGAAATATTCCTTTAAACAAATGATTAACTTTAATGTTTTGAAACGCATTAACATACATCTGTGCTCTTATTTAATTCTTTTTTTTTACGAAAATGATTTATATTATTAGATGGAAGGCCGGTGTTGCTGCTACCCTTAACTACATCGACCTCGATTCTACTGAGAAGTCTCCCAAGCTGCATCCGTATCCCAGCTGGGATGCGAACAAGCTGCCCATCACTGTTCAGCCCCAGGATCAAAAGACACCATCTGGTGGACGCCTGGATGCTGACAAGGCCCAAGATGCTGGAGTTCAACTGAAGGATAACTCCACCATTATTTCTACGTTCCGCATACAAGTGGACGTGTGCGATCGCCTCTGGGTGCTCGATACCGGTCTGGCCGACATTTTGGGAAACCCCAAGCAGATAACACCCAATTCGATTTTGGTCTTTGACCTAAAGACGGACACTCTTCTCCGACGCTTCGCCATTCCCGACGATCAGAAGAAGGACGACTCGTTCTTTGCGAATATTGTAAGTAATCCGAATCGTACATCAAGATTTCTCAGATTTAAAAAAAAATAATTAAATGTAGGTTGTGGATGCCGACCGCTCCGAGTGCCAAGATGCCTTTGCCTATATTCCCGATTTGGGAGCCTACGGTGTCATTGTGTACTCGCTAAGGAACGACAAGTCCTACCGCGTCAAGCACAACTTCTTCCACTTCGATCCGCTGCAGGGTGATTTCAACGTGGGCGGCGTCAACTTCCAATGGACGGATGGCGTCTTCGGCCTGGCCGTGGGTCCCATGAATCCGGATCACTCCAAGGACATTTACTTCCATGCCCTGGCGAGCACCAAGGAGTTCAAGGTGTCGAACCGAGTGCTGCAGAACGAATCGCATGTGACTGGCGGCGATTCGTACTATGACTTTAAATATGTTGGCGATCGTGGAATGAACGGTCAGTCCACCGCCGAGGTCTTTGATCCCGAGACGGGCGTCATCTTCTACACTCAGGTGAACAAAGACGCCATCGCATGCTGGAACATTAAGCGGCCGTACACTCCCGATACTCAGGGACTCATCGATTCCGATTCGCACACTCTGGTCTTTCCCAATGACATGAAGATCGACAGCGAGGGCACCGTCTGGGTTTTATCCGACAAGATGCCGACTTATTTGTACAAGGAACTCGATCCCTCGGCCGTCAACTATCGCATTTTGATGGGCCAAAACCGTGATCTCATCAAGGGCACACCGTGCGAAATGTGAGCAGGGTCTGTGACTTGTGCAATTTTGTATTTACATCATGACATTATTTGTTTGTTTCTAAGAGTCAGCTTAATAAACTATCGAAATGTAATTGGATCAGTGCAGTGGAGTCTCTAAGCTAGATGTCCGATTTAAGTAGATTGGCGGCAAGTTGAACCTTCTCGCCCGGCTTGAAGGCGGGCATGCCCAAGTAAGGGCAGGTGGAGCAGCGGAAGGCATCGCCCAGATAGCACTAAAAATAAGCATATACAACAAAGAATCCGATATTTAAAATCAGCTCGCACTTACATTTCCACAGCTAGACTTGGCGTTCTCAGTGGCCGCCTTGCTTTGCTCCTTCTCACTCTCCAGCTCTTCCGCCAGGCCACAGGAACAGTTCTTGCACGCCTTGCGCTTGCCCGTGGTGCTACACACGCGAAGACCAGCCGGGTCCGGCTTTTGCTTATCCTCCTCATCCAGTAGATCCTCCTCATCGATAAGGTCTTCGTCGTCCCCACTGATCTTCCACACGTTCAAGGCACTGGCATTCTTTTTAGCAAAGGATAGCCTGGCCGATGAACCCGTTTCATAGCCAGGCTTTTCTGCTGTCAGAGCATCGCCGGCATCTTCGCGGCAGTTGATAAAACCGGAAAGCTTGACCTCCTGAAGCAGGCTACCAGCCGGTCCGATGAAGGACACCAAGTGCAGCTTGCCACTGGGCTTTAGCATGTGCAGCAGTTTTACGTAATTGTCGGTGAGCTGAGCACATTCAATAACAATTAGGTCGAAGCTGGAGTTGGCGTAGGAGGCTGAAAGACGAAGTAGAAGTACATTAGACCTGCTGACTCACTGGATGTGAAATTCGTCTTGCGCGCTGCTTACAAAAGGACAGGCGGTGCACATTTTCCAAAGCCACCTCGCCGCCGGTGGCTGCCTTTAGCTGATCCACACGCTTGTCCAAATCAGTGCTGTCAGTCCATATGTACAGGGATTTTTGCAGACCCTTAAATTGCTCCATTATTCTACTCGAAAGATCTATTTCTATTGCAATCAAACCAGTGATGTCATTTTTGTTATAAAAAAGCTAGATTTGCAAAAAAAATCAAATTGTATAAAAGCGAAATTAAAAAAAAAAAAAGCTTAAAAACAGCTAATTTTTTCATTACAGACATATATTATTAACCATAAGAAATATATTTGAATAAATGAATAAACTCGTTGATATCTAGAGAATATTTAAAACTTCCTCAACAACATCCTTAAATACAACCTTACAACATTTCAAAAACAAGGAACGGATTATAGTTTTTAAATGGGTTTCGATGCTCGAACGTCAAAGTGCAAAAAATCGGTTATTAGGTACATGGCTGTAACTTAAATATTTTTTTCGTAAAGATCCTAAGGTTCATTTCTTACCATCAATACATTTTTAAAAATAAAAAAATAGCTAAAATGGCAACACGGTGTGAGCAAGCGCAGTGGCTGATAAACATATGTTTTGCCCAGAGCATATGAACACAAAAGCGTTGCCAGACTAATCGGGCTAATTTAAATATTTTTTTTCGTAAAGATCTAGTTCATTTCTTACCATCAATTAATTTTTAAAAATAAATTAATAAGAATAACTATACCTATTTAAACTGGAAACTTCATTAAATTTCTCAGGGTTTTCTTCTAAGAATTTCTTAGTAAGTCCTAGTTAGTCTTATAGTTTTTCTCTTTTGTATATTTGCCAATCAAAAAGAACAAACCAACTTCAGTTGTAAGAAAGTTTAAAAAGCCTACGACTTGTACATTTTATATAGATTTATTGATTTTTAACCTACAGTTTGTCAACTAATTCTTTGCAAAATGCAAAATGACATCGAAAATATTTTTTAAACTTATAATACGCTGACAAAAAATTAATTTTTTTTTTTGGCATTGCACCTAAAAAATTATTGCGGTAAAGTATATTTAGTCAATATTCATTTAGTAAGGCAACACGGAAGCGCCGGCTAAAGCTTAGCAGGAGCAAGCAAAAGAGAGCTAGAGCACCAGAGGCTCTCCTTCGATACCACCCACCACCCACTCCCATAAGAAAGTCAGAAATCCAACAGATGAGAGTAACATATATTTTACAAATTTGAGAGTAACAGAGTTTTGTCAGTGAATTCATGGAAGGTAGCAGAGTAAACTAAAATGCATTTTTCTTTGAAGAAAGCTATGCCCCGCTAGCTGCTAGTTTGTAATTTATCCCGCATTTTGCGTTTGAAAACCGCCAGATCTAGTGCGGAAATAGCTAAATTGACAACGCTGAAGCAAACACACACATACAAGTGATGGCAAAACATCAGAGCACTATCGATAGTATCGATTGTTGGAAACATCGACTTTTTGCACTATCGATGTTTTGAAAAGCTGGACATTTTTTCCTAAAGATGAAATTTTTTTTCTAAAGATGGTATATTTTTCCTAAAGATGATATTTATATCACGATATATTTCGGTATTTCTTGCGGAGCTGCCAACTGCGAAATTGTAAAGCATATTCTTGACATCAATTATTTAATTTATTAACATATAATATATATGGGTGCTTATTTTTAAACTGCTTCGGGTGACACCACTCACCCTCATTAGGCCCCGAAAGCTGTTTAACCGATATACTTTAATTTCCATTTTCGCTCATGATGCCATACAAATTGGTAAACATTTTACAAATTGAATGTGTTTATAATTATGAAGTCCCCAAACATTGTAAAAAGCTATGCCTATTCTACCTTTAAAATATTTAGGATTACCTAAGATTTTTAAAATAGATCCGGTATACCCATATGAAAAACATTGTATATGGTTGAAAACTAGATAAAGTAGCAACCCTGCACAGCTGCTTAAAAACATTGCGACATATGCGTTAGTTCCCACGGCCCTTCTTTAAAATGTACAGGTCACAAGGATATTCGAAGCGTGAATTTGAAATAAGTGGGCCAATAGCGTTCAAATAAAATCAATAAAAGTAATTGAAGAAATCGAACACATCAGGAAGCGGCTCGGCGACCGCGGTATAACATTTAAAAAAAAAATATAATAAAATAAAAATTTTATTTTGAAAGTGAGCTATTCTATGAAATACGTAAGATCAAAATATGTAACTTTTCAAGACCTGATTCTGTTCAGGTGTAATCTCCTATAAAGACTAGAAATGCTAAGAAAACAAGCTGCCTGGCTATAAATATGCTGGTCGGTCGTCACTGTAAGACCCGAACAGTGTTGAGAAGGGCCAGACATATCGCCGGCAATAGGCGACAATTCCCACTCAGTTAGTTGTAGTATTATAAATATAACCCAAGCGCCTAATGCAGCTTAAACAGAAGCCAGCCGCTTTAGACGCTGGTCGCTAGTCAAGTGCTTCAAGGAAACAATATGTAAATACTCTGTCCAGGGCCCTCTCTCGAAATCAGCCACAACAACAAAGCGAATCCGAATCCGAGTCCGCGACGAAGAGGAAGAGAGTGCGTGAGAGAAACGACAGCTGCTGGCCGTGTGTTGGTGCAGGATAACAAATACAAAACATACAATAACAACAAAGCAGTGTCCAAAGTGCCAAACGAATTTGCCAAAAAAGAAACAAAAAGAAAACCAAGAAACCCAACGGCCCAAAGCGCAGCCAACGGCTTCCGAGTTCGTTTATCAAGTTCCAATGCAAAGACCATGTGCATAAATGAAGAGCTACAGCCAATTTAATTTAAACGCCGCCGTCGCCCCGCCCGCCATTGCCTACGATAACGCAGCCGCGGCCGCCGCAGCAGCAGCAGTTGCTCAGTCACTTAATCAAGGCTCGCCCCTTGATCACAGCCATCACCAGCAGCAGCAGCAGCAGCGCCAGGACATGCCGCACTTTGGACTTGGCACTGGTCCGCAGCCGCCGCCACCGCCTCAGCAGCTACAAGTGCACCACCAGCAGCAGCAGCAACAGCAGCAACAACAGCAGCAGCAGCAACATCAACAACAATTGCAAATGTCCATGCTGCCAGGTCCTTACCGGCCGCACATCGAGGAAAAGAAGCTGACGCGGGATGCCATGGAGAAGTACATGCGGGAGCGCAACGATATGGTTATCGTGATACTCCATGCCAAGGTGAGAAGCAAGATCTGGTATAAACATTGTCAAAACTATCTCCGGCAATGCACGTAATAAATTGCATGCACTCTTTAATGGTAGCAGTGGTAGGGTTTTCTTAAAGAGAAATATTTTCTTTGAATTAATAGGTTCTTCAAAAAATTATAAAATTGTAACATTTTAAATAAAATATTTGAAATTATTGGCAAATTCTTTTTGTGAGTGGCTAAGACCCTAAGGCTAGTTAACAAATTCTATAAGCTAGTTATAAAGCGCTTTTCTTTCTTCTTATTAAAAGGATATATGGTACAGGGTTTCGATATCGAAAGACTTAAGATATTCCCGTTCACAGCTAAAAGAATACTAAATATATAGGTAAGAAAGGAAAGGGATTTATAATTTAAATATTTCAATTTGAAGAGAATTAAAAAATCCAAGCTTTGATTAGACTTAAATACAGACCAGTCAGTACATATTCATAACATGAAATGAAAGTAGCTTGGATCCCAGAATCTCTATCCACTTGTCGATAACAGGTCCTTTCCCAAAATAAAATTTCCACTGTTCCCAGACTGACTTTTCTTATCATCCATTATTCGGAGGCGCTAGTTTCTGGTGTCCACTTTAAGGTGTTACATTTTTGCGGTTTTGCAAAGGCAAAGGCAGAGACAGAAATGAAAATGGAATAAAATTGTCGCGGTTACCTTTTAGCGGTTGGCGATCTTCAAGCGGCCGACTGCCGCCAAATGCGAATCCTTCACACTCGACTGCCCACAAATTGAGCAACGCGAGCCCCGGTCCAGTACCGGCCTGGAGTCCGCAATGACAAATAATTGAAATTAATTACAGAAAATTAACAAAGCTGCATTGCTTGCGGTTTGATTTGATTTGCCGATTTGATCTGGACGCCAATTTGTGCTAATTGAATTCCATTCCTGCACCATCGTGTGTGTGTTTTTGTGTTTGTGTCTTTCAGGTGGCCCAAAAGTCCTATGGCAACGAGAAGCGGTTCTTCTGCCCGCCGCCGTGCATCTATCTGTTCGGAAGCGGCTGGCGGCGGCGCTACGAGGAGATGCTGCAGCAGGGCGAGGGCGAGCAGGGGGCACAACTATGCGCCTTTATTGGCATCGGTAGCAGCGACCAGGACATGCAGCAGCTGGATCTCAATGGTAAGCAGTATTGCGCGGCCAAAACCCTGTTCATCTCGGACTCGGACAAGCGGAAGCACTTTATGCTGTCGGTGAAGATGTTCTACGGCAATGGCCACGACATTGGCGTCTTCAACTCCAAGCGGATCAAGGTGATATCCAAGCCGTCCAAGAAGAAACAGTCGCTAAAGAATGCCGATCTGTGCATAGCCAGCGGCACCAACGTTGCCCTGTTCAATCGCCTGCGCTCCCAGACCGTATCCACGCGGTATCTTCATGTGGAGAACGGACACTTCCATGCCTCGTCCACTCAGTGGGGTGCTTTCACGATACACCTGTTGGACGACAATGAGTCCGAGTCGGAGGAGTTTCAGGTGCGCGATGGATACATTCATTACGGGGCCACCGTTAAGCTGGTATGCTCGGTCACTGGCATGGCCCTGCCGCGTCTCATTATCCGAAAGGTGGACAAGCAGATGGCCCTTTTGGAGGCTGATGATCCAGTTTCTCAGCTGCACAAGTGTGCCTTCTATATGAAGGACACGGATCGCATGTATTTGTGCCTGTCACAGGAGAAGATTATCCAGTTCCAAGCCACTCCCTGTCCCAAGGAGCCCAACAAGGAGATGATCAACGACGGCGCCTGCTGGACCATCATATCCACGGACAAGGCCGAATACCAGTTCTACGAGGGCATGGGTCCAGTGGCGTAAGTCCATACTTTCCTTGCCATTTGATCAATTAGTTATAATCCTTAATTTTGCATTTGTAGTTCCCCTGTCACGCCAGTGCCAATAGTTAACTCACTGAATCTTAATGGCGGCGGCGACGTGGCCATGCTGGAGCTCAGTGGTGACAATTTCACTCCCCACTTGCAAGTGTGGTTCGGCGATGTGGAGGCAGAGACCATGTACCGCTGCACGGAGACACTGCTATGTGTCGTTCCCGAGATTTCCCAGTTCCGCGGCGAATGGCTTTGGGTATGTGTGTTGTTGAAAGCGGCTCCTTGATTAATTCATTAATAAATTGCTCTGTTTTGCAGGTGCGTCAGCCCACACAGGTACCAATTTCGCTGGTGCGCAACGATGGAATTATTTATGCCACGGGACTGACCTTTACCTACACGCCAGAGCCTGGTCCGAGGCCGCATTGTAATAATCAGACCACCGAGGATGTGATGCGGACACGGCACAATAATAACAACAACAACATCACAAGCATTAGCAACAACAATAGCAGCAGCAGCAATGCGGGATCACCTGCCAGTGGCAGTATGCAGCAGCAGCAGCACCAGACGCTGCCCTCAATCTCAGAAGTGCAATGGAATAGTCACGGTAGCGGCTTGTCCTGAGTGCAGGATTATTGCATTATCGCATATTTATGTATGATAAGTTACTTATAGTTTTTATTAAAGTCCTTAGTTTGTAGATTTTTGACATTTCTCATGCTAATTTTCCACCTCTCATGATCCTCTCTATGTACCGAATCATCCTATCTAAGATATATACACGTATCTAGTGCTAGTTCGGAACCAATAGATGTGTAAATGCCAGATTGCTCTGTACATACATAACTCGAAAGAAAGCTCACTGACACTGATTTGTAAGTATGTGGGAATATACCTACAAACAGCATATAATTCTAGTTAAATATACAAATTTATATAGAAGTCTATAGACGATTTTTTGTAGCAGCATTTGAGAAATATTTATGATTTTCATTTGCTATGAATTTCCAAAGGACAGTCTGGAGAATATTTTTTTTAATTAATGTAAAATGTACCTACTGAATAGATCTGAGAAAAATAGATTTTGCTCAATCTTTTAGACAAAAATCGATTAACCGAAGAAAACAAATTTTGTTTTTTTTTTCGAAAATTAGGAGATTATTTAATATTGAGATCGTTGAGATGGCTTAAGATATACCAATCGAAAGACTTGATGTTGAAATCGATTTTTCCAGCTCTATCTAGTAGGTAGCCATGCTTATGAAAACATTCCATGATCCCTTTTTTAAAATGTAATATACCTATGTATACTTGTTTCTGTATATATTTACGGAGTTTACCAATTAGAAATTATAAAAAAAAAAAACTAAAAATGATTAATTTTTATGTACTCCTTTCTTTTGGAAGTTCATAGCACAAAACGTCGCCTAAGAAACCGAATCAAGAGACGATTTTTATTTCCTAAGAAAGCCTAATTTAAATAAAAAGACAAGACCAAAATCGGGGAAAAAATACAACAATTTTATGATCTTTCATTTATGTTCTTGACTAAGCGTGATTTGACATAATTCGTTGGCTTGTCTTGGGGGAGGTTTGGATTGGTTGGCTGCCTTAAATTGCTGTGGGAATATGGCCCAGTATCGTGTGAATATGTTTAAACAAAACAAGTGCAGTTCTTCCCACGATACCTGCCAACCCCCTTTAGGGGGAGCCGACAACTTTAATTATTATAGTTCGGTCGGCATTGCTGATGAAAGCTAAGCCAAGAAGCGAATATACGTATTGTTTCCGTTTTGGCCCAGCCAAGGAGTAGAATTTTCTCACAGCCCAAAAGCTGCTGTGAGAATTTTTCACTACCTTTTGTTGAATATTTATGCAGTTTTAGCCAACTGCTGGGCCTTTTACAGATTTACAATCTTAGAGATTCGCAGTTTTGAATTAATTATCGCTTACTTCCGCTCAGCGGAGAGAAGGTGCGCGCCAGCGAAGCAATTAAACTCTAAACTCATCTCCCCGTCCCAGTTGGGAGACATATTTCTTATCAGAGTCAGCCAAGCAATAAGAAGAAGTCGGAGACGGAGACGGAGACGGAGCCCTTGCAACCCCTAAGATGCACTTTTCGGTGTGAGAACGAAAGACTCAAACAACAAACCTCGGTTGCGTGAGAGAAAATGAATTGAAACGATGATGATGATGGAAAAACCACCACCAAAAAGTCCGGGACTCTTAATTGGAACTGCAACCTCTTAAGGTCGCCGGCGTCGTCGTCTTATAAGAAGCTGAATATGAAATTAGTTCGGAATTTTTAATGAACATTCATTCCTTCCCCACATTTTCCCGGACTATTCTGACCAAGGTATAAGTGCGATTATTGCGGTTGCTGCTAGAAAGGGGGAGACAGCGACAGCAATTTCTAAAAGTTCTCAGGACTGCTACACAACTTCATACCTGACTACTAAAAAAAGTTAATTATCTTGAAAAAATCTAAGTCTATACAAGTCTTGAGTCGTTCCGTTCGTCTGACGACTGCTGTTGTTTTTCACACGCTGGGGAAAAATGGAAATTCTTGCAAAATACAATGCGTGGGAAATCGTTTGCGTGGGAGTCAGCCAAGAAAAATCAAGGGAAACTATATATTTATATATATAGATATTGTATTCACGAGACTTTGGACACGTACTCTGTTTTAAGCAGCTAAATCCAAAGAAATGCGCTTAATGGTATTTTCAATTATGATCACTTTGGACTTTATAAACGATTCTACATTTTTCGCAATCAAATCAATAATAGAAACAACTATTTTTTTGTTCTTTTTCGAAAACTTGTGAGTCTTAATAAAAAATAGTTGATATGTAAAGATATTGTTTATAAGAATTTTAAATTACGTAATAAGAAACATAATCAAAGGTCGTAAGAATACTTTGCACTAATGTAAACCAAGGCTCTCAGCTTTAACCTCTCACAATAATGATCAAGTTAAAATTCTTGCACAGTTTGATGATGTTCAAATATGTTCGATTATTATGTTTTTATCAGATTGGCAAGAAAAAATTACAATTTTGCTGATTTTTGCCAATTTTGATGGTGTAACCTCTTATTAATTTTTTTGTTTGACAATTTAGTAAATTTTTGGTTATGATTTATTTTTAATTAAATGGAACATCGAAACATTTATGAAATTCGCAATCATTCGCTTTTTGGCTTTCGTATACTACCAAAAGAACCTAAAATATCTGCATTATAGGGACTATAGGATTTTTATTTTGACGAAGAAAGATAAACGTTTAAAACAATCATACCTTTAAAATAAAAATGAAAGCTTATCTATGCTAGTTTTTATTAGGCTAAAAATTGTGCATATTGAGTTTACAAATTTAAATAGCTAGAGTTTTTTAAATTTTGTAAATTTTACAATTAAGGAAGAATTGATATTTTATTTTCATAAGGACACGGCTACGGCTCGACTGTTGATGCTGATCAAGAATATATATATATTTGATTAATAGAGCCGGAAATGACTCTTTTGTTGCATTGCATCAATACAATAACACTCAGATTGTGATATTAGAGGTAAAACAAAAATCTTTGCAACATTAACGAGATAATTATTGGCGAACTTTTTTATTCAAAGTCAATTTCTTCTATGATCATTTTTGAGGACGTTGTGTTTTTTTTTTAGAATTTAGTTTTTAGAAACTATTCAAAAGTGCACATGTTAAAAATCAAGCCTATAATTTTTTCCAAAAAATAGACGGATCATTTCTGTTAGCCATTAGATTTTGTAGTCCAATCAGGACTGTTTCGACATACACTACATTTAATGAAATGTAGACTATCGACCTATAGAAAATGTCAATAAATCGTTATAGTTAGACGCTTTTCAGATTATTATTTAATTACAACGTTTTTTCTTTTACCTAAAAGATCTGTTCCTATCGGAGGTGCCGCTCACTTATTGTGTTTTTATTGCCATATTTTTAAAATTGTATACGTTAGTGCACAGTACGTTTGTCAACAGGTATATTATTAATTTTATTTAAAGATTTATTTTTTAAATAGGCAGCAGGAAATATAAATAGTCTAAAATAATATTTTTATTTATTCAACGTTTATCAAACCACCGCAACAAAAACGGGCATTAGGTCCATAACATATAAAAAACTAAACTTTAATTCTGTTTTCTTTTTTAATTAAATAAACAATGACTTTAATTATTCATTTTTATGGTTACTCGTAAAAGTGTAATAATTTATTGAATGCCCATAGGATGCAAGGGTAGTATTACTTTACATACAGAAGGCTTCACCTTCTTGAACTGCTTCACCGTTTTTATCAATCGGAGCCATCGTTTCGAAGAGTTTGGTCTATAAAAATAGAAGTTTTTAAACCTAAGCCTCCCCTTTAGTTATTTTATGAGGAAACACATTTTTGGCATAAAAATGGATAAAATTGAATTCTATTTATCAAAATTTTTTGGCAAATTGAGAGATGGTTTGCAGCATAAAACATTTCTAGATAAAAAAAATATATACAAAAGTTAATACAGAGTAGTTAATCATTCACTGATTCCTTCTCTCTAGCATAAAGTCGTCTTGACGCGACTTTAAAACTACCTAAAGACCCGCAAACTGCGCATCTGTAGTACATTTCATCGTTGGTTATCAGGTTGCACCAAGAATCCAAATTACGGATTGCACCCTCGCTGTTGAAATGAAACATTTATCATAAATTGTATATAATTTATTTAATAATAGAACATTTCTATGTATTTGATACAAAACGTCATCAGTACAGATATGCAGTGAGGATATACAAAGAGATAGATGCAAAGTGTGTAGCTACAAATGCTTATCTATGGATATGTCGGATTGCTTCTTCATACAGACATCATATTTAGTACCGGAATGTGCCGTAAAAATACCTAAGAGAGTTACTGCAAAATTTATACAACAAATTAAACAAAAAAATATATAAACAAAATAAAGATTGGAAATTTGTTTGGTATAATCGACAGCTGGACAAGACCAAAATCGGAATGTGCAATTACAGTGAAGGAATGGTGGAGTGGTGGGAGTGAGGAGTTACTTACAGCTACAAAGTACTAAGCTTGATAATAAGTTATTGCAATTGTAATTTATAATTATTATAAATATTTGCGGGCATTATTTGTTCAACTAATTGGCTCGAATGGTTCGATTCTTGTTCATATTGGTCAACATCAACGAAATATATGAAGTCAGCAGGTCGTCCATCTTGTAGCCAAGCGACGTCTCACACAGCAGTTTCGAGCCCCGAACCAGATTGCCGATCGTCATGTGGAAATATGTATTGCCAGACGACCAGTTCGAGATGCGTGTAAAGGGATGTGTGACCAAAATGTCCTGTAAAAAAGTATAAACCAAAAATATTGAATTCAATTTTATGTTCTATTATAATTTACAAATGAGGAATAGAAAGGTTAATATTATCTATACTGTGTTGATATTTTTTGCAAGTGTCAATATATATAACTATATTTAAACGTTAAGATGTATTTGCTAAAAATCGACATTCTAGTTAATATAATAGACTATATAATCGATAAGATCGAAACTTAATTTACATTTCGGATATTTTCGATAATATAGAAAAATAAATCAAATTTTAAAAAAGTGACGAATAAATTAAAGATTTTTTGTTTCAATTCTGCGAATATTTTTAATACTTTGAAGTAAATTGGGATATTTTTTATCAAAGTTTATGATTTTTCCCATATTAAATTTTGTCTCAATATATCAATATATCAATATATATAAAAATGTTGCTTTTGTTGTATAGCTTAGAGGAATATCTATAACCATCACTATGAAAATTCGAGATCAGTCTTTACAATTTATTTCATACCCTTAAATGTTTACATTAAAATTATTTTCAAAAACAAAAATTTATACATTTAAAAGTTTTCAATTATTCGGCATTTCAAAGTTTCAATTAGTCTTTCAGTTGTCAAAATTAACCCAATTTAAAATAATAAAATCATAGTAACAATATTATAAATAGTAATAACGATTTCCTTACCTTGGTCACTGGGTGTATAAGACTCACGCCGTGTTTGTTAATGGCGATCAGTAGCATTTCGGGATAGTTGGGTTCGGTGGTTTGCTTAACCTCGAAGAAAGCGGAGCCAAAGGTTGGCCATCTGGTGATAATTAGGCAACAAATAATGTAAAAACAAGAGCACTTGTAAGACTTTTATGAAATAACGCACCTGTATACGATTTTAAGGAAGGCCACCTTGGCATCTTCGGAAGTCATGCCACCATCTTGGTTATAAGAGGCCACAATCAAGCGCTTCCATTCGCTAGTGCTCTGCATTTTCATTATGTCCGAAGGTATTAATTCTCTCAACATTTGCCTAAAATGTAATTAATAATGATAGGACGAGAGTAATTGAAAGAAAATTCCAGCTTACGGTATTGCCTGAAGCTCCTGTTTGTTCTCTCCGAAGCGAACACGAAATACCAGGGCAGCCAGCTTGGATGCTTCCTCCCTTGAACACTTGTGGTAGCCGCGCAACAGCTTCGGCAATTCCTGATGGTAGTGGAAGATTAGATCGGCATTGCGATCCTTGCCCGGGACTGTGTTCGTCCATAGCTTCTTCATGAAGAAGACCTGGTAGGTGAACTGTGGATTGGCCCCGTCGCGAATGGGTCGCGCCTTCTTTATCCAATCCGTCAGATGACGCACGAAATCAAAGAAGAAATCGCCTTCGGGCACGGATATAACCTTATCGGCAATCTTTACAAACAGGGAAAAGCCCTCGCTGGTGCGCAGCGAAAGGCGTTGAGAGATGTTATTGCAAAAGTCCTTGGCCCTGGTGGAGCTGTCCACCTCGAAGGCCTCGTCTGTGTCGTCCGGAAAGTAGACTTTATGGAATATTTGTGTGGTCTTGTGCTGTATGGCCTCCACCTCCACCTGGTGCGGTGGATACTTGCGTTGTCCATGGCGTATGGTTTTTTGCAATCGATGCATTGAGTCCTGAAATTGTTAATAACAGATTTAAAATAGTTAATAATTGAATTACGTACAATTTATAGACTATAAAACAAACCTGCGAAATGGGATGTCGCCGGCTGCGCAGGAAGAGCAACAGTTCCTTGAGCAAACCCTGTGAGCAAGCAAATAAACCCGTGGCCAACCACATCAGCTCCCAGCCACGCTCCTCGGACATGCGATTGCGGTTGTCCGTCAGCTGCTTCATCAGCTGGCAGTAGATTTCATCCCGCAGAATCTCGTGCTTAAGGGGTCCGTCGAAGATGTGGTCGGTAATCTCGTTGCCCATCCGCGGCCGCTTTGAGGGCAGATCTCCCATGTACTTCAGTATGGCGGCAAAGGCGAAGCAGGCCTCCTCCGCCAACTCTTCTTTGCTTTGTAGCTTCCGTAGCAGCGGCGCTTTGATAGGATCCCTTGCATAGCGCCACAGCTCTTCGCTCCGCTTCGAACTCAATGTGAGAGTCTTCGACATTGTGCGCTTCGGCGGCAACCGGAAATGGTCCAGGGCGTATTCCATCAGCGTGTGCGGTCTATCCCTGGCCTCAACCACGCCACCGTTCGATGCCATACTTAGGCGGCGTCCATGATGCGCCTCGTCGATGTTGAACAGAGCCAGAATATCCTGTGGCGGCTTGCTCAACGTCGGCAGGACATAGACTGTCTCGGCGGGAAAATCTCCACGTTCCTGGGACCGATCGCAGCGTCCTATGCACCAGCCGTTGTTAAGTACAGATTCTCCACAAGATTCATCCTCAAGAATAATGAGGTCACCCTTGAAAAAGGACAGGAAACTCGTGCCATCCGAAGGTGCCCGATAGTCCTGCAGGGCAATGACGAATTTCGAACTGAAAGCATGAGGAAAGAAAGTAAATATTTTTCATTTTCATTTGTGGGTACCTAAATTCAGACTTTGTCCTCGTCTAACTTTACTTACCGCTTTTTCAGACCATCCAAGAAGTAAACAACGAGATCCCGAATGTCCTCAGCATTGGGACTTTGGAATGTGAACTCCTCGCCACGGACCGTGGACAGACTAAAGGTTTGGGTAAACACTTTATTGGTCTTCTGGCTGGAAACGGCGGTTATCTCTGGGAAGCTTAATTCCAAAAGAACCTGCTCCTGATCGTCCACCACATAGACGCCGGTCCAGTTGACCGCTATGATGACGTCGTTTTTGGGAAGATTAGGACCCGAATTGCGATAGGCCTCATAAAAACGAGAAAATAGTAGGGGCCACTTGTATTTGGCATAGCTGACGATATCCTCCTTGATCTTGAGCGGTGCAATCTTGTCCTTGACGTAGTAGGACTTCTTGTAGGCCTGCAGAACCAAGGCGGCCCAACGTTCGATGGCCTTGTCAACGCCGCTGAGACAAAAGTCGGGTATGAAGTTGGGCAGCAGGGTGAATAGGCGCTCCATGGACATGTCTGTGCCGTATTCGATGAAGTATTGTTGCGCCGCAATCATGGCCAGGTCCTCCTCCTTGTCGCAGCGATATTCGCCGAACTTGACGCCCCTTACCACTTGCTGGTAGATCAGGTTGGTGGCCACCTGATCGTGCGTAGGCTCGTGCCAAGGGGCGAAGATTTCCTTGCGGAAGAAGAGCCGCCAAGGGGCATTGCGCTCTTGGGCACCCTGCTCCTTGGCATACTGTTCGCACTGGGAAATTGCGTCCATGACGTGGTCGCCGCCACTCCCCAAGGAGCTAACCTTGTCGAACAAAGCTATGTACAGCGAGAATCCAAACTGATCTTTTAGGGTTATCTTGTCCGACAGTTGATTGCACAGCTCCCGGGCAGTGGTGGCTGAATCGGCCAAAAGGGTCTTCGTGTTGCCATCCATAAAGGTGATTGGCAGCATGATGGGCTTCTTCGACTTGGTGGCCTGCAATTCCAGCCACGAAGGGGGCTGGTTGCGAGTTCCATTGTTAAATGTCCGCTTCAGTCGCTCCTCGCAGTACGGGGCATAACCGGGGGGACCCTCACGGATAAAGGCCCTCAGATAATTTACGAATTTCTCCGATGGGGCGAAGCAGCCCACGCACAGAGAGAGCAGGATCCAGCCCCTGGCATGTGATGATTTCAGTGGATTGTTAGACAGCTGCTTGCAGATCTGGCAATAGATTTCGTCTCTCAGCTCGGCTCGCAGGATGCCATGGCCGATGATGAAGTGTAGCTTCTCCAGGTTCGATGTGGGGCGAGACTGCAGCCATGACTGGTAGCTATCGGCAGTGTACTCATCGTCCTGCAAACGCCTGCGCACATCCTCGCCAAGCTTGTTCTTCCGCTTTAGAGTTAGCGATACAAGTTTGTGACGAATCGAGCGCGGCTTTTGCTTCAGGAAGGCATCAGGATCCAGGCCCATAAGTTGAGCCTCTTGGAATTCCTAAATAAAATAAAAAAAATAATTCGAATTATGGAATAAGGATTTATGGAAAGATTAACTATCTCGCTAGCCAATAAACTCACCTTACTCCTTATGAAATTGCGACCCAGTGTGGCCGTCACCTTAGACATGACCGAGGTTGTGTCCATACGATCCATTGTATGATATTTGGGCTCTGGCATATCGCCAGTAAACCTGAGAATGGTAATCCACAGAGCTTGGGCAGCAAGTTGATCGCCTTGCGTATGCAGCGGCAGCAGGGGATGCTTTAGAGCCTTCTTGGCGTACTGATGATTCACATTGCCCTGGAAGTAGGTGGCAGCGAATTTCTGAAACTTAAACTCTGACAAATCCTCCTCGTCCTCGGAGATGTGTATGGGAGCAATGATATCCTCCTGGTTAACGTTCTGGGCATGAGGCAGATCGTTGAACACCGAGGTCTCCCTGCCACCGTGAGGAGTGGGGGCATCGCTGCTCGAGTCTGGCAGAAAGTCGAACATGGCTTCCACCAGCTTGCCATCGTCCACTGGTTCCTCCTGCTTGCGGGCCGCATCGTTGATAATATTCATTTTGACCTCCACGCGACGTCGATCCTCCATTTGTTCCTGCAACTCCCGCCGCTCCAGTTCGTGCAACCTGTCCCGGTAATGTTGCTCCGCTATTTCCCGAGCATGTTTGTTGCCGCGATGCAGCAACTCCTGCTCCTCCAGCTTCCTCAACTGCAGAACCTCTGCGAACTGCTTGTGCTCGAGACGCAGCTTTCGATATCGACGCACGGCGATCATGCGTCGAACATGTGACTGGATCTTGATGACGGCCCACATCTTGTGGCCGTACTCTCGCCTCACCAAATAGCCCCGTGCATGGGCTTGCAGGCCAACAATGTGGCCTCGCAAGTGGCGGAAGCGATGGGATAGAACGCGGGAGCGGATCAATGCCTGCAGGCGCATATAGCCCACTCGCATGTTCCGGTAGCGCTTGCGCTGAGCATAGCCCTTCCAGAATCTCTGCACGGTAATGACTGCGGCTCGCAGTCGCAGAAACCGCCGGCGATACACCCAACCCCGAATGCTGCGTTGCAGTATGAGAATCTTACGCGTGAGAACACGATCTCTCTCCTGCTCTAAGAACAAATCGTGGGCATCCTTCAGAAAGACCTTTGTGTGGCCCAGCTGATAGTCGGACTTGCCCAGCACGATTGCACAAATTCGAGAAGTGGCCGCCTGGCAATCGGTGCGATGGGCTGGCGGCACGCCGGGTATGAGGAAACGATATCGCTCCACAAATTCACGGAATCCGTGACGGATGGGATAGCCGGCGCGCCGGATCCGAATGGTTTCCATCATACCGGAGTAGCGCAACTGACGGCAACACAGTCCCCGATCAAACATCATCGGTTTCTTCAACTCGTTGGGCTTGATGCAGCGAATAAAGAAGGGCTGACAACTGCACAGGGTTTTCATCAGTGCGTCCAGCGATTTTCGGAACTGTGTGGAGAGCGTGGGCGTTCGCTTCCTGGTCTCCGCTCCCATCTCGATATCCTGCGCGAAAATTTGACGCAGGAACTTGTTGCCACTCTGGCTTACCAGGTGAAGCAAGTCTGGACTGAAGGTGTCTCGGTTCTTGTCCAGGAATCCACGCGTATCGTAGAAGACCACACCGGCAAAGTGATTCAGTCCGAAGCTGGTGTTGATATCCGACTTTGGCTTCAAGTAGTTCTTGTGCGCTCCATGCGTCTTGTGCAATTTGGCCAGCATGGTTGTGTCCGTGCCCTTGGGAAAGCGCGCCTCCTCGTCTATCAGGGCCATAATGTTCAGCTGCTTAATGGCTATCAGATCGAGGGCATCCTGGTTGTCCACGAACTCGATATGCTGCCAGTTGATGGCCTCGTGATTGTACTCCTCCTGCTCCAGCTTAAAAATGTGCTGCACAAAGAACTGCTGTAGATTTTCGTTGGCATAGTTGATGCAAAACTGCTCGAAGCTGTTTTGATCAAAGTTCTCAAAGCCAAAGATGTCCAGCACTCCAATGGCATTCCGCGAGGTGCCGCGCGGCTTGAATATCGCCGTATTTATCTTTCGCACAATGTGTATGAACAGTCGTCCGTAGATGCCCTTAACGAAGGCATCGCGCACATCCACAGATTGATCCCGCGACAATGTCGATACCACCGTCTCGCCATGGGCGAAGAGTGTGCGTCTTGTCAGGG
Organism: Drosophila jambulina; assembly: GCA_018152175.1. Lineage (NCBI taxonomy): Eukaryota > Metazoa > Arthropoda > Insecta > Diptera > Drosophilidae > Drosophila > Drosophila jambulina. The sequence continues at coordinate 22,011,872 of JAECXH010000114.1, read as the reverse complement.
CATCGATCAGCGGCTGTATGGGCAGTCCCAGAAGCCCAGCCACACGCTCCACATTTATGTGCTCCGGTATCTCGGTGGCATCGAGGTTGTCCACCACCGTCGCCTTGTACTTGATATTTCCACAATGCAGCAAGGCAGCGAGTAATTTGATAATCTCCCAGATTTCCTGATCGGAAAAGAGCAAAACTTTCATCGCGGAACGAATGTCAGAGAATTCGGCAGCATCGTCACGGCCCTCGCAGGTTATACTGTTGCCACCAGTCAGATATCTATGTTAATTATTAATTATTAATCAGTTCATTGAAATATTATAAAGCTGAAAGAATATACGTACTTGTAGTCCGCTGCCATGCCCAGATCGAGACGACTCTTCTCCTCGGACGATAGACCAGCCAAAATGCAATAAAATACATGGTAATTGCGTTCGCTATGGTTTTGGGAAACAATGCGTGATTTCTCCAGCAGATATTGTTCGATTTTGGCCCCTTCGATGACACCGTTCGCGCTAAAGTGTATATCTATGTACTTTCCAAACCTGTTGACACATTTGGTTGTTTAAACGTATATTAACATATATATATTTTTTAGTATTTACCGAGATGAATTATCGTTACGTATGGTCTTGGCATTGCCAAAGGCTTCCAATATGGGATTCGCCTCAAGGATCTGCTGCTCGATCCAAGAGTGCTTGCCACTGATGGCAGCCAGGTATTGCAGTATTAGCTTTGTGCTCTCCGTTTTGCCAGCCCCCGACTCGCCAGATATCACGATACACTGATCCTGGCGGTAGCGCTTCATGTGCGCATACGCATTGTCGCCGATCGCGAAGATGTGTGGCGGCAACTCCCCAATTTTACGCTCCTTGTAGAGCTTGATCTGGTCGGCCGTATAAATGGGGAGGATCTGATAAGGATTAACGGCAACCAATATGGAGCCGGTGTATGTCTGAAATAATAGGACAAGAGTACATTATTATAATTTATGTTTCTTAAGTGAATCATTCCCATTTCTAACTATATATCCAAAACATTTTAAGTATTGTCTATTATGAAATATTGTTACCGAATTGGGTAGCCCTAGCTTCTAAAAACTTTGAGATTAATTTTGGGACATAGCTAAATAGACTCGCCTGATGAAGGTGAAGAATGCTGCACTTAAAAGTCAGCTAAGAAAATGTGTAAACATTTTCTGTTTACCCCGGAAAGATAAATTTTCTATAACTTTTATTCTATAACTTCCATTCTATAATACCTCTAAGTTTTGTAACTGGGCCACGATATCAGAAAAAATAGTTTGATATTTTAAGCCATTTAATGTGAATGGCTAAGATAACCCAAATAATTATACAACTATTTCTTTGGTAAATGATTAAAAGCGTTTACTTACATATATCAGATTTTCCTTGTAGCGTATAAGCAGATTCCGCAAAATGCCAGCCTCATGCAGATCGCCCAGGGATATCATGTCCTCCACACCCTGGACGGAGGACGCGTGCATGGCCTTGATCCGACGCTCAGGGGCCAGCCACACCTCGTCACCATCATCGTCGCGCACCTGGATGCGTCGACCCTCCGCGGAGATGACACGTGCTCCAATGGCCACATCGAATTCTCGCCCCGAGGCGGGCTCTATCCAGATGTAGTCACCCTGTAACATGAATATGTACCGTAATTAAAATTTTTTAACATTTTGTTGTAACATTTAACGATTTTACAATTTGACATTCAGTTCTTTACGAGGCTGCCACTGCCGCATTCAGTTGCCATGGACATAGGGAGCCATAAAAACTTTTCATTATTTGTTGTAAGAATCACTTGAGCGGAACGCAAAAATAGTGATATCAGGGACAGACGTAGGCCATTCATGTACAGTGGTTACTGAATATATATTTACGGGCAAATTGAATTCTTGGGTTTAGGGAGAAGAAAAGGTTGGGAATCATTTTATATGGAATTGATATTGCACTAAAGAGGTTCGAATGGCTTTTCAATAAAATTCAAAGTGTTCAAACAAGTGAACTAAACTTTATTAAATACATTTAATATCATTGAATATTTAATGTTCTTAATATATTTTCTCATAGAATCAGAATCTCTTTCAGGAAGTTCCACATAAAAAAACCCTACAAATCTCTCCACCACTGTACCCAAGAGAGATGTTGGGGTTCAAGTGAAGCATGGCTTACACACACATACCGGAGAATGAAACTTCCGCTCGCTGCTACTGCAAGTTAGGTAACGTTCGAGCAAGAGAGATGGGACACCTCGATAGGGAATAATGATCACACACTCTCGCTGCAATGCAGAGTCCTCTCGTTATTACAGGTACTTACACGTGTTACAATCACCATATTCGTCCTCCTTCATTTACTGGTCCTGGGTTGGCATCCAAATACAAAAGCCCGGTTGCTCTACGATGCTGCCTTCTCGTATTATTTTCTGTCCAAAAGAGAACAAGTGGAAGAGTTAGACATGGAGCCACAATAACACATTCAAGTTAGCGCCTCCGGCAGTTAAAACCGGCTTTGGAATAAAAAAATTAAGGTGAAGTTTACGGTAAATTGAAAGAATTCACAACTTGTCGCTGTCTTCGCTGTGGTCCGCCGTCTTATTGTCGCTGCTGTTGGTGTTGGGTCTCTCTTCCCAGGTTGAAGTAAACGTCTTTCTCTTGCCATTTGGCAAACGCACTCTCATTCAGTAAGCCCCCAACTATGTAAACTGGCAACTCATTAACAAAACCCCAATAAAAAATTAGTCATCAGTCTTAGCACATCCATAAAAATCATACTTTCGATACTTCTTTTCTTCTGCTCGAGCTAGGGAAACCGAACCCAGCTAACCTCTACGTGACTGTCGATCTTTCAAAATATAAATATGTAAGCCTTTAGACATGCAAAAAAGGCCATCGCGACATTTTCACTTTTAACTTCAGTCAAAATAAAACGTTTGAATGAAAGAACCACCGGAAAAAGTGGGCTAACACTAAATCGATGGTCTCAATGAACGATTTTGTTATGCAAATTATTTGGATTTCATTTAAAAAATTTACTTTCATTACATTATAAGGCAAGGTGGACTTTTGAACATTATTTTAGTAAGGCTAGAGAAAACTTGCCCATTTTTACAATCACAATTAAAACTTAAAAATAACAATTTGGTTACGTTTGTTTGGTTATATTTTTAAAGTATGTCAAAGTAAATAACACCTCTAAACACGATGGTAAATAAATATAAATATATAAATCAGCGAGTTAAATTGAACTCTTTCTCTCTAGACTGATTATAATATTAATATTAAATATTATCATTGCTCTTCAGTCGAAAGACATTAAAAAAGAAGCTCCCACCACTGCAGCTTAAACTGATTCATCATGGCTTCGCAATAGCATCAATATCTGGATCAACTTAATAACATAACTGCCTCTTTTTAAGCTAGCCATGAATCAGAATTTGAAGCTGGCGTCATTTCTCAGCCGGTTGCCAGCCACACCGACTTCCAATTGGACACCCCATCCATCATTTAACACATGGACCAACGACAACGGCAGAAGAAGTATCAGCTAATATATAGTTTCTCATTCGGAGGTGTCTCTCCTCCTCTTGCCACAATTGCAACAGGCCAGCAACCAAAAAAGCAGCAACCAAATTTAGTGGCACACCGAGTGAGCCGGCGGCAAGTACATATACCCATACATTCATATGTATACCAGTCTGGTTACGCTCTGCCGGTTAAAATACAAGTCTAATGCACACGGAAACCGATCCAAAGTCAAACTAGAGTTCTCACTTATACATTTCTACATGGCAACGTGAATTGTTGGTTAGAGTTCAACCATTTAGTTGATACATACAAACAGTGAATATTGAATTTTTATATATTTAAAACTATCTAAAACTAGCTCGTTGGGAAACACTGGTATATATCGTGACTCTACTGATGCGAAATATTATAAAATAATATTATTTTCAGATAAAAAAGCTTAAAAAAAGACAGCATTTGCCGTATTCGAAACATTGTATGACTAATATATAAGTCTGAACGGGCCAGATCGGAATACTATCTTATACAGCTGCCATATGAACGATCGGAAATTTTGGAGAAAAAATAATTATAATAGACAGTTTTCAACATATTTTCATATAATTTGTATATAATTTGAGACATGGCCATTTTTGATTTTTCTTGAATTTCGGTTTATTTTACTTATACATTCAAAAAATATGTTACAATTGTCATTTAGAATTTAAACAAAACATTTGTAAACGATTTAAGGAAACCACTGTGAGTACGCACAGTCATACCCGAATTATTTAAAGCTGATTGCCTAATAATGCTGCTGTTATCAGAGACCCTTGAGTGCAGGTAGAGATAAGAGCAAAAGCATTAAACAAGGTGTAAATTCGAGGGGTGCAGGGGCTAAGGCACACATATGTTTGTACATATACACACTCTGTGCCTGATTATGACTAAAAAGTTAACGCTCGTCTAAGAATTTCGTCTCATCAGATTTCGGACTGTGGGGCATCCAATGACACACTGTTCAATAGTAGCTAGTGGCACGTACGATTGTATCTCCGTGCAAGCGGGAGCGCGAGCAAAGAGCAGCACGTGAGTGAGGGTTTTGAGTGAGTTTTGTGATTCAAGAGTTCATCGAGAGTCATTAGTGAAAGTTCATGTGTAGTTTGCCACGTAAAATTGCGGTGCTAATGCCATCTACTATATACTATACAATATTTATGTACCCATGCACATGATGATGTAAATAAGGCATTATTGCAAAAGCCATTTTTATTTTGTTTTCGCAACTTTTTACTTTGACATTTGACTCAGTGCTGTTGGCGTTTTTTAGAGATGTTTGCAACACCGGCAATAAACAAGCACAATTTCCAGCTGCCTCACTAGGAGATATAATATAGTAGATCAATCTACCAGTTTTTTTAATCAGTGCTTATGAAAATGCTACTTTAAAGCCTTTTCCTTACATGTTTAAAATTGAACGAACGCTTTCTATGCTAGTTATCCTAATTATTCAATGCACTTAAAACATGTTTTAAAAACATACCCTATACTCACAAACGAAAGCTAGGCTAAAGAATTATGTTCGTTTTTATTTCACTATGAATTTAGAGAAAACCTTTAAAAAAAGTTTCACCAAACAAACAGAAAGTCGCGAAAGCCTCTAGCAACAACAATAACAAATGAGCCACACAAACACAACATTGTGGAACCTAGCAGCCCGAATGGAAGCGCAAAAAGGTTGCGATGGGAGAAGAAACAAACCCAAAGCCAGACCCAAAACCGGCTAATGAAAAGCGTTTATATGAAAAGGGTTTTCCAATTGTCCACACACACGAAATGTCCCGTTGTGCAACCGCAGCAAAAATAACAAACCGGACAAACAAGTGTTGTTGTCAATAGGAGAATTCTTGGCCGCTGGACCTGGTTCAAGCTCAAGGAGAGAGACAGACAGAGAGAGAAAAGAGAGTGAGCGAACACAGGTGTGCGAGCAGAAGAACGAGCAACAGGCGGGTGGGAAAGGGAAGGGGCTCGCACCCATTGAATTTGTTGCACTGAGCCGCTCTTTACGCATGCCTCTGTCCCGCTCGCTCCTCTGCCAATCGGCAGGTGTCTATTATGGTATCCGTGTGTGCATGTGTGCGCGAGAGAGTGGCCGCCGCCTGTGCATGTTAGTACCGTTCTAGCCAACGAAACCTGAAGCGTAGCTATAATTTGGTCAGCCGCTTAAGCAATAAAAATGCATTGGAGCCACGTCTTCGTCTCAGGAAACCAAATCAATGATAATTAAAATGAGACAGTGGGATGTTTTAGGTGACCCTTGTCATTATCTCTTGTTTGTTGGCTTTTCTAGCTCCACACTCACACAAACCGACTCGGCTTCAGGGTTATTGCACTCTTCTTTCCAATCACTCTATCTTTTTGGTTTGCCCCAGAATATTGCACTCTCCGTTTGGGCAGGAAACTGAACTTATTTTGGTTTTAATTTACACTTTGGCGACTTGGAAATGAACCCGACGAAAGCGGGACATTCTTTTTTGAAAACAGGTTACATAAATAGGTCACGCACCAACGATCGCAAGAAAATGCAGCGCGCCGATTGTTCTCTATATAGTCCCTTTAGTCCGTCAAGCAACAGGTTAATAAAGTGGCTTAGACTTTTTGCATTGTGGCTTTTGTTTCTGCTGGCTTCTTTGCCTCAGTTCACAGTATAACTTGCACCGAAAAAGAACCGAATACCGAATACGAATAAGAAACGAAACACTAGATCAGTGCTGCCAACTCGGGTCGCAAAAGAGCTTAATTAGCTTTTAAAAAAGCGATATAAAGCCAAAACATAGTGCTAAAAAATCTAGATAACTTTGTATTTGGGCAACAATAAATATTTTCTTTCCAGCTCTGCTTTTAAAAACACGCTTTTTTTGATTTCATGCGAATAGCATTTTCCGTTTAATTTCGTTCGTTTGTTAATAATAACAGTTTTGATTAATTTATTAGAGCCTATATCAACTTTATTGAACAGCGAAGAATACAGCAGAAAATAGTAATTTTCTGATTTTTTCTTACATTATTTAAACCATAGATAATAGAATAATCTTTATACAATTTTTAATGGAAAACCGGATGGTAGCACACAACCGAAGCGCCGACGATTTTCTCCTTTTCCGCACAACCGCCTTCGTTGAGTGAAATTTTGAACTGAAATTTTTTAAACTAGGTGTCGAACTATCGATGGCACTCGAAGGTATCGATTGTCCAGCTTCCACCATCGAAGTTGAAAAGCTAGCATTTAGCTTGGAAAATAATTTCAAATTTAGGGTATTCCCTATATATTTTTGAATATAAAAAAATTTGTGAAAATGTCAATAGTGTTACAGTATATGACATTTATGTCAGAATGAAGAAATATCTGTGAAAATGTCAATGGTATTATATGACAGTTATATTTAGAAGAAGAAACCTCCTTGAATTGTCGAATTTCAGCATTTCATAAGGCGTTAAAATAAAATGTAAATTAAATTAGATAGATATTAGATAAATATAGTCATTTGGTGGTTTTTTCAATTCTTCATTTTGCAAATTTCCAATTTTTGCTCATAATGACTAAAAAAATTTTATTAAAAGCTGCATATATAATGCATTTTTTTGGCAAAATATAAGATTGTGTTGTTTTTCATGATATCGATATGTTCCGCCGTCTAGAACGACGGTTGTTTTTGAAAATATCAATATATTGTCCTTTCAATGAATGAATTCTTTTACATAAATTGTAATAGTGGCTCCAGGATCATAGCATTTTCAAATTTTTTTTAGTACTGATAATCAATGGCCCTCTTGGTTTTCAAATTAATTAATAACCTAACAAGCAACTAACAATTTCTCCCTTCAGATAATTGCCGATGTTATTGCGGCGCCAGTCCTACTTTTAAAGTTTTTTTTTCTCTAAATCACATAACTTCACCTAAAATTTTTTAAAACATTTTATTATGACCTCTTTCAAAGGGTTTTTTTTTAAACCTTGCTTACCTCGTAAAAAAATTTGGAATATAAGGCTCTTCTGAACCGCCTAAGGACATATATGTTTATATACATTATAATATCCCCATAATTCGATTATTTTTAAATTTTTTTTTAAATATATTTTTTAATGTTTTTTTCCATATAATATATTACAGAAATTTTCCCACGGATATACTTATACATATATCTCAATAACTATTATTCCAACCACGTTCGAGCTCTGGGTCAATATGGCTAAATCGACTCGCCTGCTTATGCTGATCGAGGTAACTGGAAGAAATAACGGGGAACTTATTTACGAACTTAGACTTGTAGGCTTTCTAGTAAAGCATATTATCACATTGCGTGAAGTAGCATGCTTCTTATGAGTGCTATCAATGGAGAGATTGTGACAATGGCCGGCAGTGCTAGGTTTTATCAATAGTTCATGTTTATTGAAAGTTTCTTTTTCGTTTGGGTGGTCTGTGTGTAGCGCATGCTCCACATGTGGGCAGCAAATACAAAATGTTGTTTTGAGTGTCTTTACAGTGTAATTAGAATATGTGGTTTTGGATTGGGGAGTTAGCAGAACTTCCAACGGTTTCCGCACTCGTTGCACATGACGAAAGTGGTCATGGGCTCGTCGGCGGAGCGGGTCTGCAGCTGGTTGTAGGTGCAGTTGCGCTTCTTGCATTTGGCGCACTTGAGGAGATCTGTCTTGGTGCCCTGCACAGTGGCCAGTTGGGCATCGTTGATGGCCTCCTTGACAAACTTCTCGCGCAGCTTCTTCATCTCATCACTGGCCATCTCTTCGGGTGTCATCTTTGCCAGCTGCTTAGCAGAAACAGCACCGCACATAAAGTTGCCCCTTAGACCCGGATTCTTTGGATCCTTGAGGTTTGCCACGCGCGATCTGATGCGGTTCTTGTACTTCATATCAGTGTTCTTGAACTCGGCATAAATGGCGTCTTCGAGTTCCGCGGCCATCTCCTCAGGCTCGCCGCAGCCCTCCGGCACCTCGCCAATCTTTAGCGCCGTTGCCAGCATCTCGCGGCACTTCAGACGAACTGCATCCGTCATCCCCCCGGAGGGGAAAGAGCTCTGTGACGACGAGGCCTTCTTCTCCTCGCGCTTATCCTTCGACGAGCTACTGCTACTGCTGCCCGACTTACTGTCCTTACTGGAGGAAGATGACTTGGCGGCGCTCGAAGGCTTTGCGGCACTGCTGTTGCTGTTTGACGATCCATCCTTGCCCGCTGAGTTATGGTTGGGCGTAACCGGGGCCGGGCTAGCCAAAAACCGCTTCCAGTTCTTAATCAGGGTCTTGGCCAGCGCGATTACCTCGTCGTCCTTGCTGCTCTTTCGTAGCTCGTTCACCGTCATGCCGATGCGCGTCTTGGTCAGTATGTCCAAGTTGATATTGAGCGTCTGCAGCGTCTTTAGCAAGTCCAATGCCTGATCTTGTCCCTGTTAGGGGGAAAACAAAAATATTATTTGATTATGTGCAGCTCCCGCCAATATGTGGTTGAATCCCGGCTCCCAACTCACTGTTCCATCACTCGACGTCGATATCTTGTCCATCTTCTTCTTAATCCGGAAAACTTCGTCCTCTACGCTCATGTTGGTCGCCTGAATGTGCTAGACAAGGTGACAGAACAGAGGTTAGGTTGCTTTTCATTTGACCAATCACTTAAACAACTAAATCGTATGTTATGTTGTGCCGAGATTTAGTTATTACCTTTTTCCCTCCAATAAAAGTTGTTTACTATTTTTTTTTTTCGTTCTGTATTCGCAGAACAGTAGTGCTGGAAAACGTCAATGTCAATCGATATCGATACCGATGCTTAGTTTCGGTACAAATATTGTCGAATTGGAACGTTGGATAATGGAACACTAAGAAATCAAGAACGAAGTCAAAGGCAATGCTGTATAAATGATTATATGTTATTTGTTTTTGTATACAACACAGTTTGTTTTTTAAGCAAGGCAATTAGGTCTTAATCTGCTTCGCAGCGGAAAAATGTTCTTTTCTTGAAAATTCTTTTGAAGTGTGACCGCTCTTTTCACTTGTTGTTCAGCATTTTTTAAAGGAAAATGATGCGGTCACATTTGTTGACAACCCGCAATGTTTGAAACAATACACGTTCATCTTTTGATGATTTCTTCTGGAATGACCCGAACATGTCTAAGGAACTCGGATGATTGGATATGGACCAGGGACCGTAATCATTATAAGTTTCTTTTTAAAATCAGGGGATAATGATTATGTACTGATTTTTATTATTTTGATCATTATTAATGATTAAAATTGATTTATATAATAAAAAATAATAATAAATATTATTTTTGATCAAAACATTAAAAATCAGTACATAATCATTATTTTTGAGCAAAAATAAAAAATAAAAAAAAAAACAATAATCATTATTTTTGATTTTTACTTTTTTTTAATCATAATAAAAGTCTACGTTAATTACAAGAGTTTCATCCATTTTTTTTTGCAAGTTTGTAGCATGTCCTTATAATAATGATTATTTTTATACCCTTGCAGGGTATTATAATTTTAGTCAGAAGTTTGTAAAGCAGTGAAGGAAACATTTCCGACCCTATAAAGTATATATTCTTGATCAGCATCAACAGGCGAGTCGATCTAGCCATGTCCATCTGTCCATTTCTACCCAAACTAGTCCCTCAGTTTTGATGCTATATGAATGAAACTTTGCAAAAAGTCTTCTATATGTTCTCACTGCTATATAAGTCGGAACTGGACGGATCGGACGACTATATCATATTGCTGCCATAGGAACGATCGTTAAATTTTCAGAAAAAAAACTATTACTTGTCCAATTTTAAACATATATTCATACATTTTATATTATTCTAGAATTTCGGTTCTAATTTGATCAAAATCGAACTACTATATCATATAGCTGTCATAGGAATGTTCGGGAAATATTACGTATACGTAATGTTAAAACCGAATTTTTATCTCTATAAATGTTGTTTACAATTCCTGCTAGTTATACTTTGCAATTGATAAAATTTTACCAATTCATAATGATCCGATTGTAAGCTGCAAGGGTATACAAACTTCGGCTAATCGAAGTTAGCTTTCTTTCTTGTTTATTTTTATTTTTTGCTCAAAAATAATGATTATGTACTGATTTTTTTTTTTTTTGATCAAAAATAATAATTTTTATTGATTTTTATCATTATCATTATTATTGATGATTATCGTCCTAAATTTAAAAATCATCTCGGTAAAGAATAGATTATCCAAAAAGGATTCACACGATGTTATCGTTTTCGTTCTAAGTGGTTGATTTTTTTACTTAAAGATTTTCCCGATAATCATTATTTACGGTCCCTGATATGGACTCTATGAGCAACATCCACTTCAAGAGGAGCATGGTGGCATCAGTTCCCATAACCATGTACACCTTTGGCGAACCCATCGGGACAGCCCCGAATAAGGCTGGCAACCAAAATTCAATGTCATCCAACATGACGCTTTACTTAAAAAATTCCGCCAAAGTGGAGGAGAAGCTAAATAAACTGTGCCAATTGCATGACGAGATCGGCAAGACTTAATTGTAATTATACATTTTCGTTCCAGGTCGCTTGAATGCAAATTAATATAATTGCCGAATGTATTCCCAAAATATTGCATTTGCTGTTTTAACTCCTGAGAATTCGTCCCACACATTATTATTCATTGCGGGCAGAGCAAACAGTCGAGGACAGCCTGTTCTATTAAATTTTGTATTCTTTTTTGCACCCCGCTCTTGAAATACTAAACGTAAGCCTTTAAATTATCTCCTAATGACAAGCAATTTTTTAATATTTCAGAATCTGAACTGGATACCGCCCTTTAAAACTATCCTCATGAACAGCCGTTCTTAGATATATGCCTCTCGTTATCTCTCACTGCTTAAAAACGGTGTTTCACTATATGAATACCGTGCTAATGGATTTTGCAGCTTGGCAAACGATATCAAAAAAATATCAAATAAAACTAGCTCAATTTCGATATTTTAGCATAAAAAAAATCGTGATTTAAGCCTGGTACTAAAATAAGATAAATATTCTTAAAGCGTTAAAATTCCACATAAAAAAAATAAACAAAAAACAGGAAGAAGAACTTTCTAACTTTTTAATTTCTCGGGTATTAACATAAGATAAAAAAAACTAAAGTAGTGTTCGCATGGAGCGCGCTTCTAGTTGGCAGAGAAAGGTTATTTTAATTAGAGCCGCAATAATATACGTTTTTATATGAGATTTCATTTTTATTAAATTTAAATACGGAAAAATGTGTTATTTGTGGGCGACGGCGTTGGTTCCTCGGGTTATTTGCCTTAAGCTCTATAGCTGCGAATACATCAATAAATAGTCTTCCAACATTCATTTTTTTCGAATACATTTTCATTGGGCTTTAAAGTTTGTTTACAAAAACGCGTTGAAATTCGTAACCCGCTTTGTTTTAAAATTATGTGGACACACTGGTTACCGAGTGGAATATATTGCAATTTCGCTAGCAACTTTTCGAAAGTAACTTTATCTTAGTACCACTTTAAATATATCGTCTTTTGGAGGAATATCGATACGTTGATATGTTGATATTATAAGCAGCTCTAATATTTTTCACATCCCTATTTCCTTCTGCTTTTGATTGGCGTTTGCGCGACGGCTTCGAAAAATTCGTGTTAAAGTTTTAGTAGTGAGTTAATAAGAAATTGCTATAATCTTTATCAAAACGAGGTGAGTAGAATAGTTTCTAGATTGTGGAAAGAAGTTTGTATGAGATATTGCGCGAGATATTAGTACGCTAAAAACGTAGAAAAAGAACAAAATTTTGCATATCAATTCTACCAGTTATTTCTTCGGAAAGTTATTGTGGCTTAAATCAGTGTACTATAGCACAACTCGTTTAAATGAATATAAAGTGTATTACAAGCTTATTGCATTCGATTCTAGATTTTCGGGCGAGCTTTTGCAATTAAGACAGTGGCTTCTGCTAAAAGTACGAGAAAATCCTTTAAAAAACACGTCTTCGTTAATAATTGATCAAGTGTGCATAAAATTCATCAATTTCTCCAGAACTTTATTCGGTTTCCTCTTTGCATTAAATTCGCCTGTCGTCCATTTTGGCTTTTTCTTGACAGTCACCGTTATGTTTTAGGGTTGTCGAAACGCCAGAACACGCTGCAGATCGAATTTGCTCGTAGTTTGTACTATTTTTTTAGAGTTGTTGGCAACCCTGTAGAACGCTTTTTGTTCAATTTCCTTTTTCATTCATTCGTAGATTTTTCGAGTGGAAAGACGTTGTGAAAGGAAGGCTCGGCGCGCTTGTGAATAATTCTTCACCAATTTTAAAGCTGGTGAGTAAAAAATCAATATAATTCTAGCGGAATCAAATACTATTCCAGAAATGCATCTAGTGCCAACAGAAATTTCCGAATAGAATTCCTCTTTTAAGTTGTTCTTGTTTCTAAAAACCTTGCATTTAAGTTTTTTTTTTAAATTCATGCAAAATGGAGAGCATTTATTTATTCGGTGTTCAGGTGCATTTTCCGTGTTTCTTGTTTCCATTCATACACTTTTTCGGTGTCAGCTTCACCTCGTTTGTGCGAAATCCGCGTGCGTGTATCGACGCGTCTCAAAGTTGCGTTTTACTTTCTTTGCTAGAAATTTCTCTTGTATTCCTAAAAAAGGGTTTACAAGTTTGGTTTATCTTAATTTTAAAATTGAGAGCATTTATTTGGCTTCGAGCTACATATATGGTCCAGGTTTTGTGTTCCCGTTCATTCGCTCATTTTGTTTCGGCGTCAGCGTCTCCTTGTTACTTGCTTAAATTCGCGTGTCCCTCCCACCTGCTACAATTCCCTTCCATTGAAGTCAAGTTTTCGTTCGTTTTTTTTTTTTCTTTATTGTTATCAAATAAGTTTTCTTGTTTCCTTGTTAAACGAGCTTCTCAACATTTTGTTGCAGTTGAATGGTTGTTTTCTTTGGGTCAAAATACAATATTTCAAAAATTTCGCTTGTTTTGTTTTGAGTTTCCCTATTTATTTCCTTTCTTTTGCTTTTTTGTTTGACATAAAATTGTTGCCCTTTCCGTGTGGTAGTACGAATATATATATTTATATGTCTCATATAATTTATACAGTTTCTAATTATAGAAGCAAACAATTTTACAGGGATATCTCGTATTACCGTATTAAGATTTTGGTTTCTCTTCCAACATGAAATCTTAGAAAGGTGTCTTCCACCTAAATATGTATGTGGAGGCCTTGTAATTCTACTTATTGAAGGTTTATATATTTGTTCCAATAGTAAGTCAATTTAATTTTTTTTTTTTATTAATGCTTAAAGTTATGTTTTGTTTTTTTCATATTTCAGTGTGTTCAGTTAGGTTTTTCGTATAATAAAAAGTAGTATATTTGATGCATAGTTTGCTTTATAATAATTAAATTTAATTTTTTAAAATAGAATTTGCATCAAGAAACACAATTACAGAGGTTTTAACACTTACTAATCTTTCAGTTATTTTTGTTTTTTTTTTTTTTGTTTTCCAACTACTGAGTTAATTTATTGTTTTTTTATTTTTTATTTTAATGTTATTATTTAACAAAGTTAAAATAATGAAAGGCGAATATTTCTCAATGTATTCAATTTTCAACAGAACAAAAAAAAAGATGTATGAGTATGCAAATGCTTTTAATGTTTTCTTTGTGAAAACTATTCTCTTTTTAGTGGTGCTTTTTTTCTCGAAGAAACAATCTAGCTGTGATGTTCTTTAAAATATTTATTTGCTTTAGGATTATTTTGTTTTTCTTAATCACTGGATAGCAACTGTTTAGTGGGTATGATGATTAATAATGGGTAACAACAAAAAAGGGGAAAAAATCAACGACATAACATCAAAATTTTTCTTTGATGTAATAAAACAAAGTCTGTGAAAATCTTAAGCTTATGTGGTTCCATTGCAAACAGTGATTTAAATTCACAATCAGGAAGGAAGTATATTGTGAGTTGTCTGCTTGCCTGACTCTCTGACTAGTTTATACGAGGTGGTCATTTGCTTGATCGTGATTTCATGGATAAAATCTGATTAGTTGGCCACGCATAAACTATAAGATTGCTTTCATGTTCTCTTCATATATTTAAGTATATATGTATAATTTATTTTTCATTTTTTCTTAGCTTGTTTTGTTGCTTTTGGCTTATATGGCGGCTACAATTGGTTTTGTTTCATTTTTGCTTTTCTTGAAGGGTTTGTTGTCTGTTATATTTGTAATTTATAAGATTTCATTTTGGTAACCTGTTCCCATGCCACAACAGCTCCTCCTAAGTTCCCCGCATCAGCGTGATTGGAGATGTAAAGGTTTTAAGCCAGGGTGGGGAACTGACGCTCGTCGTTCACCTTGGGTGCAGTATTCTGTTGCCGTTCGAACCGCTTGTTCAGCCCTGGTCCGCTGTTGTTTTGGTTGTTGTTGCCTGGACCACGACGATCGGTGGGCGGCCGATTATTGGGAGCTGACTGAGCACTGCCCTCATTATTGTTATGATGCTGCTGCTGTTGATGGCCCGATGAGGGACCATCCCGCTGACGGTCCACGCCACGGTTACCGCCTCCCTCAGTGCGTGGCCCGCCGCCACCAATGCCGCCAGGACGTGGGCCTCCACGTCCACCGCCGCGTCCTCCGAAACCACCGGGTCCACCGCGGCGGCCGTCGTTAAAGTTAAACTGAATATCAAGGACGCGCTGCTGGCGGCCCACACGCTGGGGATACATGGCAGGATCATATTCGAGCTCCTCTTCGCTTTCGTTCTCTTTCTTTTTGTTGCTGGTCAAGACCACCATTTTCTTCCACTGCGACGTGTCCTCACCTGTGGGCAACAAAATTTAAATTTTATTAATCATTTCGATATTGGCACTTGGAAATTCTAAACAATGAGGAGAAGAACCCACACACACCTTCTCCGGCCTTGCGTATGTTGAAGGTAGGCTTGATGCGCTGCCCCTGTTGTGCTTTCCACTCGTCCAAGGTCAGCTCTTTGGTCTCTTCTTCGGCGGCCGTCTGCTGCTCGTTCTGTTGCTCATTGCCAGATTCGTCGGCCTTGGCGGCACCACCCTCTGCATTGTTCACACTGGTCTCGGTTTCGTTCTTGTTCACATCGTCGATGGCCTCCTTGACAGATCCCCAATTGTGGGCACCAGCTCCATCACGCTTGTCAATTGCCTTTACGCCTGTGAATGGTATTGAAATAAGAATTAAATAAAATATTGAATTGCAGGTAGCAAATATCGTGAAGGACGTACTCCCACCTTTAAAAGCTTCTCGTTAACTAAGGAACCCATCAATTTAGAGGTGAGTAATTGAAATAAATTTAAATTTATTTTTATGTTAAATTGCCCACAAAGTTTAATTTTATTATTTAATTTTGATTTTAGTTTGTTTAGTGTTTTAAAAATTGTTACTATTTTAACTTTTAAATCCCTTTGTTATTATATATGTATTAACTAAAACAACGAACTTTTTGCAGATATCCCAAGATATTTTGAAAAATCGGCTTCCTACATGCCTGTTTATCGGGAAAGGGAAGGAATATAGCGTCGAGAGCCGCAAACTATTTTTAACACGCTTTCTTCTTTCTATTTCTTCTCTTCTGCTGTGTGCTTATTGTATATTAGGCTATGCTAGATAATTTTGGATATTCCAAAAATGAAATGGTATTAACAGCGGGAGGTAGATAAGGGAATAAAAATATGTGTGTGCTTTTGCTACTTTTCAACTATAGTTTCTAATAAATTACATTGATTTGAATAATCAATAGCACCATCAAGAGAAAGAGAAAAAATGATCGAATATTTATATTTTAATCTAAACTTTGTAATTTTATGCAACAAGAACACGTGGTGGTAGTATATCGTTGATATTTATAACTAATGAAACTGATTCTTAGTTAAGATAAAAAGTTGACTGAGTACTACTTGACAGATTAAAACGAAAAATTTTTTGGAAGTTGATTTCCCTTATGGGGAAGACACTAAAGGAACTAAATAATTGAAAGCATTCAAATTACTTTTCTTCTCCCTTGATATTTACGTAGGTCTTTAGGTTGTCATGGTAAAAGACTTGGGTTTATTTGTTATCATTTATAGGTTTAGCTTTTATTCTTATTCTATTTTTCCCCAAGAATTTATCTACTCACCAGTTCTGTCTGATCCCGACTGGCGATCGAACTCTCGCTTCCTGTTCTGGCCATCGTTGTTGCGATTTTGACGCTGCGGCCGATCGCTGCCGGCTCCTCCCTGGCCGCCTCCACCAGGTCCGCGGTATGGACGCGACTGCTGACCATCGGTTGCTCCTCCGGCGTTATCGCGGACATTACGGCGATTGTTGCGCTGCTCCCGTGATTCCACATTGCCGTTCCCATTCTGTTGACGGAAGTTGGTACTGCGCTGTTCTCTTTGTCCTTGTCCTTGACCGCTGCCAAATTCACGTGTACGGTTAGCGCCACCTCCTGGCCGAGGAGCTCCCTGTTTGTTGTTGCCGTTAAACTGTTTGTCGGCGGACGGGGCAAGCTTCTTGCCATCGGTCTTGTTGAGAACGTTGTTGGGCTTGTTCTCCTTCTCGGCCTGGTTCGGCTTCTTGGCATTGGGAGGACCTCCGGCGGCGTTGTTATTCGCCTTTGTCACCTTGGCGGCCGTTTTGGTGGCCGCGGTAGCGCCACCTGCAGCTGACGGCTGCTTCTTCTTGCCAGCTGCTGCTGTTGCGGCGGCGGAGGCAGCGGTCGTCGGCGCCACAAGATTATCTAATGGATCGCTGACATCGTCGTCCATGAACAAGAGCTCATAACGATTTTTCCCGGCGCTGTCCATGATTTGGTTGGTGTGAGGTGGTGTTTTGCTTGCTGCGGCTGCGGCTGCTATTGCTATTCCTGTAAGAGAATTTTACACAATATCTCAATTGATTGATTTTCCCTTTTCGCTTGGCCCCCCAGTTGGTCGTTGCTTTGGTTTCGAATTTTCCGTCACGAAAGGTGGTTTGAATTCGTTTAATTTCTGCACGCAGGGCTGATAAACAAACAACGGGCCAAGTAACTTGCTTTTTCGAAATTTAACCGCAGCTTTTATGCGAATTTTTCTTACTTTTCCGTGGGTTGTTGGTGGCTGTGCTGCTCTCTAACCTTAATTTTCAGCGTTTCTTCTTTGCCTTGCTGC
Organism: Drosophila jambulina; assembly: GCA_018152175.1. Classification (NCBI taxonomy): domain Eukaryota; kingdom Metazoa; phylum Arthropoda; class Insecta; order Diptera; family Drosophilidae; genus Drosophila; species Drosophila jambulina. The sequence goes on along the minus strand of JAECXH010000114.1, from coordinate 21,994,132 downwards.
TAGTATTACCTACGCATACTGGCGCGCGCGATTTCACACGCACATGGGTTCCTCACGCACACACGGAAAGGGGCCAGCAGAGCGGCCCACATGTGTTCTTGGTATACATAGAAAAACAGAAACTCACGTTTTTCGCCTTGCCGCTGCGAACGGCAAATTAGTGTTGGATAATGTATCAGTGGGAGCGAGATAGAGCGGTGGGGCTGCTGTGTTTGGTGTCTTTTTTGTAATTTTAAGTAATAATTGCATTCAAATTCCTTAAAAACTGTAGCAAACGATTCAAAAGAACATGCAACAACTTCCAAAAAGTAAACTAGCATCTCCTTGTAGAAAAAACATACAAAAATTTTTCTTAGAATTTGACAACTGTGTTTATTGAGCACTTTGTATTATTTAAACTTTGGCGCCAACCCGCAATATTTAAATGTCGCGGCTCTCGAAGTTATCGAGAAATATCGGTCCAGTTGCTTCGGAGGCGGTTCGTACCAGACTCTGCGAACTGAGATAGCTTGTTTTTGTTTTTAATAATATTTAATATTTAAAAATTACTAATATAGTTTCCTTTTTGTCCTTGCAGAAAAAAAAAACCGAAAATGTCCGACTGGGAAGATGAGGTTTGTGTTTCTTTACTTAAACAAACCAATCAACTAAAGTAACTTATTACAGCCTAAATCTGGTCGTGGTTTTGGCAATAAGCCGGCCAATACTGCGAAGGAAGTCTCCGGATGGAGTGACGATGAGGGTAATAACGAGAAGAGCGGTGGAGGTGGAACAAAAAGATTCGGGGACGGTGGAGATAGGGGCGGCTATCGCAGAGGAGGTGAAGGTGGTTTCCGAGGACGCCAGGACGACGAAAATGGTAAGTAGTACGGTAGATTTTGTCCATTAAATCTCAATATAAAATTTCGTTGGTAACGAATAAAGCTTCATACCATTTAAATGTAAATGGTAATACGTACAACCAGGCAACACACGACTTCTTTAAATATATTGGGGGACACTGTCCCTCCATCAACTAAATTCAATAAATTTATTATTTTAAAAAATATTTAATTTACAACGCGTTACTTTTGATTTTTGTTTCTCCGCTGTGTTCTTCCATTTTGTTATTGTTCGCGCAGCCCTTAATTTAGCCACGAAGCTACCGCCAATCCCATCTAGCTGTAATGAGGATGTTGTTACAGCTTTCATTGACCGTCTTGATCTCTGCTTAGACAACACAACTATGGACGAGGTGCGAGAGCTAAGAGAATACCTGTTCAAAGCCTTTAGGCATTTGGTGAGCTCTGAATGGGATCGCCTCGATAGTCTAGATCGAGAAGAACATGTTCAAAAAGCACGAAAAGTACGGAAGGCTGCCGCCATGGTGGATAGTTTCATTATGGACGTAAATAGCCTTCTGGGCGAGACTGATATGAGGACAGCACAAGAGCACAATGCAATTGATCAGATGAAACAAATGGGCGTTAATTGGGAAGAAAATGTCCCGAATTTAGATACTCAGGAAATAGTTCTTCCGCAAACTACTTCAGAGAGTTCCCGGTCGAGAAGATCAAGCAATGCCATAAGGACTGCAGAACCGACTCCCTATAAAGTACAACCAATTATAGACATCTACGAAAAATCCCGTCGACTGAACGAAGAACCACAAAGTGAATTTGCTGCAAGAGAAGAGCTAGAGAACTACGTGGAGGTAACTGTATCCGAGTCACCTCAGACCTATGGCTCTTCAAAATTTTCACAAAATTTAAGCGCTGCTGTTATAAAAAGCCACAAACTAAGGGGAGGAAAGTTTCGAAACATGGTTGAACTGACGAGCAGGATAGCCTGGCCAATCGGTCCACTTTTAGTTTGGCAAGGCTACCCAAAATTCTACCATAAAATCTATTATTTTGACGAAGTACCTATGGAGCCATCCAGTGAGCCACCACGAACTGGGAGAAGAACGCAGGACAACACAAGTAGCATACAGACAAGCAGACAAATTGAGGTGGTTAGGCACCACCGCTCTCAGAACCAGGACATGGAAACACCGGATGGAGCTTATTATAGTCGGTACGATGCGACCCGTGATGAGGAGGCTGCTTGGTCAGCCACTGGCGGCGGTATCACAGGCGTAGCGGCTGAGCAAGCATCGTCGAGCACGCCGATAAAACGACACAGCGAGCTTGGGTACTAAAAACTAAACTTGACTATTCTCTACTATTTCTATTTCTATTTATATTTTTTCCTCTTACCATCTATGTAGTATCGGAAACTCCTTCCTTCTTTGGTTTGTGTTTTATGGCCAAAAGTTCAAACATTCGAACTACGAAACATACAACGAAATTGATTTATAGAAATTTAAATCATAATTTTGTTGTATAAAATATATGTATATTTCTGACAGCTTAGAAAACTGTCGACAGATCTACTAAATCAGGTCCCTGTTGTTCCTATCAATTAACATTCGTTGTTAAAATACAGATGTACAGGTTTACAGAACTAGCAAATAATAGTCGTCTGATTTTATCAGCACGGATTAGACATGTGAAAACATGTCATATGCTAAATTTCGTAGAGGTCGATATATCGTACATTATAAATATTCTTCGCCTTCACCCAATTGCATTTTTTTTTTGTTTTGATCTTGAATGTGTGTTTTTTTTTTTTAATTTATTGATTGATTTCTTTCTTTTCTGCGGACACCACACTTCTCCTTCGTCTTTTTCGCCTACTCTGTTTCTTGAATATACAAAAATTCACTCGTAAACTCTACTTATACACCTACTACTGTCCGATCCACAGCTTTTCGTTGAGTTCCAATATGAACTTATCAATAATTCGTGGCGGAGGAGCAGGAGACCCACCCATGCCGCCGGAGTTTCCATTGTCGATAGTCGACAGCGGCACTCTGATGATGTCTGTTGATAATGAGGAAACGGCTATCGTCGAAGCTGTGACATCATCGTCATCCGAGGTGCGTTCTGCCCGCCTTGGAGGAGGTACACCAGCCTCTACGCCACTGTATAGTTTCCGACCCCTGCTTCCGGTCATAAACGAGGAGCATCATCTGTATCAACCAGTACAGCATCAGCAGTTTGTCACTGCGATACCTAGAATGCTGGAAATGACACTTAGCCCGCCTACAAATGAAGCAACCTTAGCAGAACCATCGGCTTATCCCCCACCTTCGGGTACGCAACATGAAAACTGTGCCTGGATATTTCGTCCCCGTGATCAAATTATCAACTATACGGAAGCTACTCCCAGGAGGCCGGTACAGAGGAGACGTCGTCGGCGTCGGTCACGCATTCTAGCTACAGATGCCAATGCCGTAGAAACGCCACAAGAACGAATTCAAGTAGAGGAGCAAGTGGTGTCTGCAAGCAGCCAGGAGATAACGAAAACTTTTATGGCTAATTTAATACAAAAAGCTGCAGATTCCGTTAGTCCTTCACAACATAAAACAAAAGCTTTAACCCCAGCGGCTTCGGTAACAACGACTCCAGGCAAAAGTGCCAACAATCCGGGACTGGATCAGATGAAACTACGAGAAATCGAAATAAATCATGAACCTTCTGATCCTTCAAATTTCAAAAGTCAAACAAACGAAGAGTCTACACTTCCACAGGCAAGATGTCTCTTGGAAGGTTCTACTATGGATACTGCTACTAAGGAAGTACTGCTCCTTTCCCCAGCTCCTGCTGCTTCTGAAAAGGTAATAGAGACTCTTCAAGACCTTCCTGGATTTAGTGACATAATATCCAATGAGAAAATAACTGGGTTGGATTCTACAATAGATATATCAAATATATCAGCAATTAATCTGGAGCAACCCAGTTTTCCAACAATAGAGCACATGGAAATTGATAACGAGGTTGCCAATTTAAGCGTTCAAGCCATTGTGACGGATGTGCAGATATTAATTGGACCGACGACGATGACATGTTCTAATCTACCCGACGATACATCCAACCTATCCAAAGAAGTAGTAGATCTGTCTAGATATGTTGTGGATTCCGAACTTGTAGAGTTGGAGAAAAGTCAAGCTGATAATTCACTATATCATCGGGAATCAATTGAGGACTTGAGTTACATCGTGCAGCATGTGGATATGCTTCGTCTAAATATCGATCGCCAGAAGGAGCTGTCGTTGTCTAGAGAGTGCCCTGAAATCACGTCTGATTTGTCGATGCCTGCCGTCAAAGTCTACGATCCCAAAATTGTTGTAAACATGCCCCAAGCTAAGATTCGTCTTATTCACAAGGTGTTGGGTGCCCTTGTTATGCAGCCTCAGGTGGATATGCGGAGTGCTGACTTTATTCAGAATCGCATAGATGCCGCGGTGACGTTTCGGCTATTGCTCGATCTCAAGGCGGCCAATATTATAAATCTTAGCAAAGATGGTCAAATCTTTTCCTTGAAATAGCGTATAATTTGCAAAGACTACAAGAATAGGTTATGTTATTAATAAAATATAATATATTTTAATTCGATTAAGAAAGAAAGACTATTGATTTTAATTTACTTTGAATAAAAGTATATCCCGATTTTACTTTACCTTGATAAATGTCGGTATTGTTATTAAAATAAAAATGTATATTTATGTTGCGTATAGAAGCGCATAAATTAAAAGAATGATAAGAATTTCTTATGTTTTTATAGAACATGATACGTTATTTATTTTTCTATTGTTTTCATATGAGTAAGACAAGACTATTCGTTTAATTTAATTTGAATAAAAAGTGTATTCAGATATTACGTTACATTCTTATCATAAATAAAATACATAATTTTTAATTTTGTTATCCTTTAATTACTTATTAATAATACTATAATTTTAATCAGAAGGAGACTTTCCTACCCTTTAAAGTATATATTCTTGATCAGCATCAACAGCCTATTCGATCTATCCATGTCTGTCTGTCCGTCCGTTTGTCCATTTCTGCGTGTTTGCTCGGACGATGTTATCGTATAGCTGCCATAGAACCGAGCGGAAATTTACAAAAAAAAAAGAAATAATAATTACCATTTTTATTATTCTAGAATTCAGGTTTTCATTTTATATAAAATCGGACGACTATATCTGATAGTTTAATTCCATCATATTTCCAACATTTCCAAGTTTAGTTTGTTTTTTTTTTTTTTTAAACCTGCGTTTTTTGACAAGCCTAGATTCAGTTGTCGAAATATTAATTTTTTTATTCGGTGAAAACATTTCGAAGCGAAAACACAATTTTCTGTTCGCAATCCTATGAATTTTGATTTATCTACTGCAAGGGTATAGTTAAACTTCAGCTTGCGAAAGTACATATAAGGGGTGTGTTGCTTTATTCGTATGCATTTTGTATTTACTATATAATTAATTATTTTTAGATAATAAACATAAATATTTTTATACAAAATAAATTTCACTTTCTAGGTGAAGAGCGCCGTGGCGGCCGCGGCGGTTTTAATCGAGAGCGTGGTGAACGTGGGGATCGCGGTGAACGTGGGGAACGCGGTGAACGTTGGGACCGCGGTGAACGTGGGGAACGCGGTGAACGTGGGGAACGCGGGGAACGCGGCGAACGTTGGGACCGCGGTGAACGTGGTGATGGAAATGGTTTTGAGCGACGTCGTCGAGGTGATGATGATTTTAACAACAATAAGGACGATTTTGGGGAAGACGGAGAGAAGAAACGCGAGTTTTATATCCCACCAGAACCCAGCAACGATGAAACTGAAATTTTTAGTAGTGGCATCACATCTGGTATCAATTTCTCGAAATATGACAACATTCCTGTTAAGGTAACATTGTTAGCTTCCTTATGGCGGATAAATTAATAAGTTAACAATTTTGTATACCTTAAGGTAAGCGGCGAGAATGTGCCGAAGCCAATTCGTAAATTTGATGAGGCCGGTCTCCGTGGTATCGTTTACGAAAACGTAGTAAAGTCTGGTTACAAGGTGCCCACTCCTATCCAGAAGGTCTCAATACCAGTGATCTCCGAGGGGCGTGACTTAATGGCTTGCGCCCAGACGGGATCCGGAAAAACGGCAGCCTTCCTTTTGCCGATCCTTAGCAAGCTGCTGGAGGAGGCTCAGGACCTAGAAATTGGCAAGCCGCAGGCTGTCATTGTCTCACCCACTAGGGAATTGGCCATTCAGATATTCAACGAGGCGAGGAAATTTGGATTTGAGTCATACTTGAAGATTAGCATTGTGTACGGCGGTACGTCGTTCAAGCATCAGAATGAGTGCATCACCAAGGGATGCCATGTGCTGATAGCCACGCCGGGAAGGCTGCTTGATTTTGTGGAGCGCACATTCATAACTTTTGACGATACTCGCTTTGTTGTGCTCGACGAGGCCGATCGCATGCTGGACATGGGCTTCTCGGAGAGTATGCGCAAGATAATGACGCACACTACTATGCGACCGGAGCACCAAACACTTATGTTCTCCGCTACATTCCCGGAGGAGATTCAGCGTCTGGCTGGAGAGTTTCTCAAAGACTACGTGTTCGTAACTATTGGCGTCGTGGGAGGAGCATGCTCGGATGTCAAACAGGATGTTTTCGAAGTTAACAAGTTTAACAAGCGTACTAAGCTTATGGTACGTTTGTTATCTGGATAATGTTTAATGTCAGTTAATTAATGTATTTTGTTTTCAAAGGAAATATTACGAGAGAATGCAGATGGTACCATCGTCTTTGTAGAGACGAAGCGTGGTGCTGACTTTTTGGCTTCTTTTCTCTCTGAGACCGAGTTTCCCACCACCTCCATTCATGGTGATCGGCTCCAGAGTCAACGCGAGCAGGCCTTGCGTGATTTCAAGACTGGCAAGATGAAGGTATTGATTGCCACTTCAGTTGCGGCCCGTGGTCTAGGTAAGTTACTGCGTGTTAAAAAGTTCGATTTATTATATCTAATTAATCTAATTAATTTAAAGATATCAAGAATGTGAAGCATGTGGTTAACTTCGATATGCCGAACAATATTGCGGACTATGTTCATCGCATCGGACGTACAGGTCGTGTGGGCAACAATGGTCGTGCCACTTCGTTCTTTGACCCGGATCATGACCAGGCACTTGCTCGTGACCTGGTCAATACGCTGGCGGGATCTGATCAAACGGTGCCGGATTTCCTGCGTCAGATGAGTGGTGGCGGTGGCGGCGGTGGATACTCGGGCTCTGCCTTTGGTGGGGTTGATGTTCGTGGTGGCGTAAGTAGAGCTCTATACCCAAAAAACTTTAAAACAAGATTAGCAACGCCGATACTAATTTTCTTGTTGGCTTCTGAAAAATTTTTCAGAAGCCAGAAAGAAAGCACTCTTGTAAGCATACACCGATAGTCGGCTACTGTATGAGTGCACATCTTGGTATAAGATGTTTACCTATATACCGTTTATAGATATATATGAAACTTGACCTAAAATATTTTTTTCTTTATAAAGGGTAATGCCATCACATGTCCAACCAGCAACGAAGAAGACCAGGATTGGGACTAAAGAGAAAAAGAAGGCCAATAGACAAAAATTGACATTGACATTTGAATCAAATAAGATGGTATATATAAATAATATGTATTAAAGCCATTCGCTTAAGTTTTTAATCTCCAAGACGGAGATTAATTAATTAATTTAATTAACTAAATATAGAGTGTGAATCCTCAATTCCTTTTTATTATTGCGTCTGTTTGGTAAAGTTTTTAGAACATGGGTATACCTTTTTAAGCTTAGGTATACCCTGTATAATCATATGTTTGCACTTATGTACTCATCCTTGTTGGTTTTGTTTCGTTGTTTGTTGTTTGTCTTTCCTTCTGTCTGCCTTCCTGCTGCTCTCGCGCTCTTTCCCGCTCTTCAAGCCGGCTTTTCTCAATGCCTGCCTCGCCCTGTGACCGCCCCCAAAAGCAAACCGACATCGACCAACAACAAATGTTGCTTTTGCGTTTGCTTTCCTTTGCAGAACAAAATCAATAACGCGGGAAACTCACCACGGGTCTAGCTACGCTCTTTGCGTTTTGGCAGTGTTCTCAGTCTCTGATGGCATTTCGTAGTGAACATTTCATTCGACGCGTTTCCATATATAGAGGGGAAAAAACCTAAAATTGTTTAATAGTCGTTTTCAAACTCAAATAAATTAGGGCAATATTTATTCCGGGCGCCTGAAAGTATGCATACGCAATATTTACCATTTCCACGGAAAATGTGTTGACAAAACGCGCGTATAAGTGTGTGTGTGTTGTGACTGTGTTTAACCTACATAGATGCAAGAAGCGATTATGAAATAAGAAAACCATTTGGAATTTTATTTATGCTTTCACAAACGGGAAAAAGGAGAGCTTTTGAGGAGGGCTGTGTTTGGTTATTCCTTTGTCCGTGCGTAGAACATAGTAGTAGTTATTTGGGATCGGCCGGGAGGGTGGCTTCCACCCGTTCCCAGCAACTACAATAGCATCTTTTTAGCCGGCAATCTCTTGACATTTATGTATATTTCCTTACCGATTGTTGAGTTTTTCTTCCCATACCGCACGCATTTTCAGCATTTTACCAAGTAGTAGTACCACTCATGTTTTTGGTAGCCTACTTCTGTGGGTCAGTTGATAAAATTAATGAAACCAGACTTTCCCAGTGGACGAATAAAACGATGGTAACACGAAACTATCTTAAAATGTTTGTAAACGCCCTTAGAAACTATTTAAATCTGCGAGCCGTGAAGTTCCGCTAAGTGCTCGGAAAGGAACTAGAAATGAGCGTTTAGTTAACCGAAGCAGAGAGACATATGTACATATATTTATTTCACCCTATATGTCCAGTTTAAACAAGCTTCTGAGCCGCGATAGATATTGAAAACGCCTAACCAAAACTAGTAATCGTAGTAACAGCAATAATTAAAAAATAAACACTGAAATTGATATACATTTCAATAATCAACATCAGAAACTGATTAAGCATGAGTCAAAGTTTTGAAAGTTTAATGCACGGCGAAGAAGAAGGTGGCAGAGATGGAGCTCCTTACTCGGAGCGCCAGTCCTCGGACGATATACAGGAGTCAACTGCAACAATAACAACGACAACAGAGACTACAAATGCCGGCGACGTGGGCGGTGGCGGTGGCGACGAGGATGATTTCACCGATGACAACAATTTTGAATCGAATTTGCGACGTCGCAAAGGCAAAATAATATCCTGTGCCAAGGAAACCATCGAGAACGGTGAGTGCAAAAGCAAATACTTAACCTCAAGGCACTTAAATATGTACTGAAGATTTGTTTTCCAAAATTTGGTCAGCTGTCTATATATCTAGTAATTTTAAGAAATATAAAAACAATCCTTCAATGTTTTAGATTTTTTTTCTTAGCTGTTATATTGCTATGGCTTTGAAGGTGACGAATAATTTACGGTAGTAACAAAAATCAAGTTGACGTTCATTGTTCAAAGAAATCTATTTATATATTCTGGCAAACGAATCATTGAAACCACCGGAAATATGTCTAAAGTATAATAAACTTAACTTTAAAGGATTGAAGGTTTTTAAGATAATTTTTTTTGTGATTAATTATTAATCAAAGCTGTCTTAAGTAAATACATTTATTTTGTTTTAAACATTTCCTTTTTATACCAAACCATTCATAAATTCCCGCTACTATCAGGGCGCTTAAAAGTTAGAAAAATAAATATTTGAACTAACGAGACAATCTCTTTACAATTTCTTAGGATTTTTAACAGTTCATCGATCTATTTATTTATTATCAAAGTTAACTGAAGTTAATGATTAAAGTCCACTTAAAATAAAGTCTCAGGATGAGATTAGGGTTGGCTCAGCTAGGTAGTCAGGTAGAGGTTAGGGTCGGCCAAGCCTCGTTTAAGAGTGATTTAAATTTTAAATGTTATATAAATTTTGTAGTAAAGTATTATGTACATTTACGAATAACAATAACAAATACAAAAGTGTACATCAGAGCTGCAGTAAGTCAACAAACTTTACGAAATAAAACTACTCACTTTGAAGTTAAAAATAGGCAAATTGACAACACAGTAATAGTTCATTAATTGCAATATTCAAGCATTCATATTTGTTAAGTCTTTCGTTTCGCTTACTCACCCAAAGATCCCAAAAATGTTAATAAAATTCCACCGAGTCGCAATTTGTTAGCTGGTTCAGATTGCACAACAAAATTAACAGCGTGTTGTGGCGCTTTCACATAAACCCACGACGGTGGCCCTTACCCGGCTTCTGCCCCCTTCTGGCTCCTAACTCGACCCTCAAACAGCCGCCCACTTTGTTCGAGGGCGTTCAGGAAGTGCGCGGATTTACGTGTTGCCAAAATAGCAGACATGACTTTTAAACTTTGCTGGCAATCTAGGACAACCGACTGTGTGACGTGGTGAACTTCCTCACGGGCCCCACTCGACAACTGGCCTCAATGTTCCATTAGCACCCACCCATTTGACGAGAAATGCATTGCGTGCGTTAGACATTAGAAGAAATTTGGCGAATGGCGTTGGAAGCTCATCGATTTTTACCGAGTTCGTTGTACATAGCGTCTGGTAATGGAATTGAATCATACTTCGACGCTCACATCAATCGTTGGCTTTGCGCCCCCACTTCTTCGCTCTGTGGGATCGCCTGCCTGTCTGTCTGTGTTTTCACTCGCTTTTTTGTTTGCCTTTGTTAAATATTGTTCCCCTGCCAGTTTTATCGCTCTATCGGAAGCGATGGCTCCTCGAATTCTGGGTTAATAGTGTTGAACAATATGATTTAATTAAATACTTTATGAATACCAAAAAGAAGTAAACTAATTGAGTTATAGGTTTGTCCGCCAGAAGACTTTAATGACTTCAGCAGAAGGTGTAGGGTACGAGGGGTATGCTAAACGTTTTAGTACTTTTTATGCTCCTGCCTGAAAAATTAAAATATCTATAAAGTATCTAGATAGGTATCGCCGATCAAACCAAGAGTGTAACTTATATCACTTCAAAAGAAACGTACATACTTTATAAACAACTTACCAAACAGATCTATTCATTTTTTGTAAAATCCACGTGGTGGTATTCCCATGAGCCTGCCCAAGATTGAGTACAAAATCTTGCTATGCAAATGCGTGGCAAGTGTCGTGTGCACAAAGATACATCTTAGCAATAAGGCATCTACCAGGATAACTGTCTGAATCGTCCTGCCCCAGGCATTGCTGTCAATCTTCTTCTCCGCTCGTGCAGGATGTTTGGTGTGTATTTCCATTCGCTGCTTACATAGTTGCAATATGCGAGTACTTTTGATGATGTGGGAATTCGCAGGCGAGAACTCGCCGAGGTGGCAAGTGCATCTTGAGCATTTCGGATTTTGTGTGGGTGGATGTCTATAAATAGTAAAGGTACCATCAGGACATAATTTTTCCGGCAAAGTGCAAGTGGTAATTTCCGAATATCCTGTTCATAGCTTTGATTGCTTGTTAATATGATGAATGTGTGTCTGAAACGCATTAAGCTTAAATTAATTTGAAAATGGTTGGTAATATTTGGATACGGGTATAGGGCTTCAGTAATATCCATTCCCAAGCCACAGTCGAAGCTATTTATTTGGTAATCTACTCGGCAAACGTGCTCGGAATTACATTGTTGTCCTGACAATGCTCATGTAAAATCTTAATCCTTAAAAAATAGTCCTTTTCCAAAACACAAACAAGTCAAGGGAGGTGAGTTGTTACCGCTTTCAAATCTGAAAGGATTTACCATTAAGTCGTCGACCGACGTGGTTCCGCCAAAGTTCAGTTGAACTGCTCCCACTTTTCCACCTTTTCCTCGGTGCTAGTCTCATGAAAAGGAAAAAAGATTGAGTCGGGAATAAAACGAAATGAACTCTATGTCCGTATTTATATTGTATGGACTTGGTTTTTCTTACAAGTGTATTGGCCCTAGTCCAAAGTAGACACAATTATTTATGCAGGTACAGACTTTCGTAAATTAGAAGCCCTTGATAAGTCATTTGATTTTTAGTTAATGGTTATCTAAAGTAGACTAGTAAGAACTATAAAAATAGCCTTATTATTTCTACAAGTATTGACATTAATTAAAGTTACGCTATTTAGTTTCTAGTCTACTTCTTACGGGACATTTAAAATGCTTATTTGCTCATATGGCAACTGCTAAGTCTTATGAAAGCCTAAACTGTTTTAGCTTAATGTTTGCCGGAAACAAGAAGGCTTTAAATAAATCTACTCTGCATCTTACACACGCGTCTCCAGTCAGCTTGACGTTGTTGATTAAATTTCAGTCGTCTTGTTCCTTCATCGGGCGTATACAACAAATTATGCGATGCTGTGGCCCGCTTCGTATTTCATTTTGGCGACCAGGAGATGGCTGGAGAGTCTGCCTTAAGCCGATTTCATTAATTATTCAACGCACTGTCCCCCCGGGGGTCCCCTACTGGTGCTGATTTAACTGACGAAAGCATTGGCTAGCACTTTCTTGTCGGATTTGGCTTGGTTCGAAAGAGAGTCGTCCTTGGCAGTGTCGACTTCTGCCTGCGTCGACTATCTAATGAATAGTAGCTTGGTTTATGTTGATGGTCTGTACTTCATGTCCTGTATTGCCCGAAAATGGTTAAGTTCGTATTAAATAAAGTTAACTAGATTTGAGAACGAAGGTCTTGCAGTTTTTGTATATTTAAGGTTATTAAGGAACGATTTCTACCCTCACTGTATAAGTCCTTTACTTAGCTAACCCGAAAACGAAATCCCCAGATAAAGTTTTGGTAAAGCAAATCATCTACTTAACCTCTTTGAAATATAAACGGACGCTCTTCGATAGTTGGTTCTATTAAATTTTTCGTAAAAATTAAGTTATATGATCAAATTTTTGCAAAGGTACAAAACTACACTTGGATAAATTATTTTTAAAGAAGTGACATTACTTATAATAAATCGTGTATATTCCTATTCCTTGGAAACAGTACCACTCATTAGTTAACCAAGTCACGTTTATTTAACTGATTTGCTTACTTCTGTAGTTGCTTTCTTTAAGTTTATTGGCCTTACTGCGATTGGCAAATTTCATTCTAGGTTCGCAACAAATTTCATTAGACCCTCACCAATTTTTTCATTCACAACCCATGGCTTATGGCCTCAATTCCCCGGGATGTGGGCAATATTCCCAGTGCTTTACGTGTCGCAGTTATGTGAGCAATGCGTCCTAGGGTGCGTGGATACCATTGTGGTTAAACCTCCAATGGATGTACGTTTGGCATACCAAAAGTAGCAGTTGTAGTGTGTGCATTGATTGTTTATGGGTTTTTTGCTCCCTTTGGAGCCAGATTTTCAGACAAATTTAAACATAGCTAATTTCCTATGTAACGGCATTTGTTTCCTATTTGATTTATACACACATGTACGTTATTGCGCCAGAGTTAAGCTCGGAATAATTATGTGATTACGCATTACGTGATTTATTCAGCTGCGCAAATACTCCCGCATAGGTTGTCCTGATTCAGAGGCTTTTTGTTTCGTTTTAATTAGTTTCAAATACACCAAACGAATTATTAATTTTTACCAAGAGTACTAATTTTATTGTCAACTTGTAATAATAAATGCGTTTTTGTGGGATATATTTAGAGACTAATTTCCCAAGCTTTGCTTTTATCCTGCATCTTATACAGGCTTAGACTTATATTACTATGCAGTGGGAAATCCCACATTACTTCTCCAAATTCCTCAAATTGAGCTTGCTATAAATAAAGTTTTGACTGTTTAGGGATGGCTTAGGTCGCTCCTCTAAAAATAACAAATGCCATCTTCTCTGTTGATGTCTAATTAATTATGCCAACATTTTCTTACTAAGACCAATGGAAGTACATAAGTCATTAGTAAGTAAGAAAGGTCAATTTTAGATAAGGAAAGGATTTCGGGGATAAAAAGATTTCAAACATTTCAATTGGTACTTAGGCGAGAAAGTTACGTAAATCTAAATCCCTTGAAAGTATTTTTAAACAGTTTAATAAAAAATGAAATGAACATTGTGTAAAGGAGAGTTCAAGGATATGCTAAGACCATGTCAATGTATGCAAAAGCAGCCATCTTACCGACACATACTTAGAAGTAACTGCAACTGCTGAAATATTCATTAGAATTACAAAAGAAATCGATTTTCTGAAAAGACCGCCTGTCTGCAACCCATTAACGAAGATAAAATAGAAGGTTGTGTGACCGTAATGAGCTTGGAGAACTTGAATGAACCCTGCCATTATTCCTTTCTTATCAAATGCAAACATTGACAAACAAGTAGTGAAACATTTCAAGTCTTTTGAAGGGGGCATGTGTTATTAGCGAAATGTAAAGAAAACACACTGGTGAAAGTCAGAAGGTCACGGCCCCTATGGGGGTAAGAGGTTTTTCCTGCTATCTACCGTCGTGCAGCTCTAAAAAATTACGTTTAATTTCCTGCAGTTGCTTCGCTTTCAAATTTTACTTCTAGCTGGAATGCCAAGATAGAGGCATAATTAATAACGGCCAAGTCGTTTGGCAAACTGCGTTTCACGAGACATTAAACAAGTAAAGGACAAATTGACGGGACATTTTCAAAAGGTTTTATCAAGGAGCCCGCTATTAGGTATCAATCTATGGATTATAAGGAGTGTAATAAAAAGTTGTACACTAAAGAAGACAACTTTTTATGATAAATTAAGAAAAATAACCGACATTTAATATTTACTTAGGGGAGCATTATTAGAAATTACTTAATAAACAATTGAAGAAGTTAATTTTAGCTTAGCAAAATCAATATAAGAGTCCGATATATCTATATAAACTATTTAGGAGCAGATTCTTAATGTTTTACAGCTGTTAAATATCCTGTTAAAACAAGCTTTCGTCTAAATAGCAACCTAAGTACCTTAAAAGGAATTTAACAACACTTGGTTAGTTTTAATTTGCATCTATTCTCTGTTGTGCATTTTCCAGCTTCCCGCCAATTACGCCGCAAAGTGCCCTATGCCGGTCATTTGATGACGCCGCGACGCCTCTGGCTCAATAAAATTCCCACACAATGTGACGTGGTTATTGAATTTCCCGAGGATGCACCGAACGAGGCACTGCGCTGGCTGCTGGCACGCATACGCTCCCAACCACCGGCTGGTCTGGGTCTTTTGGTCCAGGTCAAGGCGCACGAGAGCACGCGGAGGAATGCTTTCTATGTCAGTGCTCCCGTGAATGTGTAAGTTGATTCCTCCTGCAGGGGTTTTTCTTAATTAAAAAGTTTCTTTTTATATATATGTGTTTTAATTTTAAATCAAGCTTTATGTAGATACATACACTGACAGTTCCGCGGGCTTTGTTGCTTATTCTGTTCAGTGGCCTAATTAGAATATTATATATTACTATTAGCGTATTTTTTCGTAGTGGAAAATGTATTTTAATCAGTGGAACTATGAAAAATTTCATAAAATGTAACATTTTAATATTATAAAAGATTTTATTTGAAAAGAATATCTTTTGAAAGACCGCGATTTACACTAGTTGTTTTAAAATCACTTTCCAATTAAATGTATGACTTTCTTAACACCTTTTAAAATGTTAACCTTTTCTTTTAATTAACTGATTAATTAATAGTCCTAGTAAGGCCTCAGAAATCGTTAGATTTTGATTTAATTAGCAATAGAATAGTAATTTCCAATTTATACAGAAGTATAACCCCTTTATTTATATATATATTTTATAAGAGACTTTTTTGCTTAAGCACACAAAACTTCGTAGCGTTCTCTTCGGTCTGCATTCATTTTCTGTTCGGGGTAGTCCGAATTTCTTGTTTATTATTACCTGTAAAGATCATTTAGTATAATAATAAATAATAATAAATATTTATATTTTGTGATTTCCCCCCCTCGCTGCAGACTGTTTAAAGCCGCCGAAGAAGCCCGCCTACCCAAGCGTCTGCGTCCCGATCTAGGCGGCGCCTTGAGGGAGTTCACTACCCGAGAGAGTCATTGCTTCCAGCAGCTGCGCGGCGATGTGGGAAGCACCGTTCTGTTTACTTCTCAGGAGCGTCAGTGGCTAGTGCTGCAGGTGCTACAAGGTCTCCGTGCTGGCTGCAGTGACATCGATGCCCTGCACGGTCGGGCAGCCGTCGCCGAAGGCCAGAGCATAATGGCTGCCTGGCAGGATTCGGGCCTGATAACGCAGGTTTTCCCGCTCCACGAGCCCAGTTCGTTGACACAACTTCAGACGCATTGGGTAAGGCAGATATTTGCCCCGCAGCCATTGGGTAAGTTATCTTTCAAGTCGAAATTAGGGAGAAAGATCTGACCGATTTGTCCACATAAACTATATTCATAAATAATATTATTTTCCAGATGACATTGCTGCCTATTTTGGCGTAAAGGTTGCCCTATACTTTGCCTGGTTGGGGCATTACACGTGTGCCTTGGGCGTTCCGGCTGTGTTTGGCACTATTCTTTACTTCATTTTGTGGGGCAAGGGTCAAACAGCTCAGGATATGGGCCATGTCCTCTTCTCTCTGTTCAATGTGGCATGGGCTTCACTGTACCTGGAAGCCTGGAAACGATATTCCGTTGAGTTGGCTTTTCGCTGGGGCACCTTATCAACGCCCCCTGAGCTGCTGGAACCACCCAGGCCCCTATATAAGGTAATTGTAATTAGAGCATTGCATATATGATTAATTATTAAAATCGATTGTAGGGTCCTTTGGTGGAGAACAATGTTACGGGTCGCCTAGAACCCAAGGAGGCGCCTGCGTGGCAGCGTCGGGCTTTTCGCTACCTTGTTAGCTTTCCCATCATAGGTTGCTGCCTATGTTTGGTCTTTGCTGTGATGTTTCTTATGTTGCGTTTCCAGGTGAGTTGGCAATAAATTAGACATATTATATAGGATATATTCCAAGGTGTGTGTTTGTGTAAAATGATCTTAAACGAACAAAAAAAAATATACCCTTGCAAATATTAAGCCCCATAAAGGAAAAAGGTAGTTAAATAGGTAGGTTAGAAAATGCCATAAGATTTATCTATGTCTGCAGTATAGACATTTTGATGGAATAGACGATGAATCAAAATAAATCCATATTTTGCCTTAGTTGAATTCTTGGTGTTTCAACAATATTTGACTATAAATACATATTAAAATATTATACAATTTTAAGAGAAAAGTCTTATGGAATAGTATGTTATTTTACCACTAAAAAAGTATTTAACAGTTTTTCCTTTAGCTTTTCCTCATTAAATATTTTACCTTTTTTATTTCAAAAGCCAGTAAAACAAGTTTGGTTAGATTTGTGGTAAACATTCACCGCGTAATTAATTAATAATAGAGGCTCTTCACCATATCGTGCTTTGTAGTATTTTATATTTGCAATAACATCATTAGCTGTAATGTTGTTTATAGGCCAAACGAAAGGGCCTCAACACCATCAATGCTTTGTTTTGGTTTGCAAGGGTATGTGCTGAGCACTTTTCGATCACGCCGTTCGTGCCTTGGCTAAGGCCATTCGCACGAGTGTTACACGGTGCGTATAATTTATTTAGTTTTCACGTTGAGCAGCTCAGCAATTTGTGTGTGCTGGTCTGCGCGTATGCGTGTGTGTGGGTTTTCGTGTGTCGCCTGTTTATCAATTATCGTACACTTCGTTACCTGTTCACCACAGTTGTAGTAGTTGTTGTTGTTGTTGTGCCCCTACGCTCCACGACCAGCAAGCAAGCGAAATAAACACAATCGTTTTAACTACCTTGCATACACACCACGCACACACAAAGTTGTTCCGACTTCCGGTTGTTAGCTTTGCTGCCAAGCATTAACGTGGCTCCATTCGATGCATTTTACACAAAACATTATTCTTAGTTCTTTAAGCTACCTGTCATGCATTTGTTTAGAGAACTCTGGAAAGCAACTATGTAAAATTAATTGGTTTATCACTCATCTCACGCATCGTTGAATTGATTTTATATTTTCTTTAATATTCTTGTGTTTATTTTCTGTTGGTTTTTCGTATTGTTGTATACTTCACAGGATTGGCTGGATCACCATAAAATACCAGATCGAGGAATCGCTCAATGCATGTATAATTTGCACAAGGTTCTTATTAATTTGTATCTTACCTTTGAATTATTCTGTATCTGTATATCTATCTGTATTTTTTTTTTTTTTTTGAAACCACATTTCAAGAATTTGTGTAAAAAAATTAAATATTGAATAAAGAGGATGATTGAATATTTAAAACCAATTTAGGGAACAAGAAAATATTTAATACTGATTTAAAAATTGAAACGCTGTGATAATAAGTCGATATCCTGCTCCATCCGCCTTCGTTTTAATTTTATTATTGGAAATAAATTTAAAAAAAAGTCGATACTTCAACTTCCTATATTGTAAACTGCGATATTTTCTATATGCCATTGAGTGCGAAATTTTTACCGATAACAAAATATTTCTTATGATCCCGATTATAACGAACAAATAAATTATTTATTCAAATTAAATAAAAACATTACTACTAAATAACTTAAACACCCTTACTTTATATATTTTATACTTTTTACTAAGTATACTATTTACTCTAAAATAATGAAACAGTTAGAAATGTTAATTTAAATCTTATGAATTGTATGTTGTTTAGTCAAGAAAATGACAATTATTTAGTACTTTTAGACCATGGGGTCAAGGTTGTCGAAATTGTTTTGTTTTCTCCCACTCTGGCATTGTTTGGCAAGTACATTTTCATTAAAAGTTTTCCCACACATACGCAGCTTGGTTGAACTATTTGTGCAATGGCCATAATTTTGCCTGTTTGGAATTGTATTCATGCTATACAAGATAGGACTAAAAATACTCAGATGAAAAATAAACTGCCTTAGGAACTGTGAAAGAAAAGCAAACAAGTGAAAGATAAAAGCTGGAGTCCTTGAATGCATATTCAAGTCTATTCAAGATTGCTTCCCATAGCCAGAAGCTCAAAGCTAAAAATATACCGATTAATTTACCACATATCTATATTATTTATTTGACTATTTCAGTAGTATTAACTTTGCTTCTCAAAGCTAGGCTTAGGATATTACTCAAAAATATTTCTGGCAAATTAGTATACTTGCTCCCTTAAATATACATTCAAACATGAAATGAACTGTTAATGAAATCCGAACAAAATTACACAATTACTCCTGATTGTGTTATTAATCCTTGAGAATATAACTCGGAAATAATGAAATCAAATTGACTGCGTAAACATTTAATAAGCATTGCCTTAGTAGAACAAAGAGTAGGAGAATGAATAATAAGTGCAGGTTAATTTGGGAAACACAAGGCGGAAATAACAGAGCTTAAAGGAAAACTCAAGGACCAATGGACTGGGATGATTTATTTCAATTCTGTTTTATTTTATCCGTTCTTCCATAGGACTGGTGGGACTCCAAGTTGCCCGAGGATAGTGTCTTATGCTGCCTCAGTGTCATACCCAAGGTTTTGCTGGCAGGAGCCATTACTCTGATGGACGAGGCCTACTTTAAGTTGGCCGTTTGGCTCAATGACAGAGGTAGGTTGGTGAATTTGTTCGGGCTAAGAACTTACTAAATGAGTTTATAATATTTCAAAACAGAAAACTATCGCCTGCAGTCGAAATATGAGAACCACTTGATAGCAAAAGTGGCTCTTTTCCAGTTCGTGAACTCGTTTTTATCTCTTTTCTATATTGCCTTCTACTTGCGCGACGAGGACAAGCTCAAAGAGGTGTGTGTGCTTGCTACTTGACCCTGTTATGGGATATTCAAATATTCAAATATTCACAAAATATCCACTTCCCTTAGCAATTGGCTGGCCTGCTTATCTCCCGTCAAATCATAGGAAATCTACGCGAGTCGGCCATCCCTTATTTCGTTGAACAGTGGAAACTGGCGAAACTGAGCTTCAATATGTGGGGTGCCCTGAGCCCCACCCAGAATGTTACTCGCAGTCTGGCGGAAGAGCTGGCCACGGCCGAAGCGGAGCTCAAGGCAGAGGCCACTGAAACACCCACAAAGACGCATCAGCCGGAGTCTACCAGTAACCGAAATATTGGCCAGGCCGAAATTGAAAGCTCGTTGTATAAGGTGAGCGATGCAAGACCTTGTAATTATTGTGTTTTTCCTGACTTGGCATTTTGTTACAATCAGTACGATGGCACCTTCTCGGACCACTTGGAGATGCTTGTGCAGATGGGCTATGTGGTGCTCTTTTCGGCCGCCTTTCCGTTGGCTGGAGTTTGTGCCTTGGTCAACAACCTGATGGAGATTCGATCGGATGCCTTCAAGCTAGCCCATGTCCACCAGCGACCATTTGGGCAACGTGTCGCCAATATTGGAACCTGGCAGAACGCTCTCAGCATCCTATCGCTCGCCGCTGTCATCGTAAACTGCGCCCTAATTGGCCTCTCTGGGCAGGTGTCCAGGCTGTGGCCGGGTTTGACAACAGCGCAGACCATCATTTTGATTGTCACCCTTGAGGTGAGTTCTGTGTACACTTTGGTGTTGTTCAGAGGAATCATTTTAAAAAGGATTTACTTCTCTCGATATTCTTGACTTGTATGTATTTTTGAAATGAATGATTTATTTTGTTTTTCAAAATCACAGCATATTATGTTAGGTCTGCGCCAAGCTCTTACCTGGCTCCTGCCAGAGTTGCCTTCCTGGCTGGCAGCGGAAATAGCACGCGCCGAGCACTGTCGCCGGGAAATGCAGTGCAAGGGTACCTCACCGCGACCCACGCCACCCACCCCGCAGTCGACCACATCAACGCAGGAACAGGAGTGCGGAGGGCCAACGGAGAGTGGCGCGGACAGCACCCGGAATCAGTCCATGGAAAGTCAGATGGCCGAAGACATGCTGCTCTACGGACAGGAGTTTGCTGGCTACGGTCGGAACATAGAGGCTGACGTCAATATTTATGAAAATCGCGATTCATCGCCTGATTCGCCGCCCTCACAGGTGGGTGATAAATTACGAAATCGAGATATAATTTCATCTAAACTGATTGGGTAATCCTTCCAGACCAGCACTATACTTATCAGGCCGCTGCATGAGTCAACGCCACCGCATGGGGGTGCCTCCCTCACCAGCTTACACCAGGACGGTAATGGCGGGTGAGTTTAGTTTTCATTACAATAATAATAATAAAGAAGTCAGCTTCCTGGAAACCTAAGTATTTTGCTCACGCCAATGTGCCGGGGTAGCCACTGAGGGCTAACCCCCAGCTCAATTAACATGCACACCAGTCCACTTTCAATTGAATCCAATTCACATATTTTGTATATAAAAGCCCTAAATAATTATATAAGCCTCTACCTTAACTTTGGAATTACTTTCAATTCTTTTTTAAGGCAGTGCATCCTTTTACTAATAAAACAACATCAGATGCTCTGTCTATACGAATTGCCTGCCTACTAGGAACGTTTTATTCCATTCGGCCTTAAGTAACTCCTTGATTTTATTATTCTATGAATCTTTACATTTAACTAGCTTCCTTATTTCTGTTTTAAATAAATTTATACTAAGCTATCTAAGAAATAAAAATAATTATAAATTTTAAACTTTTTTAATTACGTTTCTCAATTTTTCTCACTTTTCTCTCACGCTTTATATGTGTTCTCACACAGAGCTTCCGCCAGCACGCTAGCTCTGAACTCCGCCTCATACGCTGCGCGGCTGCAGTCGATGCATATTCAAGAAATACCGCCATTCCGAAAGAAATCCAGCGATTCCGCTGATCATACTGGCAGCAGCACCAGCAGCAGTCCCCAGCGCACCACGATGCGACAACTATCGGCGCAACGGGAGCCCCAGCAGACGATCCCAGAGATACCACCTTACAAGACGCGCAAGATATCCGCGGAGAGTGCTATGCATCTGAATACGAGCGTAAGATCTGAACTTAAGGCTGTTTCAGGCCGAGTTCCCGTGTTCCAATTCGATCAAATTTGGTATAATATATAACATTGTAAAGCTGTGATACCCAAGCAATAAATTTTCATGTCAGAACTGATTTAACATCTGTGTGAGCAACGGACTGGCAAGGACTCACCTTTAAATTTTATAACGAAATATCAAAAATATCATACATTTTGAGGGATATACACCTTTTACTCAGACAAACTTTCCTCTTTATATTTTATATTAAAATCAAAGAAAAGATTCGATGGTCAAACTTAAACTCCGTATATTTTGATCGAAATGGAATTGGGATCACATATTAGTTTATATTGTAAATGGGAATTTCACAATATTTTCCATAGGAAAATGATGTAATCTGTAGCTGCTCAATGTACTGTTTGTGCGTCTGTAGACTCTAGCATAAACTGTCAAACGCCTCGATAGTTATGCCCTTACTAGCAGTCTAAAACTCCCCTAAAAACCTTCACTTTCACTTTAAATTTTCTAATCCTTTCCTACAGAATTTATAAGTAATGGATAATTGTATTTAATATGAATTTGTGTATTACTAAGAGGGTTTATTAGGATTTTTAAAAGTATTAAATTCAAATGGTTAAGAATATATGCATATATGCAGTTCAAATTAATAAATTCAGGGAAAAATCAGGCACAACAAATTCATTCGAAACTGATTTAAATATAGTTTAGCTAGTTTCTGATAAAAATAAAAAGTTATCCTATGCCCTCACTCTACACTATAGCTATCTGGGGCAGCAATGACGTTACTATAATAGCACATTAAATGAAATGCACTTCCCCCACTCAATGAGTTTACATCACTTTTAAAAGAAATTAAATACCTAACCGAAACTCCCGCCCGACTTTTGTCATTAAAGGACAAGCTACACATAAAGCTTCACGCACCAGAATGGATGTCACGTTTAAAAGTCAACGACAATGCAAATCTGCATAGAAGCATAGATTGCATTGCAAAGGTAGCGATGAGATACGTACTACTCACATATAATCGAATTTATATATATAAAACCGGATGCATATAACTATGAATAATGTTTTGTTACTTGAGTGTCTTGTTGGTGTGTTTTTACTCGACAACTGCAGGATCAGTAGAAATGTATAAATAGTCCTTTCATATACAGTTATAACCTCGTTAAATATCGCTTTTATTGGAACTGAAGTTGGGAGAGGGGGAAAAATGCAACCAAATTTGATTTGGCATGGCAGAAGCTTCCGAACACACAATACCCATGCTGGCTTCTATATCACTCACGCATAAACTCACTAAGAATGGCATGGACTCTTAGCATCATACACGTAACACACTGATAGACTCTTCCCCGAAAGCTTTTGATGTCTGTAGACCTCGAATATTTGTGTATACTTTTTGTAATTATTGAAAATAAAAAACTAACTATATAATTTTAACTTACTCAACCCTAAGGAGCTCGGGAATACGTCTGGTACCGCGGATATTCTGAAGCCAGCTCCATCGTGGTGCAATGTGGCCATGAAGTCCGGCACAACTGGAATACCACCATCGCAGCAGCAAATAGTCGCTTCGTCGTCCTCATCATCAGGAGGCGGTGGCAGTGTCTTTAGTCCCAGTGGCGCTGGGCCGGCTGGAGCTACCGGCGGCGGCATTCCTAGTTCCCAGTCGAGGCCCAGTGTCGGTGCTCTGTCCAATTCCTCATCAAGTTCATCTCACAAGCAGCAACAAAAGCTTGCTAAGGAAGAGAAAGAGCGCGAGAAGGAAAAGGAAAAGGAAAGAGCTAAGGAAAAGGAAAAAGAAAAGGAAAAGGAGGCACAGGCGGCAGCAGCCGCATCCACATCAGCGGGAAACACAGATGACGAAGCTAAGGGTAGGTGCAAAGATACTTATTATAAGCTATGTGGAGTCCCCTAATAATTAAACTCCACATTACAAAAATTATTAACTAACTTTCCTGTTGTTGTTGTTGTTCCCCTACCCTATAGCCGCTGAATTGGCTGCTAAAAAATCTCGACTTAAGCAGAAGCTGGTGAAAAGTGCCAGGTCTGTGGCGATATTCTCACTCAAATTGAAGGAACGAAGACAGCGAGAGGCTGAGAAGGCGGCCACCATAGCCGTAGAGCATGCCAAGGTAAAACTATAAAATATTAACTTTAAACAATGTTAAAGGTATCAATTTGTATATCTGTATTTTTGTCAAAAACCTATACAGTACATTTATTTTCGAATATCCCTACTAACAACCTCTATTTAATTTTAAGGCTCTGGCCAAGCTGCCCATGCCTCAGCCAGTGGGCGGTGAATTGTCCCTGATACCCATCGAGCAACTAATACAAATTGAGGACATCAAGCCTGCACTCAAACCTACAACGGCATCGGGAACGACAGGACCGACATCTTCGAGTCAAGCCGGATCTTCTATGTACCACCACCAGCATCAATATCCGCCACAACAGCAGCAGCAGCAGCAGTATCAGTATCCGCCTTCACATACACATCCGAATACGGATAATTAAGCTTATAACACACAACGATTTCGCACACTTTGTAAATAGTTTTCGACACACCCCCTCTCACCCCATTCAGTCGCAACTCGACTTTTTCGAAGTAACTGATGATCATAGGTATATGAGCAAATTTGCTGAATGTGTGTCTTGTCCAGAGTTGGAAGCAACTAATTTATTACATTTTAGAATAGCAGTAGGTGAATTAAGTTACTCAATTGACAAGAATTGGATGTTTTTTTTTTAAAGTAATTATGTTCCAATTTGACCCAGTTTTGTATCGATAAAGTTCAAAATATCGTCTTTTGAGAATTTAATAGACTTTGATATACAAAACTGCGTTATGAGAATTTGATAATATTCCCGAGTATTCGGCAGTAGATGTTTTGCACCCGAATTAACGCCGCTGAAGAAATAGCCCTTAAGGCTAGTGCTCAGATCGATGAGAAGTGATTAATTTAAGGTATTAAAAAGTATAAAGGATTACATTGGCTTACCTCTACCACAAAACGAATGTATAATTTTGTACAGCAAGAATGTGGGCGCCAACGAACATGATGTAATTAATTTTAATTATTAATTAAGAGGTTCAATTATGTTAAATAATTTGGTTTCAGATGTGCTTTCCAGATATTGGGTTAATAGTATTAACCCAGTCGGACTTTAGGAATATGGTAAAGGAATTCAGTATAGATTTCCATGTGTCACAAATGCATCCACAATGCAACTTGTTGTAAGCATATATTCGGGTAACTGAGTAATATGCTGCTCCTTTCCATAGAGAATTGAGTACTTTTTGCTCGGGGGAATATTTCTCTCTGAAAATATGTTATAATGTGACAAATGGGGTTTATTAGCAATTTATCGAATTTTGACAATCGAATTTTATTTGCTATCCAGCAAGCGCAAACATACGTTTCCATAGGTAGTAGGTCAGATACCACCTACCAATTCGGTATGAAAGTTGTAACTTTTTCAGGACGGAAAGTCTCACTGGGAAGTGTTCACGTGTATATTGTTTATAACAAAACTACATTTTATATAAGTATTTTTTTGTTAACAAACACAACTGACTGAGCGGCAAGAAGTTAACTTTCTCTGCTGACAAAAAGTGTCGATCTGAGTACTAATCTTTAACCGAAATGCTACATATTAACAGTATAGAAATACAAGTTGTGAAACGAATTTTTGGTTAGCATATTAGAAGTTAATGTGTTTTTGGTAGTAATTGTTGTTTAGATATTAGGCGCAAAAAATTTGTTGACAAATGTTGAAATAGTTACGATTTATATTTACGTTGCCAGTGAGTATACATAAGATATTAATTACCAAATAATATAATCTCTCACAAGCAAAGCAACGTAAGACATTACACGATCAAAGACAACACTGTGAGAAAGAATCGTCCATTGTTCCTTCCATATACAAGGATAACGTCTTCGCACTCGCTTTTAGCTACGATTAATCAGTTAAAACAAAAACGAAAACAATTTAGGAACTGCAGCTTAACCTCAACGAAGCAAAACAAATATTTTCAGTGGTTTTACTAAGTACTCGCTTGATCAACGAACTTCACCGTTTACACGTAAACATTGCTGCACTCAAACACTCACGAAAAGGATATTTGTAAATATATTTAAGATAATAAGTGTAATTGAATAGATGTACGCAAGGTACTAACGTAATTATAAGTGTGCTCTTGTGTTAAAAAAGCCCAAAGTAAAGCAAATAATTACAAATTTACAAAACTGCGTTGTAACTGATTGGAAAATTGGATTGTGAACTTGGCTGGGCCAACGAACGAAGTGTGGAATACTTTTAGGATTTCCTCAAATTATTTAGGCTACTCACTCTGAAGTCTAGCAAAGTTGGGTTAGTTGAGTTAGTTCGTGGGGAACAAGAAATGATCATAAATATTCTGTAGATATGTATATGTAAATATGATATATTAATAATTAAGAGACAATCCAATGAAGTTCAGCGAAGAAGAAATGGAGCCTTTCTGCGGAGGCAAAAAGCATTGGAGCTGTATACCTTTACGAACAGAAATTAGGTGCTCTAATCGAAATCCATCCTGCTTTGTTATGATACCCTGGGAAATTCTGTGACAAAAAAAATTTTAAACCTCAATATCAAATTGAAAATTCTATATTTTTTCATGGTAGAAAATTGACGAGTATGTGACAAAGAAACAGAATGATCTCGATTGTACGATATGCAGTACCCAAAGCTTTGTTTATTAAATTCAAAGAATGCATACGAATGGCTAAGGTTTGACTTTAATTTTAGTGCACTTACAAATCTAGCTCAAGTAAACATTTTCCTTTTCCAAGACTTAAGCAATGACTGGTATTCGGTTTAATTGGCCAGATAAATATGTAAATCCTGTACGCGTCTCAGATAAGCCCTCGACTTAATTAAAAGGGTCAAGGATAATGGATTATTCAGGGTCAGCTGTGAAAATTTTCCAGAATTGATTGCACTTGTCACTTGCATCTGCCTGGCGGTGGGTTAATCATTACGTTTAAATCAAACAGAACAGCTAGTCCTCCACAGAACTCGATGGTTACAAGTGTTTTATTTTGTTGCTGTGCTTTTTTTGCAACAACATTTTTCATTTTGTTTTATAGCCAAGCTCAACGAATGCTGGACGCGGGTCAAGTCAACCCTCCAACTCCGGCCGAAAGGGTCTCTCGCAACTCCACGTACGAATCTGTTACCTCAGACCCCATGCCTTGTTCATCGCCATCAACACTTGTCATTGTTGCAGGTGAGCTGAGCTGCCTGTAACTGATTTGAGTTGACTGATAAAATGTCTGGGCTGAGTAGTCGTTGGTCATTTGCCAGCTTAACAAACGCACATCTCACGTACGGCTAATTAACGCGCGCTTTAATGCCTCGCTCCCGTAATCCCCAGCCCTCTCAGCCCACTCCATACCGTTGCTCCCTGGATGACTGACTGTCACCCTCCTTTGTCCCGAAGGCACGAGTCGCATTACGAATGCATTACGTTGGTGTGAGTCTCTACTATTATTCGGTTAAATTTTTGCCAGCTCCGCAGGTCTACTTAGTCGGTGTGAGTGTTGGTCCCATGGAACACGATCAGATTCAAACTAATTATAAGACAATGTATAAATTATAAATATTTGTTTAATAATACGCATTTCTGAGGCTTGTCAATTATTAGTATTTAAATGCATTCTCGTTCCCTATTAATATATCTTGTAAATGTTCAATAATGACCCTCTTAGAGTTCCAGTGAAAGGACATTTTTTTCCTAGTACATTTCGGTGGGCACTCATAGGGTCTTTTCGCTCCCGAAGCTCTTTTCTTTATGTCTTTTGGAGAACTCTTATAATACTGTTCCGCGTTCAGCGATCCTTTAGACTTCTTAAAAACAATACATACCTCTTAAACTTGGCGTCGAAGAGGAGGCAAATGCTCTACTGAGATAGGAAAAGCAAATCATGTGTATTGGCGACGCACATGAAAACATTTTGCTCGCAAATTCTGGTTCATGAATGCAACGGTAGGGTATCTTGTCAATTTTGTTTGCAATGCTGTGATAGAAGTGATATTGCTTTTTCAACATCCTTCTTATACGATTACTTAATATAAATACATTGAAGATGGCCGATGTCTGTCTCAAATCTTTGCTATAACCAAAAGCAAGGACTTAACATTTGAAATGTCTTGCAGTGACAAAAATCGAGACACAAATAAACGAAAAAAAGATCAATCAAAATGTCCAGTTTCGACATAAACAAAAGCCATGCGAAAAGCGCTACATGCGCTGCCGTGTAGGAAACCATAACGAGATATAGCTGAGTACTTGGCTCACCGGAGATCGCGAAGGTTGGTGATGACGACGACGATAGCACATACTGATGGAAACAGACAACGCTTTATGAGCGATATTACTGGAAGATAATGAGCAGCAACAGGCAAAACTAACAACTCTCGGGGCGGTGTCTGGGACACAGGTTGGTGAAATCTCTCGGAGTCTGTGTCTCCAGCGTGTGCACCTGACCCGAAAATGTTTCACATTGCGCGAGTTACAGTTAAACGCCATTTTTCCATTGAATTTCGGGTGTTACCTTTTTGAAGATCTCTGGTTCCGACGAGAAAGCGAGTCTGCGAGAGACTGTGGAGCTGGGGTCCCATCCAGTAGCCACCAATTTGTCTGTCCGAAGTGGTTGGATGGGCCATTAATATGGGCAGCGATGGGGAAGGGAAGGGGCGGAGAAGGAGGACGGGGATGCCCATGCCCTCGAAACTAAAATGAAACGACAGATACGGCCACGCCTCGAGGGCGCAACGGTAAATGGCCCCCAAGACAGTGTTTCGGTATTTGCGTTTTTTTTTGTGGCTTTCAGTTTAGTCAGAGGGGCAGTTGCGAGTTTCGAGTTGCGAGTGGCGAGTCTGACCCATGGTTTATTCACCTGTGGCCATAGCCACTGAGAGCTTAAATTAAAATTAAAATTGTT